>CM022298.1:195135451-195735451 GCA_011799875.1 Thinopyrum elongatum
GCTTGTTTGCAAGTTTTTGGGCCACAATTTTTGCGTGAAAACTCACACGGAAAAAAAGAGTAAAAAAAAAAAACTCGCATGTGGGCTGTTGCTAGGTTCAGTCCAAAACCCGTTACAGCACTGGAAAAAGAGCTTGTTAGAACCCATCAAAATATGGGCCTCTGTGCTACACTCACCACTTCGTCCGACGGGGACACAGGCGGCCTGCACAGGGAATACTGATGAGGGTTTTTGCTAAAAAAAAAAAACACTGACGAGGGTTTCTGTGGAATTTGTTTTCTTCAATAATAGATCAATTGTTTGCTGCTGCCTTCAGTCCAACAACCATTTGTTCTCACTCACACAAAATTCCCATTCAGAAGCTAGCTAGTAGCAATGATTCAGTAACCAAGTTGTACTATAAATTTGTGCAGGTTTTACTGCAATGATCTGTGATCAAAATAAATTAGGCAATCTTGCCAGAGCATTGTGATAGTACATAAAGTTTGAAAATGTGAGAAAGATGTGCCTTACTAGGTAATCACATTAGAGATATACTACAGAAGAAAAGCATATGAAAATACAACCAAATTTGCTAATGGAAACAGTTTGTATTTCTAAGTGAAATTACAATTTTCCTTTTAGGAAGATAAATATATCTTCTTGTCTTGGAAACTATTTTTTTGCAAAAAAGTGGAACCTGATTGGATCTTGTTTCTAAGAAATCAAAAGTTATCCCTTCAAAATGTCAAAGATTGTTCAGAAGAACCTTGCAAGCATGGTTCGGAAGAACCTTGCAAAGATTGGTCAAACTGGATCAGACTACCAACAGCAAAACACTTCCAACCAGATAGCTAGTAGCACTATGAAGGATAAGGATGTATCACTCCAGCATTGGCACCCATCAAAGATCAATCCATCTATTTTATAAAGAAAAGAAAACATGTCGCTTCCAAACGAGCTGCAATGAAAAGGATACTATGAATTGATGTAATCCATCTAGTTGATACAACTTACCACCATGAGTCACTAGATGCCTGCCAAAATTTGGCACCACCGCAGGAAAGAATCATACATTCACCAAGAAAATGGGGATCAGATGTTGCTTTCTCTGATGCCTACATAGATCAGAGGTTTAGAACATCGCCAATGACCTAATTAAGAATTAATAAGCTAAGCAATCGACATAATCAAACTAGGAACAACTCTCTACCAGCTCTGCAAAGAATGAGATCAAACTCAAAACTCCCTCTTCTGATGGCAATCACAAAACCTACCAAAAAAATCAAAACCTCACAGAATAAACCACATAATCAAACCAAGATGAACATTCAAGGCCCATCACACCGATATGGAACTGATGGCCGCAGGAGCCCTGTCGTGGAATTGACCCATCACTGGATGCTTCATTGAGAAGTTTAAGAAGTTCTTCAAAGCTACAATTATCGATGGTGTTACTGCAGTTGCTTGCCATTTTTGAAAAGTTGGCTTGCTATTCAACCAAGAAACTATGGCCAATCTGGGAGGACAAAAGGGAATTTAAGCAAGAGCATACTCATTAGGATTGGACTATTCTTGTTTGCAAGATCATCATCTTAAGTAGACTTCAAACATTAGCCCAATTTGGGTCGGTGAAACCTATTTTTCTAAGTGGTTTGTCTTGTGATGAGTTGAGGTAACTTTACAAGACACTGGAATTTGGGAGTGTAGACCCCGCAGAACATCCAGGGCTAGTACAATTAGCAGATGATTTTACCAAGGTCTTGCACAATGTGCCAGGTACACTTGCCGCAACAAATACACTTGCGGATGTGTTGAGAATGAACCTCAATGTTCAGTTTTGGCGTTGGATATCGGACAAGGGGCTAAGATACGTTAAAAGAAACCTCTCCACATGTGGTGTACACTCAAGCAGGGGCGGAGCGTCATGGGGACCAAACCGGGCCATATGGTCCATCCTTCTCTCTAGATTTCCTCTCTAGAGTTGATATGAATTCGGCCAAGAGCCACAGATGGCTCCTTGGCCTGTTCTTCAATCTAATTGACACTCCACCACTGCACTGAAGAATGCCTACAGACCAAGACCATCCAGTGGACATAACAGACTATGCTTTGCATCCACTTAGCATGATACCTTATACAACTAATGTCTCAATCAAGAAGGAATTGCCAGGTCTGACACTTGGTGAACTTATGAGATATCCTAGTGTTACCCAAAACAAGACTCCATTCTAATTGCATGGGAATCAAAGATACCTCCTCATAAATTATTTCCTCATTTTGGTACAAGCCGTGCTCAGGGTACACATGAAGGTAGTGCCTTCCCAGGGAGGAAGCAAAGAGCTCAGGGTACACATGAAGGTAGTGCCTTCCCAGGGAGGAAGCAAAGAGGAGCCAATCTAATTTTGTTTCACAACTCTTTTTTTTAACACATTTCACAACTCTTACAATGTAGCTCTTGTTGTGTTTTTTTTTTGGGGTAGATGTCAAATGGATGTGTTCACGTGGCCATGAAAAATGGATGTCAAATGGATGTGTTCACGTATACCATTCAACTAAATGTACTGGAGATCCCTAATTAAACTTTATGTTCAATCAGATCAACCACGCCCTGTACTTTCTTAACAACCAACAAAATCATCTCACACAATTATACGAATCATGATCCACAAACGAAGGTGAGAAAACTAAACTGAAATAAGAAAATAATATTTGTTCAACTGTTGTCTATAAAGGACTCTGAAACTTCTGAACATTCAGAACACACTTTAAATTTGAAGCTGGCCATAACAGGAAAAAGCATCATTACCTTGGCGGCCTTCACTCCAGACTCATGGACGGTTCAGGGGTGACCAAATGGCAAATGTATCCAACTGCATGATTCTACTCGTCATTTACCATTTCCTTGTTGTGCTAGTTAGCTGCTTATGACACCCGCTAATCTTAGGAGAACTAATTGCCCCAAGTGGCTAATGTGACCGCTGTGGGTATATAGCCCCAGCTTTGATGTTTGAAAGCAGTGCAACTAAGATGCAGTGCTACAAGATTAAACCAGCAACAAGATTAATGACCACCTTGAACTCCCAAACTATCAGGACGAAGAGGCTCTCGTACTACCTCCAGCTTCACAACAGGTTTCTTTTGCTGTGGGTGGTTCTCAAGTACCGCAATGAGATCAGCCTTCAGTGCTTCATCACTGGAACCCTTGAGCAAGACTTCCTTGAGTTCAGGTAAATGATTCAGGCCTAACAACGACGAGCCACTAGAGCAGTCGACCTTCAGCTGCTCAAGTTTCTTCATTGTTTTTTCTCCAAAACTAACTTTTGAGCTGGAGCTGCAAGCAATCTCGAAGATCTTCATTTTCTTGAAAGAGTCTTCCTCTAGGTCATTAGTAATGACAGACACGTTGAGCTGATTATCTTGAAGGTGATCGACACGAAGACGTAGAATACATAATCCTGGTAGCTTGCTTAGGAACTTGATGACACCCCTAGTTGGTTTCCTTCTTCCTTCTGGCGTCGCACCTTCTGAGTGCGGGGAGACATTATCTTCCATCAACTTGGCTATTTCCAAATCCATCTTTGCAAGCATAGTGAGCTGCCCACTCCAATTTGGCAACTGGTCTCCAAGCCCATGCATTTTAAGGCTCCTCAAGCCCTCCAAAGGCAGCGGTATACCATTCAAACAACCTTGATTGTTGTCCTCGAGCCGCACTGACAGTGATTCCAGATGGACAAGAACTGAGATTGCACGGAAAAACTCGTTGCTGTTATTCTTGTTGATGCCAGACACTCCGAGTTTGCGCAAGTGGGTGAGCTTCTTGAGATCTTCTAGGACAGCCTTTGTCCCTGAAGCACTGACATTGACAACACCAAGCGTATGCAATGATGTCAGTTTCCCAATCCCTGGAGGCACCACAACACCAACCAGGTGACGACCACCACAGCAATTGGACAGCTGGGGCACTAAATGATGTGGTGTTGGTGCTTCATTTGCTGGAGCAGTGGTTCCCGCACGGATGTACTGCAGCTTCTCTAACTTGGTGATGTTCACCGGCAGGGTGACTATGGAGGTGTGTCTAACATCAAGAGTCTGAAGCTGCCTCAGACCTCCTATTGAACTCGGCAGATGGCAGATTTCATGGCATCCTCGAAGTGAGAGGAACTTGAGGCGACACATCAACTTCACAATCTTCTTGAGGTCGCTATACTCTAATTCTGATGCACCCTCTAGATCAAGCACCCGAAGAAGCCTCATACTTTCAGAAACGAAGAATGATTTCCAGTTCCCAAACACCGTGAGTGACCGGAGGCGTGAGAAGTCAATGCTCTCGAACACAATTCTATCTCTGACCCAGCTCTCTAATATCACAAGGTGACGCCCTGTGCGTTGGGTGGTTAAGGCACAACTGCCCCTAAGTTCAAACACAAGGTTCTCTTCCATTTGGCGCGAGACAATATACTCACGAAAGAAGCCATTGACTTGGCAAAAGACCATACTTGTGCCACCCAAACCCAACGCAGATGCCTGCTGGATTATACTCAGATTAATGAGGTCACAGAATTGTTTCTCCCCAGTCATCTCTGCAGATTCTTCATGGCTGTCCCTGGAGTAACCCTCAGCAATCCACCGCCTTACTAGTCGCCTCCGCCGAATGTGGTGGTTTCAAGGGAAAATTGGTAGATATAAGATACATGGCTTGAGAGAATCTGGGCATTTGCGGAAGTATGAATTCATCCAACCAAACAGACCCTTTAGACTGTCAAACTCTCCGTTGTTCTCGAGCTCTAGCATGAACTTATTTTTGGTAGAAAATCAATGACATATGGGAAAATAAAATAGAGAATGATACTGTGAATCTTGGCACACACAGTACTTTCAAGAACTATGCAGGATTTATATATTATGACTGTTTCTCAAGTGCAGATATAAATTACATATGAATTATGTGGCATGTTATATGTATCTGGAACGTCAACATGATCCATTGTTCTTTAAAAAAAATTACTTTCTTTTACTGTGCTCTGCTCCCTTAGCTTGGGACCGCAACAACATCGACGCCACATGGATAACACATTCCAGTGAATTCAGGGAGTCATTAATATTACAAGAGAGCTTTAAGGTTTTTAATATGTCAGATACCTAACATGACAGAAATTTAGTATTCAAAGTAGATTTATAGATTACCATTTTGTATTTTTAAAAGGAGTGCATTCCACATTAGTACAATACAATGCTATGACACAACTCAACAACTAAGAAAAATGAAAACAATTTAGCACACATAGTGTACTGAACAAAATAATAGCACATGCGTAATAAAATACGAGGAGAGGAGTCAAGTTACTTCGTACAAACATACATACAAGGAACTGGAAAGAAGGAAGTAACATGAATAGAATTAAGTTTATTTTATGAAAATGCACCTTCTTGAAGAGTTCAAAGGCTGTGTCAGCTTCCAAACCTTTGACATTCAACACGAGCTCTCCCTTAACTCCACGGCAATGAGAGGCCATCTCTTGTTCAATTGTAACGGCGATGATAACATTCTGACGATGAGACCCTGATACCAAGTTAGCTTTTATGAGATCCCATTCTTCCGTGGACTGCAGTCCATCAATGACAACCAGGCATCTATGCTTTTTCAGAATCTCACGACACTCGGCAATGGGGTTTCTGCTTCCCATCGTACACAAGTCCTCAGTCTCACCGGCTTGAAGATATTCAGAACCAAGATTGGAAAGTAAGATCCGAGAGAAGTTCCATAAATTGAAAGGATGCGATACATCAACCCAACCATACTTCTGGAATAGTTTGCCTTTACAAATTCTGTCGCAGAACATGTTCTTGACAAGAGCTGATTTTCCAACACCAGCTATTCCCCACACGGACATAACTTGGTAGCTCTTGGACCGTGCAATAATTACATTTAGACCAAGATCATTCATTTCCGACTCGCGTCCAACAAGAGGATGCCTGTTTATCCACTTCTTGGCTGCTTCCTCCTTACAGTTGCCAACTGATACATTCTTGCTGGCGGGTGCATTATTGATTTCCCTGCCATGATCCACATCATATCGAGATCCCTAAACATATGTAGTTACATATGTTAGTTACTAGCAAATTGAGGACTTCACTAAATGTGTAAATAGTCTATTAACCAGTGGAAACAAAAACTGATGAGGTTCTGGCTAGGCTTAATTACCTTTGTAAAGAAGGCGTAAACAGAGTGCTCTGCTGATAGCTGGTTGAGATGCAGCACTTGGTATGGATGTCCCACGGACAAGCTTGCTACCTCGAACTGGTGGGTGGGCAAGATGATGCAGCTGCCATTCTTCATGTTTGGAAAGAACCTCCTGATAGCATCCCAGTCTGCCATGGAGGACACGTCCTCCAGCACAACGAGGTACCTATTGTTCATGACAAGCTGCTCGAAATCCTTGAGGGGTTCTCCTCCTCGCGCGGCCTCCATCTTCATCAGGACTCGTACGCCACCTACGGAGGTCGCCTGTTCCTCGCCGGGAGAGGGGGAGGCTGCGTAGAACTGAGCCGTCAAAGACCGGACGAACTGGTGGGGATCGAAGGGATGCATGAGCTTCACCCAGGCACGACAGACGAAGTTTTGGCAGGTCCCTTTATCGACGTAGGCGTTCCAGGCGATGGATGCCATCCCAAGATCTTCCCCGCCACCGGTGCCGGTGCCCCAGATGGAGATGACTCCGAGGTCATGGTCTTTCTTGGGGAGCAGCTGGGTGAGATCCCCTTTTTGGGTGGTTCTAAACGCCGCCTCGAAGAGCCTGTTGAACGCCGTCGCGCCACCGACGGCATCGCGGGAGGAAGCCGGGTCGTGCTTGTCGGCGGCGGCGGGCTTGGAGCCGGAGTCGCTGATGAGGCTGTAGCGCGTGTTCCTGCTGCTCACGTCCTCCACCCTGGCCTTGAGCCGGTCCAGCTCGTCGACCGCCTCGTCGAGCGGCAGCGGGGCGAGATCCAGGCAGGGCGCGAGGAGCCAGCTCACGGGGTTGAGAAGGCGGAGCCACCAGCTGTTGTTCTTGTCGAGGTGGACGACGAACTCGATGCAGTCCTCCACGTCGTAGGCCAGGTCGCGGATCTGCCGCACCCAGGTCCGCACCACCGGATTCTCCAAGCGGTCGCTGTCGGCGTTGTTGAGGAAGGTCTGCATCATCTGGAACTCGCCGGTGATGAACACCAGGTTGCGCTGCGCGCTCTGCCGCAGCTTGGACTCCTCCTCGATCGCCGCCTGGGCCTTGGTCAGCGCCCCATCCACCACCGACTTGGCCATGCCAGCCACAAGGTCCGCCATGGCTCCGCCGCCTACCCACCAAGCTTACAGTCTATGTTCAAGACCACATACTACTTCACTCCTCACGCTGCTTCCAATTAGAGCATCTACAGCTCGATAATCCGGCCCCTATTTGCGTCGCACATCCACGTACCTCGAATTGCGAACATCAAATTCATGCGATCATATACGATATAAGAGCAACTCTAACACGCCAACCCAAACCCAAACGGACGACATTTTTGTCCCTTTTTTTTGTTCGTTTGGGTCGACCGCCCGCTCGGCGTCCGCCCTGTTTAAGGTTTGGGTCGGCAGTGCGCCCAACGCCCGCAACCTATTTCATGTCCGCGCACAAATTTGAAAAAGGCCCGCGGCCATAGATCATGCCAGCAGCCATGCCGTAGTCCAAAGTTCATGCCGACACCATGCCAGCAGCCGGCATACAACGCCAGCTTCAAAAAAACACCACACAATTCATGCTGGCGCACTTGCCAGCGGCCGACACACATGTCAGCACACAAAAAGGGGCGAGAGTTCGACCACGCCATCGCGGCCGTGGTCATGCCAGCACACTTGTCGGCATACAAAAAAGGATGGCGCTCGCCACCATAGATCACTCGTCGTCGAACTTGAGCATGTCGGCCTGCATCTTCTCGAACCACGGCCTCTTCCTTGGCGACACGGTGTTGAGATTCACCTTCATGATCTCCACCCCCGTCATCATGCTAGCGAGAGTCACTTCTTTCGTCTTGGTCTTGGCATTGACGGCCTCGATCTCTAACATCTTGGCTTGCTTCTCCGCCTCTATCTCAAGCATCCTCATTTGCTTCTCTGCCTCCATCTCAAGCCTCCTTCTTTGGATCTCCATGAAGGCGTTCATTTGCTCTTCCTTATCTTGTCAGCGCTTCTCCTCCCTTGAGTCCTTCTTGGTCATCATGCCCTCCACGGTTGCTATCAAGGCGATCGACGCCGCATCCCGCTTGTCCTCCTTCTTGGAGTTGGTCTTCCCCCACGGCTGTGCCTTCTCGTCCTCCCCAACCTCCTCCACGGCTTTCTTCCCCCACGCCCCATGAGGGCGGCATATTGCGCCTTGAACTTCTCCTCGTCTTTGACGACCCTCCAACAATGGGAGAGGTTGAAGGACTTGCCTTTGTGTTGGACCTTAAATGCCTCCAAAGCTTAGATTGCCTACAAATGAATTGCATGCAAGCATATTGGCAAATGTATATGGAAATGGACATGCAAGCATAAACGGAATGACACAAAGACATGCGCTTGCATGCATACCATGTCTTGCATGCCGATGCCGCTCACGGGGGCGTGACTTGATGCTCTCAAAAGTGGCACAAAACTTGTTGCACTCTTGTTGGATCACCTTCCATCGCTTCGAAATGGACACCCACCCGCGCGTGTTTCGCATTTGGTACGGCGGAAACTTCTTGCGTTCATGGAACTCGCGATGGACACGAGTCCAAAAGGTTGATGCCTTTTGTTCGGCGCCGACCTTGGGGTCTTGCCCAATGTCCCTCCAACACTCACAAAGGAGCTTGTCCTCGGCCGCCGTGTATGCCTTCGTCCGCCTGCTCTTGCGCTTCGGCTTCGCCCCGGCGGCTTGGTTGGTGAGCTCGTCCTCGAACAAAGGCTCTTCGTCGATGTCCAACTCATCCTCTTCCTCGAGGCCGTAGTCCTCCGGAAACTCGTGGTCGAGCGAGAAGCCGTCCAGGTCCCGGCCGACCTGATCTTGCATGAAGGCGGCCTCCATGCCAGCTTGATCAAAGGTCGACGGCGTGAACGGCCCTCGGCCGTCCTGGCTTTATGTCTCATCGGGATCGTAGCCAGCCGCGGCGGCACCGCCAGCGGCCGCCGTACCACCCTCGAAGATGATGCTCTGCATGAAACGGTTGGCCGTCTCGTCGTCGCCGGCTGCCGGCATTCTATCGAACAGGTTGCGGGCGCCGGGGAGTATGTCGGCTGGCATCTCCCGCACGCGTTTCCTCGCCCCACCGGATGATGAGCCACCGGCTACCGGTGTGGCGTTGAGGTCGATGGGCGCGGGCGCGGGCGTGGAAGGCTGAAAGTGCGTTATATCGACTAGAGGGGGGTGAATAGGCGATTTTTACAAATTCGTCACTGAGGAATTTCAAGGTGAGGAAATTCCTAAGCAGCGGAATAAGTACTTAGATGCAAACATAACATGGCATAAGTACAGTTATCATGATGAAATGAAATAGGCACAGAGTACAGGTAGCGTGAAACACAGGATAAGCAGGCTGAAGACTAAATGACTGAAGAAATAGGATTGAGGAAATTGAGAAAGTCTTCAGTCAAAGTCTTCACACAGTAACGATCATGTAAATCAACACATGAATGAGGAAATGAAAGAGTTGAGGAAATAGAACCAGTAGCTTGGTGAAGACAATGATTTGGTAGACCAGTTCCAACTGCTGTGACAGTTGTACGTCTGGTTGGAGCGGCTAGGTATTTAAACCTGAGGACACACAGTCCCGGACACACAGTCCTCACCGTATTCTCCTTGAGCTAAGGTCACACAGACCTCGCCCAAACACTCGTGGTAAGTCTTCAGGTGACTTCCAAACCTTCACAGACTCGGTCACTCGGTGATCCACAATTTTCTCTTGGATGCTCTAGACCATGACGCCTAACCGTCTGGAGGATGCACAGTCCTCAAAGGTAACAAGCGTCGGTTCCACACAGGAACAATTTCTTCAGTGATGCTCAATCACTTTGGGTTTGTAGGGGTTTGGGTTTTTGGGTTTTTCCTCACTTGATGATTTTCGCTCAAAGTCCTCGGAGGATGGGATGCTCTAAATGACAAGTGTCAATCTATCTCTCGGAGTAGCCAACCAGCTAGTGGTTGTAGGGGGCGGCTATTTATAGCCTAGGGAGCAGCTCGACATGATAAGACATAAATGCCCTTCAATGATGTGACCGTTAGGTGGGTAGGATATTTGGACAGCTGGCGCGTAGCACAGCAACGGTCGGAAATTTGAGCTCTCAAATTCCACAGGGCTATCATGTTCCTCACTTGTAGGCAATCCGCACTGGCGAATTCCTAATTCCTCAGAGAACAGAAGAACTTCGTCTCTGTCACTGAAGAAATTGACTGAACTGAATGAGATTTCCAGTGGCTTCACTCGAAAGGATTGGGTAGGTGTAGGATTTTGAGATGAGCATCACTTGGAAACTTTTCCTTAGTTTTACCTCGACCCCCTTTAACAGTACGGTGTTTCCTATGACTCAAGAAGAAGAAAATGAAACTACGAAAACAAAAGTCTTCACGCTTCATAATCCTCGCAAAAATATCAAGTCTTCAGGGTCACACCAATTTCTTCACTTTCAAAGTCTTCAAGAAAACCAAAGTCTTCAGTTGAAGACATTCATTTTTAGGGGTCGACTTTCATCGTAAATATCAAACTCCTCATAGACTTATAGAACCTGTGTACACTCACAAACGCATTAGTCCCTTAACCTATAAGTCTTCAATACACCAAAATCACTAAGGGGCACTAGATGCACTTACAATCTCCCCCTTTTTGGTGATTGATGACAATATAGGTTAAGTTTTCAACGGGGATAAACATATGAAGTGTAAATACTGATAATGAGGAATTTGATTGCAAGATATAGAAGAACTCCCCCTGAAGATGTGCATATTGAGGATTTTGCTTTGGATTGCAAATGCACATTGTAGAGTAATATCATGGAGATCTCCCCCTATATCTTGTAATTCATACACGCATTTAACATATGATGTGAGGAATTTGAAATGCATGATGAAATATGGTGACTGATGTAATTCAGCATGCGTGCATTAACATATTGAGGAAATAGCATGCAGAAAAAAACAGAGCAAAAGTATCAAACCACCATAGGACTTAAGTTTACAACTCGATCCAACAAATACTTCAGAAGAACGAGAGTTGTAACTTAGCAAAAAATGCCCATATATAGAGACCCGCTTGAAGACTAACTCAAATTTCTCCCCCTTTGTCATCGAATGACCAAAAGGGACGAAAAATGAGGACTAACGCCCCTGAAGAATATCATCATGATGTCGATGGAGGAGCGCCAGCGTTGTTGGGGTCGTCCATTGGAGTAGGGCCTGCCGCGGTGTCGTTTAAGTCTTCAGCTTCATCTGTCTTGCGCGATGAAGAATATGAACTGGCAACAAGCTGAGAAACTTTGACCTTCTTGAACTTCTTCGAAGGTGGCTGAGACCAGTCAAAGTCCTGTTGGAATCCCATCTCCTTGAGATCTTCAGCACTATAAAGATTAGACAGAATAGCCCAAGTGCGGTCAAAGACTTCATGCAAGTAGTAGTGATTCTTCTTCACAGTATTTTGAGTGACTGTCATGTTCTGAAGAATTGCACCAAACTGACGCTTGACCCACTTGTGATTTCGATCAACTTTCTGATGAAGACTAAGGAGAAGTTCACGATCAGTCATCACACGCGGAGCTGTGGCTTGAGGATTATGTTCTGAAGCTTTGGCGGCAGAATCTTGTGTTGCAGAGTCATCATTGGTGGAATATGAAGTAGCTTTGCGAAATTGTCCATCCAATGGACGAGTTCCTTCATCTATAATAGCAACCTTGCCCTTCCCATCAGCTGAGGAAATAGTCCGTTTGAGGACTTCAATAGGGGGCAAATAGCTGAGATGATTTTGAAAGTCAGCCTTATAATGAATTGAAGACCTTGATCTGATGAACTTCATGATCCAGGGAGCATAAGGCTTCAACTCAAAAGGTGACAGAGCAGCATTGGCCAAAGTCCTCATGAAGAAATCGTGGTAGTTGATAGGAATACCATGAATGATATTGAACAGCTGATTCTTCATAATGCCAACAACCTCTTCGTCATCAGAGTTGTGGCCCTTGATTGGGCTGAGGGTTTTGGTCAAAATGCGATAAACTGTCCTTGGCACATAGAGCAATTCCTTGACGAGGAATTTGGTCCTTGGAGCTTGGCCTGGCTTCAAAGGCTTCATCAGCACTTGCATCAGATGATCGGATAGTTCAGGTTCAACATAGAGAAGCCTAGCACCTTCAGTGGGAGGACTGACTGGGACGGCATGAAGCAATTCAGAGACCGGTGCTTTGTAATGAGTATTTTCAGTCATCCAGTCTAGCACCCATGAATTCACATCTTCAACATTTCCAGTGATGTGCAGTGTGGCGTAGAATTGAAGAATGAGTTCTTCATTCCAATCGCAGATGTCGGTGCAGAAGTTGAGTAACCCAGCGTCATGAAGAACACTGAGGACTGGGGTGAAGCAGGGCAGCGATTCCATATCCACATGAGGAATTTGCTCATGATCAAAGATCTTGTCCTTATCAAATAACAGTGAGGAATAGAAGTTCATCTGACTGGCAGTCCAGAAGCGCTTGCGACGAAGTTTAGTAGAGTCATAGGGATTGTAGTCAGTGAAGAATATGTGATCATTGAAGAAATCTTCAGCATTGAACTTCTGCTTCTTCGAGTGAGGGTTCTGTGGCTTGGGCTGAAGATTTATAGTTGAAGTCTTCACAGCCTCTTGAGGTATAGCCACTGGAGCCACAGGCTGAGGAATTTCAGTAGCTGTATCAGCAGCAGCCTTGGCCTCCATTTCTTCAACACTAGCGGCTGGAACTTCTTCAGGAATAGATTGAAGTGAAGATTGAGGTCCATCAAAGCCCGTATGAATTTCTTCAGTTGGCACAGGGGACTGAGGAACTTGATGTAGTGGTGTTGTCAGAGGTGAATTGGGGTGATGACTTTCCCAAAAGTCATCATTCAGAATAGGAGTTGTAGACCCAATATCCACATCCTCATCTTTATCATCAAATTCCTCAACGCCTGCCTCTTCAGCTGTGAACTGAGGCATGGGCGATGATACCAACGGAGTTGAAGTGATATTGTCCACTTCAATGTCTTCATCCAACTGCTCTGTCGAAGCAGCAGAAGGATCTTCTTCATCAGATTCACTTGGAATTGCATATTCCTCACCAAAGGGAATAATCTCCTTTGATGGCATGCTTGATATTGGAACAACATCAATTGGGTTTTCAGTTGAGCTCATCAAAGTCTTCACTTTCTTGGGAGCTGAAGACTCTGAGGAGGCAGATGCTTTCCTTTTCTTCACCGCAGCCTTCTCTGCGGCTTTGGTCTTCTTCGCTTCTGATGCAGAAGGAAGGACATCTTTCATCTGTGATGACTTTGCAGGAGGAGCAGATGAAATTGGTTGAATTTCTTCAGGCACAACTGATGCAGTTGCCCTGGCTTGTTCAGATTCCTCAGGCGCAGTAGCAGATGTATCAACTGGCCTGATTTGCCCTTCAGGCGCAACATTGGTGGTTGCCCTGGCAATTTCTTCAGAGATTGGAATTTCTTCATCAGCCCTGGTGCCTTCATTTTCTTCAACAATCTGATTTTCATCAGCATTACTTGCATGTTCTTCAGTAGGCTGAGCAGATGTGTCAGTCTGAGGAAATTTGGGTTGCGATGAAGCTGCAACATTTGGAGTGAATCCCTTTGCCATTCTGACGAATCTGACTTTGGCACCTAGCCAATCTGCATGGTATGCATGAAATTCATCACTGAGTGCTTTGATCTCAGCCTGCATAGTCACAAGTTCTTCAGGAGACATTTTCACAACATTGTTCTTCAGAAAACGCTCCTTCTTGTACTGAGCCTTCTTCACCTGCCTGGCCTTTTCAAATTTCCATTTCTCTTCAGTAATGAAGGCCGTCAACATGTGACTTTGACCAGGAGTGAGGTTTAATTCAGGCAAAGGTGTATTTGGATCCTTGTGCCATAGATCGATGAAATCAAGGATCTTCCTTGGATCCAGCATGAGGGGCACAGCACTGCCTTTGGCACTAGAGTCCCTCTGTTGTCGATCTCTGATGATCTCAGCTAATTCTTCATCATCAGCTTCATCTTCGCTTGACAGAACCTGAAAGGCGACCTGCTTCTTGCGAGGACTTGGCCTTGTGCCTCGTCCAGCAGTGGCCTTTTTCTTCATCAAGGTCGGAGCTGTTGAAGACTGAGGTGGAGCTGAGGAACCTGCAGAGGCTCCAGAAGCAATTGAGATTCCAGTAGTCCTTTGGCACGTGGCAAGATGCACGGGTGCTGAGGACTTTACAGGAGCAGCTGAGAACTTTGCAACTGAGGGAGTTTGAGCTGCTTTTGAAGAAGTTGCTTGAGGATCAGGCCGTAAGGGCTTTGAAGAGCTTGGCCGTGAGGGCATTGCAGCTGAGGAACTTGTCTTGACAGCTGGTTTCTTTGTCATAGCCTTCTTAGGCTTGCTAGCAGAGGCCTCAGCAGTGGCAACAGCAGACTCTTCGTTGAATTTCTTCACTGCCTCTTTAGCCACTTTGGCCAGCTTGGCTTGACGCTTAGCCCACTCCTGAGGAAATTCCTCACCTCTTCTGATGCTTGTGGGATCAGCTTCTTGGCCTGGAGCCAATGGAGGTCTTGGGCATGGAGGGTTAACAGCGAATTTCTTCATGTACTTTGGAGTCACATATCGATACTCTCTCCATTCTCTTGCCCATCTTCTCTCAATCTTCTGAATGCGCACTTTGCGCTAATTTTTGTTCTCCTTGCCATGAGTTGCTTCATCAGGAGTACAATATTCATCATAGATGTCTTCAGGGATCTCAAAAGCAGTATTTGTTTCTGGCCTCTTTCCTCCCTTCTGAGATCTTTTACCATCAGCCATTTTCTTCACTTGAGGATTTTGAACAATCGATGTTTCTGAGGAAGTGTGCAACTTTCCTTCGAGGAACGCTGCAAATGAGTTAAGTTGATGAGAACCTAGAGATTCAGCAGCGGACATGTGTACCTGTGAACAGAATATAGGTGCGAAGAATTTGGAGAGGTCATATGCGTTCTCAGAAGTTTTTCAAAAGTATCGAGTTTGAGGAATTTGACCAGAGGTGTCTTGAGGAATTTCACTAAGCGTTCTTTGACTTAGGTTCCAGAGTTGTATAGATTGAAAATCCACACAATTGAGGAATCTTGAAGAAAAATCTTGCTTAGAGAAACAGATCAAGAACAGAAGCAAGTTGGTGTTTAATAACATGAAAGTTGAAGAATAAACACCTTTTGAAGATTTTGTGGAAATCATCAGAATCAACAAGGGTAGTAAAAATAGATTTTATTTACCCTTGACGAAGAACACGACGAACTGAGGGTAGCAGTGGAGAAGCTCATCCGTTCAGATCTTCCACGCCCTAACTTGGTGATGGAAAACAGCTACGGCGGCGGCGGAGTGAAGATTTCCGTGGCCGGCGTGAGTATGACGGCGACGAGGTCGAGGCAGTGAAGCTCTTCCTCACCGGTGACAATGGAGTGTAGCGGCGGCGCTAGGTCTGAGAGCTCGAGCGAGGGAGTAAGATCGAGCGGGGTAAATGAGATCTGAGGAGGGTGAGGGGTATTTATAACCGAGGTGAAAAACCGCTCGTCCGAAGAAAATGGACGAACATGCCCCTGACCCTTCTCATCCTAACGACATGTGTCACCCACGTACTGTGAAGTGGAGATAGTGTTAGATCGTGGGTGAATAGATAAATCTTATCGAGGGATATTGAACGGTTTGAGCGGCAAAAGCCGAAAATTCAGATAAGAATATTTTAATGTTTTCGTTCGCAAATTCTTCAGCTGTCAAGGACACAGTGAAGACTTTGAACGGGTTTCAAATAGAACGCACATGAAGAATTTGTGAACAGACTGGGTTGAGTTTAGCATAGAGGGGGAAAGGGTCCGATCACATTCACTTAGAAGAAAATCAATTTTGAAGAATTAGCAATAAGTGAATGCTGTAGAGGACATGAAAACTCAAATATATATATATATATATATATATATATATATATATATATAGTCAATGAAAAACACAGTCGGAAAGAGTGAAGACTTTGCAAAGTTGAAGAATTTGAAAATTTGAAGAATTTGCAAAATGAAGAAAAACTCAATTTTTGAAGATTTTCAACTTTTTGTGGTGGCGTGACCCACCGTATAAGAATGATGATTTCAGACGCAGCGTACAATTGTCGTAGGGCTCTGAGAATCAGATTCTTCGTTAATTTCTTCACACTTAGAGGGTTAGTCTTCATTGATTTGAAGAAAAACGTTTCTTCGTGTGTTGCGCATCTAAGTCATCAATTTGCATAAGTGTTAGGATGTGTGTCCTTTTCAAAGGACATTCGAAGATTCTAAGATATTTAGCTCACACTGCAACTTGCTAAATCTCTTCTCATCCAAGGGCTTGGTGAAGATATCCGCTAGCTGTTCTTCAGACTTCACTTGATCAATAGAGATGTCGCCCTTCAACACATGATCTCGAAGAAAATGATGACGAATCTAGATGTGCTTTGTCTTCGAGTGCTGAACTGGGTTATGAGCAATCTTGATGGCACTCTCATTGTCACAGAAGAGTGGCACATTCTTCACATTGATGCCGTAGTCCTTGAGGGTTTGCTTCATCCACAGCAGTTGAGCACAGCAAGAACTAGCAGCAATGTACTCATCTTCAGCAGTAGAGAGTGATACGCAGTTCTGCTTCTTTGAGGACCAACATACTAAAGATCGTCCGAGGAAATGGCATGTGCCTGATGTTGACTTGCGATCCACACGATCACTAGCATAGTCAGAGTCAGAATATCCAATGAGATCAAAAGCCGAGCCCTTGGGATACCATAATCCAAGTGTTGGAGTGTGAGCTAGATATCGAAGAATATGTTTCACAACCTTATGGTGTGATTCCTTTGGTGTAGCTTGAAAACGGGCACACATGCAAACACTAAGCATAATATCCGGTCTAGATGCACATAGATACAGTAAAGAGCCAATCATGGAGCGGTATACCTTTTGATCGAAGTCTATACCATTTTCATCGGTGCATAGATGGCCATTTGTGGGCATAGGGATTTTGACGCCTTTGCAATCTTGCATACCGAATTTCCTCAGAACGTCCTTGAGGTATTTCTCTTGAGAAATGAAGATGCCATTGCATTGTTGATGAATTTAAAGGCCTAAGAAGAATTTCAATTCTCCCATCATGGACATTTGATATTCCTCACTCATCATATAAGCAAATTCGTCAGTATAATGTTGGTTAGTACAGCCAAAGATAATATCATCAACATATATTTGGCACACGAATAATTCATCATCATATGTTTTGGTGAAAAGAGTTGGGCCGAGTGAACCGGGTTTGAAGCCTTTCTTCATGAGGAATTCCTTCAGAGTATCATACCACGCCCGAGGGGCCTGCTTGAGGCCATAGAGGGCCTTATTGAGTCTGAAGACTTGATCAGGATGCTTAGGATCTTCAAAACCTGGGGGTTGAGCAACATATACTTCTTCCTCAAGCTTACCATTGAGGAATGCACTTTTCACATCCATTTGATATAAGATGATATTATGATGGTTAGCATAGGCAAGCAATATGCGAATAGCCTCAAGTCTAGCAACAGGTGCAGAAGTTTCATCGAAATCAATTCCTTCAACCTGTGTGTAGCCTTGAGCTACAAGACGAGCCTTGTTCCTCACTACTAGGCCATTTTCATCTTGTTTGTTGCGGTAGATCCATTTGGTGCCGATGATATTGTGCTTGCGAGGGTCTGGTCGCTTGACAAGCTCCCACACATTGTTTAGCTTGAATTGATGTAATTCCTCTTGCATCGCTTGAATCCATTCAGGCTCCAGAAATGCCTCATCTACTTTGGTGGGCTCTGTGATAGAGACGAAAGCAAAATGCCCACAAAAGTTAGACAAATGTGAAGCTTTTGAGCAAGTGAGAGGACCTGGTGCGTTGATGTCGTTGATGATTCTCTCAATCTATACTTCATTTGCAACGCGAGGATGAGCAGGTTGATGACTTTGATTTGGCTCAGCATTTTCTTCAGAGCCATTTTCATCAGATGCACCAGCATGATTTTCTTCACGATCTGGAATGACTTCTTCAGCAGATTCTTCGGTAGGAATAACATCCTCAGTAGCCTTTAGCTTGATGGATTCCTCAGGAGATATTTCATCTAGCACAAGAGGTAGGTGCTCTCTTTGCGAGCCATTAGTTTCATCGAACCACACATCTACAGTTTCAACAACCTTGTTGTGATAGGTGTTGAAGACCCTGTAGGTGTGCGAGTCCTTTCCGTAACCAAGCATAAAACCTTCCTGTGCTTTTGGTGCAAATTTAGAAATGTGATGGGGATCTCTAATCCAACATTTAGCACCGAAGACTTTGAAATAACTCACATTGGGTTTCTTGTCAGTGAGGAGTTCATATGAGGTCTTCTTGAAGAATTTGTGAAGATATACCCTGTTGATAATGTGGCATGCAGTATCAATTGCTTCAGGCCAGAAGCGACGAGGTGTCTTGTATTCATCAAGCATAGTGCGAGCAATCTCAACAAGAGTCTTGTTCTTGCGCTCCACGACGCCATTCTGCTGAGGAGTGTATGGGGCAGATAACTCATGAGTAATACCGAGTTCATCAAGATAGTCATCAAGATAGTCATCAAGACCAGTATTCTTGAACTCAGTCCCATTGTCACTACGTATATGCTTGATCTTCACACCGAAATTCGTCGAAGCCCTCGAAGAAAATCGTCTGAAGACTTCCTGCACTTCAGTTTTGTAAGTAATGACATGCACCCATGTGTAATGAGAATAATCATCAATAATGACAAAGCCATATAGAGATGCTGCATTTGTTAGTGTGGCATAATGAGTAGGACCAAAGAGATCCATATGAAGCAATTCAAAAGGACGAGAGGTAGTCATGATAGTCTTCGAGGGGTGCTTGGCTCTGGTCATCTTTCCAGCCTCACAAGCCCCACAAAGATGATCTTTGAGGAATTTGACACCCTCAATGCCAATGACGTGCTTCTTCTTCACGAGCGTGTATAAGTTCCTCATGCCAGCATGACCCAGTCGTCGATGCCATAGCCAGCCTTCTGAAGCTTTCGCAAGTAGACAAGTGGCAGGCTGTGGTCCTGCAGAGAAATCAACAATATACAAGTCTCCTCTCCTAAAGCTTTCGAAGACTTTGGAATTGTCAGATTCCATGAGCACTAAGCAGCAATATTTGCCAAAGACAACAACCATATCAAGATCACAAAGCATTGAGACAGACATGAGGTTGAATCCGAGGGACTCGACAAGCATGACTTTGTCCATGTGTCGATCCTTTGAGATTGCAACCCTACCTAGACCCAATACCTTGCTTTTTCCTTTGTCTGCGTAGGTGATATGGTTCAAATGTGATGGAGATAAAGGAGTGTTCATCAGTAAGCTCTTGTCACCAGTCATGTGATTAGTACATCCACTGTCGAGGACCCACTCAGTAGCTTTGGGTAAGTCATCCTGCAGATGAATTAGTGCATCTTACGAACACATATCTTCAGAGTGAAGAATATGACATCAATTTCATCAGACAAAAATTCATCAGTTAATGCAACATATGTATATATAACAGTATAAGGACGTGAGAAATGCATGATTCATTTCTTCATGATTAGCTTGCGTCCTTTCAAGCATTTCAGGTCTCCAGAAAATTCTTCAGACGATTTAGTTCGTCTGGAGACCTGACCCTGCATAAGAGGTTAGTTCTTTTTCTTCACCACCCACATCTGGAGGGGTGGCAAAGAGTTCATCATTCTGCGAGCTCCATAAGAGAAAGGTGGCATTGAAGCCAAAGCGCTTCGTTTCACAGGAGAGGGATTAGTATAGGCATATGAGTAAGCAGAGAAATTCTTCGAGGACTTATGAACATAATGATTTGAAGAATAATGCACATAATCAGAACTCTTAGATTTTCCCTGCGAAACAGAAGCATTAGCATGATGATCATATGAGGACATGGATCCACGTGAGAAATTTGATCCATAAGAGGACTTGGATCCATATGAAGACTTTGGTCCATATGAAGAATTTGATCTGGGGTTCTTATTCTTCACAGGTGGAGTCATAAGGACATTCACCTGAAGACTTTCAAGGCACCTTTTGGGAACCCAGATTTTCTTCATAGGGGGACCATTCCTGCAGTTAGTTTCAACATATCTAGCAAATACTTCACCATTCTGATTTTTGAACAGTTTATAGTTGGAGTCAAATGACTCATCAGATGAATATGAGGATTCACAAGTAAAGCCAGATAAGGTAGATGGGTCCACGGAAGGTCCCTTCGCAGCAACCCATGAGGTTTTGGGATACTGCTCAGGTTTCCAGTAGGTTCCATCAGCATTGAGTTTCCTCTCAAATGCAATACCCTCTTTCCTAGGGTTCCTGTTCAAGATCTGCTTTTTGAGCACATCACAAAGAGTCTGATGCCCTTTGAGGCTTTTGTACATGCCTGTCACATACAATTCCTTCAACCCTGCATTTTCGTCAGTGATACTAGTGGTATCCTCAGATGAGGAATTTGTGACCACAGAGATAGTTGAAGAATTTGCAGCAATAGAAGCATTTGAACATTCAGGTGAAGAATTAGCAGTTTCACGTTCAATGCATTTCAAGCATGGTGGAATAAATTCTTCCTGAGCGGAACTGATCTGTTGAGCAAGCAATGAATCATTTTCCTTCTGAAGATCTTCATGACTCACCCTTAGCTTCTCAAGATCTTGCTTTCTTTGAAGAAATTCATAAGAAAGCTTCTCATGATCGGCTAAGAGAGTTTCATGATGACTTTGAAGGTTGTCAAACTTAGACTATAGTTGCTGAAGATTATCAGTCAGTGTTTGAGTTCTATTCATTTCCTCACCTAACAGATCATCGCTTTTGTCTAGCATATTTTGAACCTTTTCCAAAGCCTTTTGTTGTTTAACAGCAATATTAGCAAGTTTGGAATAGCTGGGTTTGAGGTTATCATCAGATTCATCCTCACTTGATTCAGAGGAGGGATATTTGAATACCTTGGCACCTTTTGCCATGAAGCAATAGGTGGGAGCATAGTCATCATTGCCGTCATCAGCAGTGTTGGGGAAGCCATTTTCCTCAGTGTTGAAGATGGACTTGCTGACGTAAGCAGTAGCAAGGGCTAGGCTCGCCACACCAGAGTCTGACTCCTCAGATGCCTCCTCTTCCTCATGTTCCTCAGATTCAGCTTCAGAGTCCATTTCCTTGCTAATGAATGCCCGAGCCTTCTTGGAACTGCTCTTCTTGTGAGATGAAGACTTTGAAGATTTTAATGATGAGGACTTTGAAGATTTCTTCTTCTTCTTAGAGTCATCTGAACTATCATCCTTGTATTTCTTCTTCTTTGATTCCTTTGTCCACTAAGGACAATCAGTTATGTAGTGACCAGGTTTCTTGCATTTGTGGCAAGTCCTCTTTTTGTAATCACGGGATGAGGAATCTGATCTTGTGTCATCACCTTTTGAAGATTTTACAAAGCGACCACGCCTTGAGAACTTCTGGAATTTCTTCACGAGCATTGCTAGCTCCTGGCTTAGTTCTTCAGGGTCACCAAGGCTGCTATCAGAATCTTCTCCTTCAGATGAGGAAGCTGCCTTGGCCTTCAGTGCGCGTGATCTTCCATAGCTTGGCCCGTAGAGATCTCTCTTTTCAGCTAGTTGGAATTCATGAGTATTCAGCCTCTCAAGAATATCAGCAGGATCAAGTGACTTGTAGTCTCCACGTTCTTGAATCATCAGTGCCAGTGTATCGAATGAAGAATCGAGTGACCTCAGCAATTTCTTCACCACCTCATGGTCGGTGATGTCAGTGGCACCCAGTGCTTGAAGCTCGTTTGAAATGTCAGTGAGGCGATCAAAGGTTTGCTGGGCATTCTCATTGTCGAGTCTTTTGAAGCGGTTGAAGAGATTGCGAAGAACGTCAACTCGAGAATCACGTTGAGTTGAGATTCCTTCGTTGACCTTGGACAGCCTGTCCCAGATAAGCTTTGCAGACTCCAAAGCTCTCACTCTGCCGTACTGTCCTTTGCTCAGATGGCCACATATGATATTCTTCGCTTGAGAGTCGAGTTACTTGAATCTCTTCACATCAGCAGCATTCACGGAAGGAGTGACAGAGGGAACGCCATTTTCCACAACGTACCAGAGATCGTTGTCAATTGCCTCAAGATGCATGCGCATCTTATTCTTCCAGTAGGGGTAGTCCGTCCCATCAAAGGTAGGACACCCAGCCGAGACCTTGATCATGCCTGCAGTCTACATAACTAAAACTCCAGGTGGTTAAACCAAAATCACACAGAACAAGGGAGTACCTGGCTCTGATACCAATTGAAAGTGCGTTATATCGACTAGAGGGGGGTGAATAGGCGATTTTTACAAATTCGTCACTGAGGAATTTCAAGGTGAGGAAATTCCTAAGCAGCGAACTACTTAGCAGCGGAATAAGTACTCAGATGCAAACATAACATGGCATAAGTACAGTCATCATGATGAAATGAAATAGGCACAGAGTACAGGTAGCATGAAACACAGGATAAGCAGGCTGAAGACTAAATGACTGAAGAAATAGGATTGAGGAAATTGAGAAAGTCTTCAGTCAAAGTCTTCACACAGTAACGATCAAGTAAATCAACACATGAATGAGGAAATGAAAGAGTTGAGGAAATAGAACCAGTAGCTTGGTGAAGACAATGATTTGGTAGACCAGTTCCAACTGCTGTGACAGTTGTACGTCTGGTTGGAGCGGCTAGGTATTTAAACCTGAGGACACACAGTCCTCACCATATTCTCCTTGAGCTAAGGTCACATAGACCTCGCCCAAACACTCGTGGTAAGTCTTCAGGTGACTTCCAAACCTTCACAGACTCGGTCACTCGGCGATCCACAATTTCCTCTTGGATGCTCTAGACCATGACGCCTAACCGTCTGGAGGATGCACAGTCCTCAAAGGTAACAAGCGTCGGTTCCACACAGGAACAATTTCTTCAGTGATGCTCAATCACTTTGGGTTTGTAGGTGTTTGGGTTTTTGGGTTTTTCCTCACTTGATGATTTTCGCTCAAAGTCCTCGGAGGATGGGATGCTCTAAATGACAAGTGTCAATCTATCTCTTGGAGCAGCCAACCAGCTAGTGGTTGTAGGGGGCGGCTATTTATAGCCTAGGGAGCAGCCCGACATGATAAGACATAAATGCCCTTCAATGATATGACCGTTAGGTGGGTAGGATATTTGGACAGCTGGCGCGTAGCACAACAACGATCGGAAATTTGATCTCTCAAATTCCACAGGGCTATCATGTTCCTCACTTGTAGGCAATCCGCACTGGCGAATTCCTAACTCCTCAGTCAGAACAAATTCCCTTAGAGAACAGAAGAACTTCATCTCTGTCACTGAAGAAATTGACTGAACTGAATGAGATTTCCAATGGCTTCACTCGAAAGGATTGGGTAGGTGTAGGATTTTGAGATGAGCATCACTTGGAAACTTTTCCTTAGTTTTACCTCGACCCCCTTTAACAGTACGGTGTTTCCTATGACTCAAGAAGAAGAAAATGAAACTACGAAAACAAAAGTCTTCACGCTTCATAATCCTCGCATGAATATCAAGTCTTCAGGGTCACACCAATTTCTTCACTTTCAAAGTCTTCAAGAAAACCAAAGTCTTCAGTTGAAGACATTCATTTTTAGGGGTCGACTTTCATCGTAAATATCAAACTCCTCATAGACTTATAGAACCTGTGTACACTCACAAACGCATTAGTCCCTTAACCTATAAGTCTTCAATACACCAAAATCACTAAGGGGCACTAGATGCACTTACAAAGGCGCCACCACGCTCACCTCCGGCGAGCATTCCTCGGAGAGTCGGGAGGCTTGTGGGTAGACGTGGAAGCCGGGAATCGGGTGAGTCGCCGATGCGCGGGGCGACTCTGGGAGCACCATCCGAGGAAACACAGACGAGCCGGTGTTGGCCGCGGCCACACCGGCGTTGACGAGCCCGTGTTGGCCTGGGTTTAACCCTAGGTACATCAGCGCCTCCCTCATTGCCGCCAAGACGGGAGCGTTGGTCTCCTCCTGCTGTGCGGCGGCGGCGATGGCGGCCGCGGCTGCTGCTTCGTCCCTTGCATCCGCCACGTGCCTCCGTCCCTTTCTCTTCGCCGACTCCGTGGCCCGCTCCTCCGGCGTCAACTTCTTCTTCTGCTTGGGCGCGGTGGCGGTCTTGCGAGGGGCGCGGGGCTTGCCTTTGCCGGAGGGGGCGGTCGTGATGCCAAACGAGGCTAGAGAGGCGAGGCCGGCGGCGGCATCAAGGTCGTCGTCCATGGCGAGCGGCGGGAGCGCGCGGGGGCGGGAGGGTTTTGAGGAAAGTGGAGGGAAATGGTGGAGGCTGCCACAGACTGGCTAGCCAGGGGGGTAGTTGGCGTGCGTCGCGCGCGTCCATCTTGTGTCCGCACCGACGCAAAATGAGGATAAAAAATGGGCCAGGAATGGTCGGCAGGCGGACGAAAGTGGACGCACGTCCGTTTGGGTCGGCGCGTTGGGCCAACTTTTCTGTCCGCCGCGACCCAAACGGACGCGCGCGGATGAAATGAGTCGCCGTGTTGGAGTTGCTCTAAATTTTCTGAATTCAACAGATCGCAACAAAGCAAACCAAATCATAGTTCAACAAACCGGAGATGCCAAAACGAATTCAATGTCCGAGCGTGATAGATGTGTTTGGGATCGGATGTTGTGCCAACTTCAAATGCGGTGGTGGCCTCTAATTCATACTCCATTTTTGTTGGATCTTCATTGTCATTGATCATGTTCGACAAGAACGCCTCCTACATGATTATGGTTTGCAAGCATTCATCATGTGCGAAATGAACTAGTGGTCTATGCAAAAATCTGATCGGACAGGAGCAAAGAAAATGTACCGACTCTTGTTCGGCCATTCCGTCAAACATGTCGAGGGCAGTCCGGGTGCTGCCGGTGCCCGTGCTCATCCACGCCCGAATGAGCTGCGGCGGGTCATATACGTCGACCGCCGACATCTGCGTGGGCGGAAAGCTCTCCGGAATGTCCCAGTCGGCCGTTGAATCCTCCTCTGTCCCAACGGGGGCGGACGGCGTAATCCGCGTCGGCGCTCGGATGGAAGCGGTGCGGGGTTTCGGGCGCGGTGGAGGAGACAGCTGCTCCACCATGTCCGAACCTCCCTGTGACGCCGCTGCCGCCTCCCTCTCTCGCTGCCGGTGTAGCCGCGACTTCCGGGCGATGTTCTCCCCCTTGCAAGTTGGAGTCGACGAAGGGACGCCGACGGACAAGGCGAACTGCGTCTCTGTTGCGGTGGTCTGGGACAGGCTGAACGACATTTCCGGCAGTGGATCGGGACCGGTGGTGAGGATTGGGAGCAAGGGTGGAGGACGGCGAGGGTTTGAGCGCGGGAAAGGTTCGACGGGCGGTGGGGGGAGGAGGAAGGGTTTGGTGGATTTGATACAATTTGCGGTGGGTCGGGTTGTTGGGTCCGACGTGGCAGGCGTGCCCGTGCGTGTCTGGGTGCCCCCATATTTGGGCTGGATATGAGGGATGCCGGTCAGTCCGGGCGTTTGAGGCCCATTTAAGCAGCCCGTCTGGGTCGAAAAATCATGACCGGTCAGTGACCGGGCGGCCCGCCCGGCGTATTAGGCGGGGTTTGGGGCGTCTGGCTGTAGATGCTCTTATTGAATGGGATAGACAGCAAGCTGCTATATGAAATCTAGGTAATACACATCATCTTCGATATGCCGTGTTACATTTTCATTGTCGACTAGTTAATTGTGCGTGCATTGCAACGGGTGCATGTAAATTATAGTGGTTCAACATAATCATGTCTAACATACTCCTTAGTATTCTCATGCACATTAGACGTCATTATTGACTTTTTAACCATAAAAGAGTTTAGAACCTGAAAGTGTTTGCATTCATGTTGTCAGGGAATTGATCTCATGTAGTACATCTAAATTATGTTTTTGGTCTATCACATTACAAATTTGGTTGATACAAATTCAAATCCATGCCAAGGTTGTGAAAGAACTTCACGGTCAATTGAACCATCTATACACTTTTAACTGGCCGCATCCCTTTTTTGTGGGATTAACATGAAAGGGACACCTTACCCAAGATTTTCATGTTGCTATGATTTTACAATCTGTATACTGTCCTGAATTTAGGAGCAGTCATTCTTCTGAGATATCACAACTACTGGTTCTTGTATGTTAGTAGGGCAATAGATTACACTTCACAACATATGTGTGCAGTACACACTAATTATGCCCAGATGAAAAATTCTAAAACGAAATCCCTGTGCGAAAATTTGCTTGCACTGAAAGTTGTACTATAGAAACCAACAAGCATACACAAACTTACCATGTTTAACTACATGCTCGTGAGATAAACTCTCAAGCTGTTGTTTCAAGTATTATTCTCCAGGTCTAACAAGGTATTTTGTTGACCAAGATAATCCATTTCAGCTGAAACTTATATCCCTTGTGTCTGCAAAAATCAAACAAGCATTCTCGTATATGTTTAATGTAAAGCTAAGGCGCGAACTTCTGGCAGAGAAGATTGATCCAGTTCAATTTAGTAACCTGTAAGGCTTGGACAGTGTCCGCAAATAATTGAACTAACATTAACCCAGTTAAGCAACTGTTGTCTTCACTCGTTGTGGTGTGGAACGAGAGGATGGGTTCCATGTGTTCTGCAGGTGTCCACTAGCGAAGGAACTATGGCATGCGGTGGCCTTGGATTGGTCTATACCAAGCATTGAAGCCATCCAGAGCGTTGGGCCGGAGTGGCTCTTCACACTCCTGGAGCCGCTGGATGAGGTGACACGGATGATTGTGCTCATGGTGATGTGGAGGATTTGACATGTGTTCTGCAGATGGGAGTTTCATCCCAGCGACAGGAGCGGCTGGAGGGGGCATGGTCCTTCGAGATTCTCAAGGCGAGATCATCTTTAGTGCCTGCAGAGAGATACGAGCATGTGATAATGCGCTCGGGGCAGAGTTAGCGGCGTGCCGGGAGGGCCTGGAGCTGGCTCTCTACCGGACGAACACACCCATTATAGTCGAGCTTGACTGTGCGCAGGCGGTGTCCATGATCACAGGGCGAGGACAGGACCGGTCGGTCCATCGCATCATTGTTGAGGACATTAAGAGACTAGTAGCGACAGAGGGGAGAGAGGTCTCTTTTAATCTTTGTTGTCGTTCGCAGGACAAAGTTAGTCATGAGCTCGCCAAGTATGGTAGGAGCACTCCCCGCACCGCTGTCTGGTTGCACTCGGGATTAGACCTCATTGTAAACTTGGCTCTGGCTGAGAAGTCTCCGTGAGTAATGAGAAATCCCTCTTCACCCTCAAAAAAAAATCCCGTTGTCTTCACTCAACCTATTGGTCGATGTTCTTCTTACATCCCTGCTAACTCTATTGGGTTCCTCTTCTTCACAGTTTGGTACTATTCTATTTTCATCATGGTAACCATCTTTTATATTCAAAAAATCTAGCAATAAAATAAATATCTGCAGCTTAAGCATATAACTACCCATAAATAAAGCATGGTATGTGGCACTGTAATTTGTAAGAGCCACATAAGTTGACCTCCTAGAATAAGTGAATGAACTAATGCACTCGTCGAAGCGGACACAAGATTACAGTGACTTTGTCCGTATCTAATGTAGGGAAATTGCTATCTGTAGTTACTGCTCAATATACGCATATTCAGAGAAAGAACGTTCCATCTAAGCTCAGGAAGAACACGCTAATTTTTAATTGCATTAAGAAAATACCTAGAGAGAAGATGGCGACCAGATTACTGTGTTGGCCACATAAGTACTACCAATTATATTGTTGTTGTGTTGGCCACTCTAATTGCATACCGTTGATGTACCCCTAAAAAAAAGTACATACCGTTGCTGTGTTGGCCACTCTAATTACATACCATTGTTGTGTTAGCCACTCTAATTAGAAGTAACTCTTAATTAGTTCCATGTAAAAAAAACTCATAATTAGAGCGGCGGTCTGTAGGTGAGCTCGGGGTAGTGGCAGGACGAGCCGACGCTAAGATTTGGGTGACCTCCACCAGATCCATGAGTTGTACAATGGCAGGCAGGGTTTCTTGCACCTCGTGTGCAGTGGCGGTGGCGGCCTGTGGATGAGCTCGGGGCGGCGGTGGGATGAGTTGACCTAGGGATTGGGGCGACCTTCACCAAATTTGCGATCTTGCCATCCTCATACATAGAGGGGAGGGCATTGAGCACCTCGTGCGAAGCGGAGGCGGATTCCTATGGGCGAGATCCAAACGTCAACGATGCGATTTGGACGGGACGAGGTAGTGGGCGTTGTAGGCGGCACTATCGGTTAGAAGGAGGGGAATTTAGGTGGCCGGAGGAAAGGGGCAATGGGGGAGGCTATAAGTGGCTCAACGTGGTCGATGGGGACGAGGGTGGTGGCCTGGAGGAGGTAGGCGCCCTGAGGGGGAGGGGTTGGGTTGGACGGGACGGGCGTCGTCTTGCAAAAATGCAACAGTTTGCCTTTGTATCCGTTAGATGATGATCCGATGGCCTGAAATGCAAGATGGCAGACACACCATCACGACCAACTAAGGTTTTTATAGGGGTAGAGATATCCATGGTTGCCACTATCCTTGAAGAGGCTCACAAAGGTGTTGGGAAACGTAGTAGAAAACAAAAAAATTGCACCTACGATCATCCAAGATCAATATGAAGATGCATAACTGGTTGGGATCACAGTCGTTATCGCCACCGAGTTGCAGCGGAAGAAGAACGTTTTGGTGTAGATCGTACTTGGATTCCCTCGAACGATCGATGAACGATCCCTTGTACCGCCCATGAACAGTCCCTCAAAATGAAGACCGAAAGCACGACCTCTCTACTTGGTTGTAAGCGTGCAGCCTTCACGATCCGGCAGCGCTTCGCCGTCCAGTGCTAATCGTCGCCGGAGAATTAGAGGAAGGAGATTAGAAACACACTAGGCTTCTAATTATGCGAACAAGAGGATTATTCTAGCTTTAATTAGTCAACTAGGACCAACTAGAACTAGAACTAGAACTAGAAGAACTAGAGGAGGCTCCAAAACTTGTGTGTCCAAAAGAGCAAAATCCCCTAGTATATATAGGTTGGAGGGGAGAGGGAGGGCTGCCACCAAGGGGAAGGAGTCCCCCTTGGTGCGCCATCTAGGGGGAGGAGGAGTTTGGCTCCTCCCCTTTCCCAATTCGGGTCTTTGTGGTCTAAGTTGCCTTCCACCTCTTGGCCTTTTAAGACTCGTTGATATTAAATTAAATATAAAATTATTCTAAATACTTTCAGACCATTTTATATATAATTTAACATCCCCGGAAACATTTTTCACACACACACACACACACACACACACACACACACACACACAACACACACACACACACACACACACACACACACATATATATATATATATATATCGATAATACCCGATATTACCCGATATTCTCCGAAACCCTTCAGGTGACCTCGAAACGCTTCTGGATCCTCTCGGAACTATTATGTATATTAATGAAACAATTCCACAAATATATTCTCATTACTCCCGTCCTACTAACACTTTGTAGACCGTGATTGCCTTAAACTTGTGACGTTGTAGGTTCGGTAGCTCATAGACATGAACGAAACCGTTCGTTTAATGACCGACAGCGGAACCGTGGACGTCCATATTGATCCCTATGAGCACACAAGTGATATTCGAGTGAACCTTTGGTTATCATGTGATGTTCTCTTTGTTTCGTGATACTATTCAAAACCCGAGATGCATCGGTATCCTCCTGAGTCATCACCATGCTCACTGTACCAAAATCTTCATTACCGGTTTTGTTCTTCTTTATCGTTATTGTGTTCCGACATCCCCGTGACGTAGTCACCTGTTGATAAGTCTCCAACGTATCTATAATTTTTTATTGTTCCATGTTATTATATTATCAATCTTGGATGTTTTATATTCATTTTATAGCAACTTTATATCATTTTTTGGGACTAACCTATTGACATAGTGCCCAGTGCCAGTTGCTGTTTTTTGCTTCGCAGAATATCAATACCAAACGAAGTCCAAATGCCACGAAACTTTTTGGAGATTTTTTTTCTGGACAGAAGACACCTTAGGAGCCAAGGAAGTGCACGAGGGGAGGCCCGTGGGGCCCACAAGGCACCAGAGCGCGCCAGAGGCCCCTGATGCGCCCTGGTGGCTACTGGGGCCCACGGGTGGCCTCTCCACTGACTATCAGCTCTATAAATACTCTAAAATCCCAGAAACCCTAGAGGAGTCGAGAGATCAGAGTTTCCACCGCCGCAAGTTCTAGAACCACGAGATCCAATCTAGAGGCCTTCTCCGGCACCTTGCCGGAGGGGTCAATGATCACGGAGGGGTTCTTCATCATCACCCTTGCCCCTCCGATGATGCGTGAGTAGTTTACCACAGACTTACGGGTCCGTAGGCAGTAGCTAGATGGCTTCTTCTCTCTTTTTGATATTCAATAGAATGTTCTCCTCAATGTTCTTGGAGATCTATTTGATGTATCTCTTTTTTGCGGTGTGTTTGTTGGGATCCAATGAATTGCGAGTTTATGATCAGTTCTATCTATGAATATTATTTGAGTCTTTGTTGAACTCTCTTATGCATGATTGTTATAGCCTCGTATTTCTTCTCCGAAACTTTGGTTTGGTTTGGCCAACTAGATTGATTTTTCTTGCAATGAGAAGAGGTGCTTTGTGATGGGTTCCATCTTGCGGTGCTCAATCTCAGTGACAGAAAGAGACATGACACGCATATATCGTTGCCATTAAGGATAAAAAGATGGGGTCTATTCCTACATGAATAGATCTTGTCTACATCATGTCATCGTTCTTATTGCATTACCCCGTTTCTCCATGAACTTAATACACTAGATGCATGCTGGATAGCGGTCGATGTGTGGAGTAATAGTAGTAGATGCAGAATCATTTCGGTCTACTAATCTTGGACGTGATGCCTATATACATGATCATTGCCTTGGACATCGTCATAATTATTTGCTCTTCTATCAATTGCCCAACAGTAATTTGTTTACCCACCATATGCTATTTTCTTGAGAGAAGCCTCTAGTGAAATCTACGGCCCCGGGGTCTATTTCCTATCATATTATTTTCAGATCTATTAATCCAAAAATCCAAAAATACCTTGCTGCACTTTTTCTTTCTTTCTTTATTTATTTATTTTATTTTGTGTTTTTGCTAGATCTATTTATCCAATCTCATACAATTTAATCTATCTCAATACCTGGGAGGGATTGACAACCCCTCTTACGCGTTGGGTTGCAAGTTTTTTTGTTATTTATGTGAAGGTGCTGCTTACATAGTTGGGTGGATCCTCACTTGATTGATACCTTGGTTTCATACTGATGGAAATACCTACCGTTGCTGTGTTGCATCACCCCTTCCTCTTTGGGGAAAATACCAAACGCAGATACAAGCAGTAATCAAAGGAATTTATGGCGCCGTTGACGGGGAGGATCAAGTCTAGATCTATCAGGTACCCAATCACAAATCTCATCTCCTTGCAATTTAATTTATTTTCCATTTGCCTCTCGTTTTCATCTCCCCCACTTCTAAATTGTTTTCAGAAAAACACAAAAATATTTGCCTTCTTTTTGTTTGCCTTTTTCCCGTTTGATCTTTTGTTTGCTTGTGTTACCATGTGCCTTTTATTTGCTTGCATCTTTGCTTGCTAAAAATCTATTGATATGGATCCTCATCCACTTGCTAATCTTTTTAAAAGATCCAATTATGATGAACCAGTTACTAGTGAATTGAGTTCAGTAGATTATCTTTATGAAGTTTTGCTTGAAATTCGTGTTTCGTAAAATTGTGATGAAGTGCTAAAAGAAGAAATTTATAAAGTGGTTCACGATAGCTCATTGAATGAAAAGCATGATTGCAATGATGTTATTATAAATTCTATTAATGTTAATTGTGCTAATAATATGCAAAACCCCAAGCTTGGGGATGATGATTTTGTTATGACTACTACTTATTGCAATGATCATGACTGGGGTGATAATATTTCCTATGATTTTGAAAATTTATTTAAGCCTCATGATGAATATGTTTGCGATAATATTGAAAGTGGGTTTGGAAGAGCATCAACTTTAGGAAAAAATAATCCCACATATTTGGAGAGTGTTCAATCTTATTAAATTTTTGATAAAAGTGGGCTTGGAGAGGTCATGACTTTATTTGATGATAACCCCACTATTTTGGAAGAGTGTCAACTTTGCATGCATGTGGATCATGTAGAGAATATGTTATGTGATAGTTATATTGTTGAATTTGATTATGATCCTACATGCAATTATCATGAGAGAGGAAAATATGGTTGTAGAAATTTTCATGTTACTAAATTACCTCTAGCTATGTTGAGATTGCTATTGTTTCTTTCTTCTTCCTTGCATATATATGCTAGATTTTGCTTGTCTTGATAATTTGCTTTCCTATAAAATGCATATGCATAGGAAGTATGTTAGACTTAAATGTGTTTGTCACATATTCTATGATGCTCTATTTGTGCTTAAGTTCTTGTCTTTTATGTGAGCATCATTAAAATTATCAATGCCTAGCTAGGGGCATAAAACAATAGCGCTTGTTGGGAGGCAATCGAATGAATAAAATTTTTTTTTTACTTTTTCTTTCTGTTCTTGAGTGTTTTCACAATTATGCTACTGTTATGATTGTGTTTTTATGTTTTAGTTAGTGTTTGTGCCAAGTAATGCCTTTATGAACATGTTGGGTGATAGTTGATTTGATCTTGTTGAAAAACAGAAACTTTTGTGTCGAGTAGCAGAATTTTGAAAATTCACAGAAGGGACGAAACTTTTTGAATTTTTTACATAAGATATACAAATTGCCTATGTTGGCCCAATTTTTCATAATCTTTGGAGTTACAGAAGTATGAGTAAAATTCGCGTCTTTACAGACTGTTTTGTTTTTGATAGATTATGTTTTCGTTGCATTGTGTGCTTATTTTGATGAATCTATGGATTGTATCGGGGGGTATAAGCCATGGTAAAGTCAGAATACAGTAGGTATAATGCAATAACAAAATATCAATGGGTTTGCAACAGTACTTAAAGTAAAGATTGGTTTTCTTATACTAACGGATCTCACGAAGGTTTTGTTAAGTTTTGTGTGATTGAAGTTTTCAAGTTTTGGGTGAGATCACGATGGATGAAGGAATAAGGAGTGTAAAGAGCCTAAGCTTGGGGATGCCCATGGCACCCCAAGGTAATATTCAAGGAGTACCAAGAAACTAAGCTTGGGGATGCCCCGGAAGGCATCCCCTCTTTCTTCTAACGACCATCGGTAATTTTGCTTGGAGCTATATTTTTATTTGTCACATATCATGAGTTTTCCTTGGAGCGTCTTGTATTATATGAGTCTTTGCTTGTTTTTCTTTTTAGTTTGTCACAATAATCCTTGCTGGACACACATATTTGAGAGAGCCATAATTATGCTATGATTTGTTAGAATTGCTCTATGTGCTTCACTTAAAAAAAAGCTATGGAATTGCTCTAGTACTTCACTTATATCTTTTTGAGCACGATGGTGCTTCAATTTTCAAGAAATATGCTCTCATGCTTCACTTAGATTATTTTGAGAGTTCGTAATTTTTTTAAGAAATATCCTCTCATTGCTTCACTTATATTATTTTGAGAGATGAAAATTATTTTGAAGAAATATTTGTGCTCTCGTTCTTCACTTAAATTTGTTTGAGAGCTTTGTTAGTAGCAATGGTAATATATGAAATTAGTCCCAAAATGACAGATATTCAAGGGGGGTATAATAAAAACTTTCATGAAGATCATTGGACAAAATAAACTTGATTCCTTGCAATAGTTTTGAGATATGATGATAGTAATATGTGAGTCATGTTAATGAGTAATTATGCCGTAGTAAGAATATTGGTGTTAAGGTTTGTGATTCCCTATGCAAGCACGAAAGTCAATAGTTATGCAATGAAGTTACATCCTACTTGTGGTGCGTTATTCGGTGTTAGTTATGTTTAATGCTCTTTTATGATAGTTTTCGTTTCTTGGTTGGTCGCTTCTCAATCTATTTGCTAGCCTCCATTTGTACTAAGTGGGAATACTACTTGTGCATACAAATCCTTAAACCCAAGTTGTGCCAAATGAGTCCACCATACCTACCTATATGCGGTATTCCCGTGCCATTCCAAGTAAATTTGTATGTGCCAACTCTAATGTTCAAAATAAATTTCCTTTTTGTGTGCCCGTACCGCTCATGAAGCGGCAGAGGGTGGCCAATATTTTCCATTCTAGATATTTTATTCTCAAGATGAGTGTTTATTCACTTGTCATTGCACGAGAGCGTGGCAAGGTAATAGGGATGCCCAGTCCCAAAATAAAAAAAAAATTATGTTATTCAATAATAAATTCCTCGGAAAGTGTTGGTATGGAGGGCACCCGTGGATACGGCTAGCCATGGATTGTGAAAGAATGGTGGAAAAAGGAATAAACTTCATTTTCTGTTTGGGAACCGCCTTTGATTTATCTAGCATGGAAAGTATTGCCAATTCTCGGTCGTTTTCGTTGAAAGGAAAAGCATGCCACTCAAAATAATTTTATCTCTCAATTAAAGCTTTGAGATCTGGCACCTCTACAAATCTCTTCTTCCCTCTGCGAAGGGCCTATCTATTTACTTTATGCAATTTTTTTTATCGAGTCTCCATCTTCTCTTATAAAGCACCAACTAGGGAACACTATTATCATACTTGTGCATTGGGCATAGTTAATATTTGAGTGTGTTTCATGAATGGATCAATGATTGAGCATGACAGGCTAGGGATAACTTTCTTTAGTGTTGATATTTTGAAAGACATGGTTGCTTGTTGATATGCTTGAGTATTGATGTCTTCATGTGAAATATAGACTATTGCTTTGAATCATCTAAAAGTCCAAATGTCCATGCTACAAAAGAAAAGATTATGAGATGAACATGTTAGGCAACATTCCACATCAAAAATTCTGTTTTTATCATTTACCTACTCGAGGACGAGCAGGAATTATTTGTGTCTGGCCAGACGATGATGGATGCCCTCACACTGAGAGGGCCCTAAGAATATCTCTCCATCGTCGGAGGAGCGAATCCCACTCTCGAGCTATCTAGTCCCTTGTCAAACTTTCTGATGAACCTGTAAGTTGTCATTATGATCACCGTGTTACAGGTGACGTTTGAGCAACCCCAAAGCCCATCGTATGGTAAGAAGTGACTACGATACTCTCATTGTCTAAGGATCAAAATCACACGTTAACACTCCGTGTTATTACAATTGATTACAGACGATATTATCTCAATTCATAACAAACAAGTTTGGCTCGATTCAATATGATTGTTCTTCCAACGTCATAATCTCAATGTTGTTTTAGGACTATCATTACACTTAATGATATCCTACGTTCCGGAAAACATGACCATTAACAACACTTGAGCTAGTCTTAGAGGCGAGACTAGGAACCTTTATTTTATCCGTTTATCATTTCACACGTGCATATGAGTTTCCACTGAATTGCATATTCCAAGATCATAGCAGTTATAGCATGAAATATAAACGCTTAACTATGAATATGGAAATATAATAATACAATATTATTGCCTCTAGGGCATATTTCCAATAGTCCCACTTGCAGTACTAGAGTCAATAATCTAGTTAGCACTTTTAACTTTTACACCAATGGTAATCTGATGTCAGTCCATGCTTTGCTTGTGGTATAGACTTCGTCATGTCGAATCTGACAATCTTCAGATCCGTGTGTATCATTTGAATTTCAATGCATATGTCATGCTTTCACATAAATTCATAATTTGTGTGTAACAAGCTTAGTATATATTGAATCACTGGCAAGACCTTTGATTCGTTAGATTGAGCTATAGAACCACTATTTGAGAACAATGTTTTATTTGCAAAATCATCTGGAAACCATAACAAGTTCATAAAGGAACCTTTGATTCATCACCCTCTATTGTTGCTTCTAAAGCGACAATATACTTAGTCTTTCTGTTATAGAATTCACCACAGTAATTTTCTTGGAACAATTCCAACTTACTGTGCCATCATAAACCATTCAATTTAATCAAAATTCGCTTGGAGCACCGATTGAAGATTTTTGTCGATGTAACACTTACATTAAGCATGTATTGATGTAACTTCTTACAGCAATATCTTTGATGACCCACAAGTATAGGGGATCAATCATAGTCCTTTCGATAAGTAAGAGTGTCGAACCCAACGAGGAGCAGAAGGAAATGACAAGTAGTTTTCAGCAAGGTATTCTCTACAAGCACTGAAATTATAAGTAGCGAGTAGTTTGATAGCAAGGTAATTTGTAACAAGCAAGCAACGGTAACGGTAACAAAAGTGCAGCAAGGTAGCCCAATCCTTTTGAGGCAAAGGACAGGCCAAAATGGTCTCTTATGATAAGCAAAGCGTTCTTGAGGGTACACGGGAATTTCATCTAGTCACTTTCATCATGTTGGTTTGATTTGTGTTCACTATTTTGATAATTTGATATGTGGGTGGACCGGTGCTTAGGTGCTGTTCTTACTTGAACAAGCCTCCTACTTATGATTAACCCCCTCGCAAGCATCGGCAACTATGAGAAAAGTATTAAGAATAAATCTAACCATAGCATTAAACTTTTGGATCCAAATCGGTCCCTTATGGAATAGCGCATAAACTAGGGTTTAAGCTTCTGTCACTCTCGCAACCCATCATCTAATAAATACTCCACAATGCATTCCTTTAGGCACAAATATGGTGAAGTGTCATGTAGTCGACGTTCACATGACACCACTAAGGGAATCACAACATACATACCATCAAAATATCGAACACATATCAAGTTCACATGATTACTTGCAACAAGATTTCTCCCGTGACCTCAAGAACAAAAATGATAATCATGCTCAAGATCAGAGGGGTATTAAATAGCATAATGGATCTGAACATATAATCTTCCACCAAATAAACCATATAGTAATCAACTACAAGATGTAATCAACACTACTAGTCACCCACAAGCAACAATCTAAGGTTCTGGTATAAAGATTGAACACAAGAGATGAACTAGGGTTTGAGAGGAGATGGTGCTGTTGAAGATGTTGATGGAGATTTCCCTCCTCAAGATGGGAGAGTTGTTGGTGATAATGATGACGATGATTTCCCCCTCCGGGAGGGGAGTTCCCCCGGTGGAATTGCTCCGCCGGAGGGCAAAAGTGCTCCTGCCCAAGTTCCGCCTCGAGACGGCGGCGCTTCGTCCCGAAAGTCCTCTCCTTATTTTTTCTAGGTCAAAATGACTTATATACCAGAAGAGGGGCACCGGACGTGGGCCGAGGAGGGCACAATCCACCAGGGCGCACCTGGGCTCCCTGGCACGCCCAGGTGGGTTGTGCCCACCTGGTGGGCCCCCTCTGGTACTTATTTACTCCAATAATTCTTATATATTCCATAAAAATTCTCCGTGGAGTTGTGCAGTATAGGTGGCCTGACGTAGCTTTTTCAGGTCCGGAATTCTAGCTGCCGGTATTCTCCCTCTTTGTGTGAACCTTGCATATTATGAGAGAAAAGGCATTAGAATTACTCCAAAAAGCATTATTATACCTAAAAACAATATAAATAATAGTAGGAAAACATGATGCAAAATGGACGTATCAATCTTCATTTTCTCCGTATGTGAGAAACATGTCGTCAGTACTCAACGATATTTTCACTATTGTCATCTGATCAACAATTTGACCATTCCGATAACTTCACTCACAACTTACTTGGAGTACTGGACATATCTGGTTATTTACATACCATGGAATTAACACAAGTGTGATTGAAATCATGTATTTCACTCATCAGTATTTCTAGATACCGATTCTTGCTAAAAAAACTCCTTCCATGTGACTTTGACAAGAAAACTCTTGTTGGCATTTTTTTCATACTAAACTGCTTTAGTATTTTGTCAATATGTATTTTGGCTAAGTCCGATTAGACACTACTATCTCCATAGATTATTATGACTAATACAAGGACTACATTGCCTAAGTACTTTACTGAAAAACTATTTTCAATAAAATCTTAAACTGTGTGAAGAAATTTATATAATTTCCAATCAACATTGTGTCATGCACACATAGTGTCTAGAAATATTATCATGCTCCCACTTACTTTCTTGTAAATACAAGCATCATTGTTTCTATTGATGAAATCTTATTATTTGATCAATTCATCAAAACAAAGATTCCAACTCCACTATGCTTGCTTCAGATCATTACTAGATCTCTTAAAGTTTGCACACTTACTAGCATCATCTGGATCGAGAAAATTACCTTGGACCGTATGAAATATACAACCTCGGTTCTATTTCCATCTCATGGGAATCATTTTGACATACATCTATTATATCTCATAACTGAAATATTTAGTAATTGCTAGTTTAATCTGAACTGACTTTAAGTATTATTCTGATGAGACAATCTCGTCATAATCAACTCCTTAATCTTGTCATAAACTATTTGCAACAAGTCAAGCATTATAAAACAATTTTATGTTTGTCAATCTATAGATCCATCACTACACTTTAGACTTTAAGTCTTTCAGAGGGTCTATCAAGTTCTAAACTTGAATTATGTGTATGGATACTATCTCGGATTATTTTTGCTTATAACCAATTCCGGAGTCAGGTCCCATTAATGCTTCTCTGTGTATTATAGGTTCATTGTTTGTTTCAACAATATTTCGTCTGCACACCCTAAAGGTCTGTAAGGATTTTTCAACCTATATAGTTCAGTTGCACATTTGACTGAAGTCTCTATCATTCACAGTAAGAAATTTTTTAGAACCACTTCTAGCGTTTCTTTTCTTTGACCTGATCACGAAGATTCTGTGATCTCGTCGAATTGGACTGTCCTCCCACTCACTCTTTTGCAGAAAATGTTTTCTTCAAAATTTCCGCACTCTGTGACAAAACACTTTGCGTTGGCGTAGTGATAGAGGAATACCCAACCATTTGGGATAACGTACAAAGTAGCACTTATTTCAACAAATTTGATGGTGATCTTTTAGTGTAAAAGCCATAGTATCTAAAGCATCGGATTAAAAGTATATTGGCGGAACAATCAATGTCATCTCTGATCTCACCATGTCACACATGGCTTGATTACATCTACTCAAAACACTCTACTCTTAGTAGTGTTTCTAGGAGGTGCAATCTATAAAATTCTTTTACAACTCATCAAACATTCGCTAAATTTGTAACTCAAATATTCTTTTCTACAATCTAATTGTAGAAACATAATTTTTTTATTACAATAATTTCTACTTCATTCTGAAAATCTTTTGAAACATTTCAAAAGATCCAGATTTATGTCTCAATTAGTAAATATAAATATCTACTTGAGCCACCCTTGAAGATAGATAAATCACTGGTACCATAATGTGCTATACAAACGGTTTTTAACCCCTTTCCGCGATGGTATTCTGAACCGTCGCCAAGTGAGTGTGTACGATAGGGGGGGCCTTCCCACACAACCCAAAACCCGTCGGGGATAGGCGAGCGGCTATTGACGATCGCCATAGAATAAACATATGAGAAGTCGCCCTAGTCCCACACGTTACGTCTCGACGTTACGTTTCTGATCCGAGAGACATCCAAAACGATTACGCCGCTATAGTAATGTGAAAAAGGTGGACATCACAAACATTTAATCTACCGATGTGTTTGTGATAGGTATGTTATCGCACACAGTTCAAGAATGTAAATGTGCGGTTCCACTACTAAATGATCCAACACTTTTAGAAGCAATTTTTATTGCCTTTTTGCACCGATGACAACTTACTTGAAGGATCTTACTCAATCCATAGGTAGGTATGGTGGACTCTCAAAACAAGATTTGGGTTTAAGGGTTTTGGATGCACAAGTAGTATCTCTACTTAGTGCGGAATTTTTGGCTAGCAAAGATGGAGGGCAAGCACCACATGTTAAAGGATCTATGACAATATAACTTCTATGTGAATATGAACAAACATAAATCATTACGTTGTCTTCCTTGTCCAACGTCAACAATTTTGGCATATAATATTTTGATGGGGGCTCACAATCACAAAAGATGTCCAAGATAGTATATTTGCACGTGAATCTTCTCTTCCCTTATTAATTCTTTCATGAATTGCATCATTGACCAATGCTATGTTTGTAAGTCTCCAATAAAATTTTCTAGTTACACTCTTCCTTATGTGATGTCATTACTTACCATAAGATTAGCATATGATATTTTTCATCTATTTCCTTTCTTTTTATTGAACATGAAAGAAAAAGAAAACAAAACTCAAACTAAACTTTATTATATATCTCGCACATGATTACAAGGATAGATCACTAAGCAAACACTCGAAAAGAAAAGGATCGAACTAAACTTTTATTCATCTAAAGCAAAAGATAACTATGGATCGAACTAAGATAAGTAAAGGCAAAAGATAGTGGAGGTGATACGATATCGGAGCACCTCCCCAAAGCTTGGCACAAGCCAAGGGGAGTGCCCATACCCGATACTCAGGTTTCCTTTGGTGATGAAGAAGGAGGTGGTGTTGATGGAGTAGTAGCAATCTTATCCTCAGGTTTCCATGGCAAGGGCTCACCATCATAAGAGGAGGAGTGAGTCTCGCGGGTCCTGCAACTGGAAGCCAAACTCATACCTTTAAACCTTGCCTCATATTCAAAGACTTGGTTTTGGAGATCATATATCTGGCTTTGGAGAAAGTTGATTTGCTCGTTGAAGGTGAAAATGATGTCCTTCATGGACTTGCCATCCACCTTGAGATCATGGGTATAATCCGCGATCATAAGGTGATTGGCATTGAGTCCATGTTCCACCATCCCCTTGCACCAGAAGACCTCCTGTTCCATAGCTTCAAGCCTAGCCTCCACGGCCCCCGTCCCTTGGGGGCCTTGCACATCGTGGATGTGAAGCACCCCCTCACGCATCTCGATAGCTTGAGGGTGCTGCATCACCTCCCGCAGATATGGGTTGATTGTAACACCCCATGTAATAGCCACTGTGATCATCTGCTAATAATGCCAAGTCACCTTCATTTGCAGTGCTTAGTCATTTTGGTTTAAGATTCAATTCAAATCCTTCTCCTAAAATCAACTCAAATTCAAAAATGCAAAATTAAGTCGTTCAAATCCTGTTGGAAAAATGTTCATTAAATAGAAAATAATCCAAAAGCAATTATAAAAACATAATCAATATTAAATGAGTTAGCTAAATGACTCAAACAACATGGAACAACATCAAAACAGAACTATTTAATTCATTTTTAATTAAATCAAATCAAAGTGAAATCTTATTTTGCCCAAACCAGTTTTTGGTGACAAGTAATATTGCAATGTAATAATTGGGCCAAGTCCCACATTTTATAAAAGGGCAAATATGGCCTAACAATTAACAAAACAGAAAAGAAAGAAAGAAACAGAAAATAGAAAATAAACAAGGCACTATGCACTGGGCCTAAGTGCACAGTGCCCCGATCCAGCCCACCGGCCCATCTCTCTTTCTCTCTCCTTCGCCGTGTCGGCTCGCCCGTGGACGAGCGCGCGTGCCGGCCGCGCGTCGACACGGCGACGGCCACCGACGCCCTGCTGTCGAGGGGATAAGGCCGAAGCCCTATGCATTCCCCCTGGTCCTCATCCACCATTCTCCCTCTCTCCCCTCGCTCTCTCCCCCCTTGAATCCATCGGCGTCCGACGCCATCGCCGCCGCGTCTCGCCACCGCCGTGGCCAGCGGCCTCCCTGCATCACCTGTTCGTGTTCGGGAGGAACACCGTGGACTGCCGCGTCTTCTGGTGCCGCTGGTTTGAGCTGGGAAGCTCCACGGCGAGCGGATCAAGCCGCCCCTCTTCTTCCTGGACTCCGGCGATCGCCAGCGCCCCCAACTCCTCTGCTGCTCCTAAACCGTCGCCGGGCCACCGTGTGCCTCCGCTGTGAGCTCCTCCTCCTTCCCCATCTCTCTGTTCGCCCTGCACGCGCGCTAGCTGCTTCTTCCACGGTGCCCGAACGTGCCGCCGCCCGCGCACATCGCCGGCGTGCCTCCGTCGACCATTTGGTCACGGGGCCGAGCCCATTCTGCTCAGCGCATCAATTAGGGCCACGTTAGCCTCGCCGTTCACTCGTTTGCGCGCTACTGCCCCTGTTCCACCATCGTCCGGTTCCGGCCGTCCGCCGCGGTCAACGCCGCCGTCACCACCGGCCACCTCAGGCCACGGCGCTGCCACCGTTCGATGTGGCGCCGTCCGCTCGATCGAACGCAAGTGATTGCGCGCGAAAAGACCCACCGTAGCGTTTTTCTGAGCATCTCCGGCGAGTTCGCCGCCACGGGAGGCCACCGGAGCAACTCCGGCGACGGCCATCTACGTGGCTCGGTGGGCCCCGCCCTGTGCCACTGACTGGTGGGCCCAGGGGCCCCCGTTGACTGGTTTGACCAGTCAACATGCTGACTGGGCGCCCACTGACCCACTGACGTGCGGGCCCCACCACTTAATCCGTTAATTAAAATGATTTAATATTAAAACTTAATTAGAAATACTAACTATTCTATGACATGTGGGGCCTGCTGCCTAATTAACACTATTTAGTTTAAGTTTAAACTCTATTAACTAACAGAGGCTGACATGTGGGGCCCACATGTCAGGTTTGACTCTGGTCAGCTCTGTTGACTGCTGACATCACTCCTACGCAATGCTGACATCATATATCCTTTTCTGTTAAATGAAAATAATTTCAGAAAATAGTTTAAACTTTGAAAATTCATAACTTTTTAACCGTAACTCAGATCGAAAAACTTAAAACATGAAAGTTGATCGGAACGATGAGACGAATCTAATCGTGTGGTCTGTTTTGATGTCGGAACCCCCTACGTAGGAGAACCCGTAACTTTCAGCCCGATTCTGGTATATGAATAGTGCACATTCACCGGTTAATAAATCCAACTTAAATCCTAAAGTAACTAAATATGACTTAGACAAATCTTTAGGCAACCCTGCACTGCATCCTAGGCATGGCATGCCCTGTATTGCATTGTTTACTGTGTATTTATATGTTTCTTCCCCCTCTTCTCTCTCGGTAGACCCCGACGTCGACATAGCTCCCGAGACCGACGCAGCTCCGGAGGTCGACTACGCTCCTGACGATCAGACCCTTGCCGCAGAGCTTCCAGGCAAGCACCCCCCTTTTGAGCATTCCGATATCGCCCACTCTCTTCTCCCTTATGCTTGCATTAGAAGTTACTGCTGCTGCTGTTATCCTATTTCTGCTGCATAGCCTGTTTATTGTAACCTGCTATTGATACCTACCTGCTTATCCTAAACTGTTTAGAATAGGTTGGGTAGAGACCCAGCAGAGACCCCACTTTATTCCGACTGCCCCGCTGGATCATCAGAAGACCCGATCAACGGGATCGAAGACCAGGCCCCGGCACCGCACATCACTTCCCTTAGCTGCTCGACACTACTGGGTTACTATCGAGTGCCGAGGGTGATACCTCGTCAGCACTTCTGATGATAACCTTGTAGGTTAGTTATTCGGTCGTAGTCAGCGAGGGTGATTCCTCCTACACCACCCCCGATTACGACATCGTCGTGCAACTGCTCAAGTGTGGACCTCGAGGGTGATGCCTCTTTAGTTCACCTTGATGTTTACATCAGGTGGGAATCCAACGAGGGTGATGCCTCGGATTCCTTCTTGATAAGGTAGCCACACGAATGCCTTTACATTACTGTTGATACTGTTTAATCTGGATAAAGACGGGTCGGCCCTGAGGGGTACCCGCACGAGATTATGATGAGAGTGATATGGAGTCGGGTGGACCTGGAGGGTGCCCGAGAGCTGAACACGAGGCATGGCCGGGCATTCTTAGCCCTTGCCGCAAGTCCTCGAGACGGGGCGACGGGGTCACATCTTTCGTGAGTCTCTGCTCGTTACCGCACTACCAACACACTAACGGTTTGGATATTTGATCCGAGGGGCCCCTGGCCTGATAGCACTAACCATCACGTGGACATAGTACGGGCGTTCTGCGTCGTATACATCAGCCGAAGCTTATTTGACATCAGTAAGGAGCGGCACACACCGAGTTGGACTGGGAACGCAACCGCGCTTGTATAAGGGGTTGCTAGGTCTGCTCTTGGTGGCCCCGTAACATGCAGGAGTTCCCGGGGCGATGGCCCAAGACCCCTGGGGGCATAGGTTTAGTCCGGCGTGCTGACCTCTCTTCTAAGCCTAGGCCGGGTTGCGGCGTGTTGCTTAGCCGAGGCCGTGCATGACCCAGTAAAGTGTGTCCGACCGGAGTTAAGTGAGCGTGGTGGGTAAGTTGGTGCACCCTTGCAGGGAAGAACTAATCTATCGATAGCCTGTCCTATGGTAACGGACACTCGGAGTTGTATCCCGATCGGTACAACTAGAACTGGTGACTTGAGATGAAATGGATAGTATGGCTCTGGGATTGCTTTCTCGCAGGGAGTCGAGGAAGGATCTCTGGGTGAGGTTGATAACATTACTACTACTTTACATTATGTTAATCTGCACTCTTCTAATGCTGCAAGACCGATGAAGATGCTTGAAGTTGCTAGTCTTCATAAGACTAGGCTTTCCTCTCTATTCTGGCATTTCTGCAACCCAGTCCACATATACAGCCTCCCTTTGAAAATGTTGCATATGTAGTGTAGATCCTTGCTTGCTGAGTACTTCAGATGAGTACTCATGTTTGCTTTACTTTCTTTTTCTCCCCATATCCATTTGCCGCCGCCAGATGACGGAGCCCCTGAGATAGCTGCCCCTGTCGACGACTACGGCTACTACTACTACCCTCTCGGCGAGTACTACTACGAGGAGCCGACTGACGACCAGGAGTAGGTTCGGAGGGTCCTAGGCAGGAGGCCTACGCCTTTCGATCTTAGTATTTTATTTTGCCTCGCCTTTCTAAAGGCCTATCTATAACTCTGTTATATCTGTACCCAGATATCTGATGCTTCCGCTGACGCTTGTATGCCATCGAGCTATGTAGTCGAGCCCTCGAGGCCCTGGCTTGTAATATAAAGCTTGTATGACTTTATTTATATTTTAGAGTTGTGTTGTGATATCTTCAAGTGAGTTCGTAGGCTTGATCGTGTGCATTTGCGTGTATGATTAGTTCATGATTAAGCCGGGGTCGTCACATTGATGACGTTCTCGAAGAACTTGTCCTTGGAGGAGCTCGAAGCGGCCATGGTGAATTAGATCTGTCAGAAAACAGCAAGGAAAAGAAAACAGAAGATTTCTCCGCGATACGGTGGTCAATAGGTTCGGGGGGTATATAAAGATTTTTTATCTTGGGAAACAAGCAAACGGAAGAAAAACGAAGTCCGGAAGGTACCCGAGGTGGGCACAAGACACCAGGGCGCGCCTGGCTTGTGCCCACTAGGGGTGCCTTCCTAGTTGTTTCTTATTTTCCTAATTTTTGATATATTCCAAAACTGACAGAAAATATTTTTGCGGATTTTTTGGAGTCCGTTTACTCACCGTATCACGTACCTCCTCCTTTTTCATGATTCTGGAGTATTCTGGAAGGTTTCCTTTATGTGTTCTTCCGGTGTCATAGTTTGGATAATATTGCTTTCAACATTAATGGGCGTACCTGAGATATAATGTTTTATTCTTTGCCCATTGACAACCTTCGGGTTAGTACCCTCGGCATTATTTATTTTGATAGCTCCAGATCGATAAACCTCCTCAATAACATAGGGTCCTTCCCATTTGGAGAGGAGTTTTCCTGCAAAGAATCTGAAACGAGAGTTGTACAAAAGAACATATTCTCCAACTTTAAACTCATGCTTTTGGATTCTCTTATCATGCCATCTTTTAACTTTTTCTTTAAACAACTTAGCATTTTCATAAGCTTGGGTTCTCCATTCATCTAGTGAGCTGATATCAAATAACCTCTTTTCATCGGCAAGTTTGAAATCATAGTTGAGTTCTTTAATTGCCCAATATGCTTTATGTTCTAACTCAAGAGGTAAATGACAAGCTTTTCCATAAACCATTTTGTAAGGAGACATACCCATAGGATTTTTATATGTTGTTCTGTAAGCCCAAAGTGCATCATCTAATTTCTTAGACCAATTCTTCCTGGACCTATTGACAGTTTTTTGTAATATTAACTTTATTTCTCTATTGCCAAGTTCAACTTGACCACTAGACTGAGGATGATAGGGTGATGCAATTCTATGGTTAACATCATACTTAGCAAGCATTTTACGGAAAGCACCATGAATAAAATGTGAACCACCATCAGTCATTAAATATCTAATGACTCCAAACCTTGGGAAAATAACTTCCTTAAGCATTTTAATAGAGGTGTTGTGATCAACACTACTAGTTGGAATAGCTTCTACCCACTTAGTAACATAATCAACAACAACCAAAATATGAGTATACCCATTAGAGGAAGGAAAAGGTCCCATGTAATCAAAACCCCAAACATCAAATGGTTCAACAGCAAGTGAATAATTCATAGGCATTTCTTGACGCTTACCAATATTACCAATTATTTGACATTCATCACAAGATAAAACAAATTTACGGGCATCCTTGAAGAGAGTAGGCCAATAAAAACCAGATTGCAATACCTTGTGAGCAGTTCTGTCTCCCGCATGATGCCCTCCATAAGCTTCGGAGTGACATTTCCGTAGGATTTGTCCCTGTTCATGCTCAGGTACACAATGTCTAATAATACCATCTACTCCTTCTTTATAAAGATGTGGGTCATCCCAAAAGTAATGTCTTAAATCATAGAAGAATTTTTTCTTTTGTTGGTATGTGAAACTAGGTGGTATGTATTTAGCAACAATGTAATTAGCATAGTCAGCATACCAAGGAGTGTTATGAGAAACATTTATTGCAGCTAATTGTTCCTTAGGGAAATTATCATTAATAGGGTGTGGGTCATCAAGGATATTCTCTAACCTAGACAGGTTATCAGCTCCCTTTCTATCAGTGATATGTAAGTCAAATTCTTGTAGCAAAAGAACCCACCTAATAAGTCTAGGTTTAGCATCTTTCTTTTCCATAAGATATTTTATAGCAGCATGATTAGTGTGAACAATCACTTTAGAATCAACAATGTAAGATCTAAATTTGTCACAAGCAAACACAACTGCTAAAAATTATTTTTCAGTAGTAGCATAATTGCGTTGGGCACTGTCTAGAGTTTAACTAGCATACTGAATAACATTTAATTTCTTATCAACTCTTTGTCCTAGAATAGCACCAACAGCATAATCACTAGCATCACACATAATTTCAAAAGGCAAGTTCCAATCAGGTGGTTGAACAATAGGTGCAGAAATTAAGGCTTTCTTAAGTGTTTCAAAGGCTTCTACACAATCATCATAAAAAACAAATGGAACATCCTTTTGTAAAAGATTTGTAAGAGGCCTAGAAATTTTAGAGAAGTCTTTAATAAATCTCCTATAGAAACCAGCATGACCGAGGAAACTACGAATACCTTTGATATCTTTAGGACATGGTATTTTCTCAATTGCATCAACTTTAGCTTTATCCACCTCAATACCTCGTTCAGAAATTTTATGTCCCAAGACAATACCTTCATTAACCATAAAGTGACACTTCTCCCAATTCAAGACAAGATTAGTTTGCTCGCATTTCTGCAAAACTCGATCAAGGTTGCTTAAGCAATCATCAAAAGAAGTTCCGGAAATGGAAAAATCATCCATGAAAACCTCAACAATCTTTTCACAAAAATCAGAGAATATAGCAGTGATATATCTTTGAAACGTAGCAGGTGCATTACATAAACCAAAAGGCATACATCTATAAGCATAAGTTCCAAAAGGACAAGTAAAGGTGGTTTTCTCTTGATCAGGTTGTGAAACAGGTATTTGAGAAAAACCAGAATATCCATCGAGAAAACAAAAGTGTGTGTGCTTAGATAATCTTTCTAGCATTTGATCAATAAAAGGCAAAGGGTAATGATCTTTTCTAGTTGCTTTATTTAATTTTCTAAAATCAATTACCATTCTGTAGCCAGTAACAATTCTTTGTGGGATAAGTTCATTTTTATCATTAGGAACAACAGTAATACCTCCCTTCTTAGGGACACAATGAACGGGACTTACCCATCTACTATCAGTTATAGGATAGATTATACCTGCTTCCAGAAGCTTCAATATTTCAGTTCTTGCCACTTCTTTCATTTTAGGATTTAAACGTCATTGGTGATCAACAACGGGTTTAGCATTCCATATTAATTTTATGATGACAGAGAGTGGGACTAATGCCCTTTAAATCATCAAGAGTATATCCAATAGCAGCTCGGTGCTTCTTTAGAACCTTCAATAATCTTTCTTTTTCATGTTCTGAAAGGTTAGCACTAATAATAACAGGATATATCTTTTTCTCATCAAGATAAACATATTTCAAAGTGTCTGGCAATTGTTTAAATTCAAACACAGGATCACCTTTAGGTGGAGGAGGACCTCCTAGAGTTTCAATAGGCAAATTATGTTTAAGCAGAGGTCGTTGTTCAAAGAAATTTTTATCTATCTCATTTCTTTCATGCATATGCATATCATTTTCATGGTCTAGCAAATACTGTTCTAGTGGATCTGTAGTAGGCACGACAATAGAGGCAAGACCAATCATTTCATCCTTACTAGACAATTCTTTCTTATGATGTTTTCTACTAAACTTAGAAAAATTAAACTCATGAGACTCATCACAAAAACTAACACCGACAGTTTGCTTCTCACAATCTATTTTAGCATTAACGGTGTTCAAGAAAGGTCTACCAAAGATAATGGGACAAAAGTCATCTTGTGGGGAACCAAGAAGAAGAAAATCAGTAGGGTATTCTATTTTCCCACACAAGACTTCAACATCTCTAACAATCCCAAGTGGTGTGATGGTGTCTCTATTAGCAAGTTTAATAGTAACATCTATGTCTTCTATTTCAGCGGGTGCTATATCATTCATAATTTCTTGATATAAGGTAAAAGGAATAGCACTCACACTAGCACCTATGTCACATAAACCATGATAACAGTGATCTCCTATTTTAATTGAGACAACAGGCATGCCAACAACAGGTCTATGTTTATCTTTTTCATCGGGTTTGGCAATTCTAGCAGCTTCATCACAAAAGTAAATAACATGCCCATCTATATTTTCAACCAGGAGATCTTTAACCATAGCAACACTAGATTCTACTTTGATTTGTTCAGCAGGTTTGGATGCTCTAATATAACTTTTGTTGACCACAGTTGAAACTTTAGCATGTTCCTTTATCCTAACAGGGAAAGGTGGTTTTTCAATATAAGCAGTAGGAACGACTGGATCAACATTATAAATAATAGTTTCTTCTTTAGCTATTACCGGTTCTTTAATTTCTTCTTTAATAGGTGGGTGATATTTAAACCACTTCTCCTTAGCAAGATCAACATGAGTAGCAAATGATTCACAAAAGGAGGCTACTATCTCAGAGTCAAGTCCATATTTAGTGCTAAACTTTTGAAAAGCATCGGTATTCATAAAAGATTTAACACAATCATACTTAAGCTTAATACCTGACTCTTTACCTTCATCGAGTTCCCAATCTTCAGAGTTGCGTTTAATTCTTTCTAAAAGATCCCACCTAAATTCAATAGTCTTCTTCATAAAGGAACTAGTACAAGAAGTATCAAGCATGGATTGATCATCACGAGAAAGCCGAGCATAAAAATTATGAATAATAATTTCTTGAGAGCTCATGATTGGGGCATGAATATAACATTGACTTAAGCCTCCCCCAAGCTAGAGCGATACTTTCTCCTTCACGAGGCCAAAAATTATATATATAATTCCGATCACGATGAACTAGATGCATAGGATAATTTTTTTGGTGAAATTCCAATTTCAATCGATTCCAATTCCAGGATCCAATATCACCGCATAGCCTATACCATGCCAATGCTTTTCCCTTCAAAGATAAAGGGAAAGCCTTTTTCTTAGCTTCATCTCCGGGTAAACCTGCAAGCTTAAATAATCCACAAATTTCATCCACATATATCAAATGCATATCGGGATGTTCGGTTCCATCTCCTACATAAGGATTAGCTAGCAGTTGTTCTATAATACCCGAAGGAATTTCATAACCAATATTTTCAGTAGATGCAGCAGGTTGAGGGGTAACTAATTGTGGTTCCGATCGAGGTGAAGATACCCCGAACAAACCCCTCAAAGTATTGTTCTCCATAGTAACAAGTGACAATAAATTTCAGCACGTAATAATAATTTTTCCTTACCGATTTCCACTTACCAAGAGCGCTTCACTCCCCGGCAACGGCGCCAGAAAAGAGCCTTGATGACCCACAAGTATAGGGGATCAATCGTAGTCCTTTCGATAAGTAAGAGTGTTGAACCCAACGAGGAGCAGAAGGAAATGACAAGTAGTTTTCAGCAAGGTATTCTCTGCAAGCACTGAAATTATAAGTAGCGAGTAGTTTGATAGCAAGATAATTTGTAAGAAGCAAGCAACGGTAATGGTAACAAAAGTGCAGCAAGGTAGCCCAATCCTTTTGAGGCAAAGGACAGGCCAAAACGGTCTCTTATGATAAGCAAAGCGTTCTTGAGGGTACACGGGAATTTCATCTAGTCACTTTCATCATGTTGGTTTGATTTGTGTTCGCTACTTTGATAATTTGATATGTGGGTGGACCGGTGCTTAGGTGCTATTCTTACTTGAACAAGCCACCTACTTATGATTAACCCCCTCGCAAGCATCCGCAACTATGAGAAAAGTATTAAGAATAAATCTAACCATAGCATTAAACTTTTGGATCCAAATCGGTCCCTTATGGAATAGCGCATAAACTAGGGTTTAAGCTTCTGTCACTCTCGCAACCCATCATCTAATAACTACTCCACAATGCATTCCTTTAGGCCCAAATATGGTGAAGTGTCATGTAGTCGATGTTCACATGACACCACTACGGGAATCACAACATACATACCATCAAAATATCGAACACATATCAAGTTCACATGATTACTTGCAACAAGATTTCTCCCGTGACCTCAAGAACAAAAATTATAATCATGCTCAAGATCAGAGGGGTATTAAATAGCATAATGGATCTTGCATAATGGACGTAGCTTTTTCAGGTCCAGAATTCCAGCTGCCGGTATTCTCCCTCTTTGTGTGAACCTTGCATATTATGAGAGAAAAGGCATTAGAATTACTCCAAAAAGCATTATTATACCTTAAAAATATAAATAACAGTAGGAAAACATGATGCAAAATGGACGTATCAATCTTCATTTTCTCCGTATGTGAGAAACATGTCGTCAGTACTCAACGATATTTTCACTGTTGTCATCTGATCAACAATTTGACCATTCTGGTAACTTCACTCACAACTTACTTTGAGTACTGGACATATCTGGTTATTTACATACCATGGAATTAACACAAGTGTGATTGAAATTATGTATTTCACTCATCAATATTTCTAGATACTGATTCTTGCTAAAAAACTCCTTCCATGTGACTTTGACAAGAAAACTCTTGTTGGCATTTTTTCATACTAAACTGCTTTAGTATTTTGTCAATATGTATTTTGGCTAAGTACGATTAGACACTACTATCTCTATAGATTATTATGACTAATACAAGGACTACATTGCCTAAGTACTTTACTGAAAAACTATTTTCAATAAAATCTTAAACTGTGTGAAGAAATTTATATAATTTCGAATCAACATTGTGTCATGCACACATAGTGTTTAGAAATATTATCATGCTCCCACTTACTTTCTTGTAAATACAAGCATCATTGTTTCTATTGATGAAATCTTATTATTTGATCAATTCATCAAAACAAAGATTCCAACTCCACTATGCTTACTTCAGATCATTACTAGATCTCTTAAAGTTTGCACACTTACTACCATCATCTGGATCGAGAAAATTACCTTGGACCGTATGAAATATACAACCTCGGTTCTATTTCCATCTCATGGGAATCATTTTGACATCCATCTATTACATCTCATAACTAAAATAGTTAGTAATTGCTAGTTTAATCTGAACTGACTTTAAGTATTATTCTGATGAGACAATCTTGTCATAATCAACTCCTTAATCTTGTCATAAACTATTTGCAACAAGTCAAGCATTATAAAACATTTTTATGTTTGTCAATCTATAGATCCATCACTACACTTTGGACTTTAAGTCTTTTAGAGGGTCTATCAAGTTCTAAACTTGAATTATGTGTATGGATACTATCTCGGATTATTTTTGCTTATAACCAATTCCGGAGTCAGGAACCATTAACGCTTCTCTGTGTATTATAGGTTCATTGTTTGTTTGAACAATATTTCATCTGCACACCCTAAAGGTCTGTAAGGATTTTTCAACCTATATAGTTCAGTTGCACATTTGACTGAAGTCTCTATATGCTATGTAGAGGCTTCTCTGTCTGTCGCGGTAAGAAATTGTTTAGAACCACTTCTAGCGTTTCTTTTCTTTCACCTGATCACGAAGATTCTGTGATCTCGTCGAATTGGACTGTCCTCCCACTCACCCTTTTGCAGAAAATGTTTTCTTCAAAATTCCCGCACTCTGTGACAAAACACTTTGCATTGGCGTAGTGATAGAGGAATACCCAACCATTTGGGATAACCTACAAAGTTGCACTTATTTCAACAAATTTGATGGTGATCTTTTAGTGTAAAAGCCATAGTATCTGAAGCATCGGATTAAAAGTATATTGGCGGAACAATCAATGTCATCTCTGATCTCACCATGTCACACATGGCTTGATTACATCTACTCAAAACACTCTACTCTTAGTAGTGTTTCTAGGAGGTGCAATCTATAAAATTCTTTTACAACTCATCAAACATTCGCTAAATTTGTAACTCAAATATTCTTTTCTACAATCTAATTGTAGAAATATAATTTTCTTATTACAATAATTTCTACTTCATTCTGAAAATCTTTTAAAACATTTCAAAAGATCCAGATTTATGTCTCAATTAGTAAATATAAATATCTACTTGAGCCACCGTTGAAGATAGATAAATCACTGGTACCGTAACATGCTATACAAACGGTTTTTAACCCCTTTCCGTGATGGTATTCTGAACCATCGCCAAGTGAGTGTGTGCGATAGGGGGGCCCTTCCCACATGACCCAAAAACCGTTGGGGATAGGCGAGCGGCTACTGACGATCGCCATAGAATAAACGTATGAGAAGTCGCCCTAGTCCCACACGTTACGTCTCGACGTTACGTTTCTGATCCGAGAGACATCCAAAATGATTACGCTGCTATAGTCGTGTGAAAAAGGTGGACATCACAAACATTTAATCTACCGATGTGTTTGTGATAGGTACGTTATCGCACACAGTTCAAGAATGTAAATGTGCGGTGCCTTTACTAACGCCAACGTGTCCATTTTCATAACTATGTGCGATAGGTATTCCTATCACATACGCACACTGGTTTGAAATGTTTGCCGTATTACCATGAATCGCACACGCATATAATACGAAACCGTGTGTGCGTTCGTCGGGCATCACAAACGTTTCACGTCAAAGAACCATCTGTTCTCTATTTTTCATCGCACACGATGTTTTCTTTCTAACCGTGTGTACATTATTTTATTTGCTCCTGTTTAATTTTATTTTTCCCTATAATTTATTATTCGAATTTGAAATTTTAAAATATGAAACGTGAAATTCAAATTCTCAGCACAATGGTTCAACAGCCAATCCATAAATAAAATTCTCAATACAATATGTTCAGTAATTATAGGATTAGGCAGCAATTAACTATGATGAACCACAATATTTAGAGGCGGTAAAGGTGAAGAGACAAGTAAATCATTTTGGCTGCCGATGGTGTTGAAGAAGCGGAATGCCCATAATGTGCCCTCCTGCATGCCATAGGCACGAACAACTTTTGTCCAACCCCTTGTGACGATCGCCCGCCCATCCTTCACCGCCTTCAGGAAGACTTCTAGAGCATTATCATGGTAGCATGAATTATATACTTTAACCTTAGTTGCCTCCTCTCCGGTCATGTAGTTTGCAAGGTAATCATCAGTAAATTGTTTTGGAAACCGCTGAAAAGAGAAAACTTTCAGATGCTCAGGTCTAATAGAGTAACTTGTTGTGGGCAGGGGGAAAAGGCAACACATTACTTACCATCCTAAAGCTCACTGTTGTCTTGGACAAAGTGTAAATAAAGAGCTTAATTCCCATCACTTGTTTCTTTCACCTAACAATATTTCTTAGTTTCCTCACTTGACGCTTGTTCATGAATATCTCATTGCCCCATACGCAAAAGGGATCGAAGCGTGGATCAGTACCTCTCATATATGTACCTACAAGCAACCAGTAAATGTTAGAAGCTAAACTGAGATTGCACAAATGATGTAAAATACAACTACCTATGTTCCTAAGTACAAGTATTTTTAGAGATTTCAATATGAACTACATACATATGTATATAGAATTATAGACATAGTTTAGATTAGGATCTTGATTCACTCATTTTGCTCCGTATGTAGTCTATATTGGAATCTCTAAAAATACTTATATTTAGGAACAGATGGTGTATAAGACATGGGATGCAGCTAACCTCGATGGCAAACAATAGCATCGCCCATTGTAGCCCTGTGTAAGTACATGGAAAGGCAATGTTAACTACAACAGGGTTAACATCCACCAAAAATAGCAAATGGTAATAAAACGACAGCATCTGTAGTGATATATTCATTGCGAAAGAGTAGCACGGTAGCAAAGGGATGGATTAAAAAAATGGATAGAATTGTTTACTACAACAGACAACCTAGTATAGCCATTGAAACTGGTACTGATAGAAATGAAATTGATAGAGTTAAACATCACAAGGCAGTGCTGCTAGAGCAAAGAATGGCCCTGTTGTCTATAAAAAGGTAGGGAAAATAGATAAGACGGGCTAGGCGTGTTTACTACAACATGCTTAATACATGAACCGTACAAAACATGGCCATTGCAACTGGTATTGGTAAGATTCAACTGGTCAGTTCATACTTGGTAAGTCCTGAGTGGTAGTTGCTGGGGCACTTCATATGGACAAGAGCCCGCCCCAAGTCAGCCGCAGCGGAGGCGAGGTGTTCCTCCTGGTCGAAGTGTGGATCAGTGCCGCTGACATGTGTACCTGCAAGAAGCAAGTAAATGTTAGAAGCCAAACTGCAATTGCACAAATGATGTAAAATACTGTAAGACATGGAATGTAGCTAACCTCGACGGCAAACAACAACATCGCCCGTTATGGCCCTGCGTAAGTACATGGAAAGGCATGTTAACTACAACAGGGTTAGCATGCACTAAGCATAGCAAATGGGCAGCATCTATAGTATATCTTCATTGCGGAGAGTAGCACGGTAGCAAAGGGACAGATTAAAAAATGGATACAACTGTGAATTGCAACAAGCTTAACAGCATCCTAAGTCATGTTTTGTAAGTTTGTAGCTGCTATTGGTGAAATTGAGCTGGACAGTTCATACTTGAACATCACACAGTGTGCAGTACTGAAAATAACAAGGCACGTTTAACTACAGCCAACCTAGTATAGCCATTGAAACTGGTACTGATAAAAATGCAATTGGCAGAGTTAAACATCGCAAGGCAGGTGCTGCCAGAGCAGAGAATGGCCTAGTTGTCTATAAAAAGGTAGGGAAAATAGTTAAGACGTGTTAGGCCTGTTTACTACAACATGCTTAATACATCAACCGTACAAAACATAGCCATTGCAACTGCTATTGGTAAGATTGAACTGGTGAGTTCATACTTGGTAAGTCCTGAGAGGTAGTTGCTGGTGCACTTCATCTTGGCCAGAGCCCGCCCAAAGTCAGCGGCGACGGAGGCGAGGTGTTCCTCCGAGTCGAAGCGTGGATCAGTGCCGCTGACATGTGTACCTACAGGCAACCAGTAAATGTTAGAAGTTAAGCTGCAATTGCACAAATGATGTAAAATAATGTAAGACATGGGATGCAGCTAACCTCGATGGCAAACAATAGCATCGCTTGTTATGGCCCAGCGTAAGTACATGGAAAGGCATGTTAACTACAACATGGTTAGCATCCACCAAAAATAGCAAATGGGGAGCATCTCTAGTGATATCTTCATCGCGGAGAGTAGCACGGTAGCAAAGGGACAGATTAAAAAATGGATACAACTGTTAATTACAAAAGGCTTAACAGCATCCTGATTCATGTATTGCAAGTTTGTTGCTGGTATTGGTGAAATTGAGCTGGACAGTTAATACTTGAACATCACACAGTGTGCAGTACTGAAATAAACAAGACACGAACATGCTTAATACATCAATCATACAAAACATAGCCATTGCAAGCGATATTGGTAAGATTGAGCTGGTCAGATCATACTTGGTAAGTCCAGGGGGGTAGTCGCTGGGGCACTTTATCTGGGCCAGAGCCTGCACCAAGTCGACGTCGATGGAGGCGAGGTGTTCCTCCGGGTCAACACGCACAGCGGCCATCGCACCATCGACCGCCATCAGCTCCTCGACCTCCACGTGATATGTGGTTGGGCTTGCCCGGTGATGCTCTGGAGGTAGGGGCGGTGGGGATTTGGAGGCATGAGGATGTTTCGCAGGCACCATTTAAGGAATCAGGTCGGGGCTGTGATAGAGATCGGTGGGTTACCTGACTGGATCGATGATGCTTGGGCAGAACATAGATGTGGTTGAAGCTGTGGATGCGGCGACGGTTTGAGCTACCGAGAGAGGGGGCGGCGTGGGGGGAGGTACTACGGAATTTTATGGGTGGGGATGTGGTGGGAGGAATAAATTCTGAAATCGCGCGCCTAATGAAAATTTCGCTGCGAAACTTGAAACTTGGGTGGGGGAAACACACATTGCAGACGAAGCGCGTAAATACTCGTGTGCGAGAAAAGAGAAAATTGACAGATCCCGTCTCCAAAAAATGTACATGTGTAGTTGATTTTTTTGGTCAATGGTACGCTTGCTTTATTAGGAAACATCGCACAGGTAACTGACTTATGGATCATTAACGCAAAAAAACGCATACGGGTACGCCATAGAAACCGTGTGTTTTGTGATCTTCTAATAATTCTTATATCTATCAGCATCTCCAGCCGCACCTAATTTAAAAATCTCTTTCATTGTAGCAGGATTATTCAATGTACATGAACGAGGCAAAGGTGACACCCGACGAACAATCATCGGTTTATGAAATGCAATCAAGTGTCAACCTGCCTCGCTCTCATAGCCAGATTTGATCCTATGCAACAAGCGAGAAGCTTGCTGCCATCCGTCGGCGTGGCTATTTAAGCCGGTGTGCGGCCAACTCGCGCGGCAAGGTGGGACTAAAAACCAGCTGTGGCCAGCTCTAGTCTCCGGTGGCTTCCGGTGGCTACGGGCGGACGTTTCGGGAGTATTTAGGGCCGGGGTGCGTCTACAAAACTTCAGTGAACACATGCTAATCAACATTCAAAGCCCGCAAAGGATGCGCTTACCGACATTGTACGTTAATAATAGATAGTACCAACTTAAAGTACTACTGGTAATTTGCTCTAAAACTAGTACGTCTGTAGTACTGGTAGATGCTCATAATTAATCATACAAACTTACGGGCGACACACGCACTAACTACTTCTCACGTGTTGGCATCGGGGCATGCTGGCCAGACACCGTCGTTCTCCTTCCCAGCCTTGTCGGCGGTAGCCCATCGTGCGGCCTCTTCTTTCTTGCGGCGGTGGGACTCTCTTTTCTTGACTGCTTTCTGCCTTTTCCGCTCCTGTTGTGCGGCTTTGGCCGCCTCTAGATCCACCGCCCATTTGGCCATGGCAGCATCAAAGTCCGCCCACGTACTTGTGCGGCTGCGGGCGGCGATGAACTCAGTGCGGCGAGATGCCATCGCTTCCTTACCATGTGTGCGGTCGCGGGCGGCGAGGAACTCGGCGCGGCGGGATGCCATCGCTTCCTTACCAGTTACTGTGCGCCGCGGTGCCATGAATGACGCTTGGAGAGAGCTCTGGGACGGAGTGGCCAGACAGCCGTATAGTGCGGTGGTTTTTAAGAGCTCAACGACAAACGACGAAGGAAATTTGGCTTACCTTACAATCTTGCTCATTCATTATCGCACACGGTTCATCTCCATCACCTTCGGAAACAGTGTGCGCTGAGCCTATTGTGTGTTGCATTATGATTTGGCCGAAACCCCAGCCACGCGGATCGTGCGTGTGCACCATAGGATGCGCCATGATCGAACGGTAATCCACGTCCCTCACATCACACCCGTGCAGCTGTAGCTGAATTGGATTGGATTTATATGCGCTAAATGCCTAGAAAATGCACATAATCCCCTAAATATGGTAAATGAGCCCGGAAAAGTGCCAAATTTGAACACGGTGATTTGCAGGGTGTATGTTCATTGTAGAAAAAAACTCAAGGACAAAGAACGAAGGAAATTTGGATTCCCCTTCAATGTTGGTGATTTCCCTCTTGAAACCATGGAACTTCCTCGGTGATGGTTCGATTTATGAAGGGCGTTCATGATGACATAAGCCAAACCTTCTCAATTTTTTACCAGGGCATGGTGAGGCCATACCATGGCACCATGCCAGGCGCCATGTTTTTCAAGCATTTATTTCATTTTTCTATAGTTGAAAAACCAATAAACAAACGTTTGTGGTTGACTATTGCCACACATTTCATCGAAATCTCTGCCCATTCCTTGTAAAAGGCATGAGAATTTACTAAATAGCACGAGCATGGTTTTCCAGACCGTTCTTGTGCACCTTTTCATGCACCGATTGTTTGAATTTGAATTATGTGCATTAATGCCTAGAAAATGCACATAATCCCCTAAATATGGTAAATGAACCCGGAAAAGTGCCAAATTTGAACACGGTGATTTGCAGGGTGTATGTTCATCATAGAAAAAAAACTCATGGACAAAGGACGAAGGAAATTTGGATTCCCCTTCAATCTTGGTGATTTCCCCCTCGAAATCGTGAAACTTCCTCGGTGATGGTTCAATTTATGAAAGGCGTGCATGACGACATAAGCCAAACCTTCTCAAATTTTTACCAGGGCACGGTGAGGCCATACCATGGCACCACGCCAGGCGTCATATTTTCCAAGCATGTATTTCATTTTGCTATAGTTGAAAAACCAATAAACGACGCGTTTGTGGTTGACTATTGCCACACATTTCCTTGAAATCTTTGCCCATTCCTTGTAAAAGTCATGATAATTTACTAAATAGCACGAGCATGGTTTTCTAGACCGTTCTTGTGCACCTTTTTATGCATCGATTGTTCGAATTTGAATTATGTGCATTAATGCCTAGAAAATGCACATAATCCCCTAAATATGGTAAATGAGCCCGGAAAAATGCCAAATTTGAACACGTTGCATTGGAGGGGGTATGTTGTTCATTGAAAAAAAACTGAATGACAAACTAGGACAGAAATTTGGATTCCCCTTCAATCTTGGTGATTTCCCCCTCGAAACCCTGAAACTTCCTCGGTGATGGTTTGATTTATGAAGGGAGTGCATGACGACATAAGCCAAACCTTCTCAAATTTTTATCAGGGCACGGTGAGGCCATACCATGGCACCATGCCAGGCGTCATGTTTTTCAAGCATGTATTTCATTTTTCTATAGTTGAAAAACCAATAAATAACGCGTTTGTGGTTGACTATTACCACACATTCCCTTGAAATCTCTACCCATTCCTTGTAAAAGGCATGAGAATTTACTAAATAGCATGAGCATGGTTTTCCAGACCGTTCTTGTGCACCTTTTCATGCATCGATTGTTCGAATTTGAATTATGTGCATTAATGCCTAGAAAATGCACATAATCCCCTAAGTATGGTAAATGAGCCCGGAAAAATGCCAAATTTGAACACGTTGCATTGGAGGGGGTATGTTGATTGTAGAAAAAACTGAATGGCAAACTAGGAAGGGAATTTGGATTCCCGGTCCCTTCAATCTTGGTGATTTCCCCCTCGAAACCATGAAACTTCCTCGGTGATGGTTTGATTTATGAAGGGCGTGCATGACGACATAAGCCAAACCTTCTCAAATTTTTACCAGGGCACAGTGAGGCCATATCATGGCACCATGCCAGCCATCATGTTTTTCAAGCATGCATTTTATTTTTCTATAGTTGAAAAACCAATAAACGACGCGTTTGTGGTTGACTATTGCCACACATTTCCTGGAAATCTCTGCCCATTCCTTGTAAAAGGCATGAGAATTTACTAAATAGCACGAGCATGGTTTTCCAGACCGTTCTCGTGCCCTTTTCATGCATCGATTGTTTGAATTTGAATTATGTGCATTAATGCCTAGAAAAGACACATAATCACCTAAATATGGTAAATGAGCCCGAAAAAATGCCAAATTTGTACACGTTGCATTGGAGGGGGTATGTCGATCGTAGAAAAAAACTGAATGACAAACTAGGAAGGAAATTTGGATTCCCCTTCAATCTTGGTGATTTACTATCACACACGATTCATCTCCGTCGCCTCTGCGAACCGTGTCTGTTCATCAACACATGCAAAAGGAAAAAGAAAACCCTCGTCCCCCTGCCCACTTCGTCCCCACCCACTCACCGCGGACTCCTCCGCAACTCTGCACCTCATCAACTTCTATCGCGGCGGCCACCCTAAGCTTGACGGCTGTCATCGGTGGGCGGAGGTCGCGCTCCAAACGGCATGGGATTTCGCCCCTACCGCTTGCCGCCGCCTATCTGCACCGACTTGCACAGACATTCTAGACTCTGGTCGATTGGGGTTTTCTGCGGGATTGGGCCGGGGATTTTTCTCATGGAGAAGGTAATCAATTTAGTGAAATATTCACTCATCTCTTATCGCATTCCGTCCATCGCTGTTAATCAACCAGCGGAAATCACCGTGGATTCATTTTTCTTCTAGCTGATTCGAGGATTTTCATTCACGTGTCCACAATGTGAGCACAAATCGGGCAAGTGTGGTCGCGGCCAGTCGGAAACGAAGTTCTATCTCACCATTCTAGATGACTTCAGGGAGCGCTCGGTATATTCAATCTCACCCTACCACGGTCGGCATGGCCTAAATTTGTGAACATATACCGTCTATTGCTACATTTGGATAAAAGGTACGGTGCCACATGCAGCCTAGACGTCGAAGCCGATTTTTCCCTATATTAGGCAAATTAATGATGTATTGTTCATTCAGTTACTCTCATATTTGCATCAAATCTTTGTTACATTATCTATTTTTAATTATATATTTTTGTACTTTGCTTTCAGCTATATATTGCTCTGTTCTATCAGTTACTCCCATGTTTGCATCTTGCTCTATTATTTCAATATATCTAATTTACGATCTTAATTTTCATTTCAAGCAGTACATCCCTTGCTTTGCAAGAACACGAGTAGAAGGAAATCTTGGGCTTTACTTTGTTGATGACTCCATGGATATCATATTGACAACGCAACATGGATTTACAATGACAGTTAGCGTAAAACTTGATAAAGATGGTCACTCCTATTTTGATGCGGACCTTTAGAGAAAAATTTCTAAGTTTTATGAACTGAAAGCCGGCAATAAAATTCTAGTGCGTGCACCACAGCCTGGTCTAATTAACATGGATGTTTACTTCCCCAACGTCAGCAGCCGATCAAAGTCTGATCGAGGTTAGCGTTCTTTCAACTTTCTCCATGCTGGCATATTACTGAGCAAAATTGGGGTATTTGTTCTGACTAACTGATCACTATTTAAGCAACCAATTGTGATTTCATTTTCTCACTCCGTTCCTAGGCAGTAACAAATTCTAGTTACCAATTTATGCGCACTATATATTCTTCTGCCATGTTCTGAATAAATAATACCTTTCCACCTTTTAAGCAGGATATGTTGGATGCGTAGTTAACGATCTGTATGTTACTCAACGTACCAAATTTCACTGGAAAGGCTTGAAGCATGTCATAAAATTTGTTGATAATCTGACAGAGATAGCATAGCGTATGAACGCTGGATTTTGGATGGGATTAATTATACCTATGGTGCACACATTGAACAAGACCAACTGTGTGCACAAAACGCTAGTACAATGTCTTATTTTTATGTTGATGTTCATAAACTATATATATCTTCAACGATATGTTTCAATTGGTTTTTATTCTACATTTCAACAGAAATTGCCCGCTGTAGCTGTTCCTGAATTGATTTCCCGGCGTGGTCGAATTACACTTGTGAGTGCTAATAACGCCAAAGTGATTGCAAGGTACTGCATTTCCTGCAGAAATGGAACCATTCAAATTAACAAGTTCTCGCTTGTCGTGGCAATGCATCCATATTAGAAAATTGGAGACACTGTTCTACTCATGCTCTACCAAGGCACAGGAGGGTTCTTCCTTTTCATTGACGAGATGCCGAGTCGCCGTGATCAAGCTGCTTCCAGCGGATAGTTGTGGTTGTTGGCCATCAGCCTCTTAAAATGTGCTAGTTGTTACTATGTTAAGTATGTAGATATGGACCATATGGTTGTTGGCCCTCAGCCTCTTAAAATGTGCTAGTTGTTACTATGTTAAGTATGTAGATATGGACCATATGGTTGTCAAAACCATATTACGAAGATCCTCCTTTTGTCGAATAGTGTAACCACTATATATATGTTACTCAAATGCTGTTAGCCAAGTTTTTAAATTTTCATGAAAAGTATTAGTATCATACACAGTTCATTCAGTTTAAGCGTGTGCCCGGTAGAGTAGAAGATGTCCATGTTTTCGACGTGGCGATCAGCATCGATGTCTAGAAGGCATTTGCATATTAATTGTCCATATTGCAAATTCAGATAATATACAGACAGACCATCCCATACAATTGACATATTTGACATGCCTGAAGAAACCAATTGAGTATATATATTGCTAATTTACAAGAATATAATGAACCGCGCGCGCACAAAAGAGCTACACTGTGGACCTGACGCTGACCCAGCACGCACATCAGTCATCGTCCATCAGCGTGTTGATCATGGGCTTAGTGGGAGCAGAGGTCGCCAAGTTGATGACCTACACACCTTGATCGATCGAGGCTGGGGCAGACTCGACATCGGGAGTCGCCGGTACTGCCTCGGGCGCAGCGCTCACCAGGGCTACCACGACCGTCGGGTCTGCCTCGGCGACGTCCGGCGAGACGACGTTGGCTCTCGCCAGGGCTGCCGTGACGGCCCCCAGGCATGCCCCGGCGACGTCCGGCCCTGTGCTCTCCTCCATCTGGGACATAAGCCTGCGCCTCGTGCGGCGGCCGCCACTGCCGCAGTTGTCCTTGCATCGTCGAGGTCCCTCCACCGCCGCCTGCACCATCCACCGCACTCTGTGCTGAGCCAGCAGTATCGCCCGCTTGTGATCCCTGTCCGCTTTTAGGACGACCCTGGCTAACCTGGCGGCTTACTTGTACCGCATTTCCTGCTTCCTCTGTCCGTCGTCGGGAGAGGCGGCGGCATGGCCGTCGACCGCCAAGCCGACCATCGTGCCTTCAGCCTCGATTCTGCCATCGCGTGACTCCATCCCGTCGTCGGCCGTTGGGGGTATGCCGGTATGTGTGGGTAACTAGCTAGCAACTGGATCAATAGTGAGTCGCCGCCGCCAGCCATTGCTATGGTTATTTATAGCTAGTAGCTGGCTAGGGGATTGGGGATTTTACAATTCACCCCTGTGGAGCGCGGGAAGACTAAGTGGAGCACACAACCCGACAACCGTATGCGGTGTCACGTGTTATCGCACACGTGTTACCATAAGGAAACGTATGTGTAACTTAATAATCATCGCACACGAGTACTCGCACACGCATCATGTGCGATACTCCTAGCCATCGCAAGCAACTACTTTGCAGTTTTCAAAGTATTTTCTACACACAGAATCGCACACGAATTAACTCTTGTAACCGTCTGTGTTATATATTCTCATCGCAAACAATTCTTCCGAGTAGGCTGTTTGTCGCGTATCACACACATCTTGTTTACACGAATCGTTTGTGTTCTTTTGGCTCATCACAAACAGTTCATCTATGTGAACTGTATGCCGCATATCACACACATCTTGTTAAGTTGAACCATTTCTGTTGTGTTCCCTAATCGAAAACAGTTCGTCCGAGTGAACTGTATGCCGTATATCCTACACACCTTGATCTGGCTAATGTTTCTGTTGCATTCCCTAATAGCAAACAGTTCATCGGAGCGAACTGTATGACATATATCGCACACACCTTGGTATGGCTGCCCGTTTCTGTTGTTCTGTCTCATCGCAAACAGTTCGTATGGATCAACCGTATGCCCCGCATCGCACACACAACTAAAATCTGAACCGTGTTTGATGTATCCGCCATCGCAAATGTTTTGCATCTTTTTTGATGATTTTTTTACATCACCGTTTGCTATTAATGCATCGCAGACAGTTTCGTCAAAGGGTCTCTGATCGTAGTGTCGCGTTAGCAGCATCCTACAGTAGTGAATCCACTACTTGCAAAAACACTTATTGGACTACATACATCAATATGCATATTTCCAATTATTTTGTTGCTCGTTCTTTTTGGCATGTGAACAGTATTTTAGTTAACTTCACTATTTGGACAAAAGTTTCAAGTGTCAGATGATTCGTAATCATGTGACTCCAAAATCCATCACTATGGAATTCTCTCCATGCGGGTTTCAACAATGTGACTAAATGCAGTCCCACACATATGTGGTATTCCTTTAGTTCTGCGACATTTAGCGTCAGTGTTATGGATTTTCAATTCTATCATCAATATTCATAACTTACATCCTATTCACAATAGGAGTATGGCCCTTTTGTTCATTACATCGAACAACTATTGTTCTCTTATGAACAACCTCCTTGCAACTTTTATGCAATGGGCTAGAGTGTACAAAAATCTAAAATGAATTATGACAATAAATTTAGAGCATGATTTGAATGAAACTAACGCGGACTGATGTTGTTTTCAGCAGAACTACCATGGTGTTGTTTTTGTGCAAAAATAAAAGTTCTCAGAATTGAACGAAACTTTTTGGAGATTATTTATGGAATATATAAAAAATACTGGAGCGAAGATCCACAGGAGGGGACCCACCCGTGGCCCACAAGGCACATGGGCGCGACCACCCCCTGGGCGCACCGATGTACCTTGTGGGGCCATGTGGCTCCGTTGACCCTAATCTCAAACATATAAATTCCTATTTCCCGAGAAAAAAGTAGGAGAAGTTTCATCGCGTTTTTCGATACGGAGCCGTCACCATCTCATGTTCTTCATCGGGAGGCCAGATCTGGAGTCCGTTCGGGGCTTCAGAGAGGGGGATTCATCGCCATCATCATCACCAACCCTTCTTCATCACCAATTTCATGATGCTCACCACCGGGAGTGAGTAATTTCTTCGTAGGCTTGCTAGACGGTGACGTGTGATTGCTTGTATCTGCGTTGGTAATTCCCCGAAGAGGAGAGGATGATGCATCACAACAACGGTAAGTATTTCCCTTGGTAATGAAACCAAGGTTATCAATCCAATAGGAGAACCAAGCAACACTATGTAAACAACACCTACACACAAATAACAAATACTTGCAACCCAACTCGTAAGAGGGGTAGTCAATCCCTCCTCGGTATTGAGATAGATTAAATTGTTTGATATTTGATAAATAGATCTTGCAAAAACATAAAATAAAATAAAGAAAGAAAAAGTGCAGCAAGGTATTTTTGGGTTTTAATATGATAGGAAATAGACCTGGGGGCCGTAGATTTACCTAGAGGCTTCTCTCGAGAAAATAACATACGGTGGGTAAACAAATTACTGATGGGCAATTGACAAAAGAGCAAATAATTATGATGATATCCAAGGCAATGATTGTGTATATAGGCATCACGTCTAAGATTAGTAGACCGACTCCTGCCTGCATCTAATACTATTACTCCACACATCGACCGCTATCCACCATACATCTAGTGTATTAAGTTCATGGAAAAATGGAGTAATGCAATAAGAACGATGACATGATGTAGACAAGATCTATTCATGTAGGAATAGACCCCATCTTTTTATCCTTAATGGCAACGATACGTGCATGTCATATCTCCTTCTGTCACTGAGATTGAGCACCGCAAGATCGAACCCATCACAAAGCACCTCTTCCCATTGCAAGAAAAATCAATCTAGTTGGCCAAACCAAACCAAAGTTTCAGAGAAGAAATACGAGGCTATACAAATTATGCATAAAAGAGTTCAGCAATGACTCAAATAATATTTATGGATAGAACTAATCATAAACTCATAATTCATCGGATCCCAACAAACACAAAACCGCAAAAAGTCATTACATCAAATAGATCTCCAAGAACATCAAGGAGAACATTGTATTGAAGATCAAAAAGAGAGAAGAAGCCATCTAGCTACTATCTATGGGCCCGTAGGTCTGTGGTAAACTACTCATGCATCATTGGAGGGGCAAGGGTGATGATGAAGAACCCCTCCTTGATCGTTGACCCCTCCGGCAGAGTGCCAAAAAAGGCTTCTAGACTGGATCTCATGGTTCTGGAACTTGCGGCAGCTGGAATTGTGTTTCGTTGACTCCCCTAGGGTTTTTGGAGTTTTAGAGTATTACTTCCGCTTCGGTACAACCCCTCTAAACACATCAATGGAAAAGATTTGTCTATACCCCTTCATAAGAAAGGGTAGGATGGTCTTTTCTTATTTTTTTTTGAGCGGTTGATTTTTTTAAATACGTCGACCATCCACCAAAGTGTATACGTTGTACGCCTACTCGGCCGGCCCATTAGTGACCTATGTAGAGACTAGAGAGTGTGGCCGTTCACGGGAGGTAAAAATTCACAAAGTAAGTACATGCACATACTAGGAATCGAACCATGGACCTCTTGCACATGAGGGTGAGTGGCTCACCGGCTGAGATGATTAGTGTCTGTGAAAAATTTGGAACGTACAAACTTAAGAATTACGTTGTCCGGATTTATTGTGCCTACCCACAGTATTGCCAAAACCAAGGCACATCAGGGCCGATTTTTTGTTTTGAATCTGCCCAATTAGTGACCAGGATTGAATGGTTTTAACTATCGTAAATTAATTGTCAAACCTCCTCGCATCCATCAACGCTCCCGCATGCATTGCTGCCCAAACACGCATATATTGGCTGCATGGCGCATGGGCCATGGCCCAATCAGACCACAACTTTCTCTTAACAGCTTGAAATTAATTTTCATCGATTAACAAACTGGCTATTAATTCAGGCGTAGGGAATAGCAACCGGCCTTACAAAAGTGGACTTCCTCTAGCCTAGAAATCCCGGACATAGGTAACACCAACGTAGAATCCGGACACATTTCCAATTCTTCCGAACATTTGTTGGAAATTCTGAATAAATTTTTAAAAATCAAATAATGTTTGAAAATCCAACAATTTTGTGAACAACTTGAACACATTTTGAAAACATCATTTTCTAAAAAAGCATAAACATTTTTAAAAAAATTTGAACAATAATTTCTAAAAGCATGAACAATTTGAAAATTTTAAAGAGATATGTTAGTTAAAAATGTTGAACATTTTAGGAACAACATTTTGAACAATTTCAAAGAGATACGAGGAGCGTGCAAACTTAAGAACTAACATTTTGTACAATTTTTTTAATACAACTTGAACACTTTTCTTTTTGGAATATGTGGCAAATGTAAGTTTGTGAATTTTCTGACCAATTGTGTTTGCGTTTTTAAAGCTGGATTTTGTTCTATTATATAATGGTTTTATTTTAAAAAATCACTTTTATTTTTTCCTTTTTTTTCAAATTCGTGAACTATTCACAAATTTAAGAAAAGTTTGGGTTACAAAAAAAAGTTCATGTTGATTGATAATGATAGAAATTATAAATAACAGAAGCATCCAAAATTGTTGACAAATTTCAAGAAAATGGTGAGGACATATAAAATATTCATGTTGATTGATAATGACGAAAATTGCAAATAACAAAAGCATTCTAATTAGGGAAAATTACATGCTCACGAATGGACCAGTCTGCCCAAGTGTCGCACACTCCTCTCAACTGATGGTTTTTTTGGACTACGGATACAGACCCTTAAGAAAAGTTTGGTGTTTTATAAATTATTTGATTTCCAAGAAATATTCGACATTTCCAAGTTGTACACATTGTTTTCAAGACAAGTTTCGTTTTTGACCAGATTTTTTATATATATAAGCGTGTTATTTGTTCTTATAGAATACGCGCTGTAGGAAATCAAAAGCAGCCGCTAGGTCGTGTGGTAGGCAGCCCTTCCAAAGAGGGCGAGGATCTGTGTTCGATTCCTGGTGGGTTTTCCTTTTTTGTTATTTCCCTACATACAAAACTGATAGACGTGACTTAATGGGCCGGCCCAGACGCTTTGCCTCGTACAAGAGGTCTCCGTACGGCGTATACGTTCAGGCGGGCAAATCCTATATGACGCGCGTGTGCGTCCAGGAGCTGCGGCTTCGCTGAAGCGACTCCCCACTTGGGCCGGCCCATGTACGGATTCCTGTGCCGTTTTTCCTTCGATGCTTCTGCGTTTTTTTTTTCGTTTTTCTTCAGCGGTTTTTTGCTTCCAGTTTTTCACTTTTTTGTCCAGTTTTCTGTTGTTTTGTTCCATTTTTTTTATTTTTCTGTTTTGGTTCTTTTTTTTATTTTTCTGTTTCTTTTTTCTTCTCTTTATTTGCATCTTATATAAAATGTTCACAGGTAATACAAAAATGTTCATTATATTTAGAAAAATGTTCATTGTATATTATGAAAATTGTTCACCTTTGCATATAAAAATGTTCATCGTATATTACAAAAATGTTCATCGTATATTATGAAATTGTTCAATGTTTTTTTACTAAATGTTCAATGCGTATTCGACAATTGTTCAACACATATATTTATATTTTACAAAAATGTTCATCGTATATTTAAGAAATGGTCATCGTGTATTATTTAAAATGTTCAATGGATATCACAAATGTTCAGTATATGTTTTTCTAATTTTTTTCAAAAGACTACGATACTTATTGTATCGCGCCTCTAATTTATCAGCAGAGCTCGCTAGCTGTATTGGTTAGCAGCACTCGTTCGCGAGAGGGAGGTTGTGAGTTCGAATTCTCGCTGGTGCATAACTTTTTGGTTATTATTTTACTTGCCTGGAGCTCGTTTAGCTACTAATGGGCCAGCCCATTTGCTCTGCCTTCAGCGAAGGCTCCGCAATTTGCTGCTGGCGGGCGGCCAATAGGAGCTCCCTTTCAGACGGTGACCATCATACATACAAAAATGAATACGGTGTGTCAAAGGTCCATATTACCCTTTATACGGTTTGTGAGGGGGTGTTGTACCGAAGCGGGTCTCCATACATAAAAGGCACTAAAAGGTTGGCAGACAAGTTTGAATGAAGTTGATAGGCACATAAACAATGTGATTTTCTTTCTCAAACACACAGGAGATATGTGTATCATCAAATTAAGAAGAAAATGGGACAAGAATCCATACAACATCCACTCACATATGTTACGCACGCCACACTATTGTTCTTAGATTGCATCTGTGCATGTTTATCATTAAAAACACGGGCAGAAAGGACTACGACAAAAATGAATACGGTCAAAGGTCCATATTACCCTTTATACGGTTTGTGAGGGGGTGTTGTACCGAAGCGGGTCTCCATACATAAAAGGCACTAAAAGGTTGGTAGACAAGTTTGAATGAAGTTGATAGGCACATAAACAATGTGATTTTCTTTCTCAAACACACAGGAGATATGTGTATCATCAAATTAAGAAGAAAATGGGACAAGAATCCATGCAACATCCACTCACACATGTTACGCACGCCACACTATTGTTCTTAGATTGCATCTGTGCATGTTTATCATTAAAACACGAGCAGAAAGGACTACGACCAAACAACTAAGCTCCAAGGGTCGGGGCAGTCAAGAAAGAGAGGCCCCATGCGCCTGCAATCTCCCAAGGACGCCCCTCATTGCCGGCAGTGTTCAGCGCTCTTGCCATGCTTGGAGTCGCTTCGTCAAACACACATGCATTGCGGTGAGCCCAAAGAATCCAAGCACCTAGCACAACCATGGAACTGAATCCCTTCTTTAGCTAGTCAAGATTGTTTGCCACGCTTTGTCCCACAAATCATGAAATGACGTTTCAACTAGTTGGGGAGCAAACTGTTGCAACCCAACTTGACATAGGATAGAGTACCAAAATTGCCTTGCAAAGGGGCAGGACACTAGTAGATGGATGATCGTTTCTTGATCATGATCACACAGCAGACAAAGTTCTGGATGGGGAAGTCCACGGCGCACAAGCCGGTCAATAGTCTAGCACCTGTCATGTGCCAACCATAGGAAATATTTGTATTTTTAGGGGCTTAAGTCTTCCAAATACGTTCCTGTGGCCTGAACTGAATTGCTCCCTGAAATAGATGTTCATATGCAGATTTCGTTGAATATTGTCTGGTGGCGGATAGACGCCACATGTGTACGTCTTCCACTTTAGGATGCAAGGAGAAATTCAAGAGAATATCCCAAAGAACGAGGTACTCAAATAGTTCCCCGATCGACGAAGTTCCTTGTGCACCTGAAATCCAGAGGCATTCGTTAATAGTTTGTGTGACCGTACGTTTTTTGACAATTCTTTTAGAAATGACATCATACAGGCGGGTGGCGATAATGCGTTGACCATCTCTGATAGAGGCGAGGGGTCCCGATCTTTTGATGAGATGATAACTATCGATTTGGTGGAGTCGACTTTGACGATCCGACTACAAATGTGCACGACATTGCATCTTAGCAATCACTAAACCAATCTCTGGGAAGTTACTGACGATGCCAGAAGCACGATCAGCCTGACCACGAAGGTCTATTCCTGCATGCAATCGAAGAACAAGCAAGAATATGATAATGCAATCTGAATATTGCGAATATATATGAAGTTTTGATAAAAATGGGGTTCTAAAAACGGTCTTGGCCTGGTCGTTGGACACAAACGAAGTACACGAAGTTGCAGAAACCAATTAAAAACCAAAGTCTAAACGACGCCCTAAGGACTGTATATATGGAGGAATAGGGGGGAATTTCGTGACCCCTTGGAGGAGGGGTCCGAAACCAACCCTAATTATGTTTCCTCGCACATACGGACTCTAAAAACAGCCTAGGAAGTTGTATTCCAAAATTACATGGGTCTGGCCCTAAATAAGGTGGCGCAGCATCTAAAATAAGCTGTGGACGAAATTTATGAAAGGGCATCTTGTATATTTCGTCCATGTCCTTGTATGTCATCAAGGAGGCTTCAAAGTGCTGAAATCTGCACTAGAAACACCGTTCTAGTTCCCTTCGCGCGCGCCTTCATGTCCATGCTTGATCCTGCTCCAGTGTTCATCCCTCTTGTCCATTCTAGGCCCTTCATTAGTAATCAACACAAATGTATCCAAGTTAGGCAGTATCATATTCTCATGAACATTAGAATTGTTACCAAGAAACGAAAGTACCTGGTAATTCAATCGGCGTGCGTGAGATCTAGTAATTGGTCCAGTATGTATAGCATCAGAGGCTGTGGGTGTAACAATTGTATTGATGTCCTCATCATCCATCTATCCTCTTAAAACAGTGTGTGAGTTCCATCCCCAACTTCAGTGCTACAACCATTACAAAGAACGCTTCAACTTATTCTCGTACACGGATTGGAAACACGATCCATGACCGGTGTTGTTCTATTTTTTTAGCCATAACCATCGCATCCAAAGCACCCATCCTAGGATCTCTATATATGAAACTCAAAGGCCTCCAAGCTCACAAGGCCACACAACCTTTCTCCAAGTGACAAGGCAATGGCTCTTGTTTGCCTATTTTCTTCCTCACCAAAGGAACCCTCTTGTGATTTTGTCGATTGCTTTTAAGGCACATTATGGCTAGTCGAGTGCCATCACCAAGTAGATTAGCATGGCAGTCGTCACAAATTGAACCTGAATCCCTTCACTGGTACAGCAAGCTGCTATACAAACGATTTTTAATCCCTTTCCGCGGCGACATTTTAAACCCTCGTCAGACGAGTGTGGGCGATAGGGGGATCCTTCCCACACGACCCAGAAACCGTCGGGGATACAGAGTAGAAATGCATACGTTTTCCAGAACAAAGCGTATGCGATGCCCGCCCCTATCCCAAACACGATTCTTCACACAACTGTTTGGGATATATCTAATATCCCAAACGCTCCATCCTTGCTACTCGTGTGTGCTGGCATTACCATCGCAGTCGGTATTCTGTGGTACTGCGTTTATGATGCGCGGTCCATCACAAACAGTTCATGATTATAGAACGTGTATGATAAGCAGACAATCACACACATTCACTTTTCCCAAACCGTATGCGATAACTAATTAAGAATATTAGATAATCATCGTACGAGTGTCGAATAGGATTACGAAACGTCGGACCATCGTACGAGTGTCGTACAGGATAACTATCGCACACGCTATTATGTGGTGCAACGTTTACGATGCCTACGCCATCCAAAACAGTTCATGATTGTAAACTGTGTACGATGATGCGACTATCACAAACAATTAGTTCACTCGCACCGTTTGCGATATTGTCTCACATCACACACGCTTCGCAAACGGCAACTGTGTGCATGGTCGCACACGTTTCCTCTCTACAAACCATCTCGGATTATGATGTATATCACACATGTTTGTATTTTACAGACTGTGTGCGCCATAATGACCCGCAGAGCATATTTCGACCCTAATTAAATCGCTGCTATTTAAAATTGTACCGAATTTGAATTTGAAAGTTGGCTATAGCTTTATTCATATTCATCAGGTTCAAACAACCAATGCATTATTCGATTCACAGGTACATATATTCAAGAATTACATAAACACCAAATAAAGAATGATGAACCACAGTTGTATACTTGTACTATTAAAGACGGTAAAGAAAGAGGCGAAAGACATTCTGGTTGCTGAACAAGGTGTAGCGGAATGCCCATATTGTGCCCTCCTCCATGCAGAAGGCACGCACGACTCTAGTCCAACCCCTTGTGATGGCCGACCGCCCATCCTTTACGGTCTTCATGAAAACATCTAGATAGTCATCGTGTTCTGGTAGAAATACTTTAACCTTTGCATGCCCACCAATCATGTAGTTTGAGAGGTAATCTTGAGTAAACTGCTTTGGGAACCACTGCAAAGGAAAAAGATTCAGACATTGTCATCTAACACAACTCATTATGGGCAGTAAAAAGAAGGCTGCAGAGTTCTTACTTACCATCCTGCAGTTCGCTATTGTCTTGGATAAAGTGTAAACAAATAGTTTAATTGCCATCTTTTGACCCATTTTACTAACAATCTTTATCAGCTTCCTCACTTGATGCTAGTTCATCAATATCTCATTGCCCCATACGCAGAAAGGGTCGAAGCGAGGATCTTTACCAATGACATATGTACCTGAAAGCACCAAGTTAATATTAGAAGCTAAACAACAATTGCACAATGATGTAGTACAACACTCCCTCCGCCCCATTATATAATATCTTATAACATCCAACATACTCACATATTGGATGAATTAACATCTTATATTATGGGCCGGAGGCATGTTAAGCACATGGGATGAAACTAACCTCGATGAAAAACAGCAGTTGTTCCCAAAATTGTCCTGTGTAAGTACATCGAGAGGCATGTTAAGCACAACAGGCTAAACATCAACCAAATATATCCATGGTAGACAAAATAATCTCCAAATGATAGCTTCAGTGTGCAGGTTTAAACTCGCTAGTTAAGCATAACAAGTAGTGGAAAGGTGTGTTAACTGCAACAGGCCTAACATTTGACAACAAGCAAATATAGTCATTCAAACTGGTATTGTGCCGGTCTAAGTACACTGGTTATTGTTAAATAAAAATGGAAAGGCGTGTTAACTACAACATGCTTAACAACAACCAAATGGAGTCATTCATAGTGGTATTGTTGAAACTGGTATTGATGAAATTGAACTGCACAGTTCATACTTGCACATATAGAACATCATGTTGTGAATAACTGGAATAAACAAGGCATACTACGAAAACCAAAGATAGTATTTGAAACTGGACATATGCTAACTACAAACAACCGAACAACCAAAAAACTTTAAAAGAGGCATATGCAAGCTATAACAGGCTTAACAACAAGCAAATATATGCATTCCTATCGATATGTTTAAAACTGGTATTGATGAAAATGTACTGCACAGTAAATAGTTGCACATATAGAGCATCACATTGTGAACAACTGAAATAAACAAGGCATGCTGCAAACAACCAAATATAGCAATTAAAACTGGACATATTCTCACTACACCACAAAAGGGACTCGACAAAACCCCCTGTGAAGAGGCACGACAAAACAAATCATGGGTTTCCTCACTTGTCACAGATGGGCTCGTTCCCGTGGGAAGAGCACGGACCCTGGGTGCGCTCCATGTTGTCACAGATGGGCTCCTTCCCCTTGGAAGAGCACAGCTGTAGGGTGCCCTCCCTAATGTCGCAGATGGGCTCTTTCCCCTTGGAAGAGCCGGAGAGGGTGCTCTCCTCGTGGTCGCCGTCGATGAGGTCTGACTTGGCAGCTGTGGATCCCAAGCCAGTGTCGCAGAACGTGTTCTTCAGAAATGACAAAAGGGGATCGATGGCGATGTAGGATGGCAAATTCTTGATAGCGAGCCAGAGGAGATCAGCGGCGGGGCAATGGATGAGATCAACGGTGGTTGAACCCGAGGGGTTGGGGGTGGGCCACTTAACCTGTGATATAGCCCACGTCAGGCCGTCTCTATCAATGACCTCAATGTCGTAGCCGGCGTCCACGACATACCGGCATACTCTCGCCCGCTGATTAAGAGCCTGCGGCCAGTAATGGTCGTCAGCTTCCTCGGCGGCCACCTCGGCCTCGTTGGGCGAAGATGCCGCGATAGACCTCTTTTGGGCCAGTCACTCCTTGAGCTCCACGAGAAGCATAGCCGGGCTTAGGCTGCAACACTGTAACACCCCCGGTGATTAGCAACAGTAATCACTTTTGATAATGACATGTTAGCATGATCAACAGTGCATAATCATCATTAGCATCATATTGCATTTCAACTCCTAAGTCAAATTCAAATTTAAATGAAAGTGGAATATAAAAGTTGTCCAACATAGGAGCTAAAATGTTAGATATATAGCAAATATTCCAGAGGCTATTCTAAAATTGAAACCAACATCATTGGAATTGGATAAGTGACTCAAACAACCTCAAACAGTGGATAAAGATAATATTTAATAACCATTTATTGAATCTGAAATAAATATGGAATTATGTTTTGTCCAAACTAGTTTTAGGTGTTAGGGAATAATGCACTGGTATTTATGAAATAGGTCTCATGTTTTACAAAAACCATTTTGAGGCCTGACTATTTACTGAACTGAGAAAGGAGAATAAAGAAAAAGATAAAAGAAAAATGAAACAGAAAAGAAGAAAAAGGACCCCCCCCCCTCCGGCCCAACTGGGCCGAAGCCCAGCCGGCCGGCCCACTTGTGCCCCCCCTGGCCTATATGGCCCCCAGCCGGCCAAACCCTAATCCCCACCCCCACTCCCCTCGCTCCTCTCCTCCCCCCTCGTCTGGATCGGGATCTCCCGATCCCGTCCGCCCCGTCGCCTACGCCGTCGCCGACGCCGCCCCGTCGCCGCCTCCCCCTCGTCAGCCCCCACCTCCCGATCCAGATCGGGATCGGGATCGCGGGAACGGCCCCGTCGCCGACGCCGCTCGCCGTCGCCGTTGGACGCCGCCGCCCGGAGCCCGCGCCTCCCCGCCGGCCTGCACCTCGTCTCCGTCGCCGTCGTCCCCGTCGACCGCCCCGACCCCCCCGCTGCCCCGTCCCTACGAGCACGGTGAGGCCTCGGGCCTCTTCCCCCCTCTCTGCTCCCGCACCTCGCCGCGCGCACCGCGCCCCCGTGCCGCCGCTCACCGCGCTGCGCGCATGCTCACGCGTCGCCGCGCCCCGGCTCGCGCCCGACCGCGCTGCGCGCGCCCCGCTCGCGCCCACTCCAGCCGCCGCTGCCGCTCGTCCTCTCGCCTCTGCCTCCGCTCGCCGCGGCCACCCGCGCGCGCGCGCGCCCCCACACCTCGCCCGCGTCGCTCGCCGTGGCCCCGCGCTCACCACCGACCCGTCCGGCCGCGCCTCGCCGGCGCCCGTGGCCAGCGCCCGGGCGCACCCTGGACGCGCCCGCTCGGGCTGCGCCCACGCCCGCCCCGTGTGGCCGTATGGGCCACTGCCCGGTGGGCCCTGCCCCCCCTGTGCCGCTGACAGATGGGGCCCGCCCCCTAAAAACGATTTAAAAGAAATAGAAAATAAAAATAGAAATAAATAAAATAATTAATTAGTTAATTAATTAGTTAATTAATCCTGATTAGGTTAATCTAATTAACTAATTAGTGTTAATTAATCAGTAATTAAATTAATTAAACCTAATTAACCTAACAGCCTATGACAGGTGGGACCCACCCTGTCAGGTGGCTGCTGACGTCAGCATGATGTCATGCTGACGTCATCAATCACTGTTTCGGATAATGTTGAATTAAATAATTAATTAAATTTCAGAAATTAATAAAAACTTTAGAAAATCATATTAAATAAACCGTAACTCCGATGAAAATACTTTGTACATGAAACTTGCTCAGAACGACGATACGAACCCGGATACGCCCTCGGTATCTCCGTCAGATGCCCGCAACTATAAGAACGTTGAACAATTAGACCGATTTCGATAAATGAATAGTGTCCAACTTTAATTAAATAAATCCAAATAAATTCCTAAATTAACTAAATCGTTTAGTTAGGCAGTAGAACACCCCGGCATATCATTTAGGCATGTCATACATATTGTTTGCATTATTGCCGTGAATTTATTGTTTCTCTCCCCCTCCTTTTCTCTCGATAGACGCTGAGACCGACGACGCTGCACCAGGATACGACTACGCTACTGACGAGCAGCCCGTTGACGACCTCCCTCTCTTGCCAGAGCAACCAGGCAAGCCCCCCCCTTGAGCATTCCAGATATCGCCCATTCTATTCTCCTGCTTGCATTAGATTTCGCTACTGTTAATGTATGCTCCTATTCTGATGCATAGCCTGCTGTTGTAACCTGTTCATTGCTACCTTACCTGCCTATGATAAACTGTTTAGTATAGGTTGGTATGAACCATCTGTGACCCCACCACCTTACTTTGTCGCCCCTGCTTGTTCATCGATGACTCGATCAACGTGATCGTCGATCAGAGACAGACGCCTCACTTCACACCCCCCCTTAGTTGTACGACTCTGCGTAGTAACTATCGAGTGCCGAGGGTGATACCTCGTAACGCACTCATGATGAATACTCTGCAGTATAGCTGTTCGGTCGTGGTCATCGAGGGTGATTCCTCCTTCTCCATGTCCGATACGACTCTGTCGTGCAACCCCTCAGTGTGAACCTCGAGGGTGATACCTCATACGTTCACCCTGATGATTTGACCACACGGCTACTTGACCTTTTGCACAGGCGGGTTCACCCTGGTGGGTACCCGCTGGGGATCTATGATTTCGGGTGTGCCGGAAGGGCACTCGAGTGTGACATTGTGGCGGAGCATCAGAGACTCTGATTGTCTCCGCTTGATACTAATTGAGCCTATTGGATTTGGGTGTGTGATCTGAGTGGGCCGACGTGCCCTATACGCACTACCACCACGCGGGATAATGGTTATGGGGCCCTCTGCGATGTACGTTTCTCCGAAAGCTTATCAGACGTCACGATTCACCGTGCGGGCTGATCGTCGGGATTGGGCTGGATACTTCACTGGCGAGTTCAGTGTCGCGCCTGCACCCCGGCCAGCCACGCAACGCGCAGGGTGCCCAGGGCGATGGCCCGAGACCCCTGGGTGCATAGGTTAGTCCGGCGTGCTGACCTCTCTGCTGAGCCTAGGTAGAGCGCTGCTTCGTGTTGATCTTCCGAGGACGGGCATTACCCAGCAAGTATGTCCGGCCAGAGTTGATCGAGCGTGTTGGGTAACAGTAGTGCACCCCTGCAGGGATGAATCTTCTATCGATAGCCGGTCCTACGGTAAAGGACGCTCAGTTTGTGTATCCCGATCTACTACTTAAACTGGATACTTGTACTTAATTGAAGCTTCGGGATTACTTTCTCGCTGGGAGTCGAGGAAGGATCTTTGAGCTGTACTTCAACATGTTTGCTAAATAAAATGCTATTCTACTCTCTTCTACTGCTGCAAGATGATGGCTTTGAGAAGATGTTTGAAGATGCTAGTCTTCGATAGGACTAGGCCTTTCTCTCTATTCTGGCATTTCTACAGCCCAGTCCACATATACAGCCTTTTCTCCATTGATAATGTTGCATATGTAGTATAGATCCTTGCTTGCTGAGTACTTCGGATGAGTACTCACGGTTGCTTTATTTTCTCTTTTCCCCCATATACCCCACCTTGATGATACACCAGACGATGGAGTCCAGGAGCCAGACGCCACCACCGGAGCCTACTACCAGGCGGGTCCAGAGGGCACGTACTACTGGATCGAGCCATCTGACCAGGAGTAGGATCGGAGGCTCCCAGGCAGGAGGCCAACGCCTTTCGATCTAGTGTCGCTGTTTGTGCTAGCCTTCTTAAGGCAGAACTTGTCTAACTATGTCTGTACCCAGATATTATTTGTATGACTGACTCATGTATTCGGATCTTCGGATCCCTGGTCTGTAATATTGTGGACCTCCGTTTATTTGTGTTTAGAGTTGTGTTGTGATATCTTCCCGTGAGTCCCTGGGTTTGATCGTACACGTTTGCGTGTATGATTAGTGTACGATTGAACCGGGGGCGTCACAAACACTCTGGAGTGGGGGATGGGGATTTGTGGGAAAGGGAGCGTTTGGCAGGCGTCATCTTAGAAACTCAGGGCGGCTAGAGTATGGAGATCGGTGGGTAAGCTGTACGGGCAAACCGACAGATCTTGACAATGGAGGCCTTGCAGCGGCGGCGGCGGCGACCTTGCTAGGGTTTTGAGCGAGGGAGGGGTTGGGGGTGTGTGTGTGTGTGCGAGCGCATGCGCGTGAGCGCAGATTTTTGGGGGGTGTGTGTGTGGAGGGGGGAGGGGTTGAGGAAATGATGCGGCTACTGAAAAATTTACTATGCAAGAGTAAAATGCCGGGGCTATTGAAAATTTGGATGATGCATCACACACGGTCCCGAAAGAACAACCATGTGTTATCAAACAAAAAAACCCTCGAGCCGGTCAGATATTTTCGAGGGATGCAGGCGGGAGCGGGAACAACAAACATGACACACGGTCGAATCATAATAACCGTGTGTTATCAAACAGAAAAAACCTGCAGGCGGGTAGATATTTTTGAGATTGCGAGGGAAGCCTCGTGGAGCCCAATGTACTGTGCTGATGTGCGTGAAAGGGGCACCGGCGTGGCACACAGTTAGTGTGAGTGAACCGTGTCTGTTGCGTCATCCGACTTGTCTAATGTTCATAAGTTTGGCAAAAATAACACGGGAAAGGGTCATAACACGAACACACTTGCATGTGGACCATAAATATATATGAAAAGGGTGGTTTGATGTTCAAATACCAAACGCACAACTTTGATGTGGCACCTGTCTCACAAAGCGCACGGTATTGCTTGTCCCTCCCCCCCCCTTCGTGTCGGCAAGAGGGGAATCCTAGCTATGAATGCATGCCCGCCCCCACGGAGGTTCACCTAGCAAAGTGCGAAGTAGTAGTCCCCCCTCAAACACACACACACACACACACACACTTTCAGTCGGCGGGAGAGGGCATCTCACCAAGATGTATCGTAAAACGGACCAAGAAGAATCCACCTTGGTCGTACAACCTCTCTCTTGTTGTTGGTAAGAGTGATGGACGTCCACGCGACCCCAGAGATGGGCTAGCTCGCCAATAATCACACAAGTAGCTAGTGCCCGAAGACAAACACTGCCTGCATGTGGCCCAAACATATGTATGGAGTGTTGATGTTTGAATACCCAATGGAACAACTTTGATGTGACACCGTGCTTTGGAACAAGAAATCCCCACATGGAGCAAGGGTTAGTTGACGACGCGTTGTATATATGTATGTCACACCACACTTCGAGCCGATGATGGGGATTCATACATGCATGCATAGTATGCGCTCAAACTTAGGTCTGGAATCTCACCATGACCTACTACGATAACACGAACCAAAGGAAGAATCCACCATGGTAACCTATCTAGTTGTCGATCAAAGTGATCATGGATGTCCACGCGGGCCCACGAATATATAGGCTTGTCACCTATAACCACGTGAGGGAGAGTACCGTTCGAAGACAACCACTGCATGCATATGCATGTATGGAGGTGATGCGTGCATGTTTGAATACCATTCACAACATTGATAGGCGCGTGCATCGAAAATCGTATAGTCCCCACACAGAGAGAGATCGGTTCATGACATGTCGTGGTACTGCCCCTCCCCCCGCTGCCCACTTCGACTCGGCGGGAGGGATTCAGGCGTACACATGCATGTGTGCTAAAACTATATCATGTCATCCCAGAGCATGACCTATATACCGTAATACAAACCAAAAAATGATCCCCTCCTAAGTCAAATTAACCTCTCTCGTTGTCGACCAAAGTAGTGATGGACCAAGCGGGCCCACAGATGGAAAGCATCGATATCGCTGATAACCGCGTGAGTGGGTGCCAGAGGACAACCGCCATCTCTTTGCATGTGGGCCAAACATATGTATGGAGAGGTGTGTGTGGTTGTGATGTTTGAATACCCAAAATGCATAACTTTGATGGCACATGCCTCGAAAACCGCAAAGTCCCCACACGGAGTGAGGTTCATGAAGCGTACTATATATGCTAGTCCCCTTCCCCCTTTTCGACGTATACTATATGCTCCTACCGTAATACAAACCAAAAAAGAATCCTCCTTAATGGTGAAATTAATTAACCTCTCCCGATGTAGGTCAAAGTGATGCATGCATGGACGACGACCTCGCGGGCCCACAGATGGAAGCATCACACGTGAGTGTCCTAGTATAACCACCGCCTGCATGCATGTGGCCCAAAGAGGTGTTGTGTGATGTTTGAATAGCCAATGCACAACTTTCATGTGGCACGTGCCTCGGAAATCGAAAAGTCCCGACACTGAGTGAGTTGTGTTCATGGACGCATACGTAGTATATATGCTGGTCCCCTCCCACCTCTTCAACGTGTACTATATACTCCCACCGTAACACAATAAAAAAAGAATCAACCTTGCTGGTCAAATTAACCTCTCTGACGGCTGTAGGTCGAAGTGATGGATGACGACCTCGCGGGCCCACAGAAAGCGTCACACGCGAATGAGTGTCGTGTAGGACAACCACCGACTGCATGTGGCCCAAACATGTATGTATGAAAGGGTTGTGTAAAGTTTTAAATAACGAATTCACGACTTTGATGTGACACCTGCCTCACAAAATGGCCAACCCACATGGTGGATCACGACTCGTAGTGTATTGCCAGACCCCCCCCCAAACCCCAAACACACACACACACACACACACACACACACACACACACACCGTGCATCCACCGCAACTATGATGCATGTTAAAATTTTCCGCGGTGAACATATGTTAACAAAGGAGGGACGTTTTAATTAAAAAAACAGAGATCATTAAGACGTTTTAGTGCATTGATTGATTTTCTAGGGGTATAATGTGCAAAAACCGAATTTGAGCTACATGCACACGTGACTTTGCAGGAAAAACACATGTGTGTCACTGGGTGCATGTTTACTCCCCGTGCAAGAAATTTCAAACATTGAGAATCTTGATTTTTAAAATCTAGTACATCCAAAACTTATTTGAAATTCATGAAACTTATCGTGCATATGGACACCAATACACAATGGTATTGTACTTTTTTTGTCAAATTCGAGACAAGTTTTGATGTAATATTTATCTTCTTACAAATGGGAGATTATTAATAATTGGAAACCAATATCGCAAACGGATTATTTATTTGAACCGTGGGCGTTAGACCAACAATGGGTACATGCCATGCTTCGGTTAAGCAATAAAGTAGCAGCATTAATCATCAAAATAGAAAAATAATATACGTGCCGCCACGCGTCCCGTGTGCCGTGTGAGAAGCCGTGAGTTGCCGGGACGCATGCGAGAAGTCCGCCGTGCAGGCAGACCGGGAGGCGTGCGTGCAGGTGTGTGAATTGATGGGAGGCATGCTCATTGCACAGTGTCATCGGGAGGCGTGCGAGTAGCTATGTGAAATGACGGTAGGCATGCCAACAGTCCGCTGCGCAGGCTCACCGGGAGGCGAGCCAGCGGTTTGACCGCCGCCTGCCTCTCTCCCACTACTCCATATTAATCGCGCGCCCGAGCGGCCGCACCCCCCATCCTCGCCACACACACAATCCTCTCTCTCCGCCTGCATCCTCGATGCCGCTCTCAGTCCTCACAGCCGTCAGTGTATGAGGATGCCACCGAAGCGCCCCATCGGAGGGAGTGGCGACGCCGGGGCTGCTGAAGCACCGGAGCACGGCGTGAAGATGGAGACAGAGGTTGCCATCACCGCTGATGAGGTATCGCTGCACCTTGACATCGTCGACGGCGTCGTGCTTCCACAGCCGGAGCCAGAGGTCCACACCGACTCCGGTGACGACTCCAGTGACGACTCGGGCAACGACTCCGACGACGACGGACAACCGGTTAGTCATCTATACCCATTTATGTGTCAAATACATCCTAGGGCTTCTCTGGTTACTCCTGTCTCCCCCTTTTTGGAATAGAAATCCTATGGTTATGTTCTCTCAATCAATGAAATCTGAGTAAGTTTTGTTAGATCCGCATAGTGTATTGATTGTTTGAATGGTATAAATGATAAGTGATTAGTTGTTTCATCTGTGCAAATGATTTCTGCTAATAATCCGACTAGGGTTAGTGTTCGTGCTAATAATTCCTAGCCAGGTCTTGACAATTGATTTTGAATGACCTACATATATGTTTGTGCCATTTTTTTTTCAAGATTGGTCTGTACATAGACGATTGTACTTAAAAATCAAACCATAATCTTTGCATATGTCTAAATAAATAGTCATAAATTCCTAATCCTACTTTACGGCATGTAAAAATTGATTTGATGCCAAATTTTGGCAACTGCCAAATGTTCGCTAGAGATTAGTTTGTATTCCAAATTTGATGCCACATTTTTTACTATATGTATAGATGCTATCTGACAATGTCGACAGCGAGGATGAAGATGGCCAGAGGAGGTACAGGAGGCAAATCCTCAGGGAGCTTTATGCGGGAATGCATAACAAGCGTATTAGGACCTGGAACGGGGGCTTTCAATTCCCATTTTGCAACCAAAAGCTTCATGACGCGTATCAAAGTGTTTTGGCACATGTAAGAGGACGAGCCATTGGCTCCTTCAGGCAGAAGTATTCTCGCAGGGTGGCGCACGCCGCATACGCTGAGTACCTGGAGAAGCTTCACGATCGTGCCGACAGATGAGATGAGATGTGGGATTGAACTATGTATGGCTATGTAGTGTCTTAATTATAAATGTGCTTGAGTATGCTTAATGACGGTTGAACTATAGATGGTTGAACTATGCTTGTGTACGCTTATTAGCTATGCCTGAGTATGTTTAATTTGTGTTTACTTATGTCTAAATGTGGGATATGGATGCAAGTTCAGTTGATGGAATTTTATGCATACTAGGGTGAATGTTTAGCGTGGGTAAAAATTTCAGATTCAACCGACGAAGGAAAAGTCGAACCACCCTGAAACATGGTTATTTTCCCAGTTACGTCAATCACACACAGTTCCCAAATTGGAACCGTGTGCAATGACTTTTATTTTCCCAGTTGCGTCAATCACACACAGTTGGCTCTAGCAAACCATTGCCTCTGAAATTCTTTGTGGGACAGAAAACCCTCACCACCCAATTCAAAAAGGAAAAAAAGAAAACCCTCACCATCCCCACGTTACAAAAACCCTCACCCCACCCGTCACCCCCTCTGGTCCCCATTCACACCTGCACAAGCTCCTCCGCGACTCTGCGTGGCATCGCCTATCGCCGTGGCAAACACTTAGCTCGATGCCTATCGCCGCCACCAGGCTACCGGCAAACCCCACCATATTTCGCCACTTCCGCTTGCCGCCGCCTATTCCATCGACTTTCTCGATGCTGCTCGCCGTTGACCCAACTCCTCCCGATTGGGGAACCCTCGGTATTGAGGGTTTTTTCTCATGGACAACAAGGTAACTAATTTACTGAGATATTCTCTCATCTCTTATCCCAGTTCATCAGATTCCTTTAATCACCCGGCCGAAATTGCCGTGAATTCATTTTTATTCGAGCTGATTTGAGGGTTTTCTTTCATTCATAGAGTGTACAGTGCGCCAACACATCAGGACTTTGCGGCCTCGGCCATACATCAGTGGAGTTCCATCTCACCGTACCAAATGGCTTCAGGATGCGCTTGGTATGTTCAATCTCACCCTACATCGGTTGGCATGGCCTACTTTCCTAAACATATACTATATATACGTCAAAGGAGATTTTTTTCCTCTTCTTTCTATATTAGGCAAATTAATGATGTATTGTTCTTTCGATTACTCTCATATTTCCATGACATCATGGTTACACTATCTGTTTAATTATAGTTTTTTGTCCTTTGGTTCCAACTGTTGTATTGTTCTTTCAATTTCGCCCATATTTGCATTTTACCATATTCTTTAACAATCCTACCATTTTCTGCAGCACATTCCTTGCTATGCAACAGCATCTGTAGTACACAATCTTGCCCTTTACATAACTGAAGACTGCAGGAATGTCATACTGAACACAAACCATGGATTTACAATCGTTGCTACTGTAAGACTTGATGAACGTGGTCACTCCTATTTTGGCACGGGCCTTTAGACAAAAATTTCTAAGTTTTATGTATTGAAAGCTGGCACTAAAATTGCACTGCACATAAAAGAGCCTGGTCATGAGATATATGCTAACTTCCCCGACGATATCATCCGTCCAGACTTTGTTCGAAGTAAGTGTTCTTTTCAAGTATATGCATGTTGACTTACCCAACAATATCAAAGGAATTGTGTAGTATTTAAGCAACCAATTGTTATTACATTTTCTTACTATATTCCTACTTACTAACTTCTAGTTACCAATACACTTTTATTTTGCCCTGTTTTAACTAAATATTCCCTGTAATCCCACTTCTATCAGAAAGCGCCGCTGACGAGGAGACTCCGGCGGTGGAGAACGAGGCTGCCAACAAGCGAAGGCGGGCCGAGAAAGAACCGCAAGCGACTCCAGCAGGCCTAGACTTCATCAGCAGCCTCCCGATGATATGTTGATACACTGGTACATCGAGGTGCTATACAAACGGTTTTTAACCCCTTTCTGCGACGGCATTTGGAACCGTCGCCAAGTGAGGGTGGGCGATAGGGGGGTCCTTCCCACACGACCCAGAAACCGTCGGGGATAGGCCCTCCGGCCACACACGCTCGGCAAAATGAGGTCGTGTGCGACGGGCGAGCGATCAAATATGATTATACGTATAATTGTATTAAAAAAATACAATTATACATGCCAAATTGTTTCCAGTCATAAGTACATCCCACATAGTCAGTCCCGGCTAAACGTTTCCGTTCGTATGTACATTCCACACAGTCAATCTAAGGAATATGTTTTCGTTAGTATGTACATCCCACACAGTCAATCCAAGAAATACGTTTTCGTTCGTATATACATCCCACACAGTCACTCCAAGGAAAACGTTTCCATTCGCATGTACATCACACACAATTTTCCCCATCAAATCGTTTGTGATAGCATTGCCATTGCAGACGATATTAACAATTTTACCGTTTGCGTTTTTGAATGCATCACACACGGTGCTTAGAAGAAACTGTGTGGCATAGGTTGTCCATCACACACACTTTTTATGTGGTAAACGTTTGCGCAAGGTGGCCTAACGCAAACAGTTTTCAAGAGGAAGTCATGTGTGATTGTTCATTGATCCAACATGGTTTATTCCTAGAAACTGTGTGCGTTGCATGAGGTCATCGCCCACGGTGTTTTCTCAATAACCGTTTGCAATAGAAAAACCCAATTAGCAGGCTAATCGGCCATTAGCAGACTAATTGTCCTATTATTAATAATCCATTTATTACTCTAATTGACATTTCATATTAAGCACACAATATATTTCATTTTCGTATAAAGGAAGCAGGATTTCATAATTGAAATGCATCAGAGTACAACATCATATAGCTTCAGCACTCAGCTACCCCATTACACAACTGCACCAGCACCAAGTTTCACATGCAACATCTATAACCTTTCAAAATTAGCATCATAGACGGTACATAGACAGATGAATCTCATCTGAAAAACTGCTGAAGCGGAACGCGAATATTGAGCCTTCATTGATGTTGAAGGTCTTTGCAACTTTAGGCCAGTGCCTGTGGATGATTGACCATCCATCCTTCGTCCTCTTCAGGAAGACTTCAATATTGAACCGTGGGTGTTGTATGAATACCTTCCTCGCCTCCTGACCATACAGGTGGTTTGAGAGGTAATCATCAGTGAACTGCTTTGGAAAGGCCTGAAAACAAGGATGTGCATAAATATCTTCTCTAGATTGGAAATGGGGCAAAGGAATAAAAAAGCCAAGGTATAATAGTTAGTACCATCCTGTAGTGAACTAATGTCTTCTTCATTGTGCAGACAAAGATCTTGTTGTTTTTTGTCGCTAATTTCTTTATCCTAACAATCTTTTTGAGTTTCTTGAGTTGACTGATATTCATGGACAACTCAATTCCCCATATGCAAAAAGGGTCGAACAGTGGGTCAAAACCTCTGACAGCAGGACCTACATGTGCAAGACCAAATTGTTAAAAACCTAAATATTAGAATGGTTCCTGTAATTGCACAATAATGTGCTATTAGACAAAGGACCATGCATGTGCGAACCTCGATTGTAAACCTTAGTGCTTCCCATTGTTTCCCTACAACACATATAAGGTAGTTAGTGATCAGGTTAAGTGAGGGTTCGCATGCTATCAGTAAAATATGTTGATGAAAAATAAGCACATTGCAGATTCATCAGATTAATTCGAGCCACATGGAAAACACATTTATCCAAACCAAGCATGATTAAGAACTAGAAAATATAGCAATTGTATATGTTTCTCATGTATTAAGTGCAGCCAAATTCGATTTATTCCTCACATGCACAATAATACAAAATTCTTCCAACGACAATTGGACATCGCATTGCAGAATTGAACCAAGAAGTTAACTAAACACCACAACAAATGAACCAAACATTAACTGAGCACCACATTGCACAATATAACATACTCCTAATAGAAGATCAGACAGTTAAACAAACCAAGCATGCTTAACAACTTGGAAATATAGCAATTATATTTGTTTCTCATGTATTTAGTACAGCCAAATTCGATTTATTTCTCACATGGTATACAATAACAAAATGTACCCTCAACAATTGAACATTGCATTGTAAAATTGAACCAAACAGTTAACTAAACACCACAACAAATGAACCAAACGTTAACTGAGCACCACATTGCACAATATATAACATACTAGAAGATCAGACATTTAACCAAACCAAGCATGCTTGACAACTTGGAAATATAGCAATTGTATTTGTTTCTCATGTATTTTGTACAGATAAATTTGATTTATTTCTCACATAGAAGACAATACAAAATTGCACCCTGAAGAATTGAATATCACATTTGCAGAATTGAACCAAATAGTTAACTGAACATGACAACTAATTAACCAAACAGTTAATAAGTGAGCACCACATTGCACGACATATATAACATATACACTAGAGTAACAGATTGCATGGTAAAAGTAGATAGGACAATTCACTAGAATTTGTTAAGGAAAGGCAGGAGTAGCACATGCAACGGGTAAACCGAGCATGCTTAACCGGCGTAGCTAGCAAACTCAACATAAGTCCCTATAGTGAGCTAATAAGACAAGCTACTCCTCATCGTCGGAGATATCGATGATGATTGGCTCCTTGGACATGGAAGAGGGCGACGCCTCCACATCGTGGGTGCCCTCGTCGTAATGGTGAGTTGCCTGAGCCGCTCCGGGCACCAACCTGCTGGCCCTCGAGTTGAGGTAAGCACGGGCACGCTGAGAAAACACCTCGTAGTCTTCGTCGAAGGCACCGACGGTGGCCTCGAGAAAATGCCACGAACTGTCGTTTAAAGCAGCCAACCGCGTCGCGGCATCGGCGCATGAGGCGTCGACGGTGGCCTCGACGGCGAGGTGCTCCTCCAAGATCTGGGGGTCAGCACGAATGGCAGCCATCGCGACCTCATCCGCGTGTGTGGCCGCGATTTGCTTCTCCGCTACCAAATGCTCCTTGAGCTCCTGGCTATACTGCGTGCACCATGGCTTAGGGCGACGCTTATTTGGGGGAGGGGTCGGTGATTTGGGTGGAAGGTGTCGCACCGGCGGTCGGGGCATGTGGGGTGTGGAAGGAGGAGTAGGATGGGGGTCGGGTGTGGATTACCTGCCTGGATCAACGAGGCGGAGCAGCGTGAAGGAGGGTCGCCGGTGAGGAGGCGGCGCTGCAAGTAAGGAGTGAAGGTTTCAACTTGGAAAGGAAGGTGGAAACAGGGGAAATGTGGATTTGGGTAAGGGGGAGGGGGCGGGGAGGTAGATTTTTCCGCGGAAGCCAAAAATTTGGATCGGTGCAGCGAAAAAACTGGCGCGCAAAGTGTCATCAGACACGGTCCCTTATTCAGCACTGTGTACGATATGTGAACATCACAAATGATTCATATAGCTTACCCCGTGTGTGATGAGTTTGAACGTGCAAATTTTGGTCCCAATTTCCCTGGTTATAGTGGTCATCCATGTCATTGCATAATTTGGGTACACAAAGGAGACTACAACACACCCACACTTCTTAATCGAGCAAGTTCAACAATTAAACAGAGCTAGCTGACCTAAACATTACTCTAACAAATTAAAGACCGGTGCTCCTAATTAAACAAAACAAAGAGTACTACTCCGGCTGGTGCTCGTCGATCTCCGCCGCCTCCTCCATGTCCAGCTCGCGCCCGACGATGTCCTGGGGAAGGGGCTCCATGGCATCCATCGCACCATACTCGGCAAGCATCTCGCTATCCGTGTCCGCCATCTCTTTAGAAAAGGCCGCCACGAGCTGGGCGTGGGCGGCCGCGATTGGCTTGGACGGGCTCCATCATGGCAAGGTATGCCATGGAGGAATGGACGGCTGCTCGAACGCTCTCGGCGATTGCCAACTCTTCGGCCGTGGGTTGCCGACCGTTGTCGGAGAAGCTTTGTTCGATTTATGCGGTGACCGCCAAGAGCTAGGCGTGGGCGGCCTCGACATGGTCGGGGGCGGCCTCCATCAGGGCTAAGGACGCCGCTGCAGAATGGACAGCACCTGTGCCGCTCTCGCCAGTTGCTATCCCCGAGGCAGATGTTGCTGCCACCACCTGAGAAGCAACAACGGCTGCGATCGGCAGGAGTGTCGTGTTAAATTTTGGAATTTTTCGGGGTTCGTTTGGACATTTTTATAGAGTTTTCTAGGCATTTTTATGCATAATTCAAATTTGAACTACATGCACATGTCCAGTGTATAAAAATGGGATGAAAAATCAAATGCGTGTCCTTGGTTGCATGCTTAGGTAACATGCAAGAAATGAGAATGAATGTCAAACACCTTGACACTGTCGCTCGGCCGCTAACATTGAGATACATGGTTTTAAAAATCTAGTAAATCAAAAACACATCTGAAATTCATGAAACTTGACATGATATCATGGAACGGCATCAACATGCCATGGTAAAAATATTGTCCCATTTGGGGCAGGTTTGGGTATAAGTTTCTCACAAACCAGAGCTTCTCACAGCAAGCCTGATGGGTTCGGTAGGGAACGTGCCACCTTTGTGGGCGAAACAATATCCGTTGCCTTTTCTTGCTCTCAAAATTTTTCTAGTGTCAACATAGAACAACAGGAGTGTTGTGTCAATTTTTGGGATTTTTGGGGTACGCTTGGACATTTTTATACATTAACTGAGTTTTCTATGCATTTATGTGCGTAATTCAAAATTGAACTACATGCACATGCTCCAGTGCATATAAATGGGTTCAAAATTCAAATGTGTGTCCTTGGTTGCATGCTTAGGTCCCATGCAAGAAATGGGAATGAATGTCAAACACCTTGCCACCGTCGCTCGGCCGCTAACATTGAGATACATAGTTTTTAAATTCTAGTAAATCGAAAACGCGTCTGAAATTTATGAAACTTGACATGCTATCATGGAACGGAATCAACATGCCGTGGTAAAAATATTATCCCATTTGGGGCAGGTTGGGGTATAAGCTTCTCACAAACCAGAGCTTCTCACAACAAGCCTCATGGTTACGGTAGGGAAAGTTTCACCTTTCTGGACGAAATGATATCCATTGCCTCTTCTTGATTTCAAATTTTTTCTAGTATCAACATAGAACAACAGGAGTGTTGTGTTAAATTTTGGAATTTTTCAGGGTTCGTTTGGACATTTTTATACATTAACTGAGTTTTCTATGCATTTATGTGCATAACTCAAATTTGAACTACAGGCACATGCTCCAGTGCATATAAATTGGTTGAAAAAACAAATATGTGTCCTTGGTTGCATGCTTAGGTCCCATGCAAGAAATGGAAATGAATGTCAAACACCTTGCCACCGTCGCTCGGCCGCAAACATTGAGATACATGGTTTTTAAATTCTAATAAATCCAAAACTCGTCTGAAATTCATGAAACTTGGCATGCTATCATGGAGCAGCATCAGCATGCTGTGCTAAAAATTTTGTCCCATTTGGGGCAGGTTTGGGTATAAGTTTCTCACATACCAGAGCTTCTGACAACAAGCCTCATGGTTTCGGTAGGGAATGTGCCTCCTTGGTGGATGAAACGATATTCGCTACCTCTTCCTGTTTTCATTTTTTTTCTAGTGGCAACATAGAGCAACAGGAGTGCCGTGTTAAAATTTTCAATTTTGGGGTTCATTTGGACATTTTTATACATTAACTGAGTTTTCTAGGCATTTTATGTGCATAATTCAAATTTGAACTACATGCACATGCTCCAGTGCAGAAAAATGGGTTGACATATCAAATGTGTGTCCTTGGGTGCATGCTTAGGTCCCATGCAAGAAATGGGAATGAATTTCAAACACCAGGGCACTGTTGATTGCCGGCAAAACATTGAGATACTTTGTTTTTAAATTCTAGTAAATCAAAAACTCGTCTGAAATTCATGAAACTTGGCATGCTATCATTGAATGGCACCCGACATGCTGTGGTATTTTTCGTGTCCATTTTGAGAGAAGGCGCACTTGAATAACAGCCAACAAAGGCATTTTGAAACAAATATCCGCCACTTTAACATCTCAAACATTTCTATAATTTAAATCGTGTGCGTTCTGTTAACCATTCACGTGACGCCACGCGTCACACTTTTAATGGATAGGAGGTGCCGTGCGGATAGCTGCTTGACTGAATGGGAGGCGTGCTAGCGCAGTCCGCTGCGCAGGCTGACCGAGAGGAGTGCAAGCTGTCCTCCACTATGCAGGCTCACCGGGAAGCGTGCAAGCTATACGCTACGCAGGCTCACTAGGAAGCGAGCCCTTTGACTTCCATGGCCGCCCGCCTTGCTCGCATCCTCTCCATTAATGGTGCCTGAGCCGCTGTTTAATACGGGCGGCCTTACTGTTCGCCTCCCATTCCCCTCCCGCAGACCTCCACCAACGCCATGGCATAAAAGGATCATCTGCCACTAGTCTTCCAGTTTGGTGAAGTCGACTCCGAGCTGGAGGAGATAGAAAATAAGGAGAATGGGGCCTCATGGACATGGCCCTGAACGAGCTGGCCGCGGCGGTTGCTGCCCCCGCGCCTGTCCTAGCTCCCATCCCCCTGCCCGCGCCAGCGACCATGCCCGTAGCATTGACGGGCTGGTCGCCGAGCACTATTGTAGAGCTGGAAGCCGCGAGCGTCAGCGAGGTCTCCAGGGACCCACGCGAGCTCGTGTACATGCCAGCGCCAGCGCCCGTGCCCGTGCGCGTCCCTGCACCCATCGCGGCGCCGATCCCTGAAAGTGCTAGTTATCGACTAGAGGGGGGGTGAATAGGCGATTTTTATGAAAGTCTTCAAAACACAAGGTCTTTGAAGACAGACAATCAAATGGAACCTATATGATATGCAGTGGAAGATAAACTACTCTAGACAAACCATAGTCAAGTAAGCATTGTAATGGAAGCACGAGGACTAATAGCAGCTAGGTAGTACAGATCGGAATGGAAGATAGTATGAAGCCAAACAGGTAATAGTCTTCGCACTGTGAAGTTAAACAGATCAGGCAAACAAGCAATGACTTCACGAAGACAAACTGAAATGTAAAGGAGGTGGGGGATAGAACCAGTAGCTTGGTGAAAACAAGGATTTGGTAGACCAGTTCCAGTTGCTGTGACAACTGTACGTCTGGTTAGGGAGGCTGAGATTGAACTCAGAAGACCATGTCTTCACCTTATTCCCCTTGAGCTAAGGACACCCAGTCCTCACCCAATCACTCTGGTAAGTCTTCAAGGTAGACTTCCAAACCTTCATAGACTCCGTTCACCGGCGATCCACAATGACTCTTGGATCCTCAGAATGAGACACCTAACCGGCTGGAGTATACACTGTCCTCAAGTGTAACAAGTCTTCAGGTCACGCGGACATAAAGACTTCAGTGATGCCTAACACTCTTTGGCTCTGGGTGTTTTGGGCTTTATCCTCGCAAGGATCTCTCTCTCAAAGGCTTCGGAGGTGGGTTGCTCTCAAACAACAAAAGCCGTGCACTCACTCTGAGCAGCCACCAATTTATGGTGGAGGGGGTGGGCTATTTATAGCCAGTAGGAAACCCGACATGATATGTCCGAAATGACCCTGGGTCGCTAAGGAACCAACACGTGTCCAATGGTCGGATTTCAAACACACGCGACAGCTTGGCTTGGGCTACAAGCAAAGCTGACTCATCCAACTCTGGATAAGATTTGCTCTCATTGTCTTCGCTCAAAGACATAGGATTTTGGTTGAGCATCATGTCAGTCTTCTGACTTTGTTCACTTAGACCCCACTTAACAGTACGGTGGGTCCTATGACTCAAGAAAGAAGAAAATGAAACTATGAAAGAAACTATGTCTTCGCACTCCATAGTCTTCAAGTGAATGTCTTCACATGTCATTATCTTCGAGTGAATGTCTTCACAAACCACCATTGTCTTCAATGTCTTCATACATTTTTAGGGGTCATCTCTGGTAGGAAAACCGAATCAATGAGGGACTTCTACCTGTGTTATCCTGCAATTCTCACAAACACATTAGTCCCTCAACCACATTTGTCGTCAATACTCCAAAACCAACTAGGGGTGGCACTAGATGCACTTACAATCTCCCCCTTTTTGGTGATTGATGACAAACTGGTTGAAGTTTTCAACGGGGATAAAAATATGTGTAAGTTAAAGAACGTGGTCATTGGCTTCATGAAGTTGAAAGGGCTCCCCCTGAAGATGTGCATATAAGTAATTTGCCTTTGAATGCAAATGCACATGGCAGGTTCTGCTTTGTGGAGATCTTCTTCAACTCATGAAGACAATTCATCATGCATATAAAAATGTAGTGAAGTTAATGACATGCACAATGAGAAATGGGCGTCTGCAGTATGCGGAATTTATCATCGCAATAAAAGGTATCATCAAAAGTAGCAGACGACCATCAAGGTTTAAGGGTTACAACTCAAAACCAACAGTTCAAGAATGAGAGTTGTAAAACTTAGCAAAAATAAGCACCCGACCCATATAGACCCGCTTGAAGACTACCAACTCATAAGCTTCTCCCCCTTTTTTCAGGAATGAGCAAAAAGGAGTGAAGACATAGAGTGTCTAAGCATTCCCAGGCAGTGTTGGTGTAGATGTTGGGGCAGCAGGGTCGACGGTGGAGTTGGGCCGTGCAGAGGGGCCTGATGCAGAATCGTGATGCAGTGAAGCCATAGCTGGTGAAGTGGCGTCATCCTCTTCATCAATGACTCACGCAACAATGGTTGGAGCCGAAGATGAATACACAGAATCTTCAATGGAAGGAGTTGGATGCCAACTTGCTGACTGTGGAGGCTTGGAGTCAAACTTGAATTTTTCAGTGAAGCCATCTGCTTGAAGATCACTTTCAGAGCATAGCAGTGTGAGGCTCTTCCAAGCGCGCCGACAGGCTTCATGAGCAACAAACGAGCTCTTGGTTGCAAGGTTGCGTATGCGATTGACATCAACAAGAAGACTTTGCATCTGGTGCTTCATCCAGTCATGATGCCTATCCTGCTTCTAATGAAGTGAAACAAGAAGCTCTCGGTCATTCATCACACGAGCACGCTTCTGAGGCCTTTGGGCAACTGTGCTTGCTATAGCATCAGTGTTGGCACGATGCGGCAGACGAAGCTGACCAACAAGAGGACCAGCAGCAACAGGAGGATTAGGCACATGTACGCGTTCAAGTGGTTGAGTGAAGCTTTGGAAGGCGACATTGTCTTCACGAACAGGTTCCTTGGCAGGCTCACGATATATGGCTTCATGAGACATATCCACTTCTGGCAGAAAGACAACATGGTTGCACGCTAAAGCTTGATAGTTGATGGTGGAGTGAAGCTTAATCAGCCGCATGACCCATGGAGCATAGAACTTGAGGCCAAACAGATCGTTGCCTGAAGCTGCCAACTGACGGATGAAGAAGTCTTGAGTATTGAACCTGATGCCATTGATGATGTAGAAGACCAATGTCTTCATAGCGCCTTCAATCTTGGCATGTGGAGAATGCCCCTTAATTGGCCATAGAGTATGCCTCGGTATATGATAGATAGTGTGGGGCAGGTACTCGAGGTTATTGACAAGAAATTCCTTGGGGAATTCAGCATCAACTGGCAAAGGCTTCATCATGCTGAGCATTTGGCTCATGTTAGGCTCAGGCTTCTGGAAGATGCTCTGCAATTCTTGTTCATAGCGCTGACAACCTGGCTCATACAGATCACCAGGAGTGGGTAGGGAAGTTAGCTCGATGATATCTTGAGCTTTGGCTTCGTGATGTACATCACCTGACATCCACTCAAGGACCCATGTCTTCGGATCCCTGTTGTAGCCTGATATATGGAGAGTGGCATAGAATTTTAGCAAGAGTTCCTCATTCCATTGCTCCTTGTCGACGACAAATGGGAGATAGCCAACTTCACGAAAGCAGTCAAGAGCTTCCTCAAGGAAGGGGAGTCCAGCAATGGCATTGCATCATAGGCGCTTGTGGGGGAAGATCCTGTCCTGGTTGTACAAGATGCAAGAGTAATAGCTTCGTTGCTGGTGGCTCCAGAACCTGTCAGAGGAGATCTTTGGCTTCTTGTAAGGATTCTTGTCCTTGTCAAAGAATGTGTTGTACTCTCTGAAGCTTAAGACACTGAAAGCACCCTGAGTTGTAACAGCACTTGGAAGTCTTGGCAGTCTGGGCTTCGGCTTCTGTGTCTGAGGCCTTTGCTCAACATGATAATCATATTGGGGACCATGGGCAACTGGAGGCGTCATAATGGGCCACTTAACACTAATGAGCTCACCTGCACGATTGAAGGCCCTTGCCATTGTATGTGGAACAGATGGAGCAGCAGCAACATCCGAGGAGGATGGCTGAAGATCTTCTGTGGCATCATGGCTTCAGTCTGAAGAGTGGCTTCAGGCTGTGCATTGTCTTCATCCATGACAACGTCATTGGCTTCAGTAGCGGTTGTATCAGCAGCCTCATTTGTTGTGGCTTCAGTGGCTTCAGGTACTGGTGGGTCAGGCACAATCACTTCTTCATTCTCTCTTGTTTCAATGGTAGGGGGAACAACAACTTGATCTACTTCTTTCTCTTCTGCTGATGCAGCCGGAATGTCTTCAGCCTCTTTGGCTTCAGTTTCTTGAGCAGTTTCTATAGGGATGGCTTCAGGGAACACTTGCCGTGCTACTGAGCTTGTGGCTTGCACATCCTCTTCAGGAATGCTCGACATGGAGACCGTGGGCCTAGGGCCTCTGCAAAGCCTTCGGAAAGATGGTGACGCCTGTGATGAAGGAGTGGTCTTCTCCATGTCTTCAGGAGTGTCTTGCGGAGTCTCAATCACAGGAGTAGTGACTTGAGCTGGTGGTGTGCGAGGAATGACCTCGTGGAGTGGAGTGTTGGGGTGGTGCTCTTCCCAGAAATCATCTTGTGTGATTGGCGTTGTGGGACCGCCAATGCTAATCTGTTCACTGCTCGTGGAAGCAGGCGATGATACTGGCTTGGGCATGATCTGGGGGAACTGAGGAAGGACTTCATCATCAACTACATTGTCTTCATGACCAATGTCTTCAGCTACGGTGGTGTCAGCAGCTGGAATGTCTTCAGACACATGAGCCTCTGTGGGAGCAGGCTCATGAACAACCAGACGACGCTCGCGGTTGGAGGATGCAGGAAGGGCAACAGAAATGGGTTCAACAAGCAGTGGCTCTCCAGGAGCAGATGAGGCAGTTTGTGCTTGGGCCCTTCTTGACGCCTTAGAGGGCTTTGTCTTCAGCCTCTTCTGTGAAGGAGCAGCATCAGAGGCTTCTTGATGCTTTCACTTCTTGGCCTCAGCCTCAGCCTGCTTTGTCTTCTTCTTTTCAGAAGCAGCTGATGGGACCTTTGGCTTCGAGCCAGTCATACTGGCAGGGAAGACAATGCTTGGTCTTTCCTGCCTTGGAGCTTCGGTTTCAGCTTCAGCGGGCTGCTTCTTCTTGGCGGCCAATCGGGGGTCAATTCCAGGACGCCCAAGGGCCTTTCTCTTCATAGATTCATTGTGAGCCAGTACACACTTCTCTACATAGTACTTCATGCGCTCCCTAGAGCCTTTGGCTTCAGTGCGACGCTGGTGGAATTCATCCTTGAGATCTGCCATCATCTTCTTGAAGTTTTGAACATCAGAGACACTGAGCTTGGCCATGTGCTTCTTGAATTGAGCTTTCTCATGGTCTATTTTGTTCTTCAGTTCAACAATCTTTTGAGAAATAGCAAGCTCTTTAGCTATGCAGCCCTGGAATGTGACGCTGATGTCAATTGGCAGCTACAGATCATCAATGGTGAGAGTAGAGTCTTCGAACCATTCATCGATGAAGTTGTTGAGTATGTCAGCATCAAGAGAGGCAAATCTTTGAAGATCTCAGCCTCCTGCTTGCTCTTGATCAGCATCTCCAGAGCATCATCAGCCAGATCATCATCACTGGACAGATCGATGACATCCTCTTCATTATGCAGGATGCTTGCTGGAGTGGGACCTTGCCCAGAAATCTTCTTGGGCTTCTTGGACTTCTTGGAGATATGAGACAAGTCTTCAGACTGCACACTGGATTCAGATGGTGCAGATTGCAATGGCTTCACACTTGAAGCTTTTAGTGCAGCAGATGGCTTTGAAGCCTTTGCTTTCTTCTTTGGCTTCGGGGGCTCTGGAACTTTAACATGTTCCTCTTCCTCAGCAGCTTCTTTAATAGTGGCCCTTTGAGCGGCACAATGTGCCAAGTATGAATCGAAATCCTCAAAGGGGCCAATGAGGTTTGGCTCAGCTTCACGACTGCCATCAGGCCTTGGAGCAGCTGGACCAGGGTTGAAGTCAATCCCATGGTGTCGGGGCCGGATTTCGGGGACACAAAATATCCTAGAAATTTAACCCCTCGTGTTACCACTAGCCCAGGATTACTGTTACTGGTGGACACATCCTTGTTACAGATTACCAAGCTATTACAAGAATTGGGTACAAGACCATAAAGGTCTAATGATACAATAGTGATTCCGGTGGTGGATGACGGAAATGACTCATGGTTCCCCTACGTCGATGGGGCTCCATCCCCACAGGAACAGCTGACCCGGATAATTCCTATCTGCGTGGCTGCTATCCTAGGCTCCGCACGGTCGTCATTGTGGTATTCCTCATAGAACTCCTGACCTGGCCAAGTAAATAGCCAGGGACAAGCCTGTGAGTACGTTTGAATGTACTCGCAAACATCCTGAACAAGAGATATACTGAATGCAGCAACAAAATATATGATCATGTTGAACCAAACTATATGCGTATGCTCATGCTCATGCTGGATCATGCTAAAATGCTCATGCTGACACAAATCTAAATCATGACATGACAATAGCAAAATGATACAAAAGTAAATATAGCATGTTAGTCATGATCAAACTTATTAGAAATAAAGCAAATGAATGCCACGGGTAGTCTAGCTAGCCCAAGTGACATTCAGCGAAATAAAAGAAATGCCAATCGGGTGTCCACAAGAGTAGTGGCGGGACCGCCTGTAAACTCGAGAGACGCCACGAGAGGTCTTGAAGAGAAATGCCAGTCGGGTGTCAAGTGACACCACGGTCGGACTTGAAGAGAAATGCCAATCGGGTGTCCACAAGAGTAGTGGCGGGATAAACCGCCTGTTAACTCGAGAGACGCCACGAGAGGTCTTGAAAATAAAATTTAGTGCCCGGGGTAGTCTAGCTAGCCCCTGAGACACTCAGGAAACTCAAAAATAAGAGAAACGGGTTAGTCCTCAATAATATGCATAACCATAATAATATTTAACATGCATAAAATATTCATGGTAGCATCAGGGTGTCAAATATTATCCTGCAAAATATTTCAGGCATATTTAATTATTTTCCTCCGAAGACCGACACTAAGACCGACACTTGACCAACCCAGACTGTAGCCCTTAACCGCGGACACGGCTATTCGAATAGGTTTAAACTCTGCAGAGGGTGTACTCTTTACCCACAAGTAAAGGATTTCTGTAGTCAGTACCGTGACACTGACTAATTCCCATTACGGTCTTTGGGTTGAAAACACACCTGACCAGCACACACCAGATTAACTTTCCTGATGCCAGGAATCACCCAAGGCATCGTTCAAGAAAAACTCTGAGACGGAGAGACCAACGTCCTGCATGGGATCACTATTAATACGCGCGGATTCCAAGGGGGCACCCCCTCTCGGTCACAACCGGAAACACCCATGCCCCCTGACCCGATGATAGGATTTAGTCCATGGCCCTGGAAACCCTCATCGTGGCCCTCTGTATGGTGTGTGCATGGAAAGGGGTTAACAACCTACTAAACCATACTCCACCTGTGGCAGGGACAAGTGGCAGCACGAATCAAGTATGGGGGTTACCGGAACAAGACTCGATCTACGGTCGACTCAGGAGGCATTAAGTTTCCTACAACGGTTAGCACAACAAGGTATTCCTTCAACAGCAATACCAACAGGGCCACAACCCTTGCATGCTCCAACATGCACAACAAACAAGGCATGATCATGCTCCAACGTGATCATCCTCCTGCCGGTAACGGTATTTCTCTTATGCCTGCTCCTGCAAGTTGGTCATGGCAACACACGATGCACGGTACGATGAAACATGCCAACACTACACACATGCAAAATTAGCCATATGCCAGTTTTATTTGAATTCAACATATTCATGATGCAATTATTCTTGCAATCAACAACTATGCAATTCACCATATCAAGTGTTCAAGATGCTTGCCTTTAGCATGCAGAAATATTGGGTGCACTCCAAAAGTTTGAAAAGTTTCTTCCCTCCATTTTTCCTATTTTCAAAAATATTTGAATTACCACATAATACCAAAACAGTGCTAAAAAATTGTTTCAAATATTTTTGAAATAAATACTAAAATAAATTAGATGAGAAATAAGGAATAATAGAAAAAGAATCAAATTATTTGGAGTCCAGATGATTTACTTAGAGTATTTCTAAGATGAATAATTGAAGAAGTGAGCTATTTAATTGATCCACCAGAGACAGAGCTTAGGAAAAATGTTCACCTAGGCTGAAATAATAGAGGATGATTTTAGGAACCTGTAGAAATTTGAATCACTGGATTTGGATATGAAATGGTTATTGTGGAAATATTTGAAAACTGCTGAAAAAGAAAAAGAAAAAGAGCAGAGAAGCGCCCTGAGCGCGATATAGTCATCTGGCGGTACTGGGCCAGCCCGGCCGATCGGCTGTGTGGAAAAGGTGCTGACGTCGATGGCGTAGTTCCAGGGAATATGCTTTTGAGAGGGTAAAACGTACTTCGTGGAAGTACGTTTCCACTTACGCCTAGCTGGCGCCGCGCTGGGTCACTGACAGTGGGTCCCTTGACCCCCCTGTCATGTTTGACCCGGTCGCCCGCGCGCGTCTCCGTGTGGCAGAACGGGGGCGGTGCTCCGGCGAGGGTCGCCGGCGAACGGCGGCGCCCCACGGTGAACTGAGGCCACGAGCGTGACCAGGAGGTGGAGACGGTCCTCAGGGTACCCGTCTTGGTCCCCGAGGTGGACGGGGTTAGCGGCGGTGAGCTCCCCGGCGGACGACGGTGTCGGACGGAAGAGGAACTCCGCCCCACGAGCTCCGGTTCGTGAAATTGATGAAGGGGATGGACTTGTGGGTGTTCTAGGAGGTGGGTGGTGGAGAGATACGAGAGGAGGAAGCGTTAACTGCGTTGGAATCAACCGGAGTTCAGAAGTGACAGAGGCGGCCAGAGGTGGAGAAGAAGACTACGGTCGACTCGATTGGGTGGTCGGGAGGCGACCTTGGTGATCTAGGAGTGCTGCCTGAGAAGAACGGGACTCGGGGTTGAGTATTTATAGGGAAAGGAGGTCGGTTCCGCTCGAGCTGATCGGATCAGAGGCGATGGTGGCCATTACTGCGCCGCGGAGGTGGTTGAGGGCAGCGGCGCGACGTGGGCAAGCTTCTGAGGGAGGCCACCGTCCAGGGAGTGTGCTGGCGGCCTCTGATTTGAGCTTGGCACCCCTGGACGATGCTGACAGCGACATGTGGCGGCGGTGGTTGACGGTTGCGGCGGTGGCCGGTGCTAGGAGTCAGGGAGTGTGTCGGCGGGGTCAGCGACTGCGGATGAGGTTGGTGGAGGGGCGGTGGTCAGTAGTTAAGAAGGGTGCGAGCTGGATGGGTCGGGCGGCTCAGGCGGTGCCGTGCCCGAGTAGGTTTTGGTGGCGGCGGCGCTGGATGGTGCTAGGCGGTGCTAGAGGACGAGGAGAGGTGTCGGCGAGCATTGGGATGGACTGGGTGATCCAACGGTGGACTCAGGTGAGAGGGGGAGGCAGCAGAGACGCGGCGCCAGAGCGATGCCGCGGCCTGCAGTAGTCGTGCTCTGGTCGTGCTCTGCGCGTGCACCTAGGGTGCTCGACGGAATGCCCTGGCAGGCCAAGTTGATCGGTTGGAGCTAATTTTTGGCATGGTGGTGATGCTGAGGGTGGTAGGATTGTTGGACAAGTTATCTTGGCAAGATCATCAAGTGTGCAATGCAGTTAAGAAGAGGGCCAAATTTCTGTCAAGCCCACAGGGTGTTTGACAGAATGCTAAGGTGGTCTAGAAGGATTTGTTGGATATGAAAATTGGCAGGGAAATGTCTCTTTGGATGGTAGAGAAGGTGGTGGGGTTGGCTGGGCAAAATACAAAACTTGCTAATGCAAGCTTTAGGGAAATTCATTACTGGACAGGAAATTAAGAGGAATATGTTGTGAACTAAAAAGATTCCAATGGAGCTAAAATTTTGGACTTAAAGGTCTGGTTGGAAGGACTATAAGTGGAAAAAAATTCAGAATTAATGGAGCAAGGAATAATTGGGTTGTAGTAGAAACTCAAATACAGATCAGAATTGAAAAGAGGTTGTTTCGCTCAAAATTTCCAAAAGACCAAGTTATGTTTTTGCATAAAAGTGATATGTAGGCATCACCTGACCTCTCATAATTTTTGTGAAAATTTAAAAGAATTATTTAAAGTGGTTGTAGTGCAACAGAGGTATTTAAAGAATTGGAAATGCTGTTAAAAGAATTGTTTTGGGAATTTTTTTTATTATGAAAATAATTTCTTATTGTTATTAAACTATAAATGAATTGATTTAGGAAAACTACCAAAACCCATAATATTTTACAAAAATCTTCTATATGGAGGGAAGAATTTTGAGAAAACAGAAACAGAAAATGGTTCTGGAAATAATAATGGACTTAATATAATATCAAATTTTTATTTTTGGCCAAATTTTACTTAATAAAAACATGATTAAATTTTGGGGTGTTACACAAGGTCCTTCTTGTTTTGAGTTGCTGAAGCCTTTGCAAACTGGAAATTTGCTTCAAACAGTTCATCTTCGCGACACCATCGGAGACTGGATGGGTCGGCATTTTCAGGCATTGGTCCTCTAACCATGCAAGGATAGAAGCCTTTTGCAATGGCTTCAGCCTTGGTCTTGCGAATAAGCTTCCTGTATACAATATCGGCCCATGGTGGCCTCACAGCATTCTTCTTTGCATACTCTGGTGTGACAAAATGATACTGAAACCATTCCTCTGCCGAATGTCTGCGAATCCATTGGACTCTGGATTTGCGCTGAGTGTAGGTTTCATCTGGATCAGACTTGTATAGTTCATAAAGGTCTGGGGGCAAGTCCAAAGCAGTGTTGTCATGGCGCTGCCTGCCACCCTTCTTTGCAGATTTGCCAGATGCCATTGACTTCAGACTGAATGGCTTCACAACTGTGTTTGGCTTCAGTCGGCTGGTCAGACAGGAGCTGGCTTTAGGTGATTCAATGTGATGCTGTAAGAACTCTCCAAATGAATGCACACTATGAGAACCAAGGGATTCTCCCACGGACATGTACCTGTGACAGCATTAGAGATGCGAGGGAAGGGGAAGAGGTCATATGCATTCTCAGAAGATTTTGAAGATAAATCAGTTTGAAGACAATGACCTCATAGCGCGAAGACATTCACTTATAGATGTAAGTTCATTCCAGATTTGTACGAATCCAAGAATAAGCACAAGTGAGGAATCAAACTAGATGCAAAGCGTACATAAGTGAAAGTACTTTGCAGATTATGAGATTCAAAATAGACAAGATCCAGATTTGGAAGTGTAAAAACATCTTTTGGAGGATGTGGACAGTTCAACAGATCAAATAAATGGTAAAAAAAGAGAGTTCTTATTTACCGCACGAAGAACTACTAGACGAGAAGGATGGAGGCCGAGCAGTTCGATCTCCCGTGCCCTAACTTGGCAGCGGAAGACACTTACGGCGGTGGCGGGGGGGGGGGGGGGGGGGAAGAAGTCCGCAGCCGACGTGAAGACGACATCGGAGAAGTCGCGGCAGCGAAGCGCTTCATCTTCGGCGACGATTGATGCTAGCGGTGGCGCTAGGGTTTGAGCGAGACGGCCGGGGGAGAAGAAATAACGACCGCAGGGGTGGAGTATTTATAAGGAAGAGGAACAGCACAGTGTAATTACTTAGGTGCCCCTGACGGTTCACATCTGATGGTCACATGGCAAGCATGCAACAGATTGAAAGTTGCGCCACGACCCCATGCGCGCCTGGTTTGTCGGGTGGTCGTTCCGGCTTCTCCGGTATTCAGGCAAAAAGGATAGAGATAGTAAACGCAGTTTAAATGTTTGTCTCTTTATCTTCAACTGACAAGGACTCAGTGAAGACAATCGACACGTGTCAATAGAATGCATATGAAGAGACAGAAAGAGTTGGAGAGATAAGCATGGAAGGGGTTAGGGTCCGATCACATTCACTTAGTGCAGAAAATGGCAACTTGAAGACATATCTATAAGTGAATGCTGTAGAGGACAGAACACACACACACACACACACACACACACACACACACACACACACACACACACACACACACACACACACACACACACACACATATATATATATATATATATATATATATTAGTGAAGACCAAATCGAACAATGCGAAGATAAAACATGAAGACAGAGCAATGTTGAAGACAAATCAACTCTGAAGATAATGCAACATGGTGCCAAATGAAAATCTTCAAAAATTGGTGGTGGCGTTACCCACCGTATAGGAAGTATTAGACCCAGACACGGCGCACAATTATCGTGGCGCTCTGAGGTCAAATTCCGCATTAATGTATTCACACTCAGAGGGTATGTCTTCATGAATTGAATACATACATTACTTTGTGTGTTGCACATCTAAGTCATCAATATGCATAAGCGTTAGAATGTGTGTCCATTCACAGGACATTTGAGGATTCTAAGATATTTAGCTCACACCGCAGCTTGCAAAACCTTTTCTCATCCAAGGGCTTTGTGAAGATATCTGCCAATTGCTCTTCAGTGTTGACGTGAATGATATCAATGTCTTCCTTCAACACATGATCTTTGAGAAAGTGATGACGGATCTGAATGTGCTTTGTCTTCGAGTGCTGAACTGGATTGTGAGCAATCTTGATGGCGCTTTCATTGTCACAATAGAGGGGCACATTCTTCATGTTGATGCCATAGTCCTTGAGGGTTTGCTTCATCCAGAGAAGCTGAGCGCAACAAGATCCAGCAACAATGTATTCAGATTCAGCAGTGGAGAGTGATACATAGTTCTGCTTCTTGGAAGACCAACAGACAAGAGATCGTCCAAGAAAGTGACATGTTCCTAATGTAGACTTGCGATCAACCTTGTCACCAGCATAATCAGCATCTGAGAATCCAACTAGATCAAACTCTGAGCCCTTTGTATACCATAATCCTAGCGTCGGGGTGTGAGCCAAATATCAAAGTATTCGCTTCACTGCGATGTGTTGCGATTCCTTTGGTGCCGCTTGGAATCGGGCACACATGCAAACGCTAAGCATTATATCTGGCCTAGATGCACATAAATACAGTAAAGAACCAATCATGGAGCGGTATACCTTTTGATCGAACTCTTTACCATTGTCGTCGGGGCTCAATTGGGCTTTGATAGGCATTGATGTCGTGTAACCCTTGCAGTCTTGCATTCCAAACTTCTTCAGGCAATCTTTGAGGTATTTTTCTTGTGATATGAAGATGCCATTTCTCTGTTGATGGATTTGAAGACCAAGAAAGAATTTCAGCTCTCCCATCATGGACATCTGATATTGCTCTTGCATCATATGCCCAAACTCATCACTATATCTCTTATCAGTGCAGCCGAAGATAATGTTATCCACATAGATTTGGCATACAAACAATTCTCCATCATATGTCTTCGTGAAGAGAGTGGGATCAAGAGAACCAGGTTTGAAGCCTTTGCTCTTCAGGAAGGTGCTTGTTTGAGGCCATACAGTGCCTTGTTGAGTTTGTAGACCATATCAGGACACTTTGGATATTCAAAACCAGGTGGTTGACCTACATACACTTCTTCTTCAATTTTGCCATTGAGGAAGGCACTCTTCACATCCATTTGATACAGAAGGATGTTGTTGTGGTTAGCATAGGCTAGCAGTATGCGAATGGCTTCAAGCCTAGCCACAGGAGCAAAGGTTTCATCGAAGTCAATTCCTTCCACTTGTGTGTAACCTTGGGCAACGAGACGAGCCTTGTTTCTGACAACTTGACCATGCTCATCTTGCTTGTTGCTTGTAACACCCGGATAATTAAGAGACAGTAACCTCACCCTACTGTGACATGTCATCATATTTTATTAAGCCAATTTGCCACTTGATGAAAATCGGAGTCAAATTCAAAATTCAAATAACAAGTCAAATTATTATTTCTTCAAACTATAAAACTAAAATGTTCGAATTTTAGTATAATTTCCTTGGATAATTTGTCATGTTGAATCCAACATCATTTGGCTCTCCGATTAATCTCTAGTAAAATATAAAGTGGTCCAACTCCAACAAACGTAACCATTTCAAAATAAACAAATAATTACGAGTTTCCAAATGACTCAAAACTTTATGTGCCGCTCCAAGATATTGTGCTTGAATTTTGTGCCAAATTTCAAGCTCAACTAAATTCATTTGCTATAACAACTAAACAGAAAATAGTGGTAGAAATGTAAAGAAAAGAGAAAAGAGAAAAGAGAAAGAGGAAGTAGATGACCTAATCTACTGGCAGTATGGCCCGTCTTGCAAAAGGGAAGGCCCAGCCCACCTCCACCTCACCCCCCTCCTCTGTACAGGAGACAGGGGTCGTGGCACACATCCACGGCCATGGCGTGCGTGGCGACCATCGATGCTCCCTGGTCGCCTATAAATGCGTCCACTGAAAACCCTAGCCTGCTCTCGATCGATCCTCTCTCATTCCCCCATCGTGCCCCCCTCATCTGCTCGAAAACGAGCTCCTAAACTCATGCAGTGACCGCAGACGCCGCCACCATTTCCGCGACCATCATCGCCCCAGCGCCCTGCGGTCGTGTCCAGAAGCTCCGCCGTCGTTCGCCTCTTCACCTTCGTCCATTGGATCCAGCCAGACTCAACCCCGCCGTCGGGATCGAGCTTCTTCTTCAACTTCGGCCGTCGTCATCCACCGCGTCGATCCGCCCGTCACCGACCGTCCCCGGCCTCGTCGAGCCTTCCCCGAGCTGTGCTGTGAGCCTCGGATCCTCCTTGACCTTCCCTTGTTTCTTCCCATGCCCCGTAGGTTAGCTCCTGTCATAGCCTCGTCGTCCCGCGCCGCTCGAGCTTCGGCCGAGCTCTCGGTCACCCCGGTCACCTGCGCCCGTCCGCGCCCTCCTGCTGCCGTCCCGCTCGTCGACCCTGTTCCGCCCGCGCCCTTGTGCCGTGCGCGCCACGAGCTGCTCCCCGCCGCCCACAGCCACGCCGCTGCTCGCCTACAGCCACACGCCTTGTCCGTTCCTTGGCTGCGCGCCCCCGGCCGACCCGCTCGCGCCTGCGGTTGCTGGGGCCCCAACTGTGCTGGCCGCGTCCTCCAGCGCGCCCCGCCCCTGCGAGCCTGTTCCTGGCCGCTTCCTCGCCGCGCGCCCGTGACTGCCGCCGCTGCTCAGCTGTTGTTGCTGCGTTCTGCTACTGCCTCGCCTCCTGTTGTGTGCCACTGGAGCTGCTCGGCTTGCTACTGCTATTGCTGCTAGGCGCTGCCGTTGCTCTCTGCTCTCCTGCATATTGCCACTGCGTTGCTGCTTGCAGTTGGCCATGGCCTTGGCCAAGGCCATGGCCGAGTGTGGGGTGTGCTATGTGTGCATGTGTGTGCATAGCCTCACGGCCGGCCCAAATCAATTAGGGACTAATCCCTCTTTAGTAGTACTAACCACCCCACTTTGAGTCTATTACATGTGGCCCCCCACTTTGTAAATTGTTTAGCTAAATAATTTTAACACATGTTACACTTACATGTGGGTCCACTGACCCTGTTGACTGGCCAACCTTTGACCTGGTCAACAGTCAACCAAACCCCCTGGCCCACATGTCAGCCCCTCTGGTACACTTCTGTGTACCAGAGCTGGGTACCCATAGCAATTTGCTATTTTATTTCGAATTAAATTAAATTGCAGAATATTAATAAAACTTTAGAATTTCGTATAAAATAATCCGTAACTCGGATGAAAAAGTTTTATATATGAAAGTTGCTCAAAAAAATACGACGAATCCGAATACGCTCTCCGTTCGTCCGCCACACGTCCCTAGTATAGCGAACATGCAACCGTCCCCCTCCGTTTCCTCTGTCCAAAAATGCCGAACTTCGGGAAAACATTCCCGGATGTTATTCTTCTTCGTCGGTATCACCAAGCACTGCGATAGGTTACCCCTAGCACCGCGTATCATCATGGTTATGTTTTATGATGCTTTGTTTGCTTTGTATTTACAGTTTCCTCCCCCTCTTCTCTCTCGGTAGACCCCGCTACAGACGCATTTCCCGAGACCGACGCAGCTCAGGAGCCCGGCGACAACATTGACGACCTTGTCTTTGCCGCCGAGCAACCAGGCAAGCACCCCTCTTTTGAGCATACCGATATCGCCTATTCTTTTTCTCTCATGCTTGCATTAGAATTGCTGCTGCTACTACTTTACCTATTCTGATGCATAGCCTGTTTATTGTAACCTGCTATTGAAACCTTACCTGCTTATCCTAAACTGTCTAGTATAGGCTGGGTAGAGACCTATCAGTGACCCCACTTATCCCGACTGCCCCGCTGGATTATCAGAAGACCCGATCAACGGGATCGAAGACCAGGCCCCGGCACCGCACATCACCCCCTTAGTTGTAACAACACTGCAGCGTTACTATCGAGTGTCGAGGGTGAAACCTCTTGTAGCACTTCTGATGTTAACTCTGTAGAGTAGCTATTCGGTCGTGGTCATCGAGGGTGATTCCTCCTTCACCACTTCCGATAACGACACGGTCGTGCAACACATCAAGTGTGAACCCATCGAGGGTGAATCCTCCTACGTTCACCTTGACAGTTACATCGAGTGGGTATCCGTCGAGGGTGATACCTCGGATTCCCTTGATGTTATGGACACACGGCTACTGTGACTTTACCCCTGCACCCTGTTAGAAACGGGTCGGCCTTGAGGGCGACCCGAGGGAGTTACTTTAACTGCAGGACTGGAGGGACAGGCGGTACCGCCCAGTAGAGGTGGACCTGAGTTCCCGACAGTCTTTTGTGAGACGGGTTGACCTGGATGGTGCCCGAGTGAGAATACGAGGCGTGGCCGGGCATTCTTGGCCCTTGCTGCAAGTCCTCGAGACAGGGCGACGGGGTGACATCGATCGTGAGTCTCTGCTCATTACCGCGCTACCAAGGTACTAACGTTTTGGATATTTGATCTGAGTGGGCCTCTGGCCTGATAGCACTAACCACCACGTGGGCATAGTATGGGCGTTCTGCATCGTATGCATAAGCCGAAAGCTCTGTCAGACATCTAGTTCAGCATGGCGGCATGGACGGACCGGCGCCTTCCTGTAGTGTTGGTGCCTGGCTTCACCGTGTGCGCAACGACCCAGAGGGTGAGGGGCGATGGCCAAGACCCCCTTACGCTTAGGATGTAGACCGGCAGGGACCTCTCTGCTGAGCTCTAGGTAGGGTTGCGGTGTGTCGTTTGGCCGAGGCCGGGCATGACCCGAAAAAGTGTGTCCGGCCGGAGTTAAGCGAGTGTGGTGGGTAAGTTGGTGCACCCCTGCAGGGAAGAACTAATCTATGCATAGCTGGATCCTCGGTAATGGACACTCAGAGTTGTATCCCGATTGATACAAATAGAATTGGATACTATGGCTCTAGGATTGCTTCTCACAGGGAGTCGAGAAGGGATCTCAGGACGAGGTTGATGACTGTATGGCTCTGGGATTGCTTTCTCGCAGGGAGTCGAGAAAGGATCTCTGGGTGAGGTTGATATCATTACTGCTACCTTATATTGTACTGTTCTACTCTCTTCTATTGCTGCAAGACCTCTGAAGATGCTAGTCTTCGATAGGACTAGGCCTTCTCTCTATTCTGGCTTTTCTGTAGCCCAGTCCACATATACAGTCTCCCTTTGAAAATGTTGCATATGTAGTGTAGATCCTTGCTTGCTGAGTACTTCTGAGTACTCACGGTTGCTTTATTTTCCTTTTTCTCCCCATATCAGTTTGTCGTGACCAGAGGACGGAGCCCCCTGAGACAGATGCCCCGTCGATTGACTACTACTACTACCCCGGGATGGATACTACTACGAGTTGGCTGACGACCAGGAGTAGGATCGGAGGGTCCCAGGCAGGAGGCCTACGCCTTTCGATCATAGTGTTTTATTTTGCCCCGCCTTTCTAAAGGCCTTTCTGTTCTTTCTTTTATATCTGTACTCAGATATCTGATGCTTCCACTAATGCTTGTATGCAAGCTTATGTATTCGAGCCCTCGAGGCCCCTGGCTTGTAATATAAAGCTTGTATGACTTTATTTATGTTTTAGAGTTGTGTTGTGATATCTTCCCGTGAGTCCTTAGGCTTGATCGTGTGCATTTGCGTGTATGATTAGTGCATGATTGAGCCGGGGGCGTCACATTGCTATAGATCCATTTGGTGCTTATAATATTGTGCTTGCAAGGATCAGGACGTTTGACAAGCTCCCACACATTGTTTAGCTCAAACAGTTGAAGTTCTTCTTGCATAGCTTGAATCCATTCTGGTTCCATGAAGGCTTCATCAACTTTCTTGGGTTCAGATATCGAGACAAATGCAAAGTGTCCACAGAAGTTTGCTAGTTGTGTTGCTCTTGATCGAGTGAGCGGACCAGGTGCATTAATACTATCGAGAATCTTCTCAATCTGAACTTCATTTGCAACCCGAGGATGAATAGGGCGAAGACTTTGCTCTTGCTGATTGTTATCTTCATCTTCAACATTGTCTTCAGGCTGAGCATTGTCTTCACGTGGAGTAGGTGCTGGAACGACAATTTCTTCTTCTGCCAGTTCCTCGGTGGGTAAGATTTCTCCAGTCCCCATCAGCTTGATAGATTCACTAGGGGAGGCTTCATCTAGCACATTAGGCAGGTGCTCTCTTTGCGAGCCGTTAGTCTCATCGAACCACACATCCACAGTTTCAACCACTTTATAGTGAAAGAGATTGAAGGCTCTATAGGTGTGCGAATCCTTTCCGTAACCAATCATAAAACCTTCATGTGCTTTCGGTGCAAATTTGGAAGTGTGATGTGGATCCTTGATCCAGCACCTGGCACCGAAGACTTTGAAATAGCTAACGTTTTGCTTCTTACCAGTCAGGAGTTCATAGGATGTCTTCTTGAAGAACTTATGAAGATAAACTCTATTGATGATATGGCAAGCAGTATCAATTGCTTCAGGCCAGAACTTTCTTGGAGTCTTGTACTCATCAAGCATCGTACGAGCCATCTCAATGAGGGTCCTGTTCTTGCGCTCCATGATGCCATTCTGCTGAGGTGTGTATGGAGCAGAGAGCTCTTGAGTAATGCCCAGTGTATCAAGATAAGTGTCGAGGCTAGTGTTCTTGAATTCCGTGCCATTGTCACTCCTGATGTGCTTGATCTTGATGCCATAGTTAGTCATGGCACGATTGGCGAATCGTCTGAAGACATCCTGCACTTCAGTCTTGTAGAGAATTATGTGCACCCAAGTGTATCTCGAATAATCATCAACAATAACGAAGCCATAAAGATGTGCAGTGGTAGTAAGGGTAGAGTAATGAGTAGTGCCAAATAAGTCCATGTGTAATAGCTCAAAGGGACGTGATGTCGTCATGATTGTCTTCGAGGGATGTTTTGCCCTAGTCATCTTCCCGGCTTCACAAGCACCACATAGATGATCCTTCTTGAACTTGACGCCCTCTATGCCAATGATATGCTTCTTCTTCATGAGAGTGTGAAAGTTCCTCATGCCCGCATGTCCTATCCTTCGATGCCAAAGCCAACATTCTGAAGCTTTTGCTAGAAGACATACGGCAAGCTGTGGTCGTGCGGAGAAATCTACCATATACAGATCACCTCTTCGATAACCTTCGAAGACTAGAGATTTGTCAGTTTCCATAAGCACAAGGCAACGATATTTTCCAAATATCACAATCATGTTCAGATCACAAAGCATTGAGACAGACATTAAGTTGTATCCAAGGGATTCAACAAGCATCACTTTATCCATGTGTTGATCCTTTGAGATAGCAACTCCACGTATACCCAATACCTTGCTTTTACCAGTGTCAGTGAATGTGATGTGGCTTTTTGTAGATGGTCGTAGGGTTGAATCCACGAGAAGACTTCGATCACCAGTCATGTGGTTAGTGCATCCACTATCCATAATCCATTCAGTAGCTTTCGGAGTCGTACCCTACAGTGTAGTTAGTGGGATAGGCTTCACCAAGAGTATTGTGAAGCATAAACATTTGACGTACAAGCATACTATCAAAGTTAAGATTCTTGGATGGTAAGATAGGATGCTCATCAAGAAACCCAAGGACAAAATAAATGGTAAGACCATTTTGGCACTTTATCTTGCATCCCACAAGATGTTTTAGGTCCCCAGCATTGTCTTCAGAAGTCAATGATTTCCGGCTAGAGACCTTTCCCTACAAGAGAAGTTAATTCTTCTTAACCACCCACATCTTAAGGGGTGGCTTAAAAGCAATGAGCCTAAGTGCAGCATCTGAGAACTTTGGCTTTGGAGCCCTAGCAAATAGTTTTGCAGGAGGTGTGTAGTACTCAAATGAATATGCAGAAAAATTCTTTGATTTGTGAACATAGCGGTTAGAAGAAACACGCTCATATTCATGAGTCTGATGATAATTTCCCTGCAAAACATTGGCATTAGGGTGACCTTGTGAGGTCCTCTGTCTGTATGAAGCCTTTGGGCCATATGAAGCCTTTGGTCTGGGGTTTGTCTTCTTCCCTGGTGGTGTCATGATGACATTCACAGGAAGTTTCTCAAGACAACTCTTAGTAACCCAGATCTTCTTCAAAGGTGGCCCATTCCTGCAGTTAGTACCAATAAACCTGGCAAACACTTCACCATTCTGATTCTTAAACAGCTTATAATTGGAGTCAAAGGAATCATCAATGATAATGGGGTTAGCACAAGTGAAGCCAGATAAAGTAGATGAATCTACTGAAGGACTCTTTGCAGCAACCCATGTGGTTTTGGGGTACTGCTCAGGCTTCCAGCAAGAACCATCAGCATTCATTTTCCTCTCGAAACCAACACCCTCTTTCCTAGGGTTTCGGTTCAGAATCTATTTCTTGAGGACATCACATAGTGTCTAATGCCCTTTGAGGCTTTTGCACATGCCTGTTTCAAGCAATGTCTTCAACCTGGCATTCTCATCAGCAATAGTAGTGGTATCCTCAGAAGAGGGGTTAGTTACCACATTCGCAGTTGAAGATATTGCAACATCAGATGCAGTAGAACATTCAGCAATAGAGACAGCATTGTCACGCTCAAGACATTTTAAACATGGTGGCACAAAATCTTCCTGAGCGGAACTGATCTGTTGAGCGAGTAGTGAATCGTTCTCTTTTTGAAGATCTTCATGAGACGCTCTCAGTTTCTCGAGATCTTGCTTCCTTTGAAGATAATCATAGGAAAGCTTCTCATGAGTGGTTGAGAGGGTTCCATGACGACTTTCAAGTTCTTCGTCCTTAACGCGAAGGTTTTTGATGTCTTCAATTAAGGACTGGGTTCGATTCATTTCCTTGTCCAACAGGTCATCGTTTTTGTCTAGCAATTTTTGAATATGTTCCATAGCAGTTTTTTGTTCAGTTGCAATTTTAGCAAGAGTCTTATAGCTTGGTTTGGATTCACATTCAGAGTCATCTTCACTGGAGGTTTGAAAGTAAGCATCGCATGAGTTTACCTTGGCACCTCGTGCCATGAAGCAGTAGGTCGGAGCAGAGTCGTCCTCATCATTGGCTTCAGCGTCGGCGGCGAGACCATTGTCTTCAGTGTTGGAGATGGACTTGGCGATGAATGCCGAAGCTAGAGCCAGACTTGCCACGCCTGAATCAGACTCCTCCTCAGACTCCACCTTCGCCTCCTCAGAAGCAGACTCCTCCTCTGAATCCATCTCCTTGCCAATGAATGCACGAGCCTTGCCAGATGAGCTCTTCTTGTATGATGAAGACTTTGATGAAGACTTCGAAAAAGACTTTGAGGATTTCTTCTTCTTCTTGTCGTCAGAATCATATTCCTTGCTCTTCTTCTTTTTCTTGGCTTCCTTGTCCCATTGAGGACATTCAGATATGTAGTGACCTGGATTCTTGCATTTGTGGCATGTTCTCTTCTTGTAGTCACGAGAGGAAGCCTCATCATTTTTGGAACTGGATCTTGAAGACTTTCCAAAGCGATTTTTCTTGGAGAACTTTTGGAACTTTCTCACGAGCATTGCTAGCTCTTTGCCAATGTCTTCAGGATCATCAAAACTGCAGTCAGATTCTTCTTCAGATGAGGAAACAACTTTTGCCTTCAAAGCACGGGATCGGCCATAGTTGGGGCCATAGATATCTCTCTTCTCAGACAGCTGGAACTCATGTTTGTTGAGCCTCTTAAGTATGTCAGACGGATCAAGGTCTCTGAAGTCAGGACGTTCTTGGATCATCAGGGCCAAAGTGTCAAATGCGCTGTCAAGTGATCTCAGTAGCTTCTTCACAATTTCATGCTTGGTGATCTCAGTGGGGCCGAGTGCACGAAGCTCATTCGTGATATCAGTGAGGCGATCGAACGTGAGCTGGACATTCTCATTGTCATTTCTCTTGAAGCGGTTGAAGAGATTGCGAAGTACATCAATCCTTGAGTCTCTCTGAGTTGAGACGCCTTCATTGACCTTGGATAGCCAGTCCCAGACTAGCTTCACAGTTTCCAGAACACTCACTCGGCCATACTGTCCTTTGGTCAGATGACCACAGATGATGTTCTTGGCGGTTGAGTCCAGTTGCGCGAACCTCTTGACATCAGCAGCGGTGACACCTTCACCGACTTTGGGGACGCCAGTCTTGACGACATACCAGAGGTCGATGTCAATGGCTTCAAGATGCATGCGCATCTTATTCTTCCAGTAGGGGTAATCAGTGCCATCGAAAACGGGGCATGCAGCAGAGACCTTGATTATCCATGCAGTCGACATAGCTAAAACTCCAGGTGGTTAAACCGAATCACACAGAACAAGGGAGCACCTTGCTCTAATACCAATTGAAAGTGCTAGTTATCGACTAGAGGGGGGTGAATAGGCAATTTTTATGGAAGTCTTCAAAACATGAGGTCTTTGAAGACAGGCAATTAAATGGAACCTATATGATATGCAGCGGAAGATAAACTACTCTAGACAGACCATAGTCAAGTAAGCGTTGTAATGGAAGCACGAGGACTAATAGCAGCTAGGTAGTACAGATCGGAATGGAAGACCGTATGAAGCCAAACAGGTAATAGTCTTTGCACTGTGAAGTCAAACAGATCAGGCAAACAAGCAATGACTTCATGAAGACAAACTGAAATGTAAAGGAGGTGGGGGATAGAACCAGTAGCTTGGTGAAAACAAGGACTTGGTAGACCAGTTCCAGTTGCTGTGACAACTGTACGTCTGGTTAGGGAGGCTGAGATTGAACTCAGAAGACCACGTCTTCACCTTATTCCGCTTGAGCTAAGGACACCCAGTCCTCGCCCAATCACTCTGGTAAGCCTTCAAGGTAGACTTCCAAACCTTCACAGGCTCTGTTCACCGGCGATCCACAATGACTCTTGGATCCTCAGAACGAGACGCCTAACCGGCTGGAGGATACACAGTCCTCAAGTGTAACAAGTCTTCAGGTCACGCGGACAGAAAGACTTCAGTGATGCCTAACACTCTTTGGCTCTGGGCGTTTTGGGCTTTGTCCTCACAAGGATCTCTCTCTCAAAGGCTTCGGAGGTGGGTTGCTCTCAAACGACAAAAGTCGTGCACTCACTTTGAGCAGCCACCAATTTATGGTGGAGGGGGTGGGCTATTTATAGCCAGCAGGCAACCCAACATGATATGTTCGAAATGACCATGGGTCACTAAGGAACCGACATGTGTCCAACGGTCAGATTTCAAACACACGCGATAGCTTGGCTTGGGCTACAAGCAAAGCTGACTCATCCAATCCGGATAAGATTTGCTCTCATTGTCTTCGCTCGAAGACATAGGATTTTGGTTGAGCATCACGTCAGTCTTCTGACTTTGTTCACTTGGACCCCACTTAACAGTATGGTGGTTCCTATGACTCAAGAAAGAAGAAAATGAAACTACGAAAGAAACTATGTCTTCGCACTCCATAGTCTTCAAGTGAATGTCTTCACACGTCATTATCTTTGAGTGAATGTCTTCACGAACCACCATTGTCTTCAATGTCTTCATACATTTTTAGGGGTCATCTCTGGTAGGAAAACCGAATCAATGAGGGACTTCTACCTGTGTTATCCTGCAATTCTCACAAACACATTAGTCCCTCAACCACATTTGTCGTCAATACTCCAAAACCAACTAGGGGTGGCACTAGATGCACTTACAGTGCCCGTGCGCGCGCCCCCCTCAGCGGCATGGGACGCCGCCGTCGACCGCTACCTCGCAGCGCCGCGAGTTGTCGTCCTCCCGCGCCCCGCCCGTCGATCGCGCGACGACATGATGTTTGATTTCCAAGTGAAGAACATTCTATGCTGCCTTGAAGACTTCAACAACGGCGTCCCGGAGGACGACAACGACAATGCCACCGCGGGACGCCGCCTCCGCCGCTGCCGGGATTAGTTTTTTTGGGTTGAATACTGTATCTCGATCATATGAATATAAATTCACAGTGTGACTGAATGAAAGATATGGTTTGAACGAACTTGCGTTTTTCTCTCTGAATGTATAGACTTATCAAACAATTTTCTTAAAAAATAAACATCAATGGTTTTTAAATATAAAACACTCATCTCAAACATTTTAGTTAGAACACCCGTATGCAAACCGACAGCTTCCCCAGGAAGCCTAGGGAAAATGTGCCGAGCAGGATTTGTGCAGCTCTTGATCGCAAACGTTTTAGATAGAACACTCGTATGCAAACTAACAGCTTCCCCAGTAAGCGAAGGGAAAATGTGCCAATCAGGATTTGTGCAGCTCTTCATCACAAACATTTTAGATAGAACACCCGTATGCAAAGTGAGAGCTATGGTCTTCCCCAGTAAGCTAAGGGAAAATTTGCTACACAGGATTTGTGCATCTCTTCAACGCAAACAGTTCAGATTGAATACGGTATGCAAAGCGAGACTTCGCCGCTAAGCCAAGAGAAAATTTGGCACGATGGATTTGTACACCCCTTCAATGCAAACGGTTTTTTCGAATGACCCGTCTGCAACCACGTACAGACAATTTGGTAAGATTTGCATCTGTCATATTGGGTATATTGCCATTTGTCAAACTGGAAAGATTGACATTTGTTGATCTAGTAACATTGTCCTTTGTCAACCTTGTAACACTGCCATTTTTGAAAATATGCAGCTAAAAATCACTAGCACTATCTAATTTTTGCAACTAAAATTCAGTAATTAAGCATAGATTTCATTCATAGATTAAGCAGTCGTTCTTTATACAAATAGTTCAGCTCGACAGCTGAACCGACCAAACTTTTCCCCAATTGTTACCAACCACATACTGAAATAGCTAGTTCAACTATATATACTAGCTAATTTTAAGTACGTTGTACAGTTCAACCACATCTATAGTCAGATGAACTGAACAAAATAGCCCCTAAATACTACTACTACGGAGGGGCTTTGTACTACATCCGGCAGCCTCTCCTCTGCCGAGCACGCTCAGTAAGAGGCAGAGGAGGAGGAGCCTACCGACGAGCTGGACAACTGCAATACGGTGCCTACCGCTGCTGCACCTTTAGCGATGCTCACCTCAAATGCCCTCTGCCGCTCCAGACGACCCCTCTCGAAGCGGCGGGACTCCTCGTATATCTCCTGATTCCTCACCTCTGCGGTGGCGTGTGCTACGGCCACGGCGGCGGTAAGGCTCTTTGAGTGCTCGACGAGGCGCTCCTCCTCCTCCCGCAGGAACTCGATGTAGCGCGTAAGGTCGTTGACGCACATGCGGGCCTCCACCTCTGCCTCCCGCCTTTGGGCGGCGGTGGCGGAGTGGGTGATGACCCCGATGGTCGACGGTGGGCTGGCGGCCATGGCGGCCGATGATGGGGTGGCGGCCACGACCACCACCTCCCACCTTCGGGCCGTGGTGACGGAGCGGGTGATGGCCATGGTGGCTGGCAGTGGGGTGGCGGCCACGACGGCCACCTCCCGCCTTCAGGCCGCGGCGGCAGATCAGGCGATGGCCCTGGCTTTCAACGGTAGTGTGGCGGCCACGGCGGCAGACGGTGGGGTGGCGGCAACGGCGGCCGGCAACAGCTGCCGACGGGCAGCGGCGGCGGAGCGTGTGGTGAGTGTTCCGCGCACACCCAACAGGGCCGCCGCCGCTGTGTAGCCTCCCAGCTGGAGCTGTCCTCTGAAGATGGCGGAGTGGCTGAGCGACAACGACGGACCAGTGCCATTGGCGATTGTGGGAGAAGCAGACGAGATAAGCTATAGGGAGGGAGGGGAAAATGCCACGTAGGACTCGCCGGCCGTGAGGGTTTATATAGCAGGCCGGTAAGCATTGGGATTTTGGGGGATTTCACCGAGTCGGGCGGGAAGCTTGCGCGGGAACCTGCGCGGTTGCGCGGGAATGGGCTCACCACCGTTTGGCCAAAAGAATGCCCCCGCACGCTGCTCAAGCTTGCGCTCGAAGCAGTTTGCGGCAACGGGGTGATGTCTACTACACAACTTGTTCTTGTAGACTCGTGTTGGGCCTCCAAGCGCAGAGTTTTGTAGGACAGTAGCAATTTTCCCTCAAGTGGATGACCTAAGGTTTATCAATCCGTGGGAGGTGTAGGATGAAGATGGTCTCTCTCAAACAACCCTCCAACCAAATAATAAAAAGTCTCTTGTGTCCCCAACACACCAAATACAATGGTAATTTGTATAGGTGCACTAGTTCAGCGAAGAGATGGTGATACAAGTGTAATATGGATGGTAGATATTGATTTTTATAATAGTAACAATAAAAAACAGCAAGGTAGCAATTGATAAAACCGAGCACAAACGGTATTGCAATGCTTGAAAATGAGGCCTAGGGTCCGTACTTTCGCTAGTGCAATCTCTCAACAATGCTAATCTAATTGGATCATATAACCATCCCTCAACGTGCGATGAGAATCACTCCAAAGTTCTTATCTAGCGGAGAACATAAGAAGAAATTGTTTCTAGCTATTCTTTCCGATCGATCTATCCAAGAGTTCATACTAAAATAACACCAAGTTATTCTTTCCGATCGATCTATCAAGAGTTTGTACTAAAATAACACTAAGTTATTCTTTCCGATCGATCTATCAAGAGTTCGTACTAAAATAACACCAAAGCAAATTCAGATTCATAATACTCAATCCAACACAAAGAACCTCAAAGAGTGCCCCAAGATTTCTACCGGAGAAACAAAAGACGAGAACGTGCATCAACCCCTATGCATAGATTACCCCAATGTCACCTCGAGAATCTGCGAGTTGAGTACCAAAACATATCTCAAGTGAATCAATATAATACCCCATTGTCACCACGGGTATTCATATGCAAGACATACATCAAGTGTTCTCAAATCCATAAAAGTATTCAATCCGATAAAACAAAATCTCAAAGGGAAAACTCAATTCACAACAAGATAGAGAGGGGAAAACACCATATGATCCAAATATATTAACAAAGCCCATGATACATCAAGATCGTGCCATCTCAAGAACACGAGAGAGAGAGAGAGATTAAACACATAGCTACTGGTACAAACCCTCAGCCCCGAGGGTGGACTACTCCATCCTCATCATGGTGGCCACCGGGATGATGAAGATGGCCACCGGTGATGATTTTCCCCTCCGCCAGGGTGCCGGAACGGGGTCTAGATTGGTTTTTCATGGCTACAGAGGCTTGCGGCGGCGGAACTTCTGATCTAGGGTTACCCCCGATGGTTTCTCTATTTGTAGGACTTTTTGGCATTGGTTTCACGCTAAGATGGGCCTCGAGGTGAGCACAACCCATCGGGGCGCGCCCCGGTGTCTTGTGCCCTACTCCTTCACCTTCTGGTCCTTCCACGAAGCTTCGGGGGTCTCTTTTGTTCCAAAAAAAAATTGTCAAAAAGTTTCAGCTCATTTGGAGAACTTTCATTTCTTCACAAAAAACAACACCACGGTAGTTCTGCTGAAAACAGCGTCAGTCCGGGTTAGTTCCATGCAAATCGTACCAAAACCATATAAAATTGTTGTAAACATGGCATGAATACTTCATAAATTATAGATACGTTGGAGACTTATCAGCATCACCAAGCTTAATTCCTACTCGTCCTCGAGTAGGTAAATGATAAAAGAAATAATTTATGAACTGTGAATGCTAACATAGTGCATAAGTTTGATCAATGATAATTTCAATCACTTTTCCTAGCATCATAACAGTAACTCTTTCTCATAAAACTCATCATGACAAAGTAGCAATCAATTCACATGTTAAGGTTCAAACAATGAATTCTCTTGAAACTCAACAACCTGTATTCTTAGTCACCAAACAATTGCAATTCAACTTATTCAACAGAGTCTAAGAGCTCCACATACTCAATCATCATATAGTCTTCCATGATTGCTAGTACTCAAAGCATATTCTTAGAACAAATGGCATCCATCGAACACAGAGAAAGATAGGGCTTAATGTTTTTCCTCCCAACTCATTTATCATAGAGATAATTGTCAACAATAATAAATCATGATCAAATATATCTGACTGCTCATATGTGCCTAGATCTTTCCCCACCACACGATGCTTGCCAACTAGAGAATAGTTGAGATTGAAATGAGAATTCATACTATTGACTCTTTGCATAAAAGTAAATACTGAAAAGTAAAAGATAGGCCCTTCGCAGAGGGAAGCAGAGGTTGTCATGCGCTTTTTATTTGGATGCCCAAGCTCTTAATGCAAAGGAACGTGACGTTATATTGCCCCTTATGATAGCAACCTTTATTATGCAGTCCGTCGCTTTTATTACTTTGCCATCACAAGTTCGTACAACGCTCAATTTTCCCTTACAATAAAAGATCAAACATATTTAGGAGCAATTTTTATTGCTTTATGCACCAATGACAACTTACTTGAAGGATCTTATTCAATCCATAGGTAGGTATAGTGGACACTCATGGCAAGAAACTAGGTTTAAGGGTTTTTGGATGCACAAGTAGTATCTCTACTTAGTACGAATTTTTGGCTAGCAAAAGATCCTATGCAAACACCACATGTTGGAGGATCCATGACAATATAACTTCTATGCAAATATACACAACCATAACTCATTACGTTGTCTTCCTTGTCCAACTTCAACTAATTTGCTCAAGTTTGAAAATAATTAATGGGTATTCACAATCATAGAAGATGTCCAAGATAATATATTTGTATGTGAAAGTTCTCTTCCTTATACTAATCATTCATGAATTGCTTGTATGACCAACATTGTGATTGTCAAGCTTCAAAAGATTTCACTTTCTAAACCCCATGTGAAGCTACTACTAGGCATGATATGAACATGTAATTTCAACTTCATAATATTCAGTTCATTCAATAATTTACTCATAGGATATAAGTGAAGCACAAGAGTAAATAACAAACTACTCCAAAAAGATATAAGAGAAGATCAAGCGAGTAGTTGAGTAAAGGGGTAGCTAAGTGAGAACTCTTTCTTATTTAAAAACTTTCAGATCTAAGTATTTTATTAAAACAGCAAGCAATTAAAATAAAATAACATTCTAAGAATAGCACACATCATGTGAAGAAGCAAAAACTTAGGCTCAACCGAGGCTAACTGATAATTGTTGATGAAGAAAGGTGGTATGCCTACCGGGGCATCCCCAAGCTTAGATGCTTGAGACTTCTTGGATTATTAACTTGGGATGCCTTGGGCATCCCCAAGCTTGAGCTTTTGTGTCTCCTTAATTCCTTTTATATGACAGTTTCCTAAATCTTAAAAACTTCATCCACACAAAACTCAACAAGAACTCGTGAGATAAGTTAGTATAAATCAATGCAAAAACCTTATCATTGTCTACTGTAGCAAATCACTAAAATTATTATTCAACATTACATACTAAATGCCTCTGCATATTTAATACTCCTATCCTCAAATAGAATCATTAAACAAGCAAACATATGCACACAATGCAAACATAATAGCAATCTGTCTAAACAGTACAGTCTGTAAAGAATGCAATATTCTTCATACCTCCCTAACTCCAAAAATTCTGAAAAATTACAGAACTGTAGAAAATTTATCATATCTTATTGTACAAAAAGTTTCAACATTTTATCGCATTTTTACTTTTCTGGAGAATTGTTGTAACAGTGATAAACTTTCTGTTTTGAAACAGCAACTCATATATTTGCAAAATAAGCATGGTGATGGCTATCCTTGCCACTTTTATTGAAATAAAAGATGAAAAACATTATTCTAAATAATAGAAAGAAAATCCTAATAAAATAAAATGATGCTCCAAGCAAAACACATAACATGTGACGAATAAAAATATAGCTCCAAGTGAGGTTACCGATAATGTTAAAGACGAAAGAGGGGATGCCTTCCGGGGCATCCCCAAGCTTAGTTGTTTGGATCTTCCTTGAATATTGCCTTGTGGGTGACTTGGGCATCCCCAAGCTTAGGGTCTTGTCACTCCTTATTCTCCTCATATCGATATCTCACCCAAAACTTGAAAACTTCAATCACACAAAACTTATCGGAACTTCGTGATATGGGTTAGTATGATAAAGACAAATCATTCACTTTGTTACTGTCAAAGACAAGATTCATAATTGTTCTCACACAATGTCTACTGTAATCTACAATTTCCACAATTTATATTAAGCAATATAAGCCATAGAAACTAGAAAACAAGCAAATTATGCATTGAAAACAGAATCTGTCAAAAACAGAGTAGTACGTAAAGATCTGAATTAAGGTCATACTTCTGTAACTCCAAAAATTCTGAAAAATTAGGACAACGTAGAAAATTTGTATACTCATCATTTGTAAAAAAATTCAGAATTTTTCCACGTACCAGTAAAATACAGGAATTTCTGCACTGGACGCAAAAGTTTCTATTTTTGCACAGAATCAAGTCAACTATCATCCACACTATCCCAAAGGCTTTACTTGGCACTTTATTGAAACAAAAGCTATAAAACAAGATCACTACAGTATCATAACCATTTGAACACACAAAAACAGTAGGTAAAATTGTTGGGTTGTCTCCCAACAAGCGCATTTCTTTAATATCTTTTAGCTAGGCATGATGATTTCAATGATGCTCGCATAAAAGTAAAGAATTGAAACACAAAAAGAGCATCATGAAGCATGTGACTAGCACATTTAAGCCTAACATACCTCCTATGCATAGGGATTTTGTGAGCAAACAATTTATGGGAACAAGAATCAACTAGCATAGGAAGGCAAAACAAGTGCAACTTCAAAACTTTCAACATAAAGAGAGGAAACTTGATATTATTGAAATACGTAGAAGCATATGTTCCTCTCTCATAATAATTTTCAGTAGCATCATGAATGAATTCAACAATATAGCTATCACATAAAGCATTCTTTTCATGATCCACATACATAAAAGTTTTATTACTCTCCACATAAGCAGATTTATTCTCATGAATAGCAGTGGGAGCAAATTCAACATGTTTCATGGTTGTCATTATTCTTTATAGCATACATGTCATCACCATAATCATCATAGGTAGCAACTTTGTTGTCATAATCAATTGCAACCTCCTCCAAAATAGTGGATTCATCATTAAATAAAGTCATGAACTCTCCAAATCCACTTTTATCAATATAATCATCATAAATAGGAGGCATGCTACCATTATAACAAATTTGCACATCAAAATTTGGGGGACTAAAAATATCATCTTCATCAAACATAGCATCCCCAAGCTTGTAGCTTTGCATATCATTAACATCATGGATATTCAAAGAATTCATACCAACAACATTGCAATCATGCTCATCATTCAAAGATTTTTTGTCAAACATTTTATAGAATTCTTCTTCTATCAATTGAGCACAATTTTCCTTTCCATCATTTTCACGAAAGACATTATAGAGATGAATAATATATTGCAACCTCAATTCCATTTTCTTTGTAGTTTTCTTTTATAAACCAAACTAGTGATAAATAAGAAACTAAAAGATTCAGTTGCAAGATCTAAAGATATACCTTCAAGCACTCACCTCCCCGGCAACGGCGCCAGAAAAGAGCTTGATGTCTACTACACAACTTGTTCTTGTAGACTCGTGTTGGGCCTCCAAGCGCAGAGTTTTGTACAACAGTAGCAATTTTCCCTCAAGTGGATGACCTAAGGTTTATCAATTTGTGGGAGGTGTAGGATGAAGATGGTCTCTCTCAAACAACCCTGCAACCAAATAATAAAAAGTCTCTTGTGTCGCCAACACACCAAATACAATGGTAATTTGTATAGGTGCACTAGTTCGGCGAAGAGATGGTGATACAAGTGTAATATGGATGGTAGATATTGATTTTTGTAATAGTAACAATAAAAAACAGCAAGGTAGCAATTGATAAAACGGAGCACAAACGGTATTGCAATGCTTGAAAATGAGGCCTAGGGTCTGTACTTTCGCTAGTGCAATCTCTCAACAATGCTAATCTAATTGGATCATATAACCATCCCTCAACATGCGATGAAGAATGTAACACCCCCATGTATCAACTACAGTGATCACCTCTTAATCATGCCAAGTCATCATCATGATGCCATAAGAAAAACAGTTAAGAAATATTTCTACCTCAAATTCAGACTTAAAATAAAGTCAAATAATTATTTCTTCAAACTGAAAAACAGAATAGTTCATAATTTTGCAAATAATTATTAAGTAATTGTAAAATAGAAACCTACATTAATTAGATTATTAAAGTGCCCCTAGAAAAATCAAAACAGAACCAAAACATTATCAGTTAATCAATTAGCACTTAAATAAAATTTAAATGAAATCCATTTACCTCCAAACCTTTTTCCTGGCAGTGAGATATTTTGCCTAGTATTTAAATGGACCAGACTCATATTTTGCAAAAGTGAAATAGTGGCTAAATATTTTTGGCAAAGCAGAAATGAAAATAGAAAACAGAGTAAAGAAAAGAGAAAAGCTCCTGCGCACGCACGACCTACTAGCTACAGAAACCTGGGCCGGCCCAGCTCCCCGCACCGGTTGCCGCTCCGCCCTCCTTCCTGTTCCTCGGTCTCGGACCGCTACAGAGAGCGCTCCCGCCCGCGGTCGGCACCGCACCACCTCGCCGACGACGAGTGGGTGGATAAGAGCGCATCTCCCCGAACCCTAACTACCCACTCGCCCCACTCCTCTCTGTCCCTCCGCCTCGTCCCTCGCCAGATCCCCTTTCCTCTAGCCCTCTCCCTCTCGATCCCGAGCCGCCCGAGCACTACCACCGCTGCGCCATCATTGTCTACCTGCTCCGGCGCCTCCCCGGGCCATGGGAGGTTGACCGGGGGCCTCGCCGCGCCCCGTAGTCGCCATCCACGCCACCAGCGCGGGCTACGGGGTTCCCTGCCGCTGGATCGGGCGTCGCCCGCACCGTCAACCTCGTCGACCACCACCACTGCCTCGCCACGTCCAACTACTCTGACGTCTCCCCGGCCCCTCCCCGAGCTCACTTGTGCACATCTACAGGGCCCGGTGAGCTCCGCCGTCCGTTTCCCCACCTTCTTCTCTGCTCCCGACGTCGTGCACCGCCCGTAGCCGCGCCTGGTCGCGCAAGCCCGTGCCTCGACGCGCCCGGGGCCGCCCCCCCCCCCCGCTACTGTCGTCCGCGCCCCCATGGCTCGCTGCGCCCGGCCGTGCGCCCACGCGCGCGCGGCCCTGCCCGTGCGCACTGCCGCAGCTGCTCCTACTGCTTGCTGCGCCTGCCACAGCTACTGTCACCGCACTGCTCGCTGCTGCTTCTGCCCCGGCCGCCGCTTGCAGGTCGCCCCTCCCGCGTGCGCGTCGTGCCGCCCCCGGCCACCCTGCGCCACCGCGCCCGCCGCGTGCAGCCTTGCCGCGCGCGCTCCCGCAGTGCCCTACCTCGCCCCGCTTGCCGCTCGCTGCCGCTGCTACTCTGCTAAAGTTACTGCTACAGTACCATCAATTGGTACTGTAGCGATGGTACTGTAGCGGTAGCTAGCTTAGCTGTTGCTACTTTGACTACCCCTTTTGGCGCCAACAAAACAGCTAGCAGACGATCCTTAGCATGAGTAAAAATAATATGTGTAGAAAGTACGCTTGACGAACTTCATTTTATCCCATTGGACCAAATCCAAAAGTTGCCTGGATTAATTCCTATGAAAATGACAAAAGTCTTATGTTCTGTTAACTAGAAGAACTGAAAACAGATTACTGCCTTAGCTACTTTGGAGCTGTAGTTGAACTAGCTGCAGGCACTGTTCATGCCATCAATTGGCATGGCCTTGTAGTACTGTTGATGTAAAGTAAAACACCTATATGAAGTGTCTCCAATAGAACTACATAACAATAGCAATAGCCTCTGGAAAACAGCTAAGTGGTGTTTGAAACTGAGGGCTTCTCAGACTTGGAAGAATTTTGGAGATTTTCAGAAAACTTCGGAAATTCGTAGAAATTCATCCGTAACTCGGATGGAAAAACTTTATACATCAAAGTTGATCAGAATAACGAGACGAATCTGAATACGCTAACCACATGCCTGTCAGGTGCCCCTAGCTACCTGAACATGGAACCCTCCCCTCTGCTTCATCTGTCTGATAGATGCCTAACACCGGGAAAATATTCCAGATATTTTCCCGCTTCGTCTGTAGCACTTAATATTGCACTAGGGCACCCCTGCACTGCGCATTACCATGCTTTGTTTTGTGTTTGCTTCTGTTGCCGTGTATTTATTTGTTTCCTCCCCTCTTCTCTCTTGGTAGATCCCGGTACCGACGTCGCCCCGAGGACTGCTACACCAACGACCCTGCTTCTGCCACAAAGCTTCCAGGCAAGCACCCCCCTTTTGAGCATACCAATATCGCCTATTCTCTCTCTCTCATGCTTGCATTAGAAATTGCTGCTGCTACTGTTTAACCTATACTGATGCATAGCCTGTTTATTGTAACCTGCTATTGAGACCTTACCTGCTTATCCTAAACTGTCTAGTATAGGTTGGGTAGAGACCTACAAGAGACCCCACTTTGTCCCCAGTTGCCCCGCTGGATTATCAGATGACTCGATCAACGGGATCGACAGCCAGACCCCGGCACTGCACAACACCCCCCTTAGTTATATGACACTACAGCGTCACCATCGAGTGCCGAGGGTGATACCTCGTATAGCACTTCTGATATTAACTCTGTAGAGTAGCTATTCGGTCATGGTCATCGAGGGTGATTCCTCCTTCTCCACTTCCGATACGACCCTGTCGCGCAATACTTCAAGTGTGAACCTCGAGGGTGATTCCTCCTAAGTTCACCTTGATGGTTACATCGAGTGGGCATCCGTCGAGGGTGATACCTCGGATTCCCCTGATGTTATGGACACACGGTTACTGTGACTTTACCCCCTGAACCTTGTTAGAAACGGATCGGCCCCGAGGGCGACCCGAGGGAGTTACTTTTACTGCAGGACTGGAGGGACAGGCGGTACCACCCGGTAGAGGTGGACCTGAGTTCCCGACAGTCTTTTGCGAGACGGGTTGACCTGGACGGTGCCCGAGTGATGAATACGAGGCGTGGCCGGGCACTCTTGGCCCTTGCCGCAAGTCCTCGAGATGGGGCGACGGGGTCACTCCATCGTGAGTCTCTGCTCGTTACCGCACTACCAACACACTACGATTTGGATATTTGATCTGAGTGGGACTTTGGCCCGATAGCACTAACCATCACGCGGGAATAAATATGGGTACTCTGCATCGTGGCATCAGCCGAAAGCTTTGTCAGACGTCCAGTTCAGCATTGTGGCACGGTCGGATTGTACCGACCATCCGAGGCGGTGCTGGTATCCACCCTGCACACAATGACCCGGAGTGCACGGGGCGATGGCCCAAGACCCCCGAGCGCTTAGGTTGTAGATCGGCGGGGACCTCTCTGCTGAGCTCTAGGTAGGGCTGCGGTGTGTCGTTTGGCCGAGGCCGGGTATGACCCAGACAAGTGTGCCCGATCGGAGTTAATCGAGCGTGGTGGGTAAGTTGGTGCACCCCTGTAGGGAAGAACTAATCTATGCATAGCCGGATCCTCGGTAACGGACGCTCGGAGTTGTATCCCGATCGATACAACTAGAACATATTGATGAGATGAGATATGGATATTATGGCTCTGGGATTACTTTCTCGCAGGGAGTCGAGAAAGGATCTCTGGCCGAGGTTGATGACAGTATGGCTCTGGGATTGCTTTCTCGCAGGGAGTCGAGAAAGGATCTCTGGGTGAGGTTGAGACTTAATGATACTACTACTCTATATTGTACTACTCTACACTCTTCTAGTGCTGCAAGACCGTTGAAGATGCTAGTCTTTGATAGGACTAGGCTTTTCCCTCTATTCTGGCATTTCTGCAGCCCAGTCCACATATACAACCTTCCTTTGATAATGTTGCATATGTAGTGTAGATCCTTGCTTGCTGAGTACTTTGGATGAGTACTCACGGTTGCTTTGCATTCTTTTTCCCCCATATCCTTTTGATGCAACCAGATGACGGAGCCCCTGAGACAGCTGCCCCCGCCGATGATCGCTACTACTACCCCGGGGGTGGATACTACTACGAGTTGGCCGACGACCAGGAGTAGGTTCGGAGGGTCCCAGGCAGGAGGCCTGCGCCTTTCGATCGTAGTGTTTTCTTTTGCCCCGCCTTTTAAGGGCCTATCTGTGTTTTCTTTTATATCTGTACTCAGATATCTGATGCTTCCGCTGACGCTTGTATGTGAGCTTATGTATTCGAGCCCTCGAGGCCCCTGGCTTGTAATATAAAGCTTGTATGACTTTATTTATGTTTTAGAGTTGTGTTGTGATATCTTCCCGTGAGTCCTTAGGCTTGATCATGTGCATTTGCGTGTATGACTAGTGCATGATTGAGCCGGGGGTGCCACAAGTTGGTATCAGAGCCGACTACCTTTAGGAACCCCTTTTCCAACTCCTTGGCCGAAGTTGAGTCTAGTCTTTGAAAAACTGATTTACTAACATGGTTGTGTGGCTTACGGGCCCATGCCGCTAATGGGTGGTATTAGGATCTTTTATTCCTCAACCTTACTCTGGGACTCTGAATCTCTCTTCCATTCGGGTTAAATTTTTTACTAACTCTAACACTAGGTTCTCATAACCGCTTCCTCCCGGAGAGCTCCTTCAACACAGATGATCATCTGCTACATCAGAAGACTCTGAAGATACTTCTCGATGTTTCCCGAGACCCTGTGCCCACTGCTTTGTAGTTCCTGACCACCGATAAATCCTGACGGATAACTACTTACACTTGTCGTACATATATTCATTCCAGTTACTCTTTTGTTCCATCCGACATATCGAAATACTATCCGACATTTCAAGAATTCTCTGAACCTACTGCCTTGCAGTTCCTTTCCGCCTGAACATACTTATGAATAATTCATCACATCTCCGGGGATCCATTTATCCCCAGTTGTTCTTGTGTTTCAGGAAATACTTCGTATTGCTATCCGATCTCCTGATGATCCTCTGTAGCCTAGTGCTCCCGAAAGTCTTGTCTGCCTGCATTATGATTAAATCCATATGTCCGGCAATATTCATTAACATCCTTTGTCATTGTCATCCCGAGCCTATTGATTCATCATGTTGCGAATGCTCGCAATCATCAGTCGAACCCTGAAATTTGACCTTCCTGCTCAGACGTCATTCTGGACATGAGTGGGATCTTGGCCAATCATGTTGCAATTGATTGACCACCTAGTTTCCTTCAACTTGAACGCCGAATTATTCAACGGTGAACATCTCCATGTTGATCGCATCTACTATACGACTCATGTTCGACCTTTCGGTCTCTCGTGTTCCGAGGCCATGTCTGTACATGCTAGGCTCGTCAAGTCAACCTAAGTGTTTCGCATGTGTAAATCTGGCTTACACCCGTTGTATGCGAACGTTAGAATCTATCACACCCGATCATCACGTGGTGCTTCGAAACAACGAACCTTCGCAACGGTGCACACTTAGGGGGAGCACATTTCTTGAAATTTTTAGTGAGGGATCATCTTATTTATGCTACCGTCGTTCTAAGCAAATAAGATGTAAACATGATAAACATCACATGCAAATCATAAAGTGACATGATATGGCCAATATCATCTTGCACTTTTGATCTCCATCTTCGAGGCGTGGCATGATCACCATCATCACTGGCATGACACCATGATCTCCATCATCGTGTCTTCATGGAGTTGTCTCGCCAACTATTACTTCTACTACTATGGCTAACGGTTAGCAATAAAGTAAAGTAATTACATGGCGTTTTCATTGACACGCAGGTCATACAATAAACTAAGACAACTCCTATGGCTCCTGCCGGTTGTCATACTCATCGACATGCAAGTCGTGATTCCTATTACAAGAACATGATCAATCTCATACATCACATATATAATTCATCACATCCTTTTGGCCATATCACATCACATAGCATACTCTACAAAAAAAAGTGAGAGGGAGTGCATCTTCATACCCTTGAAGATCGCTAAGCGGAAGCGTTACAAGAACGCGGTTGATGGAGTCGTACTCGCGGCGATTCAAATCGCGGAAGATCCGATTCAAGCGCCGAACGGATGGCGCCTCCGCGTTCAACACACGTACAGCCCGGGGACGTCTCCTCCTTGATCCAGCAAGGGGAGAGGAGAAGATGAGGGAGAGCTCCGGCAGCACGACGGCGTGGTGGCGGTGGAGCTCATGGTTCTCCGGCAGAGCTTCGCTAAGCACTACGGAGGAGGAGGAGTAGGAGGGGGGAGGGCTGCGCCAGGGGCAAGGGGTGCAGCTCCCATGCACCTCCCCACTATATATAGGGGTGGAGGGGGCTGGTTTCTTGCCCTCCAAGTCCATTGGGGCGTTGGCAAAGGTGGGAGGAAAGAAATCCCATCCTTTCCCTTCCCCACCGATTGTTATCCCCCTTTTTAGGGATCTTGATCTTATCCCTTCGGGATATGATCTTATTCCTTCTAAGGGGGGATATTGGTGCGCCTTGACCAGGGGTGTGGGGCCTTGCCCCAACTACCCACATTCATGTGGGTCCCCCATGCAGGTGGGCCCCACTCCGGAACCTTCTAGAACCTTCTCGGTACAATACCGAAAAATCCCGAATATTTTTCGGTGGCCAAAATAGGACTTCCCATATATAAATATTTACCTCCGGACCATTCCGGAACTCCTCGTGACGTCCGGAATCTCATTCGAGACTCCAAACAACTTTCGATAACCACATACAATTCCCATTACAACTCTAGCATCACCGAACCTTAAGTGTGTAGACCCTACGGGTTCGGGAACCATGCAGACATGACCGAGACACCTCTCCGGCCAATAACCAATAGCGGGATCTGGATACCCATATTGGCTCCCACATGTTCCACGATGATCTCATCGGATGAACCATGAGGTTGGGGATTCAATCAATCCCGTATACAATTCCCTTTGTCCATTGGTATGTTACTTGCCTGAGATTCGATCGTCGGTATCCCTATACCTTGTTCAATCTCGTTACCGGCAAGTCTCTTTACTCGTTCCGTAACGCATGATCCCGTGGCTAACTCCTTAGTCACATTGAGCTCATTATGATGATGCATTACCGAGTGGGCCCAGAGATACCTCTCCGTCATACGGAGTGACAAATCCCAGTCTCGATACGTGCCAACCCAACAGACACTTTCGGAGATACCTGTAATGCACCTTTATGGTCACCCAGTTACGTTGTGACGTTTGATACACCCAAAGCATTCCTACGGTATCCGGGAGTTGCACAATCTCATGGTCTAAGGAAATGATACTTGACATTAGAAAAGCTATAGCAAACGAACTACACGATCTTGTGCTATGCTTAGGATTGGGTCTTGTCCATCACATCATTCTCCTAATGATGTGATCCCGTTATCAACGACATCCAATGTCCATGGTCAGGAAACAACAACCATCTATTGATCAACGAGCTAGTCAACTCGAGGCTCACTAGGGACATGCTGTGGTCTATGTATTCACACATGTATTACGGTTTCCGATTAATATAATTATAGCATGAACAATAGACAATTATCATGAACAAGGACATATAATAATAACCATTTTATTATTGCCTCTAGGGCATATTTCCAACATTCTAGTGCTGCAAGACCGTTGAAGATGCTAGTCTTCGATAGGACTAGGCTTTCCCCTCTATTCTGGCATTTCTGCAGCCCAGTCCACATATACAGCCTTCCTTTGATAATGTTGCATATGTAGTGTAGATCCTTGCTTGCTGAGTACTTCGGATGAGTACTCACGGTTGCTTTGCTTTCTTTTTCCCCCATATCCTTTTGATGCAACCAGATGACGGAGCCCCTGAGATAGCTGCCCCCGCCGACGATCGCTACTACTACCCCGGGGGTGGATACTACTACGAGTTGGCCGACGACCAGGAGTAGGTTCGGAGGGTCCCAGGCAAGAGGCCTGCGCCTTTCGATCGTAGTGTTTTCTTTTGCCCCACCTTTTAAGGGCCTATCTGTGTTTTCTTTTATATCTGTACTCAGATATCTGATGCTTCCGCTGACGCTTGTATGCGAGCTTATGTATTCGAGCCCTCGAGGCCCCTGGCTTGTAATATAAAGCTTGTATGACTTTATTTATGTTTTAGAGTTGTGTTGTGATATCTTCCCGTGAGTCCTTAGGCTTGATCGTGTGCATTTGCGTGTATGATTAGTGCACGATTGAGCCGGGGGCGTCACAAGTTGGTATCAGAGCCGACTGCCTGTAGGAACCCTTTTCCATCTCCTTGGCCGAAGTTGAGTCTAGTCTTTGAAAAACAGATTTACTAACATGGCTGTGTGGCTTACGGGCCCATGTTGCTAATGGGTGGTATTAGGATCTTTTATTCCTCAACCTTACTCTGGGACTCTGAATCTCTCTTCTATTCGGGTTAATTTTTTTACTAATTCTAACACTAGGTTCTCGTAACCGCTTCCTCCCGGAGAGCTCCTTCAACACATATGATCGTCTGCTACATCAGAAGACTCTGAAGATACTTCTCAATGTTTCCCGAGACCCTGTGCCCACTGCTTTCTAGTTCCTGACCATCGGTAAATCCTGACGGATAACTACTTACACTTGTCGTACATATATTCATTCCAGTTACTCTTTTGTTCCATCCGACATATCGAAATACTATCCGACATTTTGAGAATTCTCTGAACCTACTGCCTTGCAGTTCCTTTCTGCCTGAACATACTTATGAATAATTCATCACATCTCCGGGGATCCATTTATCCCCAGTTGTTCTTGTGTTTCACGAAATACTTCGTATTGCTATCCGATCTCCTGATGATCCTCTGAAGCCTAGTGCTCCCGAAAGTCTTGTCTGCCTGCATTATGATTAAATCCATATGTTCGGCAATATTCAGTAACATCCTTTGTCATTGTCATCCCGAGCCTATTGATTCATCATGTTGCGAATGCTCACAATCATCAGTCGAACCCTAAAATTTGAACTTCCTGCTCAGACGTGATTCTGGACATGAGTGGGATATCGGCCAATCATGTTGCAATTGATTGACCACCTAGTTTCCTTCAACTTGAACGCCAAATTATTCAGCTGTTTCTATAATCTGATGCCTTTGCATTCTTTCCTTCTTCTGATTGAGTACTAATACTCACATCAGATCCATTGAGGACCGCTAAATCCTTTGTTGGATTATTATCTGGCAGTGTCCTTCATATTCAAAATCTTGTGCGCTCTTCCCCTGATACATATTGCCTTCGGTAAATTGTATCCTTGGCTTATTGTCAACCATGCTCTGCTATTGAGCTGATGTTATATGCTCTGGAAGTTAGTGGTATATGTCCCTAAGATGCCCCAATGGGTTGAACCTATGTTTTCCCTAATCCGTGTGAACTCGAAAGTTAGGCGAGTCATACTCTTCTGGTACTTCGCCAGATAAATCTTCCGCACTACAAATTCTTTGAAAACGAGAAGTGAATGAGAGGTTATGCATTGAAGAAGTGGGATTCGACCTTGAACTGTGTGTTCATGCCCATGGACCCGATGTAGAACTTATCATGGAAGCTGCTCGTACAAATAATTATTTCCTTGGTACAAAACTATCTTGTAACTGAGAATTGATATTTTGCAACCGTGGTTCCGACCATAATCTCTCCTTGATTCCATTTCCCGGACAAGTTAAAATACTTGTCCTCTGCAGATCATTTCACCTGTCCAACCTCCATTCTGATCTACCTTCAAGTATTGCCCCATGTCATCCTGTCATTGCACTACCTATTGTGAATTCTTATTGGAATGATACTCCATCATGTCATCCCTGGCCTGATCGGCTACATAAATATCGTGCTAATTTTAAACTATGCTACCTGATCCTTATGCCCGGAGCAACTCCAGATGATGAGCTTAGCTTACGTCGATCTTCCTCATCTTATCATTGCACCTCAAACAACAAGCTTGATTTCGAGCTTGTGTCATATCCATGGTTTCGTTGACCTTGAACTTCACTTCATTTGCTTTGACCATCTTACTGATCGATCTCATCTCCTTGAAACCCCTCGACAAATGTGCCGTGCTCAACGTTAAGATTTTGACTTCTTCTGAGATGTCAATCATATTCATGGTGAGAAATACCATCCTTGCCCTCGATGACTTGTGTTATCGTCGACAACACTCTTGTCTCCTTCCCAACACCTGTTCGATCATGTCTTGGTTATACTTTGAGTTCCTTGTTATTCTTGAAATTGTTCCTTTGTATCTCTTGTGATCTTCAGATCCAACCCTTACTTGAAACACCATATCAATGCTACCTCGAAGCATGACTGTGGTATTCCGAATATCAACAAGAACATTGGAAGTGCATTGCCAAATGTTTCTTGCTCTATTATCCAAACATTGTTGTATGGATAACATCATGAATCCCCTTGCCCCTTTTATCTAAAAGGTGATGTACCTGTTGTCCTAACATGTATATCATGCTCCGCTTTTCCTTGGGAAGGATATACTCTCAATTCTAGTGTGTGAACACATTTTCCTTTCCATTGATCTGTTTAATTCTGATAACCACATTTTCCTTTTCATTGGTTTTTTAACCTTGCTTGTGATCTTTATGATATAAGCAGAATAAATCCCTGCTTATGTAAACACCTCGTTGTACAACCTTGTCAAAGAGACCCCATTACTATTGTTGATGACATTCCGGTAACCACCGATGGACGAGAACTTTTCCTATTGGTCCGCCTCGTCCAACGAGCAGGAAAATGGTTCTCTTCGTCCCTCGCCCTTGGTACCGACGTTGTTGCCGACATAGCTGACAAGCTAACTTCTGACATGCCTTGTTGTCATGACCATGATGTCACCGTCCTCCCTACTCTTGATCGACACTCACCACAGTTCCACATGATCGGAACCTGACTCTTCTGTACATCTTTGATTCTGAAGTTTCCGTTGCTCTTGGCCTTGTGTGTTATCACGAGCCACCCTCTAAGAGATGATCTATTCCCGATACTATGAACCCCTTTTCACACTCTGTTCAGTTACCGATCGGATGTCCATTCGTTTGAAATTTCTTAGTGTACTCATATTTTGCTCCCGGTGTTTTCCTAAGTTTCAACTCAAGAGAATACTTCTGCCACATTCCCTGAATTGTCCAGCAGATAATCGACCCTATAAAGGTCAGTTCTCCCAAAGTTATCCTTTACTTCCCCACTTAAATCTCGGGACGAGATTTCTTGTAGTGGAGGAGAATTGTAACACCCCCATGTATCAACTACAGTGATCACCTCTTAATCATGCCAAGTCATCATCATGATGCCATAAGAAAAACAGTTAAGAAATATTTCTACCTCAAATTCAGAATTAAAATAAAGTCAAATAATTATTTCTTCAAACTGCAAAACAGAATAGTTCATAATTTTGCAAATAATTATTAAGTAATTGTAAAATAGAAACCTACATTAATTAGATTATTAAAGTGCCCCTAGAAAAATCAAAACAGAACCAAAACATTATCAGTTAATCAATTAGCACTTAAATAAAATTTAAATGAAATCCATTTACCTCCAAACCTTTTTCCTGGCAGTGAGATATTTTGCCTAGTATTTAAATGGACCAGACTCATATTTTGCAAAAGTGAAATAGTGGCTAAATATTTTTGGCAAAGCAGAAATGAAAATAGAAAATAGAGTAAAGAAAAGAGAAAAGCTCCTGCGCACGCACGACCTACTAGCTACAGAAACCTGGGCCGGCCCAGCTCCCCGCACCGGTTGCCGCTCCCCCCTCCTTCCTGTTCCTCGGTCTCGGACCGCTACAGAGAGCGCTCCCGCCCGCGGTCGGCACCGCACCACCTCGCCGACGACGAGTGGGTGGATAAGAGCGCATCTCCCCGAACCCTAACTACCCACTCGCCCCACTCCTCTCTGTCCCTCCGCCTCGTCCCTCGCCAGATCCCCTTTCCTCTAGCCCTCTCCCTCTCGATCCCGAGCCGCCCGAGCACTACCACCGCTGCGCCATCGTTGTCTGCCTGCTCCGGCGCCTCCCCGGGCCATGGGAGGTTGACCGGGGGCCTCACCGCGCCCCGTAGTCGCCATCCACGCCACCAGCGCGGGCTACGGGGTTCCCTGCCGCTGGATCGGGCGTCGCCCGCACTGTCAACCTCGTCGACCACCGCCACTACCTCACAGCGTCCAACTACTCCGACGTCTCCCCGGCCCCTCCCCGAGCTCACTTGTGCACATCTACAGGGCCCGGTGAGCTCTGCCGTCTGTTTCCCCACCTTCTTCTGTGCTCCCGACGTCATGCATCGCCCGTAGCCGTGCGTGGTCGCGCAAGCCCGTGCCTCGATGCGCCCGGGGCCGCCCCCCCCGCTACTGTTGTCCGCGCCCCCATGGCTCACTGCGCCCGGCCATGAGCCCACGCGCGCGCGGCCCCGCCCGTGCGCGCTGCCGCAGCTGCTCCTACTGCTTGCTGCGCCTGCCACAGCTACTGTCACCGCACTGCTCGCTGCTGCTTCTGCCTCGGCCGCCGCTTGCAGGTCGCCCCTCCCGCGTGCGCGCCGTGCCGCTCCCGGCCACCCTGCGCCACCGCGCCCGCCGCGTGTAGCCTTGCCGCGTGCGCTCCCGCAGTGCCCTGCCTCGCCCCGCTTGCCGCTCGCTGCCACCGCTACTCTGCTGAAGTTACTGCTACAGTACCATCGATTGGTACTGTAGTGATGGTACTGTAGCGGTAGCTAGCTTAGCTGTTGCTACTTTGACTACCCCTTTTGGCACCAACAAAACAGCTAGCAGACGATCCTTAGCATGAGTAAAAATAATATGTGTAGAAAGTACGCTTGACGAACTTCATTTTATCCCATTGGACCAAATCCAAAAGTTGCCTGGATTAATTCCTATGAAAATGACAAAAGTCTTATGTTCTGTTAACTAGAAGAACTGAAAACAGATTACTGCCTTAGCTACTTTGGAGCTGTAGTTGAACTAGCTGCAGGCACTGTTCATGCCATCAATTGGCATGGCCTTGTAGTACTGTTGATGTAAAGTAAAACACCAATATGAAGTGTCTCTAATAGAACTACATAACAATAGCAATAGCCTCCGAAAAACAGCTAAGTGGTGTTTAAAACTGAGGGCTTCTCAGACTTGGCAGAATTTCGGAGATTTTCAGAAAACTTCGGAAATTCGTAGAAATTCATCCGTAACTCGGATGGAAAAACTTTATACATCAAAGTTGATCAGAATAACGAGACCAATCCGAATACGCTAACCACATGCCTGTCAGGTGCTCCTAGCTACCTGAACATGGAACCCTCCCCTCTGCTTCATCTGTCTGACAGATGCCTAACACCGGGAAAATATTCCAGATATTTTCCCGCTTCGTCTGTAGCACTTAATATTGCACTAGGGCACCCCTGCACTGCGCATTACCATGCTTTGCTTTGTGTTTGCTTCTGTTGCCGTGTATTTATTTGTTTCCTCCCCTCTTCTCTCTCAGTAGATCCCGGTACCGACGTAGCCCGAGGACTGCTACACCAACGACCCTGCTTCTGCCACAAAGCTTCCAGGCAAGCACCCCCCTTTTGAGCATACCGATATCGCCTATTCTCTCTCTCTCTCTCATGCTTGCATTAGAAATTGCTGCTGCTACTGTTTAACCTATTCTAATGCATAGCCTATTTATTGTAACCTGCTATTGAAACCTTACCTGCTTATCCTAAACTGTCTAGTATAGGTTGGGTAGAGACCTACCAGAGACCCCACTTTGTCCCCAGTTGCCCCGCTGGATTATCAGATGACTCGATCAACGGGATCGACAGCCAGACCCCGGCACTGCACAACACCCCCCTTAGTTGTACGACACTGCAGCGTCACCATCGAGTGCCGAGGGTGATACCTCGTATAGCACTTCTGATGTTAACTCTGTAGAGTAGCTATTCGGTCGTGGTCATCGAGGGTGATTCCTCCTTCTCCACTTCCGATACGACCTTGTCGCGCAACACTTCAAGTATGAACCTCGAGGGTGATTCCTCCTAAGTTCACCTTGACGGTTACATCGAGTGGGCATCCGTCAAGGGTGATACCTCGGATTCCCCTGATGTTATGGACACACGGTTACTGTGACTTTACCCCCTGAACCTTGTTAGAAATGGGTCGGCCCCGAGGGCGACCCGAGGGAGTTACTTTTACTGCAGGACTGGAGGGACAGGCGGTACCACCCGGTAGAGGTGGGCCTGAGTTCCCGACAGTCTTTTGCGAGACGGGTTGACCTGGACGGTGCCCGAGTGATGAATACGAGGCATGGCCGGGCACTCTTGGCCCTTGCCGCAAGTCCTCGAGAAGGGGCGACGGGGTCACATCGATCGTGAGTCTCTGCTCGTTACCGCACTACCAACACACTACGATTTGGATATTTGATCTGAGTGGGCCTTTGGCCCGATAGCACTAACCATCACGCGGGAATAAATATGGGTACTCTGCATCATGGCATCAGCCGAAAGCTCTGTCAGACGTCCAGTTCAGCATTGTGGCACGGTCGGATCATACCAACCATCCGAGGCGGTGCTGGTATCCACCCTGCACACAACGACCCGTAGTGCACGGGGCGATGGCCCAAGACCCCCGAGCGCTTAGGTTGTAGACCGACGGGGACCTATCTGCTGAGCTCTAGGTAGGGTTGCGGTGTGTCGTTTGGCCGAGGCCGGGTATGACCCAGACAAGTGTGCCCGGCCGGAGTTAATCGAGCGTGGTGGGTAAGTTGGTGCACCCCTGCAGGGAAGAACTAATCTATGCATAGCCGGATCCTCGATAACGGACGCTCGGAGTTGTATCCCGATCAATACAACTACAATATATTGATGAGATGAGATATGAATATTATGGCTCTGGGATTGCTTTCTCGCAGGGAGTCGAGAAAGGATCTCTGGGTGAGGTTGAGACTTAATGATACTACTACTCTATATTGTACTACTCTACACTCTTCTAGTGCTGCAAGACTGTTGAAGATGCTAGTCTTCGATAGGACTAGGCTTTCCCCTCTATTCTGGCATTTCTGCAGCCCAGTCCACATATACAGCCTTCCTTTGATAATGTTGCATATGTAGTGTAGATCCTTGCTTGCTGAGTACTTCGGATGAGTACTCACGGTTGCTTTGCTTTCTTTTTACCCCATATCCTTTTGATGCAACCAGATGACGGAGCCCCTGAGATAGCTGTCCCCGCCGACAATCGCTACTACTACCCCGGGGGTGGATACTACTACGAGTTGGCCGACGACCAGGAGTAGGTTCGAAGGGTCCCACGCAGGAGGCATGCGCCTTTCGATCGTAGTGTTTTCTTTTGCCCCGCCTTTTAAGGGCCTATCTGTGTTTTCTTTTATATCTGTACTCAGATATCTGATGCTTCCGCTGACGCTTGTATGCGAGCTTATGTATTCGAGCCCTCGAGGCCCCTGGCTTGTAATATAAAGCTTGTATGACTTTATTTATGTTTTAGAGTTGTGTTGTGATATCTTCCCGTGAGTCCTTAGGCTTGATTGTGTGCATTTGCGTGTATGATTAGTGCACGATTGAGCCAGGGGCGTCACAAAGAATCACTCCAAAGTTCTTATCTAGCGGAGAACATAAGAAGAAATTGTTTGTAGCTATTCTTTCCGATCGATCTATCCAAGAGTTCGTACTAAAATAACACCAAGTTATTCTTTCTGATTGATCTATCAAGAGTTCGTACTAAAATAACACTAAGTTATTCTTTCCGATCGATCTATCAAGAGTTCGTACTAAAATAACACCAAAGCAAATTCAGATTCATAATACTCAATCCAACACAAAGAACCTCAAAGAGTGCCCCAAGATTTTTACCGAAGAAACAAAAGATGAGAACGTGCATCAACCCCTATGCATAGATTACCCCAATGTCACCTCGGGAATCCGCAAGTTGAGTACCAAAACATATCTCAAGTGAATCAATATAATACCCCATTGTCACCACGGGTATTCATATGCAAGACATACATCAAGTGTTCTCAAATCCATAAAAGTATTCAATCCGATAAAACAAAATCTCAAAGGGAAAACTCAATTCACAACAAGATAGAGAGGGGAAAACACCATATGATCCAAATATATTAACAAAGCCCATGATACATCAAGATTGTGCCATCTCAAGAACACGAGAGAGAGATTAAACACATAGCTACTGGTACAAACCCTCATCCCCGAGGGTGGACTACTCCATCCTCATCATGGTGGCCGCCGGGATGATGAAGATGGCCACCGGTGATGATTTCCCCCTTCGGCAGGGTGTCGGAACGGGGTCTAGATTGGTTTTTCATGGCTACAGAGGCTTGCGGCGGCGAAACTTCTGATCTAGGGTTACCCCCGATGGTTTCTCTATTTATAGGAATTTTTGGCATTGGTTTCACGCTAAGATGGTCCTCGAGGTGAGCACAACCCATCGGGGCGCGCCTGGGCCCCTTGACGCGCCTCGGTGTCTTGTGCCCTACTCCTTCACCTTCTAGTCCTTCCACGAAGCTTCGGGGTCTCTTTTGTTCCAAAAAAAATCATCAAAAATTTTCAGCTCATTTGGAGAACTTTCATTTTTGCACAAAAAGCAACACCACGGTAGTTCTGCTGAAAACAACGTTAGTCTGGGTTAGTTCCTTGCAAATCATACCAAAACCATATAAAATTGTTGTAAACATGGCATGATACTTCATAAATTATAGATACATTGGAGACGTATCACGGGGTGACAAGACGTGCGAGAGAAGGACGAAAGGACACGTACACATACGGTTAATAAAAAAACATTTGCGATTTAATTACCTACTACTCCCGTCCTGGTTTATAAGTCATCTATTTATTTTTGTGCCAAAGTTTGACTAGAGATTTAACTAATAAAATATGAATGCATGTCGCCAAAGATTATATCGTTGGATTCGTAATTGAACATAGTTTCCAATTTTATAATTTTTATAACATGCATTAACATTTTGTTGGTTAAATTTAAGGTCAAAATATGGCACAGAATATAAAGGGGTCTAATAGACTAAGACAGAGGTAGTAGCACACAGCCGCTCTCTACGCAGCGACGCAACTGCCGGCCGGCTTGTAGACGACCATTCCCTGCGTGTTCAACTGCTCTATGCGTGTGGTTGCTGGCTGTTGAGGCGGCCACGACGCGCTCTGCTCTCGCGTCCCTCCGAGCGCTCTGCCCTCATCCCTCCACGTGCACTGCCAGTGTTTGCGGCCGGCGTCACGCATGTTCGTGTTGCCATTATGCATGCGGTTGCACCGAGCGCGGCGCCATGATGCAGTTACCCGCTGGAAAAACTGCCATGCGGACGTGCCGAGAATCCAGGCCGCCCGGCCCCCATTTATTCCTGCGGCCATTTAACCTTCATCTCTCGCGCCACACAACACAATAAGCACACCCACGACGACACATACAGAGAGGACATCCAGCGGTTCCAATGGCGCTTCCTGTGGCTCCAATGGCGCTCCCAGCGGTCGCCGACGACAACGGGGGACAGTTCACCACGCATCACGTAGTGGACACCCACATGAGGGGGAAGGCCCTCTCGGTGGTGTACATGAATGAGCCGGTCCCAGTGGAGAGCTCCATCCAAACTATGGAGCAGTTGCTTGCTGAGGATAATTACCAAGTGGTCGGCTTCGACCTCGAGTTCACCAGCGGTCGTGCCGGGCACGATCAGAAGGTTGTCGTCGCCCAGTTGTGCATGCAACATGACGTCTACCACCTGGCCACAAGGCCTTGCGAGCATTTCTCCAGGTTTATCAATAGCTCCGACTACAGTTTCGCTACGATGGACACCACCAACGATCTAAAAGGGCTCAAGGTTTCGGGCTTGACCTGCCAGAATCTTGTCGACATACGTGACCACTACAAGGTCTGGGGCAGCGACGAAAACAAACAGAACTCCCTGGTTGACCTCGCCTCGGCCATCATCGACCCCTACTACATGAAGATAAAGGATGAGAGCAAGAAGGACAAGAATGCCTAGCATAGTGTCTGGCATCAGAGACTAGATGAAGAACACGTCAAGTACGCGACCAAGGACACGTACACAAGCTACAAGATGTACAGGCGGATCGTTGACATGAGGAAGTGTCTTCTTCCTGACCCAGATGAGGGATCAAGCCACAGAGCAGTGGCGGGAGCATCACAAGAATTAGATGACTAGACGATCGTTTCTCCTAGTTTAGAATGCGTGCAATTGTTTATTGAGGTGTGTGCGAATGATCTGTATAGTCACTTATGTAATTGGATGTTTATTTCAGTTATATATATATATATATATATATATATATATGTTATTCTTCTATAGACAGAGCAAATCACACGGCTTATTAGCAGCAATCGTCTGTGTTATTATTGGTCTTCACACACATTTCTGATTACGGACCTGTTTGCCACGTATCACACACATCTTGTTCAGTTGAACTGTTTTTGTTGTCTTAGCTCATCATAAACAGTTCATCCGAGTGAACTGTATGCCCTCGATCACACACACCTTGATCTGGCTGACCGTTTCTATTGTGTTGCCTAATCTCACACAGTTCATCCTAGTGAACTGTATGCCGTATATCGCACACACCCTCATCTGGCTGCTCATTTCTGTTGTTCTGCCTCATCGCAAACAGTTCTACTGGATTAACCGTTTGCCACGCATCGCACACGCAACTCTAATCTAAACCGTGTTTGATGTCACCGCCATCGCAAACGTTTTGTATCTTTTTTGACGGTTTTATTACATCACTGCTTGTGATTAATGCATCGCACACAGTTTCATCGAAGGGTCTCTGATTGGACTGTCGCATTTGGACCAACCTGCAGTAGTGATAGTCATCATCTTCCTCCGCCCAATCCAATATAGGGCGCAGACAACCGTCCTTTCCCGGCGGTGGCGCCCCCTATGGCACTCCACCCCTCTCGACCTCATCGACGCCCACGAGCTCTGCCATGGCTATCGCAAAAGCTTGGATGCGTTCTCCCAGATCCTCGGCAGTGACCATAGCCCAATCAGAGGCCTTATCACGGGCAAGTTCCGTTCCAACGGCAAGGACCGAGCCAAGCTTGATGAGTGGTTCCGATCCCCCGCCCTAGATCAGCTCGAGGAGCTCAGTTTTAATGATGGGCATATGCGCTCGCTGCCAATGTCCGCGCTCCGCCTCGCGCCCATGCTGCGCCTCGCCAAGTTCATGAACTGCCATCCCCCCTTAATGACGCGCCCGCTCTTTTTCTACCATGACTGAAGCACCTCAAGATCATCGCCGTATGCATCCCAAAGGATGGCATGGAGTGCCTGCTCCGCGGCTGTGCTACACTCGAGTACCTTCGTCTTCTGGCGATCAATGGGTTGAGTAGCTTCCACATCACCACCATGACTCTCCGGACTATTTATGTGTGTGGCTGGTGCTGCAACAAGAGATCACAAAAGGTGGACCACAATATGGTCATTGAGGACACACCTTCACTTGAGAGATTACTTGTAGTTGATCAACAAGGTCCAACAAGAATCAATGTCATTTCTGCACCGAAATTGACAGTGGTGGGCTACTCGTCTGTCAAATACTCCGAACTTGTTATTGGATCCACATCCGTTTAGGTACAACAGTCGCCTTCTACCTCTCCTTCTTGATATCAACATTATTTCTAATTTTGAAGATGTATGTTCGTCTGTCATCCAGAAAATGATTCCGACAATCTTGACCCCGAATCTGCGCATAGTGAAGGTCTTGGCACTAGAATCTATCGGCCCCAACCTGCACCAAGTTGTCAGTTTCCTGAGATGCTTTTCGTGCCTGGAGAAGCTATATATCGAGGTGATGTTCCTTTCCTGTTAAATGTTAACCATAAGGGAGTTCAATTTTTGGCACCTTTTCCCAAGTTTACAATGACAATGTACTACGATTTCTGAAGGAATTTTGGAGGATTTCAGTACATACATCCCCCCCATATTGGTTGCTTGATTCATATGGTTAAAATCCATAAGCATTTCTCCTTTGGATTCATCTGTACTAGTTTTCTTAGGGAATTTTTCATCCACTCCAACCTCTTGTGAAGAAGGCTACATTTTTCTAGATTGTAATCAAATGCCCATGTTAATCATGTTGGACCAAAGATGGCACGTTAGTGCATTTTACAAATCCTGCAAACCAAATAGGCCTCTAGTAGTGTTCAAAACTGCATGTAGGCACTAACACATTCTCTTTTTTTGCAGATAATATTAGGCCCGGTGGTGGATAATGTGATACAATATAACAATCACATCGAATGCCTAGATCTGCATCTCTCAGAAATTACTTTGAACTCCTACCGAGGGACCTTACTGGAGAATATATTCGCCAGGTTCTTTGTTGTCAGAGCAAGGGTGCTGAAGGTAATGAGGTTTGCCCTGCATTTATTTTGCAAAAATGAATGGTTTGTTGATCAGCGCCGACGGCTGCGGCGGAATGGAAAAGGCTCCGAAAAAGCTGAATTTCATTTTGGAACTTCAGATGGCAGAGTAATCAGAAGTCATCGTGTCAACCCCATACATGACTTGTCAGTGGTTGATCCCTTTGCAGAAATGATGAGGTTTCGAAACCATCCTTACTAGTGGTATTATTAGTTTGAACCTCTCTTATATCCATGTTCAGCTGATCAGCACGGGCGTTTGCAGCTGAATGAGCTGAATTTCATTTCTAATATCAGTTTGAACCTTGTAATCTTCGAATTGGAGCCATATAACTCTGGAATTTGAACCTTGTAATATTTTGGGCTTTTGTGGTACAATCGTTGAAATGGCATCGTATGAGACTCGTATATTGGTAGTACTATTTTGACCTTAATATGCAATTGACTTAGATTTTATTAACCATTCTCGAATGTGTTTCCCTTGTCGATCTCATAGCACACAATCTGCATAGCTAACTCGACTGCGATCTTCGACATTATTGCACACAGTTGGTTTCTTCAACCGTGTGCCCTGTAGAGCGCAAAATTAATTATCGCACTCGAGTGTCCATCATCAACCTTCTGTGTAACTTTGACCTCATCACCCACGGGTAAACTTATGATCGAAGTCATTCCACGCACTTCGTTTTTGCAAAGCTTTTTGTTAATAAATGCCCATGATTTTCCCCTCTTCTAGCTGACGCGTGGCCAAACTAGGCGGGCGGGAAGCTTGCGCGGTTGCGCGAGAACATGCTCTCCATTGATACATTTGGCGCCTCTTCGAGCCCATGCGTGGTCAAACGAAACACGTGTGGGGTGCTCAAGCGTGCACTGGAATCCTCCGCTATGAACGCGGTGACAAGACGTGACGATTATAGGCCGGCCGGCCCCATTTATTACAGTGGCCATTTATCCCTTGTGTAGCTTCAACATTTCGATCGCGCCCCAGTATTGCAAGAAGCACACCCACCACGACAAATTCTTAGAAGGTATCCTGCATGGCTCCCATGGCGCTCCGAGCGGCTGACGACGACGAGCAGCAGTTCACCATGCATGCCGTGGTGGACACCCACAGAAGGTTCACGGAGCTCTCGGTGGTGTACACCAACAACCCGGTCTGCATGGAGCACTCCATCCCCATCATGGAGCTATTGCTTGCTGAGGAGAAGTACAAGGTGGTCGGGTTCGACCTCAAGTACACCAGCGCTTGTGACGGGTCTTGTCCCAAGGTCGTCGTCGCCCAGATGTGCATACGCAATCACGTCCTGGTCTACCACTACTGCCTGGCCACAAGGCCTTGCGAGCATTTTGCCAGGTTTGTCGATAGCACCCACTACATGTTCGCTACGGTGGACATCACCAATAATGTAAATGTGCTCAAGAATTCGAGCATCGCCTGCCAGAATCTTTTCAACATCCATGGCCAATACAAGATCTAGGGCAGCAAGAAGCATGAGAAGGACTCACTGGTTCACCTCGCCGAGGCCATCATCGACCCCTACTACAGAGACATGAAGGATTCCTGCAACAAGGACAAGTGTGCCTGGCACTCGGCCTAGATGGAGAAACTCGACAAAGCTCACGTCGTGTACGCGGCCAAGGAGGCGTACACGAGCTACGAGATGTACAGGCGGATCATTGACATGAGGAAGTGCCTCCTTCCCCAAAATGGCCAGGGATCCAACCGGAGGCAGAGCAATGGCAAGCATCGTCACAACAAGAAGTAGATGATTAGATGCTCGTTTCTCCTAGTTTAGTTCTCCCTCCATCCCAAAATAAGTGTCTCAACTTTGCACTAACTTTAGTACAAAGTTGTACTAAGCTTGAGACACTTATTTTGGGACGGAGGAAGTATGCATGTAATTGCTTACTGTGGTGTGTGGAAATGTTATGTGTGTAGTCACTTATGTAATTGTATGCTTAATTTGGTTATGCAATGTTGTTCTTATAAGTATATATGTTGATGTTCTGTAGACAGATGTAACACCCTGGATTTTGCCCATTTTTTTCCTTTTGGTTTTGGTCTGGACTTGCCTTTCTGTGGCTTAGTAGTTTTGCAACCTGGAGGGATCACCCTTGATTCCTCTTCCCAAGTGGCTTGTCAACCTCAAAACCATCCCAAGACCATGTCCTTTCCATCTTGGACCAACCCCAATATTTTTTTCTTGGGAATATTCCTTTTTCTATTAAAGGAATAACCCTGTTTGTCCTGGGTTGTGAAGCAACCCACATTTCCATCATTCCAAAGATTCCCAAATAATTCTCATAAATTGTTTGGGTCAGATCTTCCACAAATATGTCAAAACCCTTCCTTGACATGTTCAAAAATATTTCATAAATATTCCTTTTCTGATTCTGCCCCAGCTGTCAAGTTGAGAAGCAAGTACTCGTTATATTTTCTTGCTTGGTATCAAACTTTTGGGCATTCTTTCCTATCCATATCATTTCCACATGCCAAAATTCAACTTCATTTGGCTATTAAATCTCCCTTGGCTAATTTCCAAAGTTTCTGGTCAACTAGAAGCTTTGTGAAGCAAGTTCTAGATAGGAGTATCCAAATGAGTTGAAATTTTGCAAGAATCTCCATATGCTCAAATCATGACTCTCCACCAAGTTTCAACCCTATCAAATCATCTATGTGAGCACAGCCTCAAATCTTGGTTTCTGGTCAGATTTTCACATTGTGAAGCAGCTATATTTTATGCTGCTCCATAATTGTTGAAAATTTACCAGAGCATTCTCCTACCAATATAACCTATCTCCACAAAATTTTGGCTCATTTCATATTCCCAATAATTCCCTAGAATTTTTCTAGGATTCTGGTTAGAGAGCTTCATTGTGAAGGAAGTACCATTTTGGCTTGTCCAAATGGCATGAAATTTTTATGGAACTCTCATATGACCAAATCATAAATCCATGCCCATTTTGAGCCCTAGGAAACACTATATGTGAGTGGCACATCAAGATTTGTTTTCTGGACCAGATTGGTCAGTTGCAAAGCAACTATATTAAACCTTGGTCCATTTCTCTCCAAACTTCACAGGATTATAGTCCTTCCTACCCTAAACCTCCCAGACATCAGCTTTGGCCCTTATCACTTCTCTGTTCATCACAGTGGTGTGGTCAAGTTTGCTACACCAAACTTCAGGTGACCACTCCCATCCAACCACAGTGCTTTTCATCGAGCCATCACCTCCCTGAGACTGTACTTTGGAGGGACTACCCACTAGACAAGACGCTGCATGCCAGCCAGCGCGCTCTGGCGATGGAACCCCTCGGTTTCGTCCGTTCCTGCCCGCCCTCGCCACCTAGCCATGTCTAGGGGCTTCACCTCGTCGTCTTCCTTCTTCTGGATCACTCTCCCCCTTCGGATTCTTTCTCCTTGCGCTATGGCGATCGCCGCTGCTGTTCTGCCCGTGACACCGTCGTCGTTTTCCCCTGTCCCCTCCTCCTCAAGCTCTCCCAAAGCTCCTACGAGCCCCTCCACCCCTCCACGAAACCTCCCAACACCGGACACGGATAGCCACGCCACCCCGTGCTCCAGTGCGCCGATAAGATCGCCGCCGTGGCCGTCCTTATCACCTCGCCGTCGCCCAGCTATTTATAGGCCCTCCCCGCGGCCCCCGAGCATCTCATCGCCCCCACCACCCACCACTACCCCTCCCCAACCTCTCGCCCGAGCCCCGGAGCTCTTCCTCGCCGTCCACCATCGACATGGCTGCCACGAAGCTCTGCTCAAATTCGAGCTGCTCCGAGCCCCCTTCCTTCTCCCACCACCACCGTAGTACCACCCAGAGCCCCGCGGAGCTCCCCTGCTCTTCCCCTCGCTCGCCGGACCACTGTAGTGCTCGCGCCCAATCTCGCCGGAGCCGCCGTCCGCCACGGCCGATGTTCCGCTCGCTACGACGCTCTCCGGCGGGAGTGAAGCCTCGGGATGGATGCGGCCCGTCCTCCTGAGCTCGTGGGTAGGTCACACGCCACGGGAGATGGCTGGAGTTGCCGGCAAACTCCGGTCGAGCGCCGCCCTGTCTCGGCCGAGCTCGGGCGTGAGAGCTTGAAGACGCTGACTCGGCCAGGCGGGTCCCACCGCTCCTCGGTCCCACCGGTCAGCGGCAGCGATCGGGCCCCGCACTCGCCATTCTGGATAAGTGGCGGGGCAAGTGGGCCAGCCCAGTGGAGTGGCGGTGTACAGCAGCCGCGGCAGCTTTCGGCCCAGTTCGGCCCAGGCGCACAGTGCGCTTTATTCTTTTCTCAGAAAAAAAAACAGCCAGGGACCTAGAAGTAAATACTTTTCTTATAGAAAGGTCCTTGGCAGTCAAACCATCGCATCTTTTTGCTCGGAACTCCGATCGAGGAGAATTCAAAGCCCACTTCTTCGTCTCTTCGAGCCCGTCATGCTGGTATCGTTTTCATAATGTTTTGACACTGTGAAAATGACCATTTTGCCCTTGGCCGTAAACAGCCCCCTCCGTGAGAGAGCTGTTTCCGGCAACTCTTTCCGCGGACTCTCCGCACTTCTTCCCGATGGTTCCTTTATCCCCAGGCAAGCCACAACTCACATTTGCATAATTGCATTGCAATATCATAGTCAAACTAATTAATTTAATAGCAAGTATGAAGTATTTGTAAAATGAATTAGAATATGCAGGCTTGAGTAAATTCTTGAATAGGTGACTACCATGTTGAGTACCGGATGGTTAGTGACTAGTAGTTTACCCACTCGTTGATGCCATGACGTTGAGATTACCGTCTATGATGATTTTGGATTTCGTCTGGTAATTTGTGGAGATGAATTAGTAGCAGTAGCTAGAACATAGTGGCTATCGGATTACTAGTTGGTTAATGTTTTCACTTGGATTATTATGCTGTCGGAGTGTCAGTTATGATGACAAGATTATTCGGAGAGAGGATACTTCATGGTTGATCCAGAGTCACCTGTCCGGACTTATCCGTGCAGCCACATTTGCCGGTATGGGACGGCCTTGACTTGGTCTGATCGCGTGCTCTTTCACCGGTACCGCCCGACAGGGAAGGTTATGCGTGCGCGCTACCCTGGCCTGGTAGGCGGCGATAACCTTGTGAGCCCAGTTGAGTTATATGGTACCAGGTCCCCGTTTGGGACAGTTGTTAGCCACGACGGTGGCAGGTGTCACGCGGTGAAACAGGGGCCACCCAAGGCAGGACTCCGGGGAGGATGATTGCCGGTGGTACGATGGGAGGGTCACGGGTCAGGCAGGTTTCGTTGGAGCAACGCTGGTCCACCCGAATGGGATGACGAGGTTAGGTGCTCCATGGTGTGGGTAAAGTGCGCAACCTTTGCAGAGTGTAAAATCTATTCAAATAGCCGTGTCCACGGTATTGGACAGTCCGTCCAGACCTCACTAGGTGGTCAACCATAGTAGTGATAATGATGGAAGAACTCGTCTTATGATCGGAAGTACTCGGTGGATCGTGAGTATTCTGAGGGTTGTGAGGCAACCCGGAAGAGAGTAAGTTTGTCAGACTTGCAGTGCAGATGGTATCAGGAATATGATATGTTAGCCATGGCATGGCTATGAGATGAGTGGTCAGATGACCACATGATTTGGATTGGATTTGGAACAGATTTAGATTGGATCCTGAGATTATTCGGAGTATGGATTAAATATGCTTTACCTTACTGCATTTACCTCAGTAGTTATCTTGCTAGATAACCATGCTTTGTAAGCACTGGCTAAAGCTAAACCTAGTCGGTTGATCCAGAGTAGCCTATTACTGTCACCCTCAACTGTAAGTCTTGACCTAATATTGACTGCTATGATGTTGTCTTGCCTTAATGCTGATGTTTGTTGTGAGCTTGCGAGTACATTCAAAGTAATCTCCTGGCGTGTCATGCCAGTTTGCAGGTCATGCCACGATTGCTTGCTGATACGTCCATTTTGCATCATGTTTTCCTACTATTATTTATGATGTTTTTATGCATAATAATGCTTTTTGGAGTAATTCTAATGCCTTTTCTCTTATAATATGCAAGGTATACACAAAGAGGGAGAATTCCGGCAGCTGGAAATCTGGACCTGAAAAAGCTACGTCAGGCTACCTATTCTACACAACTCCAAATGAGCTGAAACTTTATGGAGATTTTTTATGGAATAAATGAGGAATATTGGAGCCAATAAGTACCAGAGGGGGCCCACCAGGTGGGCACAACCCACCTGGGCGCGCCAGGGAGCCCAGGCGTGCCCTAGTGGGTTATGCTCCCCTCGGCCCACCTCCGGTGCCCATCTTCTGGTATATAAGTCATTTTGACCTAGAAAAAAATCAGGAGAGGACTTTCAGGACGGAGCGCCGCCGTCTCGAGGCGGAACTTGGGCAGGAGCACTTTTGCCCTCCGGCAGAGCGATTCCGCCGGGGGGAACTTCCCTCCTGGAGGGGGAAATCATCGTCATCATCATCACCAACAACTCTCCCATCTTGGGGAGCGCAATCTCCATCAACATCTTCAACAACACCATATCCTCTCAAACCCTAGTTCATCTCTTGTGTTCAATCTTTGTACCGGAACTATAGATTGGTGCTTGTGGGTGACTAGTAGTGTTGATTACATCTTGTAGTTGATTTCTATATGGTTTATTTGGTGGAAGATTATATGTTCAGATCCAATATGCTATTTAATACCCCTTTGATCTTGAGCATAATTATCATTTGTGAGTAGTTACTTTTGTTCTTGAGGTCACGGGAGAAATCATGTTGCAAGTAATCATGTGAACTTGATATGTGTTCGATATTTTGATAGTATGTGCGTTGTGATTCCCTTAGTGGTGTCATGTGAACGTCGACTACATGACACTTCACCATATTTCGGCCTAAGGGAATGCATTGTGGAGTAGTTATTAGATGATGGGTTGCGAGAGTGACAGAAGCTTAAACCCTAGTTTATGCGCTATTCTGTAAGGGACCGATTGGATCCAAAAGTTTAATGCTATGGTTAGAATTTATTCTTATTACTTTTCTCATAGTTGCTAATGCTTGTGAGGGGGTTAATAATAAGTAGGAGGTTTGTTCAAGTAAGAACAGCACCTAAGCACCGGTCCACCCACATATCAAATTATCAAAGTAGCGAACACGAATCGAACCAACATGATGAAAGTGACTAGATGAAATTCCCGTGTACCCTCAAGAACGCTTTGCTTATTATAAGAGACCATTTTGGCCTGTCCTTTGCCTCAAAAGGATTGGGCTACCTTGCTTCACTTTTATTACTACTACTGTTGCTTGCTCGTTACAAATTATCTTGCTATCAAACTACTCTGCTACTTACAATTTTAGTACTTGCAGACATTACGTTGCTGAAAACCACTTGTCTTTTCCTTCTGCTCCTCGTTGGGTTCGACACTCTTACTTATCGAAAAGGCTACAATTGATCCCATATACTTGTGGGTCATCAAGGCTATTTTCTGGCGCCGTTGCCGGGGAGTGAAGCGCTCTTGGTAAGGAAAAATTATTACTACGTGCTGAAATTTATTGTCACTTGTTACTATGGAAAACAATCCTTTGAGGGGTTTGTTCGGGGTATCTTCACCTCGACCGGAACCACAATTAATTACCCCTCAACCTACTACACCTACTGAAAATATTGAATATGAAATTCCTTCGGGTATGATAGAACAATTGCTAGCTAATGCTTATGCAGGAGATGGAACCGAACATCCTGATATGCACTTGATATATGTGGAAGAAATTTGTGGATTGTTTAAGCTTGCAGGTTTACCCGGAGATGAAGTTAAGAAGAAGGTTTTCCCTTTATATTTGAAGGGAAAGGCATTGGCATGGTATAGGCTATGCGATGATATTGGATCTTGGAATTGGAATCGATTGAAATTGGAGTTTCTCCAAAAAAAAAAAATCCTATGCATCTAGTTCATCGTGATCGAAATTATATATATAATTTTTGGCCTCGTGAAGGAGAAAGTATCGCTCTAGCTTGGGGAAGGCTTAAGTCAATGTTATATTCATGCCCCAATCACGAGCTCTCAAGAGAAATCATTATTCAGAATTTTTGTGCTCGGCTTTCTCGTGATGATCAATCCATGCTTGATACTTCTTGTACTGGTTCCTTTATGAAGAAGACCATTGAATTCAGGTGGGATCTTTTGGAAAGAATTAAACACAACTTTGACGATTGGGAACTCGATGAAGGTAAAGATTCAGGTATTAAGCTTATGTATGATTGTGTTAAATCTTTTATGGATACCGATGCTTTTCAAAAGTTTAGCACTAAATATGGACTTGACTCTGAGATAGTAGCCTCCTTCTGTGAATCATTTGCTACTCATGTTGATCTCCCTAAAGAGAAGTGGTTTAAATATCACCCACCTATTAAAAAGGAAGTTAAAGAACCGGTACCAGCTAAAGAGGAAACTATTGTTTATAATATTGATCCAGTTATTCCTACTGCTTATATTGAGAAACCACCTTTCCTTGTTAGGATAAAGGAACATGCTAAAGTTTCAACTGTGGTTAACAAGAGTTATATTAGAACACCTAAACCCAATGAACAAATCAAAGTAGAACCTAGTGTTGCTATGGTTAAAGATCTCCTGGAAGAAAATATAGATGGGCATGTTATCTACTTCTGTAATGAAGCTACTAGAATTGTCAAACCTGATAAAACAGATAATCATAAACCCGTTGTTGGTATGCCCGTTGTCTCAGTTAAAATAGGAGATCACTGTTATCATGGTTTATGTGACATAGGTGCTAGCGTGAGTGCTCTTCCCTTTACCTTATATCAAGAAATTATGAATGACATAGCACCCGCAGAGATAGAAGACATAGATGTTACTATTAAGCTTGCTAATAGAGATACCATATCACCAATCGGGATTGTTAGAGATGTTGAAGTCTTGTGTGGGAAAATAAAATATCCTACTGATTTCCTTGTTCTTGGTTCCCCGCAAGATGATTTTTTGTCCCATTATCTTTGGTAGAACCTTCTTGAACACCGTTAATGCTAGAATAGATTGTAAGAAACAAACTGTCGGTGTGAGCTTTGGTGATAAGTCTCATGAGTTTAACTTTTCCATGTTTAGTAGAAAACATCAGAAAAAAGAATTGCCTAGTAAGGATGAAATAATTGGTCTTGCTTCTATTGCTGTGCCTCCTACTGATCCTTTAGAACAATATATGCTAGACCATGAACATGATTTACATATGCATAAAAGAAATGAAATAGATGATATTTTCTTTGAACAACGTCCCCTGCTTAAACACAGTTTGCCTATTAAAACTCTAGGAGGTCCTCCTCCACCCAAAGGTGATCCTGTGTTTCAATTAAAACAATTGCCAGACACTTTGAAATATGCTTATCTTGATGAGAAAAAGATATATCCTCTTATTATTAGTGCTAACCTTTCAGAACACGAAGAAGAAAGACTATTGAAAGTTCTAAGGAAGCACCGAGCTGCTATTGGATATACTCTTGATGATCTTAAGGGCATTAGTCCCACTCTATGTTAGCACAAAATTAATATGGAACCTGATGCTAAACCTATTGTTGATCACCAACGCCGGTTAAATCCGAAGATGAAAGAAGTGGTAAGGACGGAAATATTAAAACTTCTGGAAGCAGGTATAATCTATCCTATAGCTGATAGTAGATGGGTACATCCTGTTCATTGTGTCCCTAAGAAGGGAGGTATTATTGTTGTTCCAAATGATAAGAATGAACTTATTCCACAAAGAATTGTTACAAGCTATAGAATGGTAATTGATTTTAGAAAATTAAACAAAGCAACTAGAAAAGATCATTACCCTCTGCCCTTTATTGATCAAATGCTAGAAAGATTGTCAAAGCACACACATTTTTGTTTCCTTGATGGATATTCTAGTTTCTCACAAATACCTGTTTCTCAACCTGATCAAGAAAAGACCACTTTCACTTGTCCCTTTGGAACTTATGCTTATAGACGTATGCCTTTTGGTTTATGCAATGCACCTGCTACCTTTCAAAGATGTATGACTGCTATATTCTCTGACTTTTGTGAAAAGATTGTTGAGGTTTTCATGGATGACTTTTCTGTGTATGGGAAGTCTTTTGATGATTGTTTAAGCAATCTTGATCGAGTTTTGCAGAGATGTGAGCAAACAAATCTTGTCTTGAATTGGGAGAAGTGCCACTTTATGGTTAATGAAGGTATTGTTCTGGGCCATACAATCTCTGAAAGAGGTATTGAAGTGGACAAAGCTAAGGTTGATGCAATTGAGAAAATGCCATGTCCTAAAGATATCAAAGGTATTCATAGTTTCTTAGGTCATGCTGGTTTCTATAGGAGATTTATCAAAGACTTTTCTAAAATTTCTAGGCCTCTTACGAACCTTTTGCAAAAGGATACTCCTTTTTTTTATGATGATTGTTTAGAAGCCTTCGAAACACTCAAGAAAGCCTTAATTTCTGCACCTATTGTTCAACCACCTGACTGGAACTTGCCTTTTGAAATTATGTGTGATGCTAGTGATTATGCTGTTGGTGCTATTCTAGGACAAAGAGTTGATAAGAAACTAAATGTTATCCATTATGCTAGTAAAACTCTAGACAGTGCCCAACGAAATTATGCTACTACTGAAAAAGAATTCTTAGCATTTGTGTTTGCTTGTGATAAATTTAGATCCTACATTGTTGATTCTAAAGTGACTGTTCACACCGATCATGCTGCTATAAAATATCTTATGGAAAAGAAAGATGCTAAACCTAGACTCATTAGGTGGGTTCTCTTGCTACAAGAATTTGATTTGCATATTATTGATAGAAAGGGAGCTGAGAACCCCGTAGCTGATAACTTGTCTAGGCTTGAAAATGTCCTTGATGACCCACTACCTATTGATGATAGTTTTCCTGATGAGCAGTTAGCTGCAATAAATGTTTCTAATAACACTCCTTGGTATGCTGATTATGCTAATTACATTGTTGCTAAATATTTACCACCTAGCTTTACCTACCAACAAAAGAAAAAAAATTCTTTTATGATTTAAGACATTACTTCTGTGATGACCAACATCTTTATAAAGAAGGAGTAGATGGTATTATTAGACGTTGTGTACCTGAGCATGAACAGGGACAAATCCTACGGAAATGTCACTCCAAAGCTTATGGAGGACATCATGCGGGAGACAGAACTGCTCACAAGGTATTGCAATCTGGATTTTATTGGCCTACTCTCTTCAAGGATGCTCGTAAGTTTGTCTCATCTTGTGATGAATACCAAAGAATAGGTAATATCGGTAAGCGTCAAGAAGTGCCTATGAATTATTCACTTGCTGTTGAACCATTTGATGTTTGGGGTTTTGATTACATGGGACCTTTCCTTCTTCTAATGGGTATACACATATTTTGGTTGCTGTTGATTATGTTACTAAGTGGGTAGAAGCTATTCCAACTAGTTGTGCTGATCACAACACCTCTATTAAAATGCTTAAGGAAGTTATTTTCCCAAGGTTTGGAGTCCCTAGATACCTGATGACTGATGGTGGTTCACACTTTATTCATGGTGCTTTCCGTAAAATGCTTGCCAAGTATGATGTTAACCATAGAATTGCATCACCCTATCATCCTCAGTCTAGTGGTCAAGTTGAACTTAGCAATAGAGAAATAAAATTAATTTTGCAAAAGGCTGTCAATAGGTCCCGGAAGAATTGGTCTAAGAAATTAGATGATGCACTTTGGGCTTATAGAACAGCATATAAAAATCCTATGGGTATGTCTCCTTATAAAATGGTTTATGGGAAAGCTTGTCATTTGCCTCTTGAGTTAGAACATAAATCATATTGGGCAATTAAAAAACTCAACTATGATTTCAAACTTGCCGGTGAAAAGAGGTTATTTCATATTAGCTCATTAGATGAATGGAGAACCCAAGCTTATGAAAATGCCAAATTGTTTAAAGAAAAAGTTAAAAGATGGCATGATAAAAGAATCCAAAAGTGTGAGTTCAAAGTTGGAGAATATGTTCTTTTGTACAACTCTCGTTTCAGATTCTTTGCAGGAAAACTCCTCTCCAAATGGGAAGGACCCTATGTTATCGAGGAGGTTTATCGGTCAGGAGCTATCAAAATAAACAATGTTGAAGGCACTAACCCGAAGGTTGTTAATGGGCAACGAATAAAACATTATATCTCAGGTGCGCCCATTAATGTTGAAAGTAATATTATCCAAACTATGACACCGGAAGAACACATAAAAGAGTCCTTCCGGGACACTCCAGAATCATGAAAAAGAGGAGGTACGTGATACGGTAAGTAAACGGACTCCAAAAAATCCGCAAAAATATTTTTTGTCAGTTTTGGAATATTTAGAAAATTAGGAAAATAAGAAGCAACCAGGAAGGCACCCCTGGTGGGCACAAGACACCAGGGCGCGCCTGGCAGGTTGTGCCCACCTCGGGTACCTTCCGGATTCCACTTTTCTTCCGTTAGCTTGTTTCCCAAGATAAAAAAATCTTTATATACCCCCCCGAACCTATTGACCTCCGTATCACGGAGAAATCTCCTGTTTTCTTTTCCTTGCTGTTTTCTGACAGATCTAATCCACCATGGCCGCTTCAAGCTCCTCCAAGGACAAGTTCTTCGAGAACGTCATCAACCCATATCTGCGGGAGGTGATGCAGCACCCTCAAGCTATCCAGATGCGTGAGGGGGTGCTCCACATCCGCGATGTGCAAGGCCCCAAGGGGACTGGATCCGTGGAGGCTAGGCTTGAAGCTGTGGAGCAGGACGTTTTCCGGTGCAAGTGGATGGTGGAACATGGACTCAATGCCAATCACCTCATGATCGCGGACTACACCCGTGATCTCAAGGTGGAGGGCAAGTCCATGAAGGACATCGTCTTCTCCTTCAACGAGCAAATCAACTTCCTCCAGAGCCAGATCTACGACCTCCAAAACCAAGTCTTTGAATATGAGGCAAGGTTTAAAGGTATGAGTTTGGCTGCCAGTTGCAGGACCCGTGAGACTCACTCCTCCTCTTATAATGGTGAGCCCCTGCCATGGAAACCCGAGGACAAGATCGCTTCTACTTCATCATCACCACCACCTCCTTCTTCACCACCAAAAGAAAATTGAGTATCGGGTATGGGCACTCCCCTTGGCTTCTGCCAAGCTTGGGGGAGGTGCCCCGGTATCGTATCACCTCCACTACCTTTTGCCTTTACTTTTCTTAGTTCGATCTTTTGCTTTAGATGAATAAAAGTTTAGTTTGATCCTTTCTTTTTGAGAGCTTGCTTAGTGATCTATCCTTGTAATCGTGTGCGATAAATAAAATAAAGTTTAGTTTGAGTTTTTGCTTTCTTTACTTTCTTGTTGCAATAAAAAGAAAAGAAATAAATGAAAAGATCATATGCTAATCCTATGGTAGGTGATAACACCACATAAGGAAAAGTATAAGTAGAAAATTTTATTAGAGATTGACAAACATAGCATTAGTCAATGATGCAACTCATGAAAGAATTAATAAGGGAAGAGAAGATTCACATATAAATACACTATCATAGAAATCTTTTGTGATTGTGAGCCCCCATCAAAATATTATATGCCAAAATTGTTGACGTTGGACAAGGAAGACAACTTAATGATTTATGTTTGTTCATATTCACATAGAAGTTATATTGTCATAGATCCTTCAACATGTGGTGCTTGCCCCCCATCTTTGCTAGCCAAAAATTCCGCACTAAGTAGAGATACTACTTGTGCATCCAAAAATCCTTAAACCAAAATCTTATTTCCAAGAGTCCACCATACCTACCTATGGATTGAGTAAGATCCTTCAAGTAAGTTGTCATCGGTGCAATAAGGCAATAAAAATTGCTTTTAAAAGTGTAAGATCATTTAGTGTAAGAGAAAATTGAGCGTTGTACGAACTTGTGATGGTGAAGAAATAAAAGCGACAGACTGCATAATAAAGGTTGCCATCACAAGGGGCAATATAACGTGATGTTCTCTTGCACTAAGGGGTTGAGCATACAAACAAATAAGCGCATGGCAACCTCTGCTTCCCTCTACGAAGGGCCTATCTTTTACTTTTATGTATTTATTTTTATGCAAGAGTCAAAGTTCTTCTCTCTTTTCCTTTTATTTTTCTCCTTTGGCAAGCATCATGTGGTGAGGAAAGATCTAGGCACATATGTCCAGTTGAATATGGGTAGCATGAGTTATTATTGTTGACATCACTCTTGAGGTGAATACGTTGGGAGGCGAAACTATAAAGCCCCTATCTTTCTATGTGTCCGGTTGAAACGTTTTGCTCATGTGTATGCGGTGAGTGTTAGCAATCATACAAGACTATATGATGGTTGAGTATGTGGACTTGCCTAAAGGCTCCGATACGTGACCCTTCCTAAAAAGATGATGAATTGTAGTTGCAAAGTTGACTGAGAACATAGTTTGTTGGTTTCTAATAGAGTTTATGCTTTATACTTCGATAGTGTGATGAATTGTTACTTATTCATGAGAATTCTATGATAAAAGTTTTATGTTAAAGTTTGTTGCTGTTACAATAATGCACATGATGCTTCTATGTCCATATTTTGTTTTTATCGACACCTCTCTTTCTAAGCATGTGGACATGTTTTTCGATTTCGGTTTTCTCTTGAGGACAAGCGAGGTCTAAGCTTGGGGGAGTTGATACGTCCATTTTGCATCATGTTTTCCTACTATTATTTATGATGTTTTTATGCATAATAATGCTTTTTGGAGTAATTCTAATGCCTTTTCTCTCATAATATGCAAGGTATACACAAAGAGGGAGAATTCCGGTAGCTGGAAACCTGGACCTGAAAAAGCTACGTCAGGCTACCTATTCTGCACAACTCCAAATGAGCTGAAACTTTACGGAGAATTTTTATGGAATAAATGAGGAATATTGGAGCCAATAAGTACCAGAGGGGGCTCACCAGGTGGGCACAACCCACCTGGGCGGGCCAAGGAGCCCAAGCGCGCCCTGGTGGGTTGTGCTCCCCTCGGCCCACCTCCGGTGCCCATCTTCTGGTATATAAGTCATTTTGACCTAGAAAAAAATCAGGAGTGGACTTTCGGGACGGAGCGCCGCTGTCTCGAGGCGGAACTTGGGCAGGAGCACTTTTGCCCTCCAGCGGAGCGATTCCGCCGGGGGAACTTCCCTCCCGGAGGGGGAAATCATCGTCATCATCATCACCAACAACTCTCCCATCTTGGGGAGGGCAATCTCCATCAACATCTTCAACAGCACCATCTCCTCTCAAACCCTAGTTCATCTCTTGTGTTCAATCTTTGTACCGGAACTATAGATTGGTGCTTGTGGGTGACTAGTAGTGTTGATTACATCTTGTAGTTGATTACTATATGGTTTATTTGGTGGAAGATTATATGTTCAGATCCAATATGCTATTTAATACCCCTCTGATCTTGATCATGATTATCATTTGTGAGTAGTTACTTTTCTTCTTGAGGTCATGGGAGAAATCATGTTGCAAGTAATCATGTGAACTTGATATGTGTTCGATATTTTGATAGTATGTGTGTTATGATTCCCTTAGTGGTGTCATGTGAACGTCGACTATATGACACTTCACCATATTTGGGCCTAAGGAATGCATTGTGGAGTAGTTATTAGATGATGGGTTGCGAGAGTGACAAAAGCTTAAACCCTAGTTTATGCGCTATTTCGTAAGGGTCCGATTGGATCCAAAAGTTTAATGCTATGGTTAGAATTTATTCTTAATACTTTTCTCGTAGTTGTGGATGCTTGCGAGGGGGTTAATCATAAGTAGGAGGTTTGTTCAAGTAAGAATAGCACCTAAGCACCGGTCCACCCACATATCAAATTATCAAAGTAGCGAACACGAATCGAACCAACATGATGAAAGTGACTAGACGAAATTCCCGTGTACCCTCAAGAACGATTTGCTTATTATAAGAGACTATTTTAGCCTGTCCTTTGCCTCAAAAGGATTGGGCTACCTTGCTGCACTTTTATTACTACTACCGTTACTTGCTCGTTACAAATTATCTTGCTATCAAACTACTCTGCTACTTACAATTTCAGTACTTGCAGACATTACCTTGCTGAAAACCACTTGTCTTTTCCTTCTGCTCCTTGTTGGGTTCGACACTCTTACTTATCGAAAAGGCTAAAATTGATCCCATATATTTGTGGGTCATCACTTGCTTGTCAAGGATCCCATGTTTGCGAGCTAGGATACGCATTCTAGCCAGAGTCCCTGCAGAGTGGGGTCCATAACCGTCGTCGCTGTTCCGCTGCCGAGAGTTACTCCGCTACCTCAGGCTGTTCCGTTGTTAGCATAGAGCTACCCCGGGCAGGCGTAGTGTTGCCGTGCCGATGTAATCCACATACCCTTTGTAACCATATCCATTGTAATAAAGAGTTGATTTGTTCTATGCCAACAGTGCCATATTCCAGAGGACTTGTCCCTGGGCTGGAATACGGGGCGTCCCGATCTTCTCTAAGCCGGGGTGCCACAGGCGTTGGTATCAGAGCAGGTCTGGCTATTGGACGCCCTAGACCGCGCGAGCGTTAGTAACTGGTAGTATAGGATCCAGTTGGTTTGCTGCACTTTTTTGTTGCATTTGTTTGTGCATAGCATACATATAGACTAGATATCTTATCACTAATGATGGATCTGGTGAGTGTAGGTGGCATCGGTTTCGATTCCCTACCTGCGCTCTCCAGTTTGCATATTTGTTCCTTGGTGTGGTGTCATCTTCGTCCCAGCGGAGTGATGCCAAGGTGCTTGGTGGTGTCGATCCCTTGTCGGATTGATGCACTGGTACCACACCAACTTATTCTCTTCCGATACCCCTATCGTTTCGGTGATAGACAAGTTCTATCCCGGATCGTGCCATTCCACTAGCCGCTTCGGCAACCCTTACTGATCCTTGTTATCAGAAAAGGGCAAAGCCTGCAAGCCTTTCTCTCCACCACTAACTCATTCCGCCACCTATTCTTTGGACGTGTACGGTTTTCTTCCGTACGCTTGATGATGATGTGGTCGTAACTTCTGTGTTCCGACCTCCGATCACCAAGTTCGTCCTCGCCACCGTGTCCGTCTAGATGGAACCAGTGTTAAGCTCATATTTGGTGTAGCCTTGTTTACACCAATTTTCTTCCACACATTGATTCACTTTCGTGCACAATCGCCACACCATGTTAGACCGTAATACCGGAGTTCTTGCGAGATTTGTGTGCTTAAGTAGGAATGCATATTATTGCTGTGAATAGCTGTAGAATGTGATATTGCTTGTGTGTGTGATCTTGCTGCTTTGTGTGCTTTTGTTTAGTCGTTTCTTTTTGGGCCCTTGGTGTTACCTTATTTTCCCCTTATGGAAGTTGATCACCGACCCTGAACCCAAAGAGTCAGTGAAGAGACAGTCATGTGGAAGCTCAGCTCAGCAATATGAAATTTTCAGCATACTGTGTTATCGGGAATATCGGGCCTGAATACAAATGATATCCTGGCCGGATTGGTTATCAGCATCAAGTATACATCAGTGCAACTTTCCCAGCCATAATGATCACATCAGCAAGAAGGCAAATTGCGTACATGATCCACAATGCATTCCGTGCCAAAGGTATGATTCATATACACGGTTTGAGTCTGCTATGAGTACAATTTGAACCCTACTATGTCTTGGAAGCAAGCCAGCATGTGCTATGAACTTAGTGTTCAGCAAGAGGGATAGCCGAATACCCTGTTGCATACAACAAGTAACCGACAGTAGAAACAGTAAGGGATATATATATATATATCTACACTCAGTCTGCATGTGACAAAGAGAAGCCTCGGGTGTAAGCAACTCAGCCTTTCTCCGCAAAGCTACCAGAGAAGCTTACGACGCCAGAATTCAGGTGTCTTCCTCGATACGACACATGGACATCTTCTGGTGCAAGGTACTCAGGCTTCTTCAGTAAGCTATCACAGCAAGCTTCCGGCATAAGGTACCGAGTCTTCCCTAGCAAGCCTGTAATGGGGGGAAGCGTCTGAGCCAGGAGCACTATACAAGTAACTATGAACCTGGGTTCGGATAATCATTACCCTACGGGTAAAGTGTGGAGGATGAGAAAGCTGGTCATGTGAGCAAAGATACCCTGTCAGGGGATCAGGATAAGATATGCCTGTCGGAATATTGCACCTGACAACACTTATGGTCACACGGAGAATCAAGAACACATAAGGCCAAGTTCTTTCAGCAAACGGTCCAGGCAAAGAGAACTATAATGAAAAAGCAAGGTTGTCCATACAAGTATGGTAATGGTACAATTACTCCGGACAGTCTGGCTCGGTACCAATCACCATGGGTACACACCCACGGGGTCTATTCCATTTGCAAGGACCCCATATCGAGACAACCCGTCCAGCCAACCAGGTATGCTCAGAATTGTCAAAAGAGGGCAACCAAGCAGGTCAGGTCAGCCGAAAGATTAACTCAGCAGTTCAAATTCAGCAACCATGTTAAAGCATTACACGGCCTACCATCCATATAGAGGTACCGACAGACTGAGTAATCAGAAGGATGAACAACAGTCTCGAAGCATGTATCCTCACAGATGGAAATTAGTTAAAGACTAACCTGCCATGAACAAGATTATGCTGCCAGGACCGCTGTTAGTCAAGTCTATGGATAATATCACAATAAGACCATACACCTTTATGCTGGTCACGACAGGTGATAGTCAAATATTTGGTAGGAGCCTTATACCCAAGACAGTGAAGATACCCAAGATGACCCAACAATCCCTGCGGGAAGTCAGATTCCGCCAGGAGAACGGTATGATTCACAATACTGTTTTGAGCCTGGAGGACACACATAGCCATTTGAAGTCACCCAATGCAATGAGTAAAAGATTTCATGTCCACCAAGAGAATCTGTTCACAACTCAGTGAACGGTCGATCGTATTGGACCTCGTCACGACACGTCCATGAGGAACCACCCTCGGACTTACTAGCAGGGCACATAGTTTAGTCAAGATAATTTATTGCCCCAGACAGGTTAGCTGACATAAAAGGATTGGAGTCAGAGTAACATATGAGGTAAGATTTGCCAGAAAAAGGGTCCTGTGAAGCAAACCACCCCGAAGCAAGGCAGTCAGTCATATGAAACTCAGTGGGAGCATTATACAAAGGTAAAAAAGAAAACCTGAGTTGGAAATGGTTTCCTCAAGTAGACATATTCATGTTTGATCCCTGAGCAACCAAATTTCGAGGACGAGATTTCTTTAAGGGGGGAAGGTTTGTAACACCCTGGATTTTGCCCATTTTTTTCCTTTTGATTTTGGTCTGGACTTGCCTTTCTGTGGCTTAGTAGTTTTGCAACCTGGAGGGATCACCCTTGATTCCTCTTCCCAAGTGGCTTGTCAACCTCAAAACCATCCCAAGACCATGTCCTTTCCATCTTGGACCAACCCCAATATTCTTTTTCTTGGGAATATTCCTTTTTCTATTAAAGGAATAACTCTGTTTGTCCTGGGTTGTGAAGCAACCCACATTTCCATCATTCCAAAGATTCCCAAATAATTCTCATAAATTGTTTGGGTCAGATCTTCCACAAATATGTCAAAACCCTTCCTTGACATGTTCAAAAATATTTCATAAATATTCCTTTTCTGATTCTGCCCCAGCTGTCAAGTTGAGAAGCAAGTACTCGTTATATTTTCTTGCTTGGTATCAAACTTTTGGGCATTCTTTCCTATCCATATCATTTCCACATGCCAAAATTCAACTTCATTTGGCTATTAAATCTCCCTTGGCTAATTTCCAAAGTTTCCGGTCAACTAGAAGCTTTGTGAAGCAAGTTCTAGATAGGAGTATCCAAATGAGTTGAAATTTTGCAAGAATCTCCATATGCTCAAATCATGACTCTCCACCAAGTTTCAACCCTATCAAATCATCTATGTGAGCACAGCCTCAAATCTTGGTTTCTGGTCAGATTTTCACATTGTGAAGCAGCTATATTTTATGCTGCTCCATAATTGTTGAAAATTTACCAGAGCATTCTCCTACCAATATAACCTATCTCCACAAAATTTTGGCTCATTTCATATTCCCAATAATTCCCTAGAATTTTTCTAGGATTCTGGTTAGAGAGCTTCATTGTGAAGGAAGTACCATTTTGGCTTGTCCAAATGGCATGAAATTTTTATGGAACTCTCATATGACCAAATCATAAATCCATGCCTATTTTGAGCCCTAGGAAACACTATATGTGAGTGGCACATCAAGATTTGTTTTCTGGACCAGATTGGTCAGTTGCAAAGCAACTATATTAAACCTTGGTCCATTTCCCTCCAAACTTCATAGGATTATAGTCCTTCCTACCCTAAACCTCCCAGACATCAGCTTTGGCCCTTATCACTTCTCTGTTCATCATAGTGGTGTGGTCAAGTTTGCTACAGCAAACTTCAGGTGACCACTCCCATCTAACCACAGTGCTTTTCATCGAGCCATCACCTCCCTGAGACTGTACTTTGGAGGGACTACCCATTAGACAAGACGCTGCATGCCAGGGTGCACCGCGTGTGCCAGTTCACGCGGTGACCATGCGGCTGGCATGCCAGCCAGCGCGCTCTGGTGATGGAACCCCTCGGTTTCGTCCGTTCCTCCCTGCCCTCGCCACCTAGCCATGTCTAGGGGCTTCGCCTCGTCATCTTCCTTCTTCTGGATCACTCTCTGTCGGTGTTAAAACCGGCCGATCTCGGGTAGGGGGTCCCGAACTGTGTGTCTGAGGATCGAAGGTAACAAGGGACAAAGGGAACACGATGTTTACCCAGGTTCGGGCCCTCTTAATGGAGGTAAAACCCTATGTCCTGCTTGATTGTATTTGATGAGTATAGGGGTTACAAGAGTTGATCTACCTCGAGATCGTAATGGCTAAACCCTAGCTGTCTAGCCGATGAGAATTCTGATTGCCTCTACGGACTAAACCCTCCGGTTTATATACACACCGGAGGGGCCTAGGGTTGTACAGAGTCGGTTTACAGAAGAAGGAAATAATACATCCGGACACCAGACTTGCCGTCCACGCATATAGGAGTCCTACCCGGACACGGGGGATGGTCTTCTGCTTTATCTTCATGGCCCATCAGTCCGGCCCATATCGAATAGACCAGACACCCGAGGACCCCCTAATCCAGGACTCCCTCAGTAGCCCCTGAACCAGTCTTCGATGACGATGAGTTCGGCACGCGGATTATCTTCGGCATTGCAAGGCGGGTTCCTTCCCCCGAAAATTTTAAGTTAGCTCTATGCATAAAGAAACTATATCCGGCTCTGCATAATCAATACAACCCTTAGCCACGAAGGCAAGATGTCAAAATAGGAACAGTGTCTTTTACTGACAACTTTTTCGGCGAAGCGTCACACTTGACTCTTTAACATTTCGAACCATTTTCACGCCTTCCATTTCGCATTTCGAGGTCTAGCTTTCATTGGCACGTCTTGTCAAAACAGAGATCATGCCCGCCCATTACGGGATTCTCATCAATATGGTTTGGGTAATCCAACCGCACCTTACACACGATTTCGTTGGGAACAGGCGAGGTTTATGGCTTAAGAAGGGGACGTTTGGTATTTTTACCGTCTATAAGAGGATAAAGATCCCTCCTTTTTCCCCACGCCTTCCTCTAGCTTCTGTCTCCCAATCTCCAAGCTCCAGCGCCCATAGCTCCAATCTCCTCCACCGCTGCCACCCACCCTAGCAATGGCCGGGTCCGGCTCCAAGGGCAAGTGGGAGGCCTCCACGGTCTCTGAAAAGGACGTCAAGGAGCTTCGGAGCGCGGGCTATTTGTCCACGGATATCGCGCATAGGATCCCTGACAAAGATCAGGTCATCCCTACTCCGGAACCCGATGAGAGGGTCGTCTTGATCCCCCATTTCCTCCGAGGGCTAGGGTTTCCCCTTCACCCCTTCGTTCGGGGTCTTATGTTCTATTACGGGCTAGATTTCCATGATCTAGCCCCAAATTCCTTCCTTCACATATCGGCGTTTATCGTTGTGTGTGAGGCTCTTCTCCGCATCCCCCCACACTTCGGCCTATGGCTGAAGGTCTTCAATCTGAAGCCGAAGGTGGTCGACGGACAACATGCAGAGTGCGGCGGGGCCATGGTGAGCAAGCTCCCCAACGCCATTTGGCCCGAAGGGGCATTCGTAGAGACGGTCAAGGTGTGGCAGCAGGAGTGGTTCTACATCACCGAACCCCGCGACGCCAACTGGGCGGCCACGCCTGACTTCAGATCCAGACCCCCCACGAGACTCACCTCATGGACCGCCAAGGGTCTTGATTGGGGGTCCAAACCGGAGGTGAAGGTGCTCCAAAAACGCATCTCCGACATGTTGGGTGAGAACACAGGTCTCACAAACGTGATTCAAGTGATGCTGTTCCGCCGCATCCTTCCTTGCCAGCTCCGGGCCTCCCCCATGTGGGAGTTCGATCCGGAGAAGCCACGAACCCTGAAGCGCTTCTTCGGCACCACACACGAAGATATATGGAAGCAGCTTTTCAAGGCTCAGAAAAAGTGGCCGAAGAAGAATATAGACATTGGGCTCGACATCGAGAACCCAGCCACGGCGGTAAGCATAATCTTTCCGGAGACCTGTCCGATCAATATTTCAGATATGATAGAAATTATATCGCCTGCTTTCTTTACAGGTCTGGACGGCAAAGGTGGAGCGGATCAACTGTCCGGCACCGCTGCCTGAGGATCCAGCCATACCCCAACTAACGGAGATGCTGGTCCCGGCGCCCTATAGGCGCCGGAGAGGAAGACCAAGAAGAAGAAAGGCAAGGAGGCCAAGGGCGGCTCCCGCCATAAAGGTCCTTCGGAAACAGTGTCCGGAGAGACCGAAGCCCTCTCCTCCCATGAAGGATATGAGGAAGAAGAGGAGGAGGAGGTGGAGAGTGACTCCCCCCGCAAGGGGAGGAAGAAGAAGAGGGCGGCCTTCGAAGACTTGGAGGAGGAGGCGCCCAAGAGAGGGAGGCTGGCCCTTCTGGACAGTTCGGACTCAGAGACCGAACTAGTCCCCAAGAAGCCGCCCAGGGTGAAGCCCCTGGCCGAATCATAAGTATTCGGAAACTTACTGTTTATCTTCGGTCTACCTGCTTCCATTATATAGGTTATTTTGTTATTTGCCTTTCAGCCCTCCCCGCGAGCTCCCGCAAACCCCATCATCGGAGGGGAACTCTCTGCCACCCAAAATGGCAGAGAGTGACACGCCGACGCATGCCACCTCGCCTGTCAGCATGGAGGACACCGAGGTGTCGTCCCAAAGGACCTCTCTTGGCAGAGGGGGGCGCACGAAGCCATCGAGAAAGCGCCCGAGGTTAACACCTTGGTTGCCGAAAACCTAGGGGAGGCGACCCCTATGAAAACCAATGGTGGGGACCCCCAACAATCCGGGCCCCAGCCGGACACCATTCCGGAGACCAACATGGCTCCGGGATGGGGTAAGCAGCCCTCTTCAAAGGAGGGAGTAGGAGCATCAGCTCCATCGGTGACCTCCACTATTTCGGAGGCGCCCAACGCTCTGGAGGAAACACTGCAGCGTGCTTCCATCGTGGCGGAGCACCGCACCCTGATGGGTGCGGTGGTGGAGAAGGTTCAGTCTACTAAGAGCGGACTGAACGAAGCCTTCACCAGCCTACTGATAGGCTTTGAGGTATGCGACATAATGTTCTAAAAACCTTTCATATAGAGGAATATACCTGTGTACAGACAGTAGCCCATGAGGCTCTGTTCAGTTAAAAGAAACCGGACAGAGGATCCATATAGTATTCGGGAGACGTGCTGTTATTGTAACAGGCTTCCTTGTTGGCGGCGACCGCCCAGGCCGCAGAAGTTTCTGAACTCAATCGGAAGCTTCAGGTGGCCAATGAGGAAATCGACCGCATTAATAAGCGGTTTGATGAGACGCAAGGTATGCGTAGAATGTTAAAAGTTTATTTCGATATCAGAAGTGATATGTATATTTAGAGATTAGCTTATGGAATGCTTTGATTATAATCACAGCCGGCGCAGCCGAGGTCGAGACCCTCAAAAGCGCCCTTGCCAAGGCCAAAAAGGAGGTGGAGGCGAACAAGGCAGCCGCTAACAAGGCGGCTGCCGTACTGAAGACCGAGCAAGATGCCCGCCGCCAACACGAAGCTCGGGTGGCCGAAGTAGAGCAGGAGCTGAAGGATGCCATCAGCAAATGCGAAGCTTTAGAGCAGAAGACTTCGGCCGAGTCGACCAAGCTCGCCAAGGCTCTCCATGATGCCAAAGAGGCGTGGATCAAGTCCCGGAGTGCTCGTGAAGAAATCCATCAGGCGAGGCAGATAGCGGCTGGTAAGGCCTTTCTTTTGTAGAGTGTCTTTGGAGGTCAGAGGTATGCTTTGCAGACCCGAGTGTGGAGTTCTCCAGGCGCGTTTGTGGATCTTCCGAAGAGTGCCGCTGATGCCGCACAGTACTTCCGAGCCCAAGAGGGGAACTCGACCAAGAAACTGTTCTGGTCACAATTTGTCGAGCCGGAACACTCGACGCCTCTCCTGGGTGACCAACTGAAGCAGCTGTCTGAGCTGCATAGGGTGGCAGGTTTGGCCATGAAGGACTTGATAGTCCAGCTCTGGCCGGCCGAGCCAATCCCTAGTAGCTACTTCGGTTTGATGAAGCGGCTTATCGACGCGCAGCCTCGGATTGATGCATTTAAGCGCTCGGCCTGCATAGAGGGTGCCCGGATGGCTTTCGCCCACGTCAAGATGCAATGGGCAAAGATGAAGGCCATCGAAGTGGAAACCACAGGCCCGCCCGAAGGCAAAGATCATCGGAAGCCGAAAAGGTACTTCGATGACGTCCTAGAGGGAGCCCGAGTGATCGAGGGTCAATGCTCTAAGGACATAATATTTGATTGAGTGTATTCGGGTTGTACAAACAATGCGATGAACCCATGCTGTTTATATAGCTATGTTTGCGCCTTTTCTTTCAAGCGATTTGCCTCCTGTGCGGCCGTTTATTGTTTTATTTTTGAAAGTTGCTAGTCGTCGGCTTCAGCCCCCATGTAGATGCTACAGGGGTGTTCGGCGTAACACGTGAACACACTTTATCCAACGTCTTGGTCCGTAAAGGAGGTGTCAGCGTGGTGAACCAGGCAATCAGACTATGCGGCTTTATTACTCTCACTTAGCCATAGGAGTTTGACTGTGGGGCTAAGTACTAGCCCCTGGTGCGTGTGCGGCTATCCGGACTACGGTGCCTTTTCCACACGGCTGGACGAGGACCAGCCCCTCGTATAACATGGAGTAAATCGCTAACGATTGTAGTATACGACTAAGTCACCCAATCGCCGACCAGCTCTTGCTTTATCATGACAGTCAGTTTTTGGCTTTCTCTACTGAGGTATTTGACCGGACGAACCGGAAATGCAATCGCAGTAGTTCTCCCTTTACTACCTTAGCCGAACGAGCGGAACGTAAGGTGGTAAGCATAGGAGCCAGGCAACCCAACTATAGACCAACGACATGATTCGGAGCCAATGCATATAATGCAATATTCGGGACGCCGAAGAGTACCTCATAGTAGTTCAGACTTTAAAATGTGCCGGGCCGGATACAGCCCCCAGTGTTTAAGACCAGGCTAAGGCATGTGTGGCAGTCGGGCGTAGGGAGGGAAGACAGATGATAATATAAAATAGATGAGTACCAAACAAAGGTGGTGATCAACTGCTTCCATTATGCCCTGATTAATACATCAAGACGTGTCATTACAAATAATGCCATAAATATCGAGGCTATTTTACATGCCAAAAGTTTTAAACAAGGAGAAGGTTTACACAAGGCCTAAAAGTAGTGGTTTGAAGATCCCAATGGTGCCCTGCCGCACGTCTGCGCCGTTTCTCCTTGGTGGGAAATCCTTTAAGAGGAGGAGGTGATGGTCATCTATAAGAAAGAGGGACCTGGAAAAGAGCCTCCGTAGATGAGGTAGGTTTTTTAACGAACCTATAGTGGAAAAAAAGTTGAGGTCCGAATAGGGTCAAACCGTACTATGGACCTTTTCCGCAGTGTGCCTCCGGTGCTGCCCAAGGTATTTTAAGTGCGTAGTTATGTACGCGCGGTACGTATGCCGCAACTTTATTGGGCGGTCGTTGGAGGCTAAACTGTTATTTAAGCTCCGGCTCCACCGGGCTATTGCGTTATAGTGCGGATCGGACTCGCTTAGCAGCGTCGTGGGTCTTGATGACCGATGGGTTGTCCGGCTTGATGAGGCCGCCCTGTACTTCGGCTGCTAGAGCCGCAGTATGCTCCTCAGTACGGAGGGAGCGCTCCATATTTCCATTGACTGTGATAACACCGCGCGGTCCGAGCATTTTGAGCTTTAAGTAAGCGTAGTGCGGGACTGCATTGAAGCGGGCGAAAGCAGTTCGTCCGAGCAGCGCGTGATAGCCACTGCGAAAAGGGACAATGTCGAAGATCAAGTCTTCGCTTCGGAAGTTATCCGGCGATCCGAAGACTACTTCCAATGTTAAGGAGCCCGTACAACGGGCCTCCACGCAGGGTATTACTCCTTTAAAGGTAGTATTGCTGGGCTTAATTCTTGACGGGTCAATGCCCATCTTACGGACAGTGTCTTGATAGATCAGGTTTAGACTGCTGCCGCCGTCCATAAGGACTCTAGTGAGATGGTATCCATCGATGATGGGATCAAGCACCAGGGCCGCCGAACCTCCATGACGGATACTGGTCGGGTGGTCCCTGCGATCGAAGGTGATCGGACAAGCCGACCATGGGTTGAATTTTGGGGCGTCAGGCTCTACGGCGTAGACGTTCCTTAGTGCGCGCCTGCGCTCCCTCTTTGGGATATGTGTGACGTAGATCATGTTCACTGTTTTCACCTCGGGGGGCAATTTCTTCTGTCCCTCTGTGTTCGGTGGACGGGACTCATCATCGTCCTCGCTTTGAGGCCCCTTCCCCTTGTGTTCGGTATTTAACTTACCAGCCTATTTGAAAACCCAGCAGTTTCTGTTGGAGTGGTTGGCAGGCTTGTCGGGGGTGCCATGAATCTGGCAAGGCCTATCTAGTATCTTGTCCAAATTAGATGGACCGTCTCTATTTCCTTTGAATGGCTTCTTCCGCTGACCGGGTTTAGAGCCACTGAATCCGGCGTTGACCGCCGTATCTTCAGTTTCTTCATTGTTGTTCCGACGCTTGTTTTTATTACGTCATGGCCTTCCATTGCCATCCCTGACCTCAGAGGTGCCGGGGTCACTGGTACTGTTGCTTCTACGAGCCAGCCAGCTGTCTTCGCTCGCGCAGAAGCGGGTCATGAGTGCAGTAAGAGCTGCCATAGTCTTCGGCTTTTCCTGACCGAGGTGTCGGGCAAGCCATTCGTCATGGACGCTGTGCTTAAATGCCGCTAGGGCTTCGGCGTCCGGACAGTCCATGATTTGGTTCTTTTTAATTAAGAACCGATTCCAAAGTTTGCGAGCTAACTCTCCAGGTTGCTGGACTATGTGACTCAAGTCGTCAGCATCCGGTGGCCGGATATAAGTGCCCTGAAAGTTGTCCCAAAAAGCATCCTCTAAATCTTCCCAACTTCCAATGGAGTTCTCTGGGAGGCTATTCAACCAGTGCCGTGCTGGTCCTTTCAGCTTTAGAGGGAAGTATTTAATGGCGTGGAGATCATCTCCGCGAGCCATGTGAATGTGGAGAAGAAAATCTTCAATCCATACGGCGGGATCCGTCGTTCCATCGTATTGCTCGATGTTTACGGGTTTAAACCCATACGGAAACTGGTGCTGCATTACCTCATCGGTAAAGCACATGCGGTGTGCAGCGCCTCTATATCGGGCAACATCTGGACAGAGTTCGAATGACATCCGTGTTCGGTTCTCGGCTCGAACTTGGTTATGCTTGTTGCGCCAGGCTTGATGGTCGTTGTCTCGTGCTGGAGCACTTCCCCTTGATCCGTAGATTGATCTGGTCTGGCCGGCTATATTGTCTAGGTCCTGACGTAAGTCATGCGTGTAGCCCGGGGCCGCTGCGTCTTTGCCTCTACGGTGGTGGCGCGGGCTGGTGTTCGGCATAATTAGCCGCTTTGTCACGTCCACGTGGTGGTCGGTCTGGTTGATCAGCATGATTGTATCTTGACGGTATTGGCTCAAGGGCTTCGTCGTCGAATTGTGGTAGTAGCCTGCGTTTTGGGTAGCTCTTTGTCAGGCGCTCAAGGCCGTATTCTTCGGTAGCCAAGACCTTGGTCCATCTGTCGTTGAGCGTATCCTGTTCGGCTTGGAGCTATTGCTGTTTCTTTTTCAGGCTCCTCGCAGTGGCGATGAGCTGTCGCTTGAAGCGTTCTTGTTCGAGGGGTTCCTCTGGCACTATGAAATCTTCGTTACCGAGGCTAACGTCCTCCTTGGAGGCCGGTAGATAGTTACTATCTTCCGAATCCTCATGATCGACAAGTTCGTCGGGATTGACTTGTCCCTCTTCCCTGTCATCCTGCTCGAACGCAGGGTCGACAGGGTCTTCGGCATTGTCTGGAGTGTCATTATCTCCGGTGCCGGTGTTGCTGTCCTTCGCCCGACGTGATCGTGAGCGGCGCCGCTGATGCCGGTGCTTTGGTGGATCCTCGTCGGGCTTGTCCTGATCTGGATCTTGAGTGCCATCGTCGTCCTGCTTCTCAGGTGTGTCCACCATGTATACATCATAGGTAGAAGTGGCCGTCCAACGCCCAGTGATAGGCGGGTTTTGACCTGGTTCGGCTTCGGCATCGTCGTCCATGCCGTCGATGTCCTCGGAGGCGTAGTCTAGCATGTCGGTTAAGTCCTCGACAGTGGCTATCAAGTGGGTGGTGGGTGGGACGTAAAATTCCCTGCACTCAGAACTTAGTCTGGGCTGGGCGTAGTTCGGAAGTGATACCTCCGTGATGGCGAGAGATCGCATTAAGTCCAGAGCCTCGTTTAGGAGCGATAGCTGGACGGGTGACTGAGAGCCTGTAGAGCTGGGTTCGGAAATCGCCGCCCGACCATGCTCAATGGACGCAGGCCTCAAGAGTTTGAAGTTAACATCCGGAGGTGAGTCCAGCTTCCCGATGACAGGGAGAGCCCTATTTGATTCCAGGCCTACCGATAATATGGTCAGCTCTGCGTCTCCGGCAGGGAGCTCCGTGATAGGAGAGGGTCCGGTGGGATTCATAATCCCGTCTTCGGACAGGGTGGTCTGCTCTGGATCTAAGGCCAGGGCAGGGATGATGGTTGATCCTTGGACGGAGCCTGATGGTGGATCCGATGGGCCTCCTTCATATAGATGAGGAGCGGTGCTCGAGGCCGAAAATCCTTCGAAGATCAAATCTCCTCAGATATCAGCGATGTAATTCAGGCTCCCAAACCTGATTTGGTGACAGGAGCGTAGCTATCGATCTGTTCAAGGTGACCAGTTGAATTGGCATGCAGAGCGAAGCCGCCAAACACCAAAAGTTGACCAGGGAGGAAAGTTTCCCCGGAAACGGCATCGTTGTTGATGATCAAACAAGCCATCGAGCCTTCTGCCGACGGCACAGTGGAACTCTCAATGAAAGCACCAATGTCAGTGTCAAAACCGGCCGATCTCGGGTAGGGGTCCCGAACTGTGCGTCTGAGGATCGAAGGTAACAAGGGACAAAGGGAACACGATGTTTACCCAGGTTCGGGCCCTCTTAATGGAAGTAAAACCCTACGTCCTGCTTGATTGTATTTGATGAGTATAGGGGTTACAAGAGTTGATCTACCTCGAGATCGTAATGGCTAAACCCTAGCTGTCTAGCCTATGAGAATTCTGATTGCCTCTACAGACTAAACCCTTCGGTTTATATACACACCGGAGGGGCCTAGGGTTGTATAGAGTCGGTTTACAGAAGAAGGAAATAATACATCCGGACACCAAACTTGTCGTCCACGCATATAGGAGTCCTACCCGGACACGGGGGACGGTCTTCTGCTTTATCTTCATGGCCCATCAGTCCGGCCCATATCGAATAGACCGGACACCCGAGGACCCCCTAATCCAGGACTCCCTCACTCTCCCCCTCAGGATTCTTTCTCCTTGCGCCACGACGATCGCTGCCGCTGTTCTGCCCGTGACACCTTCGTTGTTTTCCCCTATCCCCTCCTCCTCGAGCTCTCCCGAAGCTCCTACGAGCCCCTCCACCCCTCCACGAAACCTCCCGATGCCGAAAATGGACAGCCACGCCACCCCGCGCTCCAGTGCGCCTATAAGATCGCCGCCGTGGCCGTCCTTATCACCTCGCCGTCGCCCGGCTATTTATAGGCCCTCCCTGCGGCCCCCGAGCATCTCATCGCCCCCACCACCAACCACTACCCCTCCCCAACCTCTCGCCCGAGCCCGGAGCTCTTCCTCGCTGTCCACCATCGCCATGGCCTTCACGAAGCTCTGCTCAAATTCGAGCTGCTCCGAGCCCCCTTCCTTCTCCCACCACCACTGTAGTACCACCCAGAGCCCCACGGAGCTCCGCTGCTCTTCCGCTCGCTTGCCGGACCACCGTAGTGCCCGCGTCCAATCTCGCCGGAGCCTCTGTCCGCCACGGCCGATGTTCCACTTGCTACGGCGCTCTTCGACGGGAGTGAAGCCTCAGGATGGATGCGGCCCGTCCTCCTGAGCTCGTGGGTAGGTCACACGCCACGGGAGATGGCCGGAGTCGCCGGCAAACTCCGATCGAGTGCGGCCCTGTCACGGCTGAGCTCGGGCGCGAGAGCTTGAAGACGCTGACTCGGCCAGGCGGGTCCCACCACTCCTCGGTCCCCCCGGTCAGCGGCAGCGACCGGGCCCCGCCCTCGCCACGCTGGATAATTGGCGGGGCAAGTGGGCCAGCCCAATGGAGTGGCGGTGTACAGCAGCCGCGGCAGCTTTCGGCCCAGTTTGGCCCAGGCGCACAGTGCGCTTTATTCTTCTCTCAGAAAAAAAACAGCCAGGGACCCAGAAGTAAATACTTTTCTTACAGAAAAGTCATTGGCAGTCAAACCATCACATCTTTTTGCTCGGAACTCTGATCGAGGAGAATCCAAAGCCCACTTCTTCGTCTCTTCGAGCCCGTCATGCTGGTATCGTTTTCATAATGTTTTGACACTGTGAAAATGACCATTTTGCCCTTGGCCATAAACAGCCCCCTCCGAGAGAGAACTGTTTCCGGCAACTCTTTCCGCGGACTCTCCGCACTTCTTCCCGATGGTTCCTTCATCCCCAGGCAAGCCACAACTCTCATTTGCATAATTGCATTGCAATATCATAGTCAAACTAATTACTTTAATAGCAAATATGAAGTATTTGTAAAATGAATTAGAATATGCAGGCTTGAGTAAATTCTTGAATAGGTGACTACCATGTTGAGTACCGGATGATTAGTGACTAGTAGTTTACCCACTCGTTGATGCCATGACGTTGAGATTACCGTCTATGATGATTTTGGATTTCGTCTGGCAATTTGTGGAGACGAATTAGTAGCAGTAGCTTGAACATAGTGGCTATCGGATTACTAGTTGGTTAATGTTTTCACTTGGATTATTATACTGTCGGAGTGTCAGTTATGATGAAGAGATTATTCGGAGATAGGATACTTCATGGTTGATCCAGAGTCACCTCTCCGGACTTATCTGTGCAGCCACATTTGCTGGTATGGGACGGCCTTGACTTGGTCTGATCGCGTGCTCTTTCACCGGTACCACCCGACAGGGAAGGTTATGCGTGCGCGCTACCTTGGCCCGGTAGGCGGCGATAACCTTGTGAGCCCAGTTGAGTTATATGGTACCAGGTCCCCATTTGGGACAGTTGTTAGCCACAATGGTGGCAGGTGTCACGCGGTGACACAGGGGCCACCAAGGGCAGGACTCCGGGGGAGGATGATTGCCGGTGGTACGATGGGAGGGTCACGGGTCAGGCGGGTTTCGTTGGAGCAACGCTGGTCCACCCGAATGGGATGACGAGGTCAGGTGCTCCATGGTGTGGGTAAAGTGCGCAACGTCTATAGAGTGTAAAATCTATTCGAATAGCCGTGTCCACGGTATTGGACAGTCCGTCCAGACCTCACTAGGTGGTCAACCATAGTAGTGATAATGATGGAAGAACTCGTCTTATGATCGGAAGTACTCGATGGATCGTGAGTATTCTGAGGGTTGTGAGGTAACCCGGAAGAGAGTAAGTTTGTCAGACTTGCAGTGCAGATGGTATCAGGAATATGATATGTTAGCCATGGCATGGCTATGAGATGAGTGGTCGGATGACCACTTGATTTGGATTGGATTTGGAACAGATTCAGATTGGATCCTGAGATTATTCGGAGTATGGATTAAATATGCTTTACCTTACTGCATTTACCTCAGTAGTTATCTTGCTAGATAACCATGCTTGGTAAGCACTGGCTAAAGCTAAACCTAGTCGGTTGATCCAGAGTAGCCTATTATTGTCACCCTCAACTGTAAGTCTTGACCTAATCTTGACTGCTATGATGTTGTCTTGCCTTAATGCTGATGTTTGTTGTGAGCTTGCGAGTACATTCAAAGTACTCACCTGGCATGTCATGCCAGTTTGCAGGTCATGCCACGATTGCTTGCTTGTCAAGGATCCCGAGTTTGTGAGCTACGATACGTGTTCTAGCCAGAGTCCCTGCGGAGTGGAGTCCATCACCGCCATCGCTGTTCCGCTGCCGAGAGTTACTCCGCTACCTCAGGCTGTTCTGCTGTTAGCATAGAGCTACCCCGGGTAGGCGTAGTGTTGCCGTGCCAATGTAATCCATGTACCCTTTGTAACCATATCCATTGTAATAAAGAGCTTATTTGTTCTATGCCAACAGTGTCGTATTCCAGAGGACTTGTCCCTGGGCTGGAATACGGGGCGTCCCGGTCTTCTCTGAGCCTGGGTGCCACAACAGCACGTAGATGTTGTGCGGACAGAGCAAATCACATCGCACACAGACTAAACAATGGAACCCATCGGTGATGATTTCATCAATCGCTCACAATTGTATACCAGCAATCGTTTGCTCACAACACACACGACTTGTTAACAAGAATCGTCTGTGTTGTTATCGGTCTTCCCACACATTTCTGATTACTGACCTGTTTCCCACGTATCACACGCATCTTGTTAAGTTGAACCATTTCTGTTGTGTTGGCTAATCGCAAACAGTTCATCCGACTGAACTGTATGCCGTATATCGCACACACCTTGATCTGGCTGACTGTTTCTATTGTATTGCCTAATCACAAACAATTCATTCGAGTGAACTGTATGTTGTATATCGCACACACCTTCATCCGTCGGACCGTTTCTGCTGTTATGCTCATCGCAAACAATTCATTCAACTGTATTGTATGCTACCCATCACACACGCAACTACAATCTGAATCGTGTTTGATGCCTCCGCCATCGCAAACATTTTGTATCTTTTTTGACGGTTTTATTACATCACCATTTGTGATTAATGCATCGCACACAGTTTCGTCGAAGGGTCTCTGATTGTAGTGTCGCGTTAGCAGCATCCTGCTGTAGTGCTTGACCCGCCCTACTCACAAGATTAGTTTTCCATCCTGAAAGTTGGTCAACTATCCGATCGATGATGGACTGAACTTGAGCCTTTTGTTGGAAATATGCCCTAGAGGCAACAATATTGTATTATTATATTTTCATATTCATAGTTAAGTGTTTATATTTCATGCCATAATTGCTATGATCTAGAATATGCGATTCAGTGGAAAACTCATATGCACGTGTGGAATGATAAATGGATAAAATAAAGGTTCCTAGTCTCGCCTCTAAGACTAGCTCAAGTGTTGTTAATGATCATGTTTTCCGGGTCTTAGGATATCATCAAGTGTAATGATAGTCCTAAAACAACAATGAGATTATGACGTTGGAAGAATGATCATATTGAATCGACCCAAACTTGTTTGTTATGAATTGAGATAATATAGTCTGTAATCAATTGTAATAACACGGAGTGTTAATGTGTGATTTTGCTCCTTAGACCATGAGAGTATCTTAGTCACTTCTTACCACAAGGAGTTTCAGCTTTGGGCTTGCTGAAACATCACTGATACGTCTCCAATGTATCTATAATTATTGATTGTTCCATGCTATTATAGTATCAATATTGGGTGTTTTATATGCTATTTTATGTCATTTTCTGGGACTAACCTATTAACCCAGTGCCTAGTGCCAGTTGCTATTTTCTACTTGTTTTTTGTTTTCCAGGAAATTAGTACCAAATGGAGCCCAAACGCTATGAAACTTTTTGACAATTTTTTTCTGGACAAGAGAGGCCCTGGAAGCTTAGGGAGGAGACCATATGAGAAGCAAGGAGACGGCAAGGCAACAAGGCGTGCCCAGGGGGTAGGCACGCCTTGATGCCTTGTGGGCCCCTTGTGGCTCCGTCTGACGTAATTCCGCTTCTATAAATTCTCAAATATTGGGAAACCAACAGAGATCCACCCGAAACACTTTTTTCGCTACCGCAAACTTCTGTTCTTCCGTGATCCCATCTGGAGGCCTTTTTCAGTACTCTGCTGGAGGGGGAATCGATCACGGAGGGCTTCTACATCATCCTTGGGCCCTTCCGATGATACGTGAATAGTTCACCACAGACCTACGGGTCGATAGCTAGTAGCTAGATGGCTTCTTCTCTCTCTTTGATCTTCAATACAATGTTCTCCTCGATGTTCTTGGAGTTCTATCTGATGTAATCTTCTTTTTGCGGTGTGTTTGTTCGGATCTGATGTGGCTTCAACTGCGTTGGTTTTTTCCCCAAGGTGGAAGGGATGATGCATGATACGCCCATTTTTCATCATGTTTTCCTACTGTTATTTATGATGTTTTTATACATAATAATGCTTTTTGGAGTAATTCTAATACCTTTTCTCTCATAATATGCAAGGTTCACATAAAGAGGGAGAATTCCGGCAGCTGGGAATTTGGACCTGAAAAAGCTACGTCAGGCTACCTATTCCACACAACTCCAAATGAGCTGAAACTTCACGAGGAATTTTTATGGAATAAATAAGAATTATTGGAGCAAATAACTACCAGAGGGGGCCCACCAGGTGGGCACAACCCACCTGGGCGCGCCAGGGAGCCCAGGCACGCCATGGTGGGTTGTGCCCACCTCGGCCCACCTCCGGTGCCCCTATTCTGGTATATAAGTCATTTTGACCTAGAAAAAATAAGGGGAGGACTTTCGGGACAAAGCGCCACCGTCTCGAGGCGGAACTTGGGCAGGAGCACTTTTGCCCTCCGGTGGAGCGATTCCGCCGGGGAAACTTCCCTCCCGGAGGGGGAAATCATCGTCATCATCATCACCAACAACTCTCCCATCTTGGGGAGGGCAATCTCCATCAACATCTTCAGCAACACCATCTCCTCTCAAACCCTAGTTCATCTCTTGTGTTCAATCTTTGTACCGGAACTATAGATTGGTACTTGTGGGTGACTAGTAGTGTTGATTACATCTTGTAGTTGATTACTATATGGTTTATTTGGTGGAAGATTATATGTTCAGATCCATTATGCTATTTAATACCCCTCTGATCTTGAGCATGATTATCATTAGTGAGTAGTTACTTTTGTTCTTGAGGTCACGGGAGAAATCTTGATGCAAGTAATCATGTGAACTCGATATGTGTTCGATATTTTGATGATATGTACGTTGTGATTCCCTTAGTGGTGTCATGTGAACGTCGACTACATGACAGTCCACCATATTTGGGCCTAAGGGAATGCATTGTGGAGTAGTTATTAGATGATGGGTTGTGAGAGTGACAAAAGCTTAAACCCTAGTTTATGCGCTATTCCGTAAGGGACTGATTTGGATCCAAAAGTTAAATGCTATGGTTAGATTTATTCTTAATACTTTTCTCGTAGTTGTGGATGCTTGCGAGGGGGTTAATCATAAGTAGGAGGTTTGTTCAAGTAAGAGCACCTAAGCACCAGTCCACCCACATATCAAATTATCAAAGTAGCGAACACAAATCAAACCAACTTGATGAAAGTGACTAGATGAAATTCCCGTGTACCCTCAAAAACGCTTTGCTTATTATAAGAGACCGTCTTGGCCTGTCCTTTGCCTCAAAAGGATTGGGCTACCTTGCTGCACTTTTGTTACCATTACTGTTACTTGCTCGTTACAAATTATCTTGCTACCAAACTACTCGTTACTTATAATTTCAGTGCTTGCAGACATTACCTTGCTGAAAACCGCTTGTCATTTCTTTCTGCTCCTCGTTGGGTTCGACACTCTTACTTATCGAAAGGACTATGATTGATCCCCTATACTTTTGGGTCATCAAGGCTCTTTTCTGGCGCCGTTGCCGGGGAGTGAAGCGCTCTTGGTAAGTGGAAATCGGTAAGGAAAAATTATTACTACGTGCTGAAATTTATTGTCACTTGTTACTATGGAGAACAATCCTTTGAGGGGTTTGTTCGGGGTTTCTTTACCTCGACCAGAACCACAATTAGCTACCCCTCAACCTACTGCACCTACTTAAAATATTGGTTATGAAATTCCTTCGGGTATGATAGAACAACTGCTAGCTAATCCTTATGCAGGAGATGGAACTGAACATCCTGATATGCACTAGATATATGTGGATGAAATTTGTGGATTATTTAAGCTTGCATGTTTACCTGGAGATGAAGCTAAGAAGAAGGTTTTCCCTTTATCTTTGAAGGGAAAAGCATTAGCATGGTATAGGCTATGTGATGATATTGGATCTTGGAATTGGAATCGATTGAAATTGGAATTTCACCAAAAAAAATATCCTATGCTTCTAGTTCATCGTGATCGGAATTATATATATAATTTTTGGCCTCATGAAGGAGAAAGTATTGCTCTAGCTTGGGGGAGGCTGAAGTCAATGTTATATTCATGCCCCAATCATGAGCTCTCAAGAGAAATTATTATTCAGAATTTTTATGCTTGGCTTTCTCATGATGATCGATCCATGCTTGATACTTCTTGTACTGGTTCCTTTATGAAGAAGACTATTGACTTCCGGTGGGATCTTTTAGAAAGAATTAAATGCAACTCTGAAGATTGGGAACTCGATGAAGGTAAAGAGTCAGGTATTAAGCTCAAGTATGATTGTGTTAAATCTTTTATGAATACCGATGCTTTTTAAAAGTTTAGCACTAAATATGGACTTGACTCTGAGATAGTAGCCTCCTTTTGTGAATCATTTGCTACTCATGTTGACCTCCCTAAGGAGAAGTGCTTTAAATATCACCCACCTATCAAAGAGGAAATTAAAGAACCAGTAATAGCTAAAGATGAAACTATTATTTACAATGTTGATCTAGTTGTGCCTACTGCTTATATTGAAAAACCACCTTTCCCTGTTAGGATAAAGGAACATGCTAAAGTCTCAACTGTGGTCAACAAAAGTTATATTAGAACTTCCAAACTTGCTGAACAAATCAAAGTAGAACCTAGTGTTGCTATGGTTAAAGATCTCTTGGTTGAAAATATAGATGGGCATGTTATTTACTTCTGTGATGAAGCTGCTAGAATTGCCAAACCCGGTGAAAAAGATAAACATAGACCCGTTGTTGGCATGCCTGTTGTCTCAGTTAAAATAGGAGATCACTGTTATCATGGTTTATGCAACATAGGTGCTAGCGTGAGTGCCATTCCCTTTACCTTATATCAAGAAATTATGAATGATATAGCACCCGCTGAAATAGAAGACGTAGATGTTACTATTAAACTTGCTAATAGGGACACCATCACACCATTTGGGAATGTAAGAGATGTGGGAAAATAAAATACCCTACTGATTTTCTTGTTCTTGGTTCCCCACAAGATGACTTTTGTCCCATTATCTTTGGTAGACCTTTCTTGAACACCGTTAATGCTAAAATAGATTGCGAGAAGCAAACTGTCGGTGTTAGTTTTGGTGATGAGTCTCATGAGTTTAATTTTTCCAAGTTCAGTAGAAAACATCATAATAAAGAGTTGTCTAGTAAGGATGAAATAATTAGTCTTGCTTCTATTGTTGTGCCTCCTACCGATCCACTAGAACAATATTTGCTAGACCACAAAAATGATATGCATCTGCATGAAAGAAATGAAATAGATAAGATTTTCTTTGAACAACGTCCTCTGCTTAAACACAATTTGCCTTTTGAAACTCTAGGAGGTCCTCCTCCACCTAAAGGTGATCCTGTGTTTGAATTAAAACAATTGCCAGACAGTTTGAAATATGCTTATCTTGATGAGAAAAAGATTTATCCTGTTATTATTAGTGCTAACCTTTCAGAACATGAAGAAGAAAGATTATTGAAGGTTCTGAAGAAGCACCGAGCTGCCATTGGATATACTCTTGATGATTTAAAGGGTATTAGTCCCACTCTCTGTCAGCATAAAATTAATATGGAGCCTGATGCTAAACCAGTTGTTGATCACCAACGACGTTTGAACACCAAAATGAAAGAAGTGGTAAGAACTGAAATACTGAAGCTTCTGGAAGCAGGTATAATTTATCCTATAGATGATAGTAGATGGGTAAGTCCTGTTCATTGTGTCCCTAAAAAGGGAGGTATTACCGTTGTTCCTAATGACAAGAATGAACTTATTCCACAAAGAATTATCACTGGCTATAGAATGGTAATTGATTTTAGAAAACTAAATAAAGCTACTAGAAAAGATCATTACCCTCTGCCTTTTATTGATCAAATGTTAGAAAGACTATCAAAGCACACACATTTTTGCTTTCTTGATGGATATTCCGGTTTTTCTCAAATACCTGTCTCACAACCTGATCAAGAGAAAACCACCTTTACTTGCCCTTTTGGAATTTATGCTTATAGACGTATGCCTTTTGGTTTATGCAATGCACCTGCTACCTTTCAAAGATGTATGACTGCTATATTCTCTGACTTTTGTGAAAAGATTGTTGAGGTTTTCATGGATGATTTTTCCGTTTACGGAACTTCTTTTGATGATTGCTTGAGCAACCTTGGTCGAGTTTTGCAGAGATGTGAGCAAACTAATCTCGTCTTGAATTGGGAGAAATGCCACTTTATGGTTAATGAAGGTATTGTCTTGGGACATAAAATTTCTGAACGAGGTATTGAGGTGGATAAAGCTAAAGTTGATGCAATTGAGAAAATGCCCTGCCCTAAAGATATCAAAGGTATTTGTAGTTTCCTCGGTCATGCTGGTTTCCATAGGAGGTTTATTAAAGACTTCTCTAAAATTTCTAGGCCTCTTACAAATATTTTACAAAAGGATGTTCCATTTGTTTTTGATGATGATTGTGTAGAAGCCTTTGAAACACTTAAGAACGCCTTGATTTCTACACCTATTGTTCAACCACCTGATTGGAACTTGCCTTTTGAAATTATGTGTGATGCTAGTGATTATGCTGTTGGTGCTGTCCTAGGACAAAGAGTCAATAGAAATTAAATGTTATTCATTATGCTAGTAAAACTCTGGACAGTGCTCAACGAAATTATGCTACTACTGAAAAGGAATTCTTAGCAGTGGTGTTTGCTTGTGATAAATTTAGATCTTACATTGTTGATTCTAAAGTGACTGTTCACACCGATCATGCTGCTATAAAATATCTTATGGAAAAGAAGGATGCTAAACCTAGACTCATTAGGTGGGTTTTTTTGCTACAAGAATTTGATTTACAATCACTGATAGAAAGGGAGGTGAGAACCCCGTGGCTGATAACTTGTCTAGGTTAGAAAATATTCTTGATGACCCACAACCTATTAATGATAGTTTTCTTGAAGAACAATTAGCTGCAATAAATGTTTCTCATAACACTCCTTGGTATGCTGACTATGCCAATTATATTGTTGCTAAATATATACCACCTAGCTTCACATACCAACAAAAGAAAAAATTCTTCTATGATTTAAGACATTACTTTTGGGATGACCCACATCTTTATAAAGAAGGAGTAGATGGTATTATTTGACGTTGTGTACCTGAGCATGAACAGGGACAAATCCTATGGAAATGTCACTCCGAAGCTTATGGAGGACATCATGCGGGAGATAGAACTACTCACAAGGTATTGCAATCTTGTTTTTATTGGCCTACTCTCTTCAAGGATGCCCGTAAGTTTGTTTTATCTTGTGATGAATGTCAAAGAATTGGTAATATTGGTAAGCGTCAGGAAATGCCTATGAATTATTCTCTTGCTGTTGAACCATTTGATGTTTAGGGATTTGATTACACGGGACCTTTTCCTTCCTCTAATGGGTATACACATATTTTGGTTGTTGTTGATTATGTTACTAAGTGGGTAGAAGCTATTCCAACTAGTAGTGCTGATCACAACACCTCTATTAAAATGCTTAAGGAAGTCATTTTCCCAAGGTTTGGAGTCCCTAGATATTTAATGACTGATGGTGGTTCACATTTTATTCATGGTGCTTTCCATAAAATGCTTGCTAAACATGATGTTAACCATATAATTGCATCATCTTATCATCCTCAGTCTAGTGGTCAAGTTGAACTTAGCAATAGAGAAATAAAATTAATATTACAAAAACTGTCAATAGGTCCCAAAAGAATTGGTCTAAGAAGTTAGATGATGCACTTTGGGCTTATAGAACAGCATATAAAAATGCTATGGGTATGTCTCCGTATAAAATGTTTTATGGAAAAGCTTGTCATTTGCCTCTTGAGTTAGAACATAAAGCATATTGGGCAATTAAAGAACTCAACTATGATTTCAAACTTGCCGGTGAAAAGAGGTTATTTCATATTAGCTCACTAGATGAATGGAGAACCCAAGCCTATGAAAATGCCAAGTTATTTAAAGAAAAAGTTAAAGATGGCATGACAAAAGAATCCAAAAGCGTTAGTTCAAAGTTGGAGAATATGTTCTTTTGTACAACTCTCGTTTCAGATTCTTTGCAGGAAAACTCCTCTCCAAATGGGAAGGACCTTATGTTATCGAGGAGGTTTATCGATCCGGAGCCATCAAGATAAATAATGCCGAAGGTACTAACCTGAAGGTTGTCAATGGGCAAAGAATAAAACATTATATCTCAGGTACGCCCATTAACGTTGAAAGCAATATTATCCAAACCATGACACCGGAAGAACACATAAAGGAAACCTTTTGGAACACTCCAGAATCGTGGAAAAAAAGGGGAGGTACGTGATACGGTAAGTAAACGGACTCCAAAAAACCCGCAAAAATATTTTCTGTCCGTTTTGGAATATAACAAAAATTAGGAAAATAAGAAACAACCAGGAAGGCACCCCTGGTGGGCACAAGACACCAGGGCGCGCCTGGCAGCCAGGCGCGCCCAGGTGGGTTGTGCCCACCTCGGGTAACTTCCGGACTCCGTTTTTCTTCCATTTGCTTGTTTCTCGAGATAAAAAATCTTTATATACCCCCCGAACCTATTGACCACCGTATCGCAGAGAAATCTTCTATTTTCGTTTCTTGCTGTTTTCGGTCAGATCTATTAAGCCAGGCATCATGTCTTCTTCCTCCTCCAACAACGTGGAAGAGGATGCTTGGTTGATGAAAATCGAGCTGAAGAGAGAAAAGCCCGTAGAAGCCGTCAAAGGGTACAAGAGCAAGGAGGCTACTGGAGATCAAGCGCCGGTGGTTGAGTGTGACGCCCCCGACTCAATCGTGCACTAATGATACACGCAAACATACGATCAAGCACAGGGACTCACGGGAAGATATCACAACACAACTCTAAAACATAAATAAAGTCATACAAGCTTTATATTACAAGCCAGGGGCCTCGAGGTCTTGAATACATAAGCTTGCGTACAAGCGTCAACGGAAGCATCAGATATCTGAGTACAGATATGAAACAGAAACATATGAGCCTTTAGAAAGGCGGGGCTAAAACAAAAGCTACGATCAAAAGGCGCAGGCCTCCTGCCTGGGACCCTCCGAACCTACTCCTGGTCGGCTGGCTCGATCCAGTAGTATGTGCCGTCTGGGCCCTCCTGGTAGTAAGCTCCTGCGGTGGCATCTAGCTCCTGGGCTCCATCGTCTGGGGCAACATCAAAAGGGGTATGGGGGAAAAAGAGGTAGCAAAGCAACCGTGAATACTCATCCGAAGTACTCAGCAAGCAAGGATCTACACTACGTATGCAACATTATCAAAGAAAGGCTGTATATGTGGACTGGGCTGCAGAAATGCCAGAATAGAGAGAAGACCTAGTCCTATCGAAGACTAGCATCTTCACGAAGCCACCATCTTGCAGCAATTAGAAGAGTACAGAAAAGCATTTTATTAAGCAAGCATGTTGAGGCAAAGCCTAGAGATCCTTCCTCGACTCCCTGCGAGAAAGCGATCCCGGAGCTTCAATTAATTAAACAAGTATCCAGTTCAAGTAATAGATCGGGATACCAAACTGAGCATCCTGTTACCGTGGACACGACTATTCGAATAGATCACTTCCCTGCAGGGGTGCACTACTGTTACCCAACATGCTCGATCACCTCTGGCCGTACACACTTGCTGGGTAATGCCCGGCCTCGAGAGATCGACACGAAGCAGCGCCCTACCTAGGCTCAGCAGAGAGGTCAACACGCCGGACTAACCTATGCACCCAGGGGTCTTGGGCCATCGCCCCGGGCGCTCCTGCGTGTTGCGAGACTGGCCGGGGAGCAGGCACGACACTGAACTCATCAGTGAAGTATCCAGCCCAACCCCAACAATCAGCCCGCACGGTGAACTGTGATGTCTGATGAGCTTTCGGGAGAAACGTACGACGTAGAGGGCCCCATAAACCATTATCCCGCGTGGTGGTAGTGCGTATAGGCCATTAGCCAACTCAGATCAATTACCCAAATTCGTTAGGCGTATTTAATAACTCGCGGAGACGATCAGAGTTTCTAATGCTCTGCCACAATATCTCTCTCGGGTGCCCTCCTGGCAACCCGACTGCATAAGTTCCCCGCGGGTACCCATCAGGGTTGACCCGACTGCAACAAGGGTCAAAGTAACCGTGTGGTCATAACATCAAGGGGGAAACCCCGAGGAATCACCCTCGGTGGATTCCACTCGATGAAATCAGCAAGGTGAACGTAGGAGGAATCACCCTCGAGGTACACACTTGAGGGGTTGCACGACAGAGTCATATCGGGAGTGGTGAAGGAGGAATCACCCTCGATGACCATGACCGAACAGCTACACTACAGAGTTATCATCAGGAGTGCGTTACGAGGTATCACCCTCGACACTCGATAGTAACTATGCAGAGTCGTACAACAAAGGGGGTGAAGTGAGGTGTCGGTCTCTAGTCGTCGATCACGTTGATCAAGTCATCGATGATGAAGCAGAGGCAACAAGGATAAAGTGGGGGGGGGGGTCACTAATGGATCACTAACCAACCTATACTAAGCAGTTTGAAATAGGCAGGTAAGGTAGCAATAAGCAGGTTACAAAAAGCAGGCTATGCATCAGGATAGGAGCAATCAATTACAGTAATAAAATCAAATGGAAGCATGAGAGAATGGAATGGGCGATATCGGAGTGATCAAGGGGGGGGAGGGCTTGCCTGGAAGCTCTGCTGAGAGGGGCTGGTCGTCAGAAGGCTGCTCGTTCGGAGTGTAGTCGTACTCTACTATGTCGGTGTCGGTCTCGGCATCTATCGAGAGAGAAGGAGGGGGAAAGAAATAATAAATTCATGGCAAAAATGCAAACAATATGCATGACATGCCTAAATGATATGCAGAGGTGTTCTACTGCCTAACTAGATGATTTAGTTAATTTAGGAATTTATTTGGATTTATTTTATTAAAGTTGAGCACTATTCATTTATCGAAATCAGTCTAAAAGTTCCATGTTCAGGTAGCTAGGGGCATCTAACAGCAATACGAAGGGCGTATTCAGTTTCGTCTCGTCGTTCTGAGCAATTTTCATGTATAAAGTTTTTCGATCGGAGCTACGGTTTATTTTATATGATTTTTTAAAGATTTAAACATTTTCTGAATTTATTTAATTATTTATTTAAATTTGAATTATCCAGAAAAGTGATGATGACGTCAGCATGATGTAGGTGTGACGTTAGCAGTCAACAGGGGCTGACCGGAGTCAAACGTGACAGGTGGGTCCCACTGGGACCCACATGTCAGCCTCTGTAACTAATTAACAGGGTTAATTTAAACTAATTAACTTAATTAGATGGTGGGCCCTACTTGTCAGTGGCTAATTAGTGATTTAATGAACTAATTAACTAATTAACAGATTTTATTTATTTTAAAACATTTAAATGGGGTGGGGTCCGCATGTCAGTGGGCCACTGTGCCACGTCGGCAGTTGACCCGGTCAACTAGGCCTAGTGGGACCCAGCGTCAGCGACACAGGGGTGGCCACGCGGGCGCCACATCTGCAGACGGCGCTGGAGACGCACCGGCGAGCCCATACGCGGTGGAGGTTCGCCGGACTTGGCCGGAAAAGCGCCACGGGACTCGGTTTGATGCGGGCTTTGGTGCGTTCGGACGAGGGAGCCGCGGTGCATCCAATGGTGTGGTCGGCCTCACCGGAGTCGCGCTGGAGGGGCGACGGCGAGCACGGTGGCGGACGGCGCCACTCGGGCGAGATGGCATCCGGCGCCACGGCGTGCTAGCGAGGGAGCTAAGGGGCTAGGCGGGGTCTGCGAGTTGCAGCTAATCTAACAGCCACGAGCGCGGGGCCGGTCGGTCACCGGAACTACGCCGGCGACGGGTTATGCGGTGGTGTGATCGGGCATGTTGGGGGCGGTGCCTACAGCTAGCGAACGGCGTCGGGAGAGGGAGAGGGGGAAGTGGTGGCTTGCAGAGAGCCTGCATGTGAGCTTAGCGTGCTCGGGGAGGGCTCGGAGTGGCCGGAAACGACGACGAACGGCGGCGGGGATCCGAGGAGGAAGAAGGCAGTGTGGAGGCAATGCGGTGGCTCCCGGCTCGTTCCAGTCGGCGTGATCGAAGTAGGCAACGACGGCGAGCCTGGTGGATAGGTCAGTGAGGCGGGGCGGTGACGGTGGCTGCACCGCTCAGCCGCGGCCGTCCATGGCGGAGTCGGGTGAGGAAGAAGAAGGCGAGGGGAGGGGAGTTGTGGCGCTAGGGTTTGCCAGAGGGCCGCGGGGAGATGCTCTTATCCACTAGGCGGGCGGGGCGACGCGCGGTGTCGAGCAAACGAGCAGGGGGGCCGGGGTGCGTGCGCGTGGGCATGCGGTGGCGTTGACAACGGCGAGGCAGGTGAGCAGTGCGAGGGAGAGGACAGGCGGGGTGGGCTGGGCCGGTCGGTTGACTTGGGCCCAGTCAGTGCGGCCTTTTTCTTTTTCTTTGTTTTTGCCTTCTGTTTTTCACTTTTTTTTTGCTCTGCAAAATTTGTGGGCCCATCTATAGTTTTGTAAAATATGTGAACTAGCCACAATACTCCAGTGCAACATTTACTACTGCCATAAATGGTTTTGAGTTCATATCATTTCATTTGGATTTTATTTAATTATAAATGGATTAAATACTTCTGTTTTGTTGCTGTTATAGGATGTTAGAGTCACTTAATTATTTCAATCAATGTTGCAGCTAATTTTATAAATGCCTCTAGATTATTTGCAACATGATGAACAATTTAGTTCCTGGATTTGAAAAACTTTTATTTTCTCTTTAATTTAATTTGAAGCTTGAACTAGGAGTTTGAAATGCAACATGATGCAAATGATGATTAGGCACTGTTAAACTTGCTGACATGGCATTAACTAAGGGTGATCACTGTGGTTAATCACATGGGGTGTTACAATTCTTCTCATCTAACAAGAATTCTCGTCCCGAGAATTAAGTGGAAGACTGAAAGAAAGCGGGGTATTCTTTGCGAAGATGATCCTCGCGTTCCCAAGTGGCTTCATCTTCAGAATGATTCGACCACTGAACTTTTAGGAATTTGATTGCCTTCTGACGAGTTCGACGTTCAGCTTGATCAAGAATACGGATGGGATATTCTGGATAAGACAGATCTTCCCGCAATTCAAGCATTTCATGATCCACAGCTCGAATAGGATCCTTGAAGCAGCGACGAAGTTGGGATACATGAAAGACATCATGCACTTGAGAAAGATTTGGCGGCAATTGCAACTGATATGCCACTTCTCCTCGGCGGGCAAGAATACGGAACGGGCCAATGTAGCGAGGAGCTAACTTGCCCTTGATTCTAAACCGATGAGTGCCTTTAAATGGAGTGACGCGAAGGTAAGCTTGCTCGCCAGGCTGATAGACCATTACCTGGTGCTTTCGGTCATAGTTGCTCTTCTGACGAGACTGAGCAGTTTTTAGATGTTCTCGGACAATGCGGACTTTTTCTTCAGCTTGTTGGATAATGTCCAGTCCGACGAGTGATCGTTCTCTAGTTTCCGACCAATTCAGAGGGGTTAGACACTTACGTCCGTAAAGAACTTCAAACGGTGCCATCTTCAGACTAGCTTGATAGCTATTATTGTAAGAGAATTCGGCATACGGGAGAGATTACTCCGATTTCTTACCAAAAGAGATGACGCAAGCCCGAAGCATATCTTCGAGCACTTGATTAACTCATTCGACTTGACCTTGTGACTGAGGGTGGAAAGCGGTGCTGAAGGACAGATGAGCTCCCATAGCTTCTTGGAAACTTTCCCAGAATCTGGAGGTAAAGAGGCTGCCACGGTCCAAACTGATCTCCAACGGAACACCGTGGAGTGACACAATTCGGGAAACATACAAGTCTGCTAACTGACTAGCAGTGATTGTCTCCTTAACTGGCAGAAAGTGAGCAACCTTTGAGAATTGGTCAACGACGACAAAGATAGCATCATGACCCTTCTGAGATCTAGGAAAACCAGTAATGAAATCCATTTGGACCTTGTCCCATTTCCATTCAGGAATATCAAGGGGTTGCAGAGTTCCACCAGGCCTTTGATGTTCTGCTTTAATGCGGCGGCAAATGTCACACTCAGAAACATAACGAGCAATGTCTCGCTTCATATTAGGCCACCAGTATCTCTGACAAATGTCACGGTACATCTTTGTGCTACCAGGATGAATTGACAGAGGAGTGTCATGAGCTTCTTTCATAACGTGTTCTCTCTCATCCTTGAATTTGGGCATGACAAGACGGCGTTGGAAGAATAGGACCCCATCATTATCAAGATGGAATTCCGACGGCTTTCCTTTTTTTGAGGTATCGCTTAATCCTTTCTACTTCAGAGTCATACCTTTGCATAATCTTAATGCTGTGCTCAAGATCCGGTTCAACAACCAGGGTATTGAGATAACCCTGTGGAACAATATGGAGGTTCAATTTGCGAAGCTCTTCATAAAGAATAGGTTGTGCTTCCTGAACCATAAGGTTGCTGCAATAAGCCTTGCGACTCAAAGCATCGGCCATTACATTAGCCTTGCCAGGGGTGTATGAGATATTCATATCATAATCGGCAATTGTCTCGAGCCATCTTTGTTGATGAAGGTTCAGATCGGGTTGAGTATATAGATACTTCAAACTCTGATGATCCGTGTATATCTCACAACGGTTACCGAGAAGGTAATGTAGCCATAGCTTCAAAGCATAAATAACCGCAGAAAGTTCGAGATCATGCACTGGATAATTTTCTTCGTGAGGACGCAATTGTCGAGAGCCATAAGCAATCACTTTGCACTCTTGCATTAGGACACAACATAATCCTTGACGAGATGCATCACAGTATATCACAAAATCCTTGCGAGTATCCGGGGGTGCTAGCACTGGGGCAGATGTCAACTTATCTTTTAGCATCTGAAAGCTTTCTTGACATTTTTCTGTCCACTCGAACTTAACACCTTTGTGGAGTAGGTCAGTCAGTGGCTTTGCAATCTTGGAAAAATTCTCAATGAACCGACGGTAATAACTAGCGAGTCCGAGAAAACTCTTGACTTGCTTAACATTCTTCGGGGGAGTCCAGTCAAGAATAGCTTGAACTCGTTCCGGGTTAACAGCAATGCCATCTTTGGAAATCATATGACCAAGGTAGGTCACTTCAAATATCTAGAATTCACACTTGGAGTACTTGGCGTAAAGCTAGTGTTCTCGAAGCTTCTCCAATACAAGCCGAAGATTCCTCCCCGACCCCTCGGACAAACCCTAGCCTCAGTTCCCCCTCTCCCTCGAGCTCGCCCGTTCCTCTCTCTCTCTCTCTGTCCCGAACGCCATCGCCGTTGTCTTCCGTCGTCCTCAAGGCCACCGGTGATACCGAGCGCCGAAACCCTATCTGGAAGGTTTGCCGTACTCCACCACGTCGACTGCGCCCTCGAATCGGAGCTGGGAGCCTCCCCATCCTCGCCTACATCTTTGTCTTCTTCCTCGGGCAGCCCAGATCGCCGCGTTGGCCTCGACGACTCCGGTGCTTCCCCGAGCCCACTAGTCTGCTCGGCTGCTCTGCTGTAAGCCCCCAGTCCGCCCTGACACCTCCTTGCTCCTCCTAGCGTGCCGTAGCTAGCCTTACCGTTGCACCCTAGCGCTAGCCGCTGCTGCACTTGTCGTCATCGTAGCCACCGCAGCCGTCGCTCGTGTCCGAGCATGGAACCGTGTTCAGTGCGCTCGCAGTAGCCCGTAGCAGCTTCTAGCCATGCAAATGGAGCTCTCTAGCCTCGCGCCGGCCAAACACGAACTCCAGCGCCGCCACGGTAGTCCTAGCGCACAACTCCGGCCGCTTTAGCTCGTGCTAGGGCCATAGATCGACGCCGTTCGATCTTCCCGTTCGAATGCCGCTAGCCGCCGTCGATTTGGTCTCCGGACGGCGAATCCCGATGATATCCGACGCACGCCGCCGCGAAACGAGCTCGCCGGTGCGATTCCGGCGAGGCTCCGGTCGTCGCCGACATGGCACTGACCGGGTCCCACCCTGGGCGATTGACGCTGGGCCCCGCGGCCACGTTGACCAGTCAATGGTCGCCGCTGACCGCTGACTGGGCGCCCGTGTCACTGACATGCGAGCCCCGCGCGATTTAAACATTTTTATAAATACTAAAAGTGCTAATTAATATGTTAATCCTAATTAAGTTAATTAATTAACTAATCTAACACTGACAGTAGGCCCCACTAGTAATTAACCCATTTAGTTAAAATTAACCCTGTCTAATTAACTAAGCCACTGACATGTGGGGCCCACATGTCAGGTTTGACCTGGTCAGCCGACCAGTTGACTGCTGACATCACCATTACATCACGCTGACGTCACACATACACTATTCTGGATAATGTTGAATTAGATAAATAAAATAATTCCAGAAATTGTTTAAATCTTTGAAAAATCGTAGAAAATAAACCGTAGCTCAGATCGAAAACTTTGTACATGAAAGTTGCTCAGAACGACGAGACAAAACCAACCGTGCCATCTGTTTCCATGCCGGGACCCTCTACAGAGGTGAACCCGCAACTTTTAGCCTGTTTCCAGTAGATGAATAGTGCATATACACCGGTTAATAATTCCAACTTAAATCCTAAAATAACTAATATGACTTAGACATGTTTTTAGGCAACCCTGCACTGCACCTTAGCATAGCATGCTCTGTGTTGCTCATGTTTGCTGTGTATTTATTTGTTTCCTCCCCCTCTTCTCTCTCGGTAGACCCCGGTACCAACACAGTTCCCGAGACTGACGCAGCTCAGGAGCCCGACGACACCGTTGACGACCTTGCCTTTGCCGCCGAGCAACCAGGCAAGCACCCCCCCTTTGAGCATGCCTATATCGCCTATACTCTTCTCTCTTCTGGTTGCATTAGAATTGCTGCTGCTGCTGCTTTACCTATTCTGATGCATAGCCTGATTTTTGTAACATGCTTTTGGTAATTAACTGCTTAGTATAGGCTGGATAGAGACCGAAGTGACCCCACTTGTCTCAGTTGCCCCGCTGGATCATCGGAAGACTCGACGACCAGGCCCCAGCACCGCACATCACCCCCCCTTAGTTGTACGACAGTGCAGCGATACCATCGAGTGCCGAGGGTGATACCTCATTTAGAACTTCTGATGTTAACTCTGTAGAGTAGCTATTCGGTCGTGGTCATCGAGGGTGATTCCTCCTTCACCACTTCCGATAACGACGCTATCGTGCAACCCCTCAAGTGTGAACCCATTGAGGGTGATTCCTCCGAGTTCACCTTAACAGATACATCGAGTAGGAATCCAATGAGGGTGATACCTCGGATTCCCCTAATGATATGGACAAACGGATAATTGGACTTTACAACTGTTACTTGGAAAGGCGGGTCGACCCTGAGGGGTAACCGCGTGAGCCTGAGAGGCGAGTGTTGTGGAGACGGGTTGACCTGGAGGGTGCCCGAGATATGAATACGAGGCGTGGTCAGGCATTCTTAGCCCTTGCCGAAAGTCCTCGAGACGGGGCGACGGGGTCACATTGATCTTGAGTCTCTGCTCGTTACCGCACTACCAATACCCTAATGATTTGGATATGTGAACTGAGTGGGGCTCTAGCCCGATAGCACTAACCATCACGCGAGAATAAATATGGGTACTCTGCATCGTAGCATCAGCCGAAAGCTCTGTCAGACGTCCAGTTCAGCATTGTGGCACGGTCGGATCGTGTCGGCCATCCGAGGCGACGCTGGTATCCACCCTGCGCACAACGACCCGGAGTGCACAGGGCGTTGGCCCAAGACCCCTGAGCGCTTAGGATGTAGACCGGCGGGGACCTCTCTGCTGAGCTCTAGGTAGGGTTGCGGTGTGTCGTTTGGCCGAGGCCGGGCATGACCCAGAAAAGTGTGTCTGGCCGGAGTTAATCGAGTGTGGTGGGTAAGTTGGTGCACCCCTGTAGGGAAGATCTAATCTATGCATAGCCGGATCCTCGGTAACGGACGCTCGGAGTTGTATCCCGATCGATACAACTAGAACTGGATACTTGTGATGAGATATGGATATTAGGGCTCTGGGATTGCTTTCTCGCAGGGAGTGGAGAAAGGATCTCTGGGCGAGGTTGATACTTATTTACTACTACTACTTTATACTGTACTAATCTACACTCTTCTAATGCTGCAAGACCGCTGAAGATGCTAGTCTTCGATAGGACTAGGCCTTCTCTCTATTCTGGCATTTCTACAGCCCAGTCCACATATACAGCCTTTCTTTGATAATGTTGCATATGTAGTGTAGATCCTTGCTTGCTGAGTACTTCAGATGAGTACTCACGGTTTCTTTGCTTCCTCTTTTTCCCCATATCTCTTTGATGCAACCAGATGACGGAGCCCCAGAGCCAGCTGCCCCTGTCGACGATCACTACTACTACCCTGAGGATAGCTTCTACTACGAGCTTGCCGACGACCAGGAGTAGGTTCGGAGGGTCCCAGGCAGGAGGCCTGCGCCTTTTCGATCACAGTGTTTTGTTTTGCCCCGCCTTTTCAAGGCCTTTCTGTTTATCTTTTATATATGTACTTAGATATCTAATGCTGCCGCTGACGCTGACGCTTGTAAGCGAGCTTATGTATTCGAGCCCTCGAGGCCCCTGGCTTGTAACATAAAGCTTGTATTATTTTAATTGGTGTTTTAGAGTTGTGTTGTGATATCTTCAAGTGAGTCCTTAGGCTTGATCATGTGCATTTGCGTGTATGGTTAGTGCACGATTAAGCCGGGGGCGTCACAGGTTGCTGGGAAAGTTTCAAAGAAGCTATGGGAACTCATATTACCTGGAGTTCAGCTTATTACCCCCAGTCCCAAGGCCAAGTCGAGCGAGTCAATCAGGTTCTCGAAGACATGCTTCGGGCTTGTGTTATATCGTTCTTATACCCCTGGCAAGGCTAATGTCATGGCGGATTCCTTGAGCCACAAGTCCTATTGCAACAACCTCATGGTTGGGCGAGCTCAACCCCGTCTTTATGAAGAACTGCGCAAACTGAACCTGCATATCATTCCACAGGGTTCTCTTAATAACCTTGTGATACAGCCAGATCTTGAGAAAGCTGTTAAGAATGCACAAGCTAAAGATGCTGAAATTGATCTGATGAAGAAAGATCTTCACCTGGAAAAGTACAGGGATTTCTCGCTGTCTGAAGATGGAACCTTGTATTTCGGAGACAGCATTGTGGTACCTCGCTTTGAGCTTATGACTTATAAGGTCATGAAGGAGGCACATGATACACCGCTGTCTATTCATCCGGGTAGTACCAAGATGTATCGTGATCTCCAACAAAGGTACTGGTGGTCCAAAATGAAGCAGGATATTGCTCGGTACGTTGCTGAATGTGACGTTTGCCGTCGCGTTAAAGCAGAACATCAGAAGCCTGCTGGAATTCTACAACCACTACCTATTCCTTTATGGAAATGGGATAAAGTGCAAATGGATTTCATTACTCGCGTTCCCAAGTCATAGAAGGGTCACGACGCTATTCTTGTCGTCGTCGACCAACTTTCTAAGGTTGCACACTTTCTGCCTGTCAAAGAGACTATCACTGCTAGCCAGTTAGCAGAGCTGTATATCTCCAGAATTGTTTCACTCCACAGTATTCCGAAGGAGATCAGTTCAGATCGTGGCGGTCTTTTTACCTCAAAGTTCTCGGAAAGTTTCCAAGAAGCTATGGGAACTCATATTACCTGGAGTTCAGCTTATCACCCCCAGTCCCAAGGCCAAGTCGAGCGAGTCAATCAGGTTCTCGAAGACATGCTTCGGGATTGTGTTATATCTTTCGGCAAGATCATATGCGGAATTCTCATATAACAACAGCAATCAAGCCAGCTTGAAAATGGCCCCCTTCGAAGTACTTTACAGACATAAGTGTCGAACCCCTCTGAATTGGTCAGAAGCTGGGGAACGACCGCTTGTGGGTCCGAATATTATTTAACATGCCGAAGAGCAAGTCCGTATCATTCGAGAAAATCTCAAGGCGGCTCAGGACCGCCAGAAGAGCAACTACGATCGCAAACGATGGGGTTTGACTTATCAACCTGGTGATCAAGCTTATCTGCGTGTCACTCCTATGAAGGGCACCCACCGCTTCGGAATCAAGGGCAAGTTAGCTCCACGCTACATTGGTCCTTTCCACATTGTTGCAAGACGTGGTCAGGTGGCGTATAAATTGGAGTTGCCACCGCAATTCTCTCATATCCACGACGTCTTCCATGTGTTGCAACTTCGTCGTTGCTTCAAGGAATCTCCGCACCGCGCAGTGGATGACGAAATGCTCGAATTGCAAGATGATCTTTCTTATAAGGAGCATCCAATCCGCATCCTCGATGAATCTGAACATCGAACCTGTCAGAAGACGACCAAGTTCCTCAAAGTGCAGTGGTCAAGTCATACTGAAGATGAAGCCACTTGGGAACGCGAGGATAATCTTCGTGCGGAATACCCCGATCTTTTCCCTTCTACCTCTTAATTCTCAGGACGAGAATTCTTGTTAGAGGAGGAAATTTGTAACACCCCATTGGTTAGCTACAGTAATCCCCCTTTTGATGATGCCATGTCATCATGATCAACAGTGCTTAAACATCATTTGGATCATATCTCATTTCAAATTTCTTCTCTGAAAACAATTCAAATTCTAAGTGCAAAATAAAGTTGCCCAAAAGTTGCTGGAAAAATGTTCATCAACCAGCAAATATTCCAAAACAAATTTTGTTAAAGAAAACAACATCACCACCAACTCATATTTCGGTTAGTGCATTTAAAACCGAGCAAAAACAGCACTTTAAATGCCTTTTCATTTTTTTGAAAAATCCAAATGAATTCCAAAATTGTCCAAACTTTATGTGGCAGAGCAAAATATTCTAAAGTATTTGTTTTGGCCAGTGCAATATTTTTGCAAAGTCATTTGTGGCTAAAGGAAAATGCAAATGCTACTGGAAAAAGAAAAACAGAAAAAGAAAAGACAAAAGGCCAGAAGCTATTGTGTACTTTAGCCCACCTGGCACAGTGCGGCCCAGCCCGCCTAGCCTCTTCCCACACCTCCCGCACTGCTCACCCTCGCCGCTATCGAGCACGTAGCGTGCGTGCACACGCCTGGCCCCCCTCCCCTCGGGTCGACAACGCGCGCCGCACAGGGCTACAAAGATCCCTCCCTGACCCCTCGGACAAACCCTAGCCTCAGTTCCCCCTCTCCCTCGAGCTCACCCGAGCACCGCCGTGGCTGCGACGCCGCGCCCGCGTAGCCACCTTCGTCGCCTCGTCTCTCCGTTGTGCCCGTCGACCTCGCCGCGTTTGTCCTCGTCGCCTACGGCAAGCAGCTGTAGCTGGGGAGCACCACAGGCCGCGAATCGGGCCGCCCCCTCCGCTCCAGCCACCGCGAGCTCGCGAACGACTCTGGCCACCTCGACTCTCCCTTGGGCCTTCCCAGCAACGGCGGTGAGCCCCAAGTGCTTCCCCCTCTCTGCCCCGCTCGCTTTCATGCCCGTAGCCACCGGCGACGTAGGAGCCGAAGCTCATTGCCGCCGGCGATGGCGCTGCCGCAGCCAGCGCACCCGCAACTCACTTCTGAGCTCGCGCTCGTGCTCAGCGCACGAGTAGGAACCCAACGCCGCCGTCCGTTTACTTTGCCGTGCCCTGCATCGCTGTTCACCACCTCGCCCGAGCGCCGCCGCCTGCCGTCGTCGCAGTGGCCAACTCCGGCCACCCTAGCTCGTGCCGTCATTGTAGATCGATGCGGTTTGGTCCCCGCATTCGAATGGGGCAAGCCGCAGGTCCAGAGACCCCGTGGCGCAATCTCGGCCACTTCCGGCGAAGTTCCGCCGCGATTTCGGTCGCCGGCGCGTCGCCGCTGACGCGCCACCGCCCGCGCTGACGTGGCCGGCCCGGGGCCACCCCCCTGGGTCACTGACCCGTGGGCCCCAGGGCCCCCTTGACCAGTTGAATGAGTCAACTCTGCTGACTGGGCTGGCCCAGTCGCTGACATGTGGGTCCCACCACTCTCTAATTAACCTGATGATTAATTAAGCTAATTTAATTAATTTCTTAACTAAACACCCTATGACAGGTGGGGCCCTCTCTGTTTAATTAGTTAAGTTTAAATGTAAACACTGGATTAAGACTGAGTCTATGACAGTGGGGTCCCACCTGTCAGGTTTGACTCCGGTCAGCCCCTGTTGACTGCTGACGTCACCAATATGTCATGTTGACATCATCAGACACTGTTCTGGATAATGTTGATTTAAATTAATAAAATAAATTCCAGAAAATGATTAAAACTCTAGAAAATCATAGAAATTAAACCGTAGCTCGGATCAAAAAACTTTGTACATGAAAGTTGCTCAGAACGACGAGACGAATCCAACCGTGCCGTCTTTAGGAAACCCTTCACAGCACGTTAGCATAGCATTCTCTGTGTTGCATATGTTTGCTATGTATTTATCTGTTTCCTTCCCCTCTTCTCTCTTGGTAGACCCCGGTACCGACGCAGTTCCTGAGACCGACGCAGCTCAGGAGCCCGACGACACCATTGATGACCTTTCCGTTGCCGCCAAGCAACCAGGCAAGCACCCCCCCCTGTTGAGCATGCCTATATCGCCTATTCTCTTCTCTCTTGTGCTTGCATTAGAATTGCTGCTGCTACTACTTTACCTATTCTGATGCATGATCTGATTTTGTAACCTGCTTTTGATAATTACCTGCTTATCTTAAACTGCTTAGTATAGGCTGGATAGAGACCCCAGTGACCCCACTTGTCCCGGCTGCCCCACTGGATTATCGAAAGACTCGACAACCAGGCCCCAGCACCGCACATCACACCCCCTTTATCTGTACGACACTGCAGCGTTACTATCGAGTGCCAAGGGTGATACCTCGTTTAACACTTCTGATGTTAACTCTGTAGAGTAGCTACTCGGTCATGGTCATCGCGGGTGATTCCTCCTTCACCACTTCCGGTAACGACGCTGTCGTGCAACACCTCAAGTGTGAACCCATCGAGGGTGATTCCTCCAAGTTCACCTGGACGGTTACATCGAGTAGGAATCCAACGAGGGTGATACCTCGGATTCCCTTGATGTTATGGACACACGGATACTTGGACTTTACAACTGTTACATGGAAAGGCGGGTCGACCCTGAGGGGTACCCGCGAGTGATGTGAAGACGGGTTGACCTGGAGGGTTCCCGAGAGATGAAAACGAGGCATGGCCGGGCATTCTTAGCCCTTGCCGCAAGTCCTCGAGACGGGGTGACGGGGTCACATCGATCGTGAGTCTCTGCTCGTTACCGCACCACCGATACACTAACGATTTGGATATGTGATCTGAGTGGGACTCTGGCCCGATTGCACTAAACATCACGCGGGAATAAATATGTGTACTTTGCATCATGGCATCAGCCGAAAGCTCTGTCAGACGTCTAGTTCAGCATTGTGGCACGGTCGGATCGTGTCGGCCATCCGAGGCGACGCTGGTATCCACCCTGCGCACAACGACCCGGAGTGCACAGGGTGATGGCCCAAGACCCCTGAGCGCTTAGGATGTAGACCGGCGGGGACCTCTCTGCTGAGCTCTAGGTAGGGTTGCGGTGTGTCATCTGGCCGAGGCCGAGTATGACCCAGAAAGTGTGTCCGGCCAGAGTTAAGCGAGCGTGGTGGGTAAGTTGGTGCACCCCAGCAGGGAAGAACTAATCTATGCATAGCCGGATCCTCGGTAACGGACGCTCGGAGTTGTATCCCGATCGATACAACTAGAACTGGATACTTGTGATGAGATGTGGATATTAGGGCTCTGGGATTGCTTTCTCGCAGGGAGTCGAGAAAGGATCTCTGGGCGAGGTTGATACTTATTTACTACTACTACTTTATACTGTACTAATCTACACTCTTCTAATGCTGCAAGACAGCTGAAGATGCTAGTCTTCGATAGGTGTAACACCCCAAAAATTCAACCATGATTTTATTAAGTAAAATATGGCCAGAAATAAAATTTTGAAATTTTATTAAGTCCTTTATTATTTTTAGAGTATTTTCTATTTCTGTTTTCCAAAATTCTTTCCTCCATATAGAAATTTTTGGAAATAATATTATGGGCTCTGGTAGTTTTCTTTCAATCATTTCGTTTATATTATGATAAAAGTAGGAATTTTTTTTCATAATAAAGTTTGCCTCTAAATAATTCTTTTAATAGCTTTTTCAATACATTAAATGCCTCTGTTGCACTACAACCATTTCAAATAATCCTTTCAAAATTCCACAAAAATTATGGGAGGTCATGTGATGTCCACAGATCACTTTTATGCAAAAACATAACTTGGTGTTTTGTAAATTTTGAGCAAAACAATCTCTTTTCATTTCTGTCCCATTTCTGAGTTATAACTACAACCCTAATTTTCCTTGCTCCAAAAATCCTTAATTTTTTTTCCACTTATAGTCCTTGCACCAAAACCCTTAAGTCCAGAATTCCAGCTCCATTGGAATCTCTTTAGTTCACCAAATATTCCCCTACATTTTCTGTCCAGAACTGAAATTCACCAAAACTTGCACTAGCAAGTTCTTCTTTTTGCCCAGCCAACCCCACCTCCCTCTCTACCATCCAAAGAGACATTCCCCTGCCAATTTTCATATCCAACAAATCCTCCTAGGTCACCCTAGCATTCTGTCGAGCACATCATGTGCATGACAGAATATGGCAACCTCTTAAAACCACTTATGGGACTAGCTCTTCCGACCAAACCAGAATGTCCAATAGTCTTGCCATCTTTGAAATCATAACCCTAGCAAAAATCAGCTTAAGTGGATCACCCTAGCTCACTCTAGCATTTCGTCGAACACATCAGGGGCATGTCCGGAGCGTGAGCAGAACGCAGTTATTGCACCGCCGGCGCCCGAGCCCTGTCACTGCCCTACTGCCTCCCCCAGTCACACACCTCCACCACTAGCTTCGCGGGTAAGCGAGGTACCCCACCGACACCTTCCCTGGTCGTTAGCGCCGGCCAGCCGCCACCTAGCACCGGCCACAGCTGCCGCACGTCGCTGTCACCGCCGCCCACGACGCATGGCCAAATCCGTAGACGCCAGAGCGTTCTCGCCTTAACTCCGGTCCGCCAACTCCCCACCGACCCCGCCGTCCATGCTGACCTCGCCAGCCACCTCAACGGCGCAGTAATAACCGCCGCCGTCGTCGCTTCCCCGAGAAGCCACGGAACCGACGTCGCGCAGCTATAAAAAGGCCCTCCGAGCTCGCTCCTCTCATCTCCATCACTCCTCCATCCCCCATAAGCCTACTGAGGCAGCCAAACGACTAGAAACGACCATCATCTCCGTCTCCGGTGGCTACTGCCACCACCACATCGCCGATGATTCCAGCCTCTCCAGAGCCTCCCCCTCCCCAAGCATCTTGAGGCAAAGTCTAGAGATCCTTCCTCAACTCCCTGCGAGAAAGTGATCCCGGAGCTTCAATTAATTAAACAAGTATCCAGTTCAAGTAATAGATCGGGATACCAAACTGAGCGTCCTGTTACCGTGGACACGGCTATTCGAATAGATCACTTCCCTGCAGGGGTGCACTACTGTTACCCAACATGCTCGATCACCTCTGGCCGTACACACTTGCTGGGTAATGCCCGGCCTCGGGAGATCGACACGAAGCAGCGCCCTACCTAGGCTTAGCAGAGAGGACAACACGCCGGACTAACCTATGCACCCATGGGTCTTGGGCCATCGCTCCGGGCGCTCCTGCGCGTTGCGAGACTGGCCGGGGAGCAAGCGCGACACTGAACTCGTCAGTGAAGTATCCAGCCCAACCCGAACAATCAGCCCGCACTGTGAACTATGATGTATGATGAGCTTTCGGGAGAAACGTACGATGTAGAGGGCCCCATAAACCATTATCCCGCGTGGTGGTAGTGCGTATAGGCCATTGGCCAACTCAAATCAATTACCCAAATCCGTTAGGCGTATTCAATATTTTCACGGAGACGATAAGAGTTTCTGATGCTCCGCCACAATATCTCTCTCGGGTGCCCTCCCGGCAAACCCGACTACATAATTTCCCCGCGGGTACCCCTCAGGGTCGACCCACCTACGACAAAGGTCAAAGTAACCGTGTGGTCATAACATCAAGGGGGAAACCCCAAGGAATCACCCTCTGTGGATTCCACTCGATGAAATCAGCAAGGTGAATGTAGGAGGAATCACCCTCGAGGTTCACACTTGAGGGGTTGCACGACAGAGTCGGTAACGCCCCCGGCCTAATCGTGCACTAATCATACACGCAAATGCACACGATCAAGCCTAAGGACTCACTTGAAGATATCACAACACAACTCTAGACACAAATTAAAATAATACAAGCTTTATGTTACAAGCCAGGGGCCTCGAGGGCTCGAATACATAAGCTCGCTTACAAGCATCAGCGGAAGCATCAGATATCTAAGTACAGATATAAAAGAAAACACAGATAGGCCTCTAAGAAGGCGGGGCAAAAGAAAACACTATGATCGAAAAAGCGCAGGCCTCCTGCCTGGGACCCTCCAAACCTACTCCTGGTCGTCGGCCAACTCATAGAAGTAACCACCCTCGGGGTGGTAGTAGTGATCACCGACAGGGGCAGCTGGCTCCGGGGCTCTGTCAACTGGTTGCATCAAATGAATATGGGGAAAAAGAGGAAGCAAAGCAACCATGAGTACTCATCCGAAGTACTCAGCAAGCAAGGATCTACACTACATATGCAACATTATCAAAGAAAGGCTGTATATGTGGACTGGGCTGCAGAAATGCCAGAATAGAGAGAAGGCCTAGTCCTGTCGAAGACTAGCATCTTCAGCGGTCTTGCAGCATTAGAAGAGTGTAGATTAGTACAGTATAAAGTAGTAGTAGCATTAAGTATCAACCTCGGCCAGAGATCCTTTCTCGACTCCCTGCGAGAAAGCAATCCGAGAGCCATACTATCCATTTCTCATCTCAAGTATCCAGTTCTAGTTGTATCGATCGCGATACAACTCCGAGCGTCCGTTACCGAGGATCCGGCTATGCATAGATTAGTTCTTCCCTGCAGGGGTGCATCAACTTACCCATCACGCTCGCTTAACTCCGTCTGAACACACTTTTCTGGGTCATGCCCGGCCTCGGCCAAACGACACACCGCAACCCTACCTAGAGCTCAGCAGAGAGGTCCCCGTCGGTCTATATCCTAAGCGCTCAGGGGTCTTGGGCCATCGCCCTATGCACTCCGGGTCGTTGCTTGCAGGCTGGGTCCAAGCTCCACCACTACAGGATGGTGCCGGCCCAGCCTGGCCGCCATGCTGAACTGGACATCTGACAAAGCTTTCGGCTGATGCCACGATGCAGAGTGGCTATAACTTTTCCCGCATGATGGTTAGTGCTATCGGGCCAGAGGCCCACTCGGATCAAATATCCAAATCGTTAGTGTTTTGGTAGTGCGGTAACGAGCAGAGACTCACGATCGATGTGACCCCGTTGCCCCGTCTCAAGGACTTGTGGCAAGGGCTAAGAATGCCCGGCCAAGCCTTGTAATTTTCTCTAGGGTACCGCCCAGGTCAACCCGTCTCCACATCACTCGCGGGTACCCCTCAGGGTCGACCCGTCTTTCCAAGTAACAGTTGTAAATTCCAAGTATCCTTGTGTCCATAACATTAGGGAATCTGAGGTATCACCCTCGTTGGATTCCAACTCGATGTATCCATCAAGGTGAACTTAGGAGGAATCACCCTCAAGGTTCACACTTGAGGTGTTGCACGACGGCGTCGTTATCGGAAGTGGTGAAGGAGGAATCACCCTCGATAACCATGACCGAATAGCTACTCTACAGAGTTAACATCAGAAGTGCTAAACGAGGTATCACCCTCAGCACTCGATGGTAACGCTGCAGTGTCGTACAACTAAGGGGGTGATGTGCGGTGCCGGGGCCTGGTTGTCGATCATGTTGATCGAGTCATCTGATAATCCAGTGGGGGCAACTGGGTCAAAGTGGTGTCTCTGGTGGGTCTCTACCCAGCCTATACTAACAGCTTAGGATAAGCAGGTAAGGTATCAATAGCAGGTTACGATAAACAGGCTATGCATCAGAATAGGATAACTCAAAGCAGTAGCAAATTCTAATGCAAGCAGGAGGGAGAAAGAATAGGCGATATAGGCATGTTTAAAGGGGGGTGCTTGCCTGGAAGCTCTGCTGAACAGGAAGAAGGGTCGTCGGTGACGTAGTCGATCACAGTAGCATCTGCAGCGGCCTCAGGGTCTACCAGACAAGAAGAGGAGGAAGAAACAGCAAATACAAAGCACACATATGCATGACATGACTACAGGCAGAGCTAGGGGTGTTCTAATGCAGTGTTACACGGTACCGGGGAAAGGGGATAACATCTAGGAAAGTTTTCTCGACGTTTGGCATTTTCAGACAGATGGAACTAAGGGGGACGGTTGCATGTTCGCTATGCTAGGGATGTGTGGCGGACGAACAGACTATGTCTTCTGATTCGTCATATTTTTCTGAGCAACTTTTATGTATAAAACTTTTTCATCTGACTTACGGTTAATTTTATATGATTTATTGAAGTTTAAAAGATTTTCCAGAATTTCTGGATTTATTTAATTTCGAAAATATATTAAATGGAAATGGCTAGATGCACCCGAAAGTGTACCCAGCCAAAGGACAGAGGGGCTGACAGGTGGGGCCAGGTCAACTGTTGACTCAGCAGTCAACAGTTGACTGGTCAAATGTGAATAGTGCAGTGGGTCCCTGCTGTCATTGACTGATGTGTTAATAGTTTTATTTATTTAGATTAATTTAGCAGTGGACCCACATGTCAAAGGGGACAACTAAAACTAAACCTACAATAATAATAAAAACTAACAAAAGGGAGGGGTTTGTTTTTAATTGTGGATTAGCCCTTCGTTAAACAGAGGGCCAGCCCCTGACGTGAAGTGGCAAAGGCCATCGCTGGGGCGTAGGGGCACCCTGTCCAGCGAGGCCAGCGCCGGCGGCCAGCGGCCAGGTGTGCAGCGGGGCAGTAGTGGCCAGCAGGGTAGTATGCAAGAGCAGTATTAGGCAAGAGCAGCAGCAGTATGCAAAAGCAGCAGTGCAGCTAGCCGCAGGAGCAACAACAGCATCGCAGCAGCAGGGAGAGAGCAGCGGCGGCAGGCGCAGGGGCGCGGCCAAGGGCGGCTGGGCGCGCGGGCGTGCGGTAGTGGCGGGCGCGAGCAGGGGATAGTGGCTCGCGGCCGGACGCGGCGAGGGGACGCGGCCTGGCAGAGGCCCGACGCAGGGAGGCGGGCACGCAGCACGACAAGTAGCAGAAGCAGTAGCGGCACGTACAGAGGAGGTCGGGCTCCGGCCATGGCGACTATAGATGAGCACGAGAGCGGCTACAAACGGCATAGATCGAAGGGGCAAAGCGAGGGAATCGACAGAGAGGCTCACCCCGGTGCTTGTGGACGAGGTTGGGAGGTCGGGGGCGGCCCGGAGTAGCGGCAACCGGCGATGGACATCGGCGCCCGTGGGAGAAGATGAGGATGATGGCGAGGCTGCGGGGCGTCCGGCACGGGTTCTTTGGTGTAGTCGAATGAGACGACCGCAGGGAAGCTCCTGGGCATGCTAGTCGGCGACGGGGAGGCCGGTGGTCGCGGGATCGACGAGGTCCATGGCGACCACGATGCGGTTGTTCGCGGGAGAGAGGGAAGAGGCGCGAGGAGGAGGGGGAGAAGCTAGGGTTTCGGTCGAGTGTGGTCGGGGTCTCGGTCTTAAATAGCCAGGGGACCAGGGGATGGTCGGCACGTCACCTAGGGGGCGCGGCCATGGTGGGATGGCCGCCACAATCCCCTTCTGCTCTTGTAGCGAGGAGGGAGATGAGTGGGGTGTGGGTTGGGCCTCCCAGTAGACCTAGGGCCCAAGTACACACTAGGTAGGCTTTTTGTTCTCTCATTTTTTTGTCAAATAAATAGCTAATGTTTGCATTTATTTGAGTGAGCAAACAATCCTTGTTATAGATGAAACTTCACACCTAAATATATGTCATTACTCTGGAGAGGCCCAAAAAGTTTCAAGTCAATTTGAAATTCATAAACATTTATTTGTTTTGAAAAGGCCAAAATATTTGTTGTAGGACCACTCATTAATTTACTAGGAATTTATTGGTGAGTCAAATGAAGTTTGTTTCAACATGACAACGATCAAGGGAATTTATAGAATTATTCAAACATTTTAGTTTTGACATTTGAAAATTTTATTGTTTAGCCTGATTTTGAATTTTGAAAGTGAACAGGATTTGAATCATCATGAGATTATCAACAGTAACCGTGGTGACGTGGTATCATTAGCAGAGGTTACTGTTGCTTAATTATCCGGGCGTCACAATTCTCCTCCACTACAAGAAATCTCGTCCCGAGATTTAAGGGGTGGAATAAGGGGGGAAGATTTGGGTACGAAATTCTATCGAGTCTTCTTGGTCTTGATTGCTATTCTCGAAGAGGTCGACCCATTACATTGATGTATTCTTTTCTCTACTTCAGGTCATCATGATGAAGTCGTCATCCTATCTTCAGGATTTTCATCGTACTTACGAATAGGAAAGGGCAGCTCGACAATGATAGAATGCTATTAGGGTAATCATCGGGGATTATCCCATGAATTAACACAAGAGTATCTCTCAAGTTGAACAAATAAAACACATCGAGAGCAAGAAAGTACAATAAGAAGTTTCAAGCGGATGGACAATCGTCCGGTGTGTCAAACCGAGTGTGAAAGGGGGTTCAGAGCAACAAGAAAAAGTATTGCGTCTGATACCAGAATAGATCACTAGGAATGTGGCTCATGAATTACATACGAAGCCAAGCGTGAGGAATAACTCTAGAAACATGGGTGTACAAATGAGTCAGGTTACGATCCTGTGGAACTGTGGGTTATGGGCCCACCATGTGGGTTAAAAGTAGAAGGAGCGGTGACATCTTGCACAGTCATGATAGCAAGGCATGTCAGAGGATAGCCCGTCAGTTATATCGGCATCAACATCGGTACCAAGGGCGAGGGACGAAGAGAACCATTTTCCTGCTTGTCGAAATGAGGCAGACCAATAGGCAAAGTTCTCGTCCATCGGTGGTTACCGAAATGTCATCAACAATAGTAATAGGGTCTTACTGACCGAGTTGTGCAGGGAGATATTACTGCTTATGTCATATAGATCACAAGAAAGGTTAAACAAAACAATGGAAAGGAAAATATGTTTATCAGATTAAACAAAACAATGGAAAGGAAAATGTGTTTAAACACATATTTCAGGGGTACCCTTCCCAAGGACAAGCAAAGCATGATATCGATGACAGCATATAAGGTAGAAAACTCTTTAGGTAAGGGGAGAGAAACTTCATGACATTACCCATAACCCACAATTCCATAGGATCGAAACCTGACTCCTGTACATCCCTATTTCTAAAGTTATTCCTCACGCTTGGCTATGTATGAAAATCCCGAGCCACCTTTCGAGAGACGATCTATTCTGGTATCACACACAATACTTATTCTCGCTGCTCTGAAACCCTTTTTCACACTATGTTCAGGTATCGATCAGATGTCCGTTCGCTTGAAACTTCTTATCATACCTTCATACTTTGCCCTCGATGCTTTCTTAAGTTTCAACTCGAGAGATACTTCTACCACATTCCCTGAATTGTTCACCAGATAATCGACCCTATAGTGGTCAGTTCTCCTGAAGTTACCCTTTACTTTCCCACTTAAATCTCGGGACGAGATTTCTTGTAGTGGAGGAGATTTGTAACACCCCGAGAATCATGCTACAGTAATCTCCCCCTAATGGTGGCCATGTCATCATGTTTACTATGCTATTTGCCACTTGTCCAAAAAAAATCAAAGTCAAATTCAAATTCAAACGCAAGTCAAATTATGAAATGTTCAAATAGTAATATAAAAATGTAGGTGGGGTTGAAAATATTCCCCAACTATTTTTCATGAATTATCCAACGTATTTTGAATTATTAAAATGCCCCTAGGTATTAAAACAGTGGTCCAACATCAATTTAATTGGCCTTTTTAATTTCTAAAAATGCTTAAACATTTTCCAAAGGCTTTGAAACTTTTTATGCGACGCCAAAATATTGTGCATGGAATATGTACTAACTTTCACATTCAACAAAAAAATTGTTTGATGCGCTAACTAAATGCAAAAGAGTGGTGAAAATATTACAGGAAATAAAAAGGGAAAATATGGGAGACCTACTGTGCACTTAGGCCGGCTAAGCTATAGTGCAGCCCAGCCCACTTGGAGTCTCTTCTCTCCTCTGTTCACAGAACAGAGGCGTGGAGGCCATCCGAGGTGCCATGGCCGGCCGAGCCTTGTGTGGCAGCCATCCGCGGCCTCCCCCTCACCTTCAAGTGCTCCTCCAGCCCTCAACTCCCCCTCGGACAAACCCTAGCCTCCCCACTCTTTCCCCTCGCGCCATTTCCCTCGATCCTGAGTGCACCCGCAACACCGTCGCCATGGCCATCGCCGATCCCGTGGCCACCGAACTCCTCAGCGCCTAGGAGCGTGTCCAGCTGCTTCTTCTACGACGCCTACTTCGCCTACGAGGAGCAGAGCGACCGGAGCCGCCCGAGCGCGGGCAAATCGGCCATCTTCTTCCTCTACTGTCGCCGCCGCTCATCGCTAAATCCGCACCACCCCTGCGCTCCTAAGCTAACACAGAGCCACCGTGCGCTCCTACGTAAGTGTCCGCTCCTTTCCTCTCTGGCCGTGCCTCGATCTTTTGCCTGTAGATAGCCTAGTAGCTTATCGTGCCATGGCTGAGCTTCCGTCGCCGTCGTATAGCTTGGCGCCATCGTTGCAGTGCCTTATCTGACTGACAAGCACACTAATGTGCTCAGTGCATTGCCTAGACGTCGTCCATGTCCGAAGGTTGACGGATTTCCCCGCATAGCCCCCTCTTCCTCCGAGCTTCCCCTTTCGGCTGCCGTCGGACGTCATGGCACCGACCAACTCCGGCCTCCCCTGGTCACGCCAGTGCCACCACTCGATGCACTGCATCGCTGGCGTTCGAATGCGGCCAGTCTCGTGCCCAGCCGCTCCTTGTGGACCAATCCCAATGCCCAGTCGCGCCCCACTCGCCTCCTCCTGCTACTGCTTCTGCTGAAGCATGCCGCTGCTGCAGCTTGCTGCTGCCTACTGTCGATTCGCCATGATCGTGACCACGCCCAGCCCCGCACCCTGCGCTGCTCGCGCGCCCGCACACCTCGCCCGCGCCGACCGCGCCTGCGGCTGTCGCTCGCGCCGCACGCGCACGCTCGCCGCTGCCTGCGCTGCTCTACTGCTTGCTGTTGCATGCTGTGCTGCTGCGGCTTAGCCACTGCTACCCCTGCACCTGCTAGCGGCCGCTGCATTCTGCTGTTGTTGCTCTGCTACAGTAACATTCAGTTACTGTAGCAGTAGCTAGCTTTTGTGCTGCTATGCCGTTTAGCTCTCTGGACAGTCCCTAAACAATAGCTAATCAAGTGCTAACATGAGTAAAAATAATATGTGAAGGAAGTACACTTGACAAACTTCAATTTACCCCACTGGACCAAATCCATTTGAGGCATGGATTAAATGCCTATGAAAATGACAAAAGGCTATGTTCTGTTAATTGAAAAACAGAAAACAGAAATACAGCAGTAGCACTTTTCAGACAAAGATTTGATCAAGCAGATGAACTCTAATATGGATGAAAGTCATACTATCTTGTAGATCACAGAGAATACTGAAAATTGATATAAGGCACAAAATCAAAGGATGTACAGAACAATAGTTGTAGCCTTTTGAAAACAGCTGAGTGATGTTTAAAAACTGACGAATTCTCAGACTTAGCAAAATTTCAGGGATTTTTCGGGTATTGTTAAATCTTTGAAAAATCATAGAAAAATATCCGTAGCTCGGATGAAAATACTTTGTACATGAAAGTTGCTCAGAAAGACGAGACGAACCCGAATACGCAGTTCGTTTATCTGTCACGCGTCCCTAGCATAGCGAACCTGCAACCGTCCCCCTCCGGTTCGTCTGTCCGAAAAGGCCAGACTTCGGGAAAGCATTCTCAGATGTTTTTCCCCTTCGCCGGTATCATGTAGCACTGCGTTAGAACACCCCTAGCACCGCTTATTGTCATGTCATGCATCTGTGTGCTTTGTATTTACTGTTTCTTCCCCCTCTTCTTCTTCTTCGGTAGACCCCGAGACCGCTGCTGATGCCACTGTGATCGACTACGTCGACGACGACTCTTCTTCCTTTTCAGCAAAGCTTCCAGGCAAGCACCCCCCCTTTGAACAGGCCTATATCGCCTATTCTTTCTCCCTCCCGCTTGCATTAGAATTTGCTACTGCTTTGAGTTATCCTATTTCTGATGCATAGCCTGTTTTTGTAACTGCTGTTGATACCTTACCTGCTTATCCTAAACTGCTTAGTATAGGCTGGATGGAGCCCCACCAGAGACACCACTTTGACCCAGTTGCCCCCGCTGGATTATCAGATGACTCGATCAACATGATCGACAACCATGCCCCAGCTCCGCACATCACCCCCTTAGTTGTACGACACTGCAGCGTTACTATCGAGTGCCGAGGGTGATACCTCGTTTAGCACTTCTGATGTTAACTATGTAGAGTAGCTATTCGATCGTGGTCCTCGAGGGTGATTCCTCCTTCACCACTCCTGATAACGATGCCGTCGTGCAACACCTCAAGTGTGAATCTCGAGGGTGGTTCCCCCTAAGTTCACCTTGACGACTACCTTAGGTGGAATCCATCGAGGGTCATTCCTCAGGTTTCCCCCTAGTGTTTGGACACACGGTTACCTTGACTTAACATAGAACCATGATGACATCGGGTCGGCCCTGAGGGGTACCCGCGAGTGATGTGGAGATGGGTTGACCTGGACAGTACCCGAGAGATAAATACGAGGCGTGGCCGGGCATTCTTAGCCCTTGCCGCAAGTCCTCGAGACGGGGCGACGGGGTCACATCGATCGTGAGTCTCTGCTCATTACCGCACTACCAAAACACTAACAATTTGGATATTTGATCTGAGTGGGCCTTTGGCCCGATAGCACTAACCATCACGCGGGAAAGTTATGGGCACTCTACATCATATGCATCAGCCGAAAGCTCTGTCAGACATCCAGTTCAGCATTGCGGCATGGTCGGATCGGGTCGGCCATCCAAGGCGACGCTGGTATCCACGCTGCACGCAACGACCCGGAGTGCACAAGGCGATGGCCCAAGACCCCTGAGCGCTTAGGATGTAGACCGGCGGGGACCTCTCTGCTGAGCTCTAGGTAGGGCTGTGGTGTGTCGTTTGGCCGAGGCCGGGCATGACCCAGAAAAGTGTGTCCGACCGGAGTTAAGCGAGCGTGGTGGGTAAGTTGGTGCACCCCTGCAGGGAAGAACTAATCTATGCATAGCCGGATCCTCGGTAACGAACGCTCGGAGTTGTATCCCGATCGATACAACTAGAACTGGATACTTGTGATGAGTATGGCTCTGGGATTACTTTCTCGCAGGGAGTCGAGGAAGGATCTCTGGCCGAGGTTGATACTTAATACTTCTATTACTTTATACTGTATTAATCTACTCGCTTCTAATGCTGCAAGACCGCTGAAGATGCTAGTCTTCGATAGGACTAGGCCTTCTCTCTATTCTGGCATTTCTGCAGCCCAGTCCGCATATACAGCCTTTCTTTGATAATGTTGCATATGTAGTGTACATCCTTGCTTGCTGAGTACTTTGGGTGAGTACTCATTGTTGCTTTGCTTCCTCTTTTTCCCCATATCCTTTTGATGCGACCAGATGACGGAGCCCCGGAGCTAGCTGCCCCTGTCGACGATCACTGCTACTACCCCGAGGGTGGTTACTACTACGAGCTTGCCGACGACCAGGAGTAGGTTCGGAGGGTCCCAGGAAGGAGGCCTGCGCCTTTTTCGATCGTAGCTTTTGTTTTTCCCCGCCTTTTAAAGGCCTATCTGTTTTATCTTTTATATCTGCACTCAGATATCTGATGCTTCCACTGACACTTGTAAGCGAGCTTATGTATTCGAGCCCTCGAGTCCCCTGGCTTGTAATATGTAGCTTGTATTATTTTAAATTGTGTCTACAGTGGTGTTGTGATATCTTCAAGTGAGTCCTTAGGCTTGATCGTGTGCATTGCGTGTATGATTAGTGCATGATTAAGCCGACTTGAGGTTGGGTTATCATCAGATCCGTGTTCGTGAAGAGGATATTCCCAAGACTGCATTTGTTACTCGCTATGGCTCTTATGAGTACACTGCCATGTCATTTGGTTTAACAAATGCTCCAGCCACATTCTCCCGTCTGATGAATTACATCTTCATGGATTACCTCGACAAGTTCGTCGTAGTATATCTAGATGATATTCTGGTTTATTCAAAGAATAAGGAAGAACATGCTGAACACCTTCGTCTTGTTCTGGAAAGGCTCCAAGAACACCAGCTCTATGCCAAGTATTCCAAATGCGAATTCTGGCTTTCTGAAATAACCTACCTTGGTCATGTGATTTCCAAGGATGGAATTGCTGTTAACCCGGAGCGGGTTCAGGCTATTCTGGACTGGACTCCTCCGAAGAACGTCAAGCAAGTGAGAAGTTTTCTCGGCCTTGCAAGCTATTGCCGTCGCTTTGTCGAGAATTTCTCAAAAAGTGCTAAGCCTTTGACTAATCTGCTTCACAAGGGCGTTAAGTTTGAGTGGACAGACAAATGTCAAGAAAGTTTTCAAACACTCAAAGACAAGCTAACATCTGCCCCAGTACTTGCTTCTCCAGATTCTCGCAAAGACTTCGTGATTTATTGTGACGCATCCCGTGAAGGATTAGGCTGTGTCCTAATGCAAGAGCATAAGGTGATTGCTTATGGCTCTCGACAGTTGCGTCCTCATGAAGAGAACTACCCGGTCCATGATCTAGAACTAGCTGCTGTCATCTATGCATTGAAGTTGTGGCGACATTACCTCCTCGGTAATCGTTGCGAGATCTACACGGATCATAAAAGTTTGAAGTACTTGTTCACTCAGCCATCTCTGAACCTCCGTCAGCAAAGATGGATGGAGGCCATTATGGACTATGATTTGGGTATTTCTTATACCCCTGGCAAGGCTAATGTCATGGCGGATGCCTTGAGCCGCAAGTCCTTTTGCAACAACCTCATGGTTGGGCGAGCTCAACCCCGTCTTTATGAAGAACTGCACAAACTGAACCTGCATATCATTCCACAGGGTTCTCTTAATAACCTTGTGATACAGCCAGATCTTGAGAAAGCTGTCAAGAATGCGCAAGATAAAGATGTTGAAATTGATCTGATGAAGAAAGATCTTCACCTAGAAAAGTACAGGGATTTCTCGCTGTCTGAAGATGGAACCTTGTATTTCAGAGACCGCATTGTGGTACCTCGCTTCGAGCTTATGACTGATAAGGTCATGACGGAGGCACATGGTACACCACTGTCTATTCATCCAGGTGGTACCAAGTTGTATCGTGATCTCCGACAAAGGTACTGGTGGTCCAAAATGAAGCAGGATATTGCTCGGTACGTTGCTGAATGTGACGTTTGCCATCGCGTTAAAGCAGAACATCAGAAGCCTGCTGGAATTCTACAACCACTACCTATTCCTTAATGGAAATGGGATAAAGTGCAAATGGGTTTCATTACTGGCCTTCCCAAGTCACAGAAGGGTCACGATGCTATTCTTGTCGTTGTCGACCAACTTTCTTAGGTTGCACACTTTCTGCCTGTCAAAGAGACTATCACTGCTAGCCAGTTAGCAGAGCTGTATATCTCCAGAATTGTTTCACTCCACGGTATTCCGAAGGAGATCAGTTCGGATCGTGGTAGTCTTTTCACCTCAAAGTTCTGGGAAAGTTTCCAAGAAGCTATGGGAACTCATATTACCTGGAGTTCAACTTATCACCCCCAGTCCCAAGGCCAAGTCGAGCGAGTCAATCAGGTTCTCGAAGACATGCTTCGGGCTTGTGTTATATCGTTCAGTAAGAAGTGGGAAGAATCTCTCCCATATGCCGAGTTCTCTTATAACAACAGCTATCAAGCCATCTTGAAAATGGCTCCCTTCGAAGTACTTTATGGACGTAAGTGTCGCACCCCTCTGAATTGGTCAGAAACTGGGAACGACCGCTCGTTGGTCCAGATATTATTCAACACGCCGAAGAGCAAGTCCGTATCGTTTGAGAAAATCTCAAGGCGGCTCAGGACCGCCAGAAGAGCAATTATGATCGCAAACGATGGGGTTTGATCTTTCAACCTGGTGATCAAGCTTATTTGCGAGTCACTCCTATGAAGGGCACTCATCGTTTCGGAATCAAGGGCAAGTTAGCTCCACGCTACATTGGTCCTTTTCGCATTGTTGCAAGACGTGGTCAGGTGGCGTATAAATTGGAGTTGCCACCGCAATTCTCTCATATCCACGACGTCTTCCATGTGTCGCAACTTCGTCGTTGCTTCAAGGAATCTCCGCACTGTGCAGTGGATCATGAAATGCTCAAATTGCAAGATGATCTTTCTTATAAGGAGCATCCGATCTGCATCCTCGATGAATCTGAATGTCGAACCCGTCAGAAGACGACCAAGTTCCTCAAAGTGCAGTGGTCAAATCATACTGAAGATGACGCCACTTGGGAACGCGAGGATAATCTTCGTGCGGAATACCCCGATCTTTTCCCTTCTACCTCTTAATTCTCGGGACGAGAATTCTTGTTAGAGGAGGAGATTTGTAACACCCCAGTAGTTAGCTATAGTAATTCCCCTTTTGATAATGCCATGTCATCATGATCAACAGTGCTCAAACATCATTTGGATCATATCTCATTTCAAATTTCTTCTCTGAAAACAATTCAAATTCAAAGTGCAAAATAAAGTTGCCCAAAAGTTGCTGGAAAAATGTTCATCAACCAGAAAATATTCCAAAACAAATGTTGTTAAGGAAAAAAACATCACCATCAACTCATATTTGGGTTAGTGCATTTAAAATAGTGCAAAAACAGCACTTTAAATGCCTTTTCATTTTTTTGAAAAATCCAAATGAATTCCAAAATTGTCCAAACTTTATGTGGCAGAGCAAAATGTTCTAAAGTATTTGGTTTGGCCTGTGGCATATTTTTGCAAAGTCATTTGTGGCTAAAGGAAAATGCAAAAGCTACTGGAAAAAGAAAAACAGAAAAAGACAAGACAAAAGGCCAGAATCTACTGTGTACTTAAGCCCACCTGGCACAGTGCGGCCCAGCCCGCCTAGCCTCTTCCCCCACCTCCCGCACTGCTCACCCTCGCCGATGTCGAGCACGCAGCGTGCGTGCGTGCGCCTGCCCCCCCCCTCCCCTCTGGTCGACAACGCGCGCCGCACAGGGCTACAAAGATCCCTCCCCGACCCCTCGGACAAACCCTAGCCTCAGTTCCCCCTTTCCCTCGAGCTCACCCGAGCGCCGCCGTGGCTATGACGCTCCGCCCGCGTAGACACCTTCGTCGCCTCATCTCTTCATCGTGCCTGTCGACCTCGCCGCATTCGTCCTCGTCGCCTGCGGCAAGCAACTGTAGTTGGGGAGCACCGCAGGACGCGAATCGGGCCGCCCCCTCCGCTCTGGCCACCACGAGCTCGCCAATGACTCCGGCCACCTCGACTCTCCCTCGGGCCTTCCCAGCAACGGCGGTGAGCCCCGAGTGCTTCCCCCTCTCTGCCCTTCTTGCTTACATGCCCGTAGCCACCGGCGACGTAGGAGCCGAAGCTCATTGCCGCCAGCGATGGCGCTGCCACAGCCAGCGCACCCGCAGCTCGCTTCAGAGCTCGCGCTCGTGCTCAGCGCACGCGTAGGAACCCAACGCCGCCGTCCGTTTACTTTGCCGTGCCCTACATCGCCGTTCACCAACTCGCCCGAGCGCCGCCGCCGCCTGCCGTCGTCGCAGCGGCCAACTCCAGCCACCCTAGCTCGCGCCGTCACCGTAGATCGACGTGGTTTGGTCCCCGCGTTCGAATGGGGCAAGCCGCAGGTCCAGAGACCCCCGTGGCCCAATCCCGGCCACTTCCGGCGAAGTTCCGCCTTGATTTCGGTCGCCGGCGCGCCACCACCCACGCTGACATGGCCGGCCCGGGGCCACCCCCCTTGGTTACTGACCCGTGGGCCCCAGGGCCCCCTTGACCAGTTGACCGAGTCAACTGTGCTGACTGGGCTGGCCCAGTCGCTGACATGCAGGTCCCACCCCTCTCTAATTAACCTGATGATTAATTAAGTTAATTTAATTAATTTGTTAACTAAACACCCTATGACAGGTTTGGCCCTCTCTGTTTAATTAGTTAAGTTTAAATTTAAACACTGGATTAAGACTGAGTATATGACAGTGGGGTCCCACCTGTCAGGTTTGACTCCGGTCAGCCCCTGTTGACTGCTGACGTCACCAAAATGTCATGCTGACGTCATCAGACACTGTTCTGAATAATGTTGATTTAAATAAAAAATAAATTCCAGAAAATGATTAAAACTCTAGAAAATCATAGAAATTAAACCGTAGCTCGGATCGAAAAACTTTGTACATGAAAGTTGCTCAGAACGACAAGACGAATGCAACCGTGCCGTCTGTTTCTGTGTCGGGACCCTCTACGGAGGTGGACCCGCAACTTTTAGCCTGTTTCCAGTTGATGAATAGTGCATACACACCAGATAATAATTCCAACTTAAATCCTAAAAATAACTAATATGATTTAGATATGTCTTTAGGCAACCCTGCACTGCATGTTAGCATAGCATTCTCTGTGTTGCATATGTTTGCTGAGTATTTATCTATTGTCTCCCCCTCTTCTCTCTCGGTAGACCCCGGTACCGACGCAGTTCCCGAGACTGACACAGCTCAGGAGCCTGACGACACCGTTGACGACCTTGCCGTTGCCGCCAAGTAACTAGGCAAGCACCCCCCCCCTTGAGCATGCCTATATCGCCTATTCTCTTCTCTCTTGTGCTTGCATTAGAATTGCTGCTGCTACTGCTTTACCTATTCTGATGCATGGCCTGATTTTGTAACCTGCTTTTGATAATTACCTCCTTATCCTAAACTGCTTAGTATAGGCTGGATAGAGACCCTAGTGACCCCACTTGTCCCGGCTGCCCCACTGGATTATCGGAAGACTCGACAACCAGGCCCCAGCACCGCACATCACACCCCCTTTATCTGTACGACACAACAGCGTTACTATCGAGTGCCGAGGGTGATACCTCATTTAGCACTTCTGATGTTAACTCTGTAGAGTAGCTACTCGGTCATGGTCATCGAGGGTGATTCCTCCTTCACCACTTCCGGTAACGACGCTGTCATGCAACACCTCAAGTGTGAACCCATCGAGGGTGATTCCTCTGAGTTCACCTGGACGATTACATCGAGTAGGAATCCAACAAGGGTGATACCTCGGATTCCCTTGATGTTATGGACACACGGATACTTGGACCTTACGACTGTTACTTGGAAAGGCGGGTCGACCCTAAGGGGTACCCACGAGTGATGTGAAGACGGGTTGACCTGGATGGTGCCCGAGAGATGAATATGAGGTGTGGCCGGGCATTCTTAGCCCTTGCCACAAGTCCTTGAGACGGGGCGACGGGGTCACATCGATCATGAGTCTCTGCTCGTTACCGCACCACCGATACACCAATGATTTGGATATGTGATCCGAGTGGGCCACTGACCCGATAGCACTAACCATCACGCGGGAATAAATATGGGTACTCTGCATCGTGGCATCAGCCGAAAGCTCTGTCAGACGTCCAGTTCAGCATTGTGGCACGGTCGGATCGTGTCGGCCATCCGAGGCGACGCTGGTATCCACCCTGCGTACAACGACCCGGAGTGCACAGGGCGATGGCCCAAGACCCCCGAGCACTTAGGATTTTGACCGGCGGGGACCTCTCTGCTGAGCTCTAGGTAGGGCTGCGGTGTGTCATTTGGCTGAGGCCGGGCATGACCCAGAAAGTGTGTCCGGCCGGAGTTAAGCGAGCATGGTGGGTAAGTTGGTGCACCCCTGCAGGGAAGAACTAATCTATGCATAGCCGGATCCTCGGTAACGGACGCTCGGAGTTGTATCCTGATCGATACAACTAGAACTAGATACTTGAGATGAGAAATGGATGGTATGGCTCTGTGATTACTTTCTCGCAGGGAGTCGAGAAAGGATCTCTGGCCAAGGTTGATACTGATTACTGCTACTTCTTTATACTGTACTAATCTACACTCTTCTAATGCTGCAAGACCTCTGAAGATGCTAGACTTTCATAGGACTAGGCCTTCTCTCTATTCTGGCATTTCTGCGGCCCAGTCCACATATCCAGCCTTCCTTTGATAATGTTGCATATGTAGTATAGATCCTTGCTTGCTGAGTACTTCGGATGAGTACTCACGGTTGCTTTGCTTCCTCTTTTTCCCCATATCTGTTTGATGCAACCAGATTACGAAGCCTCGGAGCCAGCTGCCCCTGTCGAAGATCACTACTACTACCCCGAGGATGGCTTCTACTACGAGCTTGCCGACGACCAGGAGTAGGTTCGAAGGGTCCCAGGCAGGAGGCCTGGGCCTTTTCGATCATAGTGTTTTGTTTTGCCCACCCTCTACGGAGGTGGACCCGCAACTTTTAGCCTGTTTCCGGTAGATGAATAGTGCATATACACCAGTTAATAATTCCAACTTAAATCCAAAAATAACTAATATGACTTAGACATGCTTTTAGGCAACCCTGCACTGCACGTTAGCATAGCATTCTCTGTGTTGCATATGTTTGCTGTGTATTTATCTATTTCCTCACCCTCTTCTCTCTTGGTAGACCCCGGTACTGATGCAGTTCCTAAGACCGATGCAGCTCAGCAGCCCGACGACACCATTGACGACCTTGCCATTGCCGCCAAGCAACCAGGCAAGCACCCCCCCCCTTGAGCAAGCCTATATCGCCTATTCTCTTCTCTCTTGTGCTTGCATTAGAATTGTTGCTGCTTCTGCTTTACCTATTCTGATGCATGGCCTGATTTTGTAACCTGCTTTTGATAATTACCTGCTTATCCTAAACCACTTAGTATAGGCTGGATAGAGACCCCAGTGACCCCACTTGTCCCGGCTGCCCCGCTGGATTATCGGAAGACTCGACAACCAGGCCCCAGCACCGCACATCACACCCCCTTTATCTGTACGACACTGCAGGGTTACTATCGAGTGCCGAGGGTGATACCTCATTTAGCACTTCTGATGTTAACTCTGTACAGTAGCTACTTGGTCATGGTCATCGAGGGTGATTCCTCCTTCACCACTTCTGGTAACGACGCTGTCGTGCAACACCTCAAGTGTGAACCCATCAATGGTGATTCCTTCGAGTTCACCTGGACGGTTACATCGAGTAGGAATCCAACGAGGGTGATACCTCGGATTCCCTTGATGTTATGGACACACGGATACTTGGACTTTACAACTATTACTTGGAAAGGCGGGTCGACCCTGAGGGGTACCCGCGAGTGATGTGAAGACAGGTTGACCTGGAGGGTGCCCGAGAGATGAATACGAGGTGTGGCCGAGCATTCTTAGCCCTTGTCACAAGTCCTAGAGACGGGGCAACGGGTTCACATCGATCATGAGTCTCTGCTTGTTACCACACCACCGATACACTAACGATTTGGATATGTGATCTGAGTGGGCCTCTGGCCCGATAGCGCTAACCATCACGCGGGAATAAATATGGGTACTCTGCATCATGGCATCAGCCGAAAGCTCTGTCAGACGTCCAGTTCAGCATTGTGGCACGGTCGGATCGTGTCGGCCATCCGAGGCGACGCTGGTATCCACCCTGCGCACAACGACCCGGAGTGCACAGGGCGATGGCCCAAGACCCCTGAGCGCTTAGGATGTAGACCGGCGGGGACCTCTCTGATGAGCTCTAGGTAGGGCTGCGGTGTGTCATTTGGCCGAGGCCGGGCATGACCCAGAAAAGTGTGTCCGGCCGGAGTTAAGCGAGCGTGGTGGGTAAGTTGGTGCACCCCTGCAGGGAAGAACTAATCTATGCATAGCCGGATCCTCGGTAACGGACACTCGGAGTTGTATCCCGATCGATACAATTGGAACATGATGTTGAGTTGAGGGATGGATAGTATGGCTCTGGGATTGCTTTCTCGCAGGGAGTCGAGGAAGGATCTCTGGGTGAGGTTGATACTAATTACTGCTACTACTTTATACTGTACTAATCTACACTGTTATAATGCTACAAGACCGCTGAAGATGCTAGTCTTCGATAGGACTAAGCCTTCTCTCTATTCTGGCAGCCCAGTCCACATATACAGCCCTTCTTTGATAATATTGCATATGTAGTGTAGATCCTTGCTTGCTGAGTACTTTGGATGAGTACTCACGGTTGCTTTGCTTTCTTTTTTTTCCCATATCTGTTTGATGCAACCAGATGACGGAGCCCAGGAGACAGCTACCTCTATTCTGGCAGCCCAGTCCACATATACAGCCCTTCTTTGATAATATTGCATATGTAGTGTAGATCCTTGCTTGCTGAGTACTTCGGATGAGTACTCACGGTTGCTTTGCTTTCTTTTTTTTCCCATATCTGTTTGATGCAACTAGATGACGGAGCCCAGGAGACAGCTACCCCCCCCCCCCCCCCCCCCCCCCCCCCCCCCCCCCCCCCCCCCGCCGATGACTACTACCACCCCGAGGGTGGTTACTACTACGAGCTTGCCGACGACCAGGAGTAGGATCGGAGGGTCCCAGGTAGGAGGCCTGGGCCTTTCGATTGTAGCTTTTGTTTTACCACGCCTTTCTAAAGGCTTATCTATTTCGTTTTATATCTGTACTCAGATATCTATTTCTTCCGCTGACGCTTGTATGCGAGCTTATGTATTCGAGCCCTCGAGGCCCTGGCTTGTAATATAAAGCTTGTATGACTTTATTTATGTTTTAGAGTTGTGTTGTGATTCCTTCAAAGTGAGTCCTTAGGCTTGATCATGTGCCGCCCCCGGCTTAATCATGCAATAATCATACACGGTTTAGAGTTGTGTTGTGATTCCTTCAAGTGACTTATCATATGCTAGTCTTCGATAGGACTAAGCCTTCTCTCTATTCTGGCAGCCCAGTCCACATATACAGCCCTTCTTTGATAATATTGCATATGTAGTGTAGATCCTTGCTTGCTGAGTACTTCGGATGAGTACTCACGGTTGCTTTGCTTTCTTTTTTTTCCCATATCTGTTTGATGCAACCAGATGACGGAGCCCAGGAGACGCTACCCCCCCCCCCGCCGATGACTACTACCACCCCGAGGGTGGTTACTACTACGAGCTTGCCGATGACCAGGAGTAGGATCGGAGGGTCCCAGGTAGGAGGCCTGGGCCTTTCGATTGTAGCTTTTGTTTTACCACGCCTTTCTAAAGGCTTATCTATTTCGTTTTATATCTGTACTCAGATATCTGATGCTACCTCTGATGCTTGTATGCGAGCTTATGTATTCAAGCCCTCGAGGCCCTTTGCTTGTAATATAAAGCTTGTATGACTTTATTTATGTTTTAGAGTTGTGTTGTGATTCCTTCAAGTGAGTCCTTAGGCTTGATCGTGTGCATTTGCGTGTATGATTATTGCATGATTAAGCCGGGGGCGGCACACGATCAAGCCTAAGGACTCACTTTGAAGGAATCACAACACAACTCTAAAACATAAATAAAGTCATACAAGCTTTATATTACAAGCCAGGGGCCTCGAGGGCTCGAATACATAAGCTCGCATACAAGCGTCAGCGGAAGAAATAGATATCTGAGTACAGATATAAAAGAAACACAGATAGGCCTTTAAGAAGGCGGGGCAAAAGAAAACACTACGATCGAAAAGGCGCAGGCCTCCTGCCTGGGACCCTCCGAACCTACTCCTGGTCGTCGGCAAGCTCGTAGTAGTAACCACCCTCAGGGTGGTAGTAGCAGTCGTTGATGGGGGCAGCTGGCTCCGGGGCTTCGTCATCTGGTTGCATCAAACGGATATGGGGAAAAAGAGAAAGCAAAGCAACCGTGAGTACTCATCCGAAGTACTCAGCAAGCAAGGATCTACACTACATATGCAACATTATCAAAGAAAGGATGTATATGTGGACTGGGCTGCAAAAATGCCAGAATAGAGAGAAGGCCTAGTCCTATCGAAGACTAGCATCTTCAGCGGTCTTGCAGCATTAGAAGAGTGTAGATTAGTACAGTATAAAGAAGTAGCAGTAATCAGTATCAACCTCGGCCAGAGATCCTTCCTCGACTCCCTGCGAGAAAGTGATCCCAGAGCCATACTATCCATTTCTCATCACAAGTATCCAGTTCTAGTTGTATCGATCGGGATACAACTCCGAGCATCTGGTACCGAGGATCCGGCTATGCATACACTAGTTCTTCCCTGCAGGGGTGCACCAACTTACCCACCACGCTCGATTAACTCCGGCCGGACACACTTTTCTGGGTCATGCCCGGCCTCGGCCAAACGACACACCGCAGCCCTACCTAGAGCTCAGTAGAGAGGTCCCTGCTGGTCTACATCCTAAGCGCTGAGGGTTCTTGGGGCATCGCCCTGTGCACTCCGGGTCATTGTGCGCAGGGTGGATACTAGCGTCGCCTCGGATGGCCGACACGATCCGACCTTGCCACAATGCTGAACAGGATGTCTGACAGAGCTTTCGGCTGATGCCATGATGCAGAGTACCCATATTTATTCCCGCGTGATGGTTAGTGCTATCGGGCCAGAGGCCCACTCAGATCACATATCCAAATCATTAGTGTATCGGTGGTGCGGTAACGAGCAGAGACTCACGATCGATGTGACCCCGTCGCCCCGTCTTGAGGACTTGCGGCAAGGGCTAAGAATGCCCGACCACGCCTCATATTCATATCTCGGGCACCCTCCAGGTCAACCCGTGGATATGAGAGAATTGCGGTGGCAACTCCAATTTATACGCCACCTGACCACGTCTTGCAACAATGCGGAAAGGACCAATGTAGCATGAAGCTAACTTGCCCTTGATTCCGAAGCGGTGGGTGCCCTTCATAGGAGTGACACGCAGATAAGCTTGATCACCAGGTTGATAAGTCAAACCCCATCATTTGCGATCATAGTTGCTCTTCTGGCGGTCTTGAGCCGCCTTGAGATTTTCTCGAATGATATGGACTTGCTCTTCGGCGTGTTGAATAATATCCGGACCCACGAGCGGTCGTTCCCCAGTTTCTGACCAATTCAGAGGGGTTCGACACTTACGTCCATAAAGTACTTCGAAGGGGGGCATTTTCAAGCTGGCTTGATAGCTGTTGTTATATGAGAATTCTGCATACGAAAGAGATTCTTCCCACTTCTTGCCGAAAGATATAACACAAGCCCAAAGCATGTCTTCAAGCACTTGATTCACTCGCTCGACTTGGCCTTGGGATTGGGGATGATAAGCTGAACTCCAGGTAATATGAGTTCCCATAGCTTCTTGGAAACTTTCCCAGAACTTTGAGGTGAAAAGACCACCACGATCCGAACTGATCTCCTTCGGAATACCGTGGAGTGAAACAATTCTGGAGATATACAGCTCTGCTAACTGGCTAGCAGTGATAGTCTCTTTGACAGGCAGAAAGTGTGCAACCTTAAAAAGTTAGTCAACGACGACAAGAATAGCATCATGACCCTTATGTGACTTGGGAAGGCTAGTAATGAAATCCATTTGCACTTTATCCCATTTCCACAAAGGAATAGGTAGTGGTTGTAGAATTCCAGTAGGCTTCTGATGTTCTGCTTTAACACGGCGGCAAACGTCACATTCAGCAACGTACCAAGCAATATCCTGCTTCATTTTGGACCACCAGTACCTTTGACGAAGATCACGATACATCTTGGTGCTACCCAGATGAATAGACAGCGGTGTATCATGTGCCTCCTTCATGACCTTATCAGTCATAAGCTCGAAGCGAGGTACCACAATGCGGTCTCTGAAATACAAGGTTCCATCTTCAGACAGCGAGAAATCCCTGTACATTTCCAGGTGAAGATCTTTCTTCATCAGATCAATTTCAGCATCTTTAGCTTGCGCATTCTTAATAGCTTTCTCAAGATCTGGTTGTATCACAAGGTTATTAAGAGAACCCTGTGGAACAATACGCAGATTCAGCTTGCACAGTTCTTCAAAAAGACGGGGTTGAGCTCGCCTAACCATGAGGTTGTCGCAATAGGACTTGCGGCTTAAGGCATTAGCCATCACATTAGCCTTGCCAGGGGTATATGAAATACCACAGTCATAGTCCGTAATTGTTTCCAACCATCCCTGTTGACGGAGACTAAGATCCGGCTGTGTAAACAAGTACTTCAAACTCTGGTGATCAGTATAAATCTCACAACGATTACCGAGAAGGTAATGCCGCCACAGCTTCAATGCATAGATCACAGCAGCAAGTTCAAGATCATGCACTGGATAATTTTCTTCATGTGGACACAATTGACGCGAAGCATAAGCAATTAGTCTTTGTTCTTGCATTAGGACACAGCCTAATCCTTGACGAGAGGCGTCGCAATATATCACAAAGTCTTTGCGAGAATCCGGAGGAGCAAGAACTGGAGCAGAAGTTAGCTTGTCCTTGAGAGTCTGGAAACTTTCCTGGCATTTGTCTGTCCACTCAAACTTAACGCCCTTGTGAAGCAGATTAGTCAGGGGCTTGGCAATCTTAGAAAAGTTCTCGACAAATCGATGGCAATAGCTTGCAAGGCCGAGAAAACTTCTCACTTGCTTGACGTTCTTCGGAGGAGTCCAGTCCAGAATAGCCTGAACTCGTTCTGGGTTAACAGCAATGCCATCTTTGGAGATCACATGGCCGAGATATGTCACTTTAGACAACCAGAATTCACACTTAGAATACTTGGCATACAGTTGATGTTCACGCAGCTTTTCCAGTACTAGCCGAAGATGTTCGACATGTTCTTCTTCATTCTTGGAATATATAAGAATATCATCCAAGTAAACCACGACGAATTTGTCGAGGTAATCCATGAAGATATAGTTCATCATGCGAGAGAACGTAGCTAGAGCATTTGTTAAGCCAAATGACATGACAGTGTACTCATAAGAGCCATAGCGAGTAACAAATGTAGTCTTGGGAATATCCTCTTCGCGAACACGGATCTGATGATAACCCAACCTCAAGTCGAGTTTAGAAAACACCGATGATCCAGCAAGTTGATCATACAGATCATTGATCCAAGGAAGTGGATACTTATTCTGTATGGTTGCCTGGTTGATAGGACGGTAATCTTGAACCAACCGATTCGTGCCATCCTTCTTCTTGACAAAGAGGGAAGGTGCTCCCCAAGCAGATGAACTGGGGCGGATGAAACCCTTTCTAAGTGACTTGTCGATTTCCTCCTTAAGTTCAAGGAGTTCATGCGGCGGCATCTTATAAGGACGCTTCACAATAGGAGTAGTGCCCGGCTTCAAGTCTATGATGAATTCAATAGCCCTAGCAGGGGGTATTCCTAGAAGTTCTTCTGGAAAGACATCTTGAAAATCACGAACAACTGGAACGTTCTTGATGCCTTCAAGAGGTGAAGCATTCAATGCATTTAGAGCATATATCTGGCTCTCAGCATCCTGAGCTATTCGGGCTGAGTATTTGACTATCTGGCCGGAAGGGTGTGTGATGCGAACTATTTCAGCGGCACAGTCAATCAAAGCTTTATGAGGCTTCAACCAGTCCATACCCAGAATAATGTCTATGTTGGAGGTCTTGAGAGCAATAAGTGAAATGGGGAACACCAATCCTCCAATCACAATGTGGTTACCGTGGCTTACCAAGGTAGTTTACCAATTAGCCCCAGGTGACCGGATTACTAATGGGGTGCACATCTCCTCGAAAGGTATATCATGGCTTCGCGCAAAACTTTCGGACATGAAGGAGTGCAACGCTCCAAAATCAAAGAGTACAGAAGCTGGGATTGAATTCACTAGTAGGGTACCCATCACGATAGTCGGTTCCTTCTGAGCCTTTTCAGCATCGACATGATTGGCATGGCCAAGTACAATAGTAGTCGATAAGATATTACGATTCCTGAATCGGCGATTTCGACAACTCTTCTTACGATCAACAGGAGGACAAGATGCATTCTGATCATCATGGGATGGAGCCACGACATTGGACTGTCCACCCTGAATCGTTAGCTGTCTCGGCGGCGGAGGCAGACGAGGTGCAACATAAGACGGCCTAGTCATTGGAGCAGGTCGATGACGTACATTGTGCGGAATCCACACTCGATGTTTCTGAACAGGCTGACCCGAGGATGAGCCAACATCATGAGTGCGCTTGAGCGACTCCTGGTACTTAATCAGAGCAGTTTCAACTTGGAAAGATTGGCTGACAAGCATTGCGAAGTCTCTGCAATCATGGACAGCAAGTGCAAGGTTTATATCAGTATGCAGTCCTTCACGGAATTTCTCCTACTTGCGTGCGTTAGTGCAGACGTCATCTTCAGCATAGCGGGAAAATTCGAGAAATTTCCTCTGATATTCATCCACAGTCATTCTTCCCTGGGTGAGTTTGCGGAATTCCTGCTTCTTTTGGTCCATCAGACCTTGAGGAATGTGTCATGCATGGAAAGCTGACTGAAATTCCTGCCAAGTGGTTACAGTTTTAGTAGGCAACATACCCTTGTGGCTTTCCCACCATTGAGCAGCTGGACCCTTCAAGTGGAATGTCGCAAAGGTGACGTAATTGTCAGGAGCAACATCAGTTGATTCCATCTCAAACAGGATGTCACGAAGCCAATCATCAGCATCCATAGGAATGGTGGAGTTGCGGAATACAGACGGGTTGAGGCGCACAAATTCTTGCAGTGTTATTGGGGTAGGCTGTTGATGAGCATTCTGGTTTGGGAACTGAGCCAATATCCCGGTCATAACCTGACGGTTCAGTTCAAACTGCTGCATCATTGCGGCAACATAAGGTGGAGGTGTAGGATCGTCAGCCATCCTACCAAAATTAACAGGGGCAGTTTAGTAATAACAACTGCATGTGTATGGAGTTATTCATGATGTAACACGGGAAATGAACAAGAAGGGCATTAGATATATGATAGTAGTCGTTAAAGACATACCAATCCATGCACAGAGTTAGATTCAAACGGATAGTACGCGCTCGGGAATGCTCGTGGCTAGACAAACTTGGCGGCACGCAGGCACGCGGTAAGGAAGTACACAACGAGACATAGCAAAGGCTACATCATGTCGGAGAAACTCTTGGAGCAAGGAATCTGCAAGTGACAACACAAGGTGCCCTCGATAAAAGGATCCTGTAAGCAGAACCTGACCCACAATCTTGAAGAAAAGGGGGGTAATTTCAGAACTCCGGGTGGATGTGATCACGAGAACCTAATGTTGGAGTTAGTAAAATTTTAACCCGAAAGGAAGAGAGATCAGAGTCCCAGAGTAAAGACAAGGAAGAAAAGATTCTAATACCACCCATTCGGCGACGTGGACCCGTAAGCCACACAGCCAAGTTAGTAAAACAGTTTTTGAAAGACTAGACTCAACTTCGGCCAAGGAGTTGGGAAGGGGGTTTCCTACAGGCAGTCGGCTCTGATACCAACCTGTGACGCCCCTGGCTTAATCGTGCACTAATCATACACACAAATGCACATGATCAAGCCTAAATACTCACTTGAAGATATCACAACACAACTCTAGACACAAATTAAAATAATACAAGCTTTATGTTACAAGCCAGGGGCCTCAAGGGCTCGAATACATAAGCTCGCTTACAAGCGTCAGCGGAAGCATCAGATATCTGAGTACAGATATAAAAGAGAAACAGATAAGCCTTTAAGAAGGCGGGGCAAAACAAAACACTATGATCGAAAAGGCGCAGGCCTCCTGCCTGGGACCCTCCGAACCTACTCCTGGTCATCAGCCAACTCATAGTAGTAACCACCCTCAGGGTGGTAATAGTAGTCGTCGGCGGGGGCAGCTGGCTCCGGGGCTCCGTCATCTGGTTGCATCAAACGGATATGGGGAAAAAGAGGAAGCAAAGCAACCGTGAGTACTCATCCAAAGTACTCAGCAAGCAAGGATCTACACTACATATGCAACATTATCAAAGAGAGGCTGTATATGTGGACTGGGCTGCAAAAATGCCAGAATAGAGAGAAGGCCTAGTCCTATCGAAGACTAGCATCTTCAAGCATCTTCGAGCATCTTGTAGCATTTAGAAGAGTACAGAATAGCATAATACAAAATAGTAGTAGTCATCATCCTCGCCCAGAGTTCCTTCCTCGACTCCCTGCGAGAAAGCAATCCCAGAGCCTTAATATCCAAATCATAAGTCTCAACCTCACCTAGAGATCCTTTCTCGACTCCCTGCGAGAAAGCGATCCCAGAGCCATACTATCCATTTCTCATCTCAAGTATCCAGTTCTAGTTGTATCGATCGGGATACAACTCCGAGCGTCCGTTACCGAGAATCCGGCTATGCAAAGATTAGTTCTTCCCTGCAGGGGTGCACCAACTTACCCACCACGCTCGATTAACTCCGGCAGGACACACTTTTCTGGGCCATGCCCGGCCTCGGACAAATGACACACCGCAGCCCTACCTAGAGCTCAGCAGAGAGGTCCCCGCCGGTCTACATCCTAAGCACTCCGCGGTCTTGGGCCCATCGCCCGTTGCACTCCGGGTCGTTGTGTGCAGGGTGGATACCAGCACCGCCTCGGATGGCCGGCACGATCCAACTGTGCCACAATGTTGAACTAAACATCTGATAGAGCTTTTGGCTGATGCCACGATGCAGAGTGCCCATAACTTTCCCGCGTGATGGTTAGTGCTATCGGGCCAAAGGCCCACTTGGATCAAATATCCAAATCATTAGTGTTTTGGTAGTGCGGTAACGAGCATAGACTCACGATCGTTGTGACCCCATCACCCCGTCTCGAGGACTTGCGGCAAGGGCTAAGAATGCCTGGCCATGCCTCGTATTTTAACTCACGGGCACCCTCCAGGTCAACCCGTCTCCACAACACTCGTGGGTACCCCTCAGGGTCTACCCGCCTTTCCAAGTAACAGTTGTAAAGTCCAAGTAACCGTGTGTCCATAACATCAGGGGAATCCGAGGTATCACCCTCGTTGGATTCCTACTCGATGTAACCGTCAAGGTGAACTCGGAGGAATGACCCTCGATGGGTTCACACTTGAGGTGTTGCACGACAGCGTCGTTATCGGGTGTGGTGAATGAGGAATCACCCTCGATGACCACAACAAAATAGCTTCTCTACAGAATTAACATCAGAAGTGCTATACGAGGTATCACCCTCGGCACTCGATAGTAGCGCTGCAGTGTCGTACAACTAAGGGGGTGATGTGCGGTGCTGGGGCTTGGTCGTCGAGTCTTCCGATGATCCAGCGGGGCAACTGGGACAAGTGGGGTTACTAGGTTCACTAACCAGCCTATTCTAAGCAGTTTAGGATAAGCAGGTAATTATCAAAAGCAGGTTACAAAATCAGGCTTTGCATCCGAAATAGCATAAACAGTAGCAGCAGCAATTTCTAATGCAAGCATAAGAGAGAAAGAATAGGCGATATCGGCATGTTCAAAAGGGGGGGGGGGTGCTTGCCTGGTTGCTTTGCAAACACCAACGGGTCTTCGACGAGGTAGACGATCATCGGTCCCGGGGTCTATCGAGAGAGAAGAGGGGGAAGAAACAATAAATAAAGGCAGACAAAAGCAATCACGGAAGCATGGCATGGCAGCACGTTATTCGAGGGATGCCCTAATGCAGTACTACGCAAGTTAGTGGGAGCGGGAAATTATCCGGGAGTGTTCTCCCAGCTCCGGGTGATTATCGGACAGATGAAACGGAGGGGAAAGTTCCATGTTCATCATGCTAGAGGCATGTGACAGGTATGAGGAAGGCATATTCGGATTCGTCTCGCTTTTCTGATCGTTTTTCATATATAAAACATTTTCATTCGAGCTACGGTTATTTTTCTATGATTTTTTGAAGTTTTAAACAGCTATTTGGAATTCCTGAAAATTGGCTAAGTCTGAGAATTGTTCAGTTTTTTTAAACTTCACTTAGCTATTTTCCGAAGGATATAACTATTGTTCTGTAGTTCTAATGGAGACACTTCATATAAGTGTTTTATTCTACATCGACAGTACTACAAGGCCATGCCATTAGATGGCATGAACAGCTCCTGTAACAGGTCCATTTACAGGTCAGAAGTGGTTAAGACAGTAAATCTGTTTTTCAGTTTTCTCTCTTAACAGAACATAGGCTTTTGTCATTTTTATAGAAATTAATCCATGCACTATCTGAATCTGGTCCAATGGAATAAAATAAAGCTCATTACGTCTACTTTCAGTTAATATGAATTTCTCCCATATTAAAGCTAATTTGATTGCTCTTTTGTTGCTGCCAAAAGGGGTGGTGGAGCAGCGGTAGCAAAAGCTAGCTACCGCTAGCAGCTTAGTAGCGGCAGCAGTAGCGCAGCAGCGCGGCAGGGCAGGCGAGCGCGGCGAGGCCGGCCGGGGCTGCGCCAGGCAGCGGCGGCAGCGTAGCAGTAGCGGCAGCGGCAGCTGCGGGCGCGCGCCAAAGCAGCAGCAGCACAGCGCAGTGCAGCAGGCAGCAGGCAAAGCAGTGCAGGCGGGCGCGGGCGCACGCGCGGGCCGCGCTGGGTGCAGGGCGCTTTCGGGCGCAGGAGGTCATAGCCAGAGGCCGGCGAGCGCGGCCAGGGATCGCGACGGGCGCGGCTCCGAGCAGGGGAGGTGGAACGGCGGCCTACGGCGTCGATTCAAAGAGAAAACAGGGGGAACGGGGAGAGGGCTCATAGCGGAGGTCTCCGGCGAGCTCGGGAGGGGTCAGGGATGAACGGAGCTGGTGAATCGGCGACGTCGAGGCGGATCCAACCGGGGAAGAATGAGGAAGGCGACGTCGTGGGGGTTTCTGCAGTCCAGCTCCTCGCGCGTAGTCGTACAGCTCGGCGATGCAGTCCTCCTGACGCGTTCCTAGGCGGCGACGAAGGCGATGGCCACGTCCAAGTCCAAGACGAAGATGAGCGCGGTGACGCAGCTTGGATGCGAGCTGCCGTGGGCAAGAGAGAGCAATGGAGAGGGGAAAAGACTAGGGTTCGTCTGGGGCATCGTCACGTTGGTCTTATCCTCCTCCTCGCGTCCCTGTACCACCTCCGTGTCACGAATCCAGCCGGCGAGAGAGCATCTGGACGCGGGCGTGCTGACACGAGGATGAAGTCGACGTCCGTAGCGGTGGGCTGGACTGGTTCAGTTGCTGCTGCTGTTGGACCGAGTGCACAGTGTAATTTGATTTTATTTATTTCTAGAAGTTATTTTGGCTGCTGTTTTGGATTTAGCTCAGGTGTTAGATGACATTTGTTGCAGACGAAACTTCTTGTATAAATCATCTATAATACTATAAGGACACACACAAGCTTTTAGATTATTTGGATATGCCTAAATCTATTTTTGAATTTAAATGTCTCGGTTTAATATTAGCTGATTCGGTTTATTACTTCTAGGGTTTAATTTGGGTAACCAAATAAGTTCATTTCAACCTTACAAATGTTTAGGGAATTTACGGAATGGTGTGAACAATTTGGACTCACCATTTGAAGAAATTGTTTTTGTGCATGCAATTGAATTTGGATTATTTCTTAACTACAATTTAATTAGGAAAAATTATGATGACAAAGCATCATTAGGTTGGGATTATAGTGGCATAATACTGGGGGTATTACAAATCTCCTCCACTACAAGAAATCACGTCCCGAGATTTAAGTGGGGAAGTAAAGGGTAACTTCGGGAGAACTGACCCTTATAGGGTTAATTATCTGGTGAACAATTCAGGGAAATGTGGCAGAATTATCTCTCGAGTTGATACTTAAGAAAACATCGAGAGCAAAATATGAAGGTACAATAAGAAGTTTCAAATGAATGGACAAACGATCGATACCTGAACAGAGTGTGAGAAGGGGGTTCAGATCATCGGGAATAGATCATCTCTCAGAGGGTGACTCATAATAACACACAAAACCAAGGTCATAGGATACTTCGGAATCAAGGATGTACAGGAGAGTCAGGTTCCGATCCTGTGGAACTGTGGGGGGTGTCGATCAAGAGTAGGGAGAACGGTGACATCTTACCGGTCACGACAACAAGGTATGTCAGAGAATAGTCCGTCGGTTATGTCGGTAACAATGTCGGTACCAAGGGCGAGGGACGAAGAGAACCATTTTCCTGCTTGTTAAAAAGAGGCGGACCAATAGGCAAAGTTTTCGTCCATCGGTGATACCAAAATGTCATCAACGATAGTAACAGGGTCTCACTTACAATGTTGTACATTGGGGTGTTTTATAAGCAGGGAATTATTTCTGCTTATATCATATAGAGATCACAAGAAAAGTTAAACAAACCAATGGAAAGGAAAATGTGTTTATACACAAGAATTAGGAGTGTAACTTTTCCCAAGGAAAAGTAGAGCATGATATACATGTCAGATCAACAAGTACATCACCATTTGGATAAATGGGCAAGGGAATTCATGATGTAATCCATACAACGGTGCTTGAATAATATAGCAAGTAACATTTAGCATTGTGCTTCCAATGTTCTTGTTGATATTTGGAGTACCATAATCATGCTTCAAGGTAGCAGTAACATGGTGTTTCCAACAAAGATAATGGTGAAGCGAAATGTTATTGGAACCACAGGTATAACACAAGCTCAAAATCAAGGTTGTTGTTCGATGTGAAATGATAAGATGAGAAGAACAACATAAGCTTCGCTCATCGTCGAAATTTGTGCTCCGGGAAGAAGGGCCAGGTAGCACAGTTAGAATTTAGCACGACAAGCATATAGCTGATCAGGCTAGGAATGATGTGATGGAGTATCCAACTCCCCAGCAACAAAGTACTAGGAGTGCTGAATCACCGAGCGGAATCGATTCATTGTGCTGTGGTCTCGGTTGAAGACAACCCAGAACCCATGGAGTGACTATGACAGGGAAAGGTATCACTCCATCGGAAAAAAATTCATAGATGTAGTACAATAGGATGATATCCTCGAGATAGTAGGGGGTAATGCTCGAGGTAGTTCAGTATAGAGGTTGGACAGGTGAAATGATCTGTAGAGGACAAGTATTTTATCTTGTCCGGGAAATGGAATCAAGGGGAAAATATGGTCGGAACCACGATTGCAAAGGATCAATTCACAGATACAAGATGAACTTACACCAAGGGAACAATTATTTTTATGAGCAGATTCCATGATGGGTTCTACATCGGGTCCATGGGCATGAACACAAAGGTTCAAGGTCGACTCCCACTTCTTCAATGCATAACCTTTCATTCACTTCTTGCTTTCGAAGAAGTTGTAGCGTTGAAATTTTACCTGACGAAAAGTCAGTAGAATATAAACCGCATAATCTTCGGATTCACACAGATTAGGGAAGGCGTAGGTTCAACCCACTGGGCATCTTAGGAACATATACCACAAACTTCAGGAGTAAATAACTCAAGCTCGGAAGTAGAGCATGGTTGAGGAAGCAGAGGATACAATTTACTAAAGGCATTATGTATCCGAGGAAAGGCTCATAGGGTTATTGAATATGAAGGACGCTGTCGGATAAAATCCAACAAAGGATCTGGTGGTCCACGAGGGATCTGATATGAGCATCAGTACTCATCCAGAAGAAGAAAGAATGCAAGGAGATAAGATTATAGAAACAACTGAATAATTCAAAGCTCAAATGCAAAGGAATTATGATTTCCAAATCAAGGGATCAGAAGAAAACGCTCTGATTAAGGATGGATAAGTCAATTAGACTTAGGGGTACAATCGACGACAAATTGATTGGTCGAGAACCAGCTCATGTCCGGGAAGATGTCCGAGCCAGAAAGATAATTTATAAGGATCAACTGATGATTGCGTGCATTCGCACACATGTTGAATCAAGAGGATCATAATAAAAATCACAAAGGATTTTTTTAAATATTGTTGGACATATGGAAGTAACCATAATGTAAGCAGATAAGGAGGAACAAGAGCAATAGGCTACTGAGGATTTTCGGAAGATCGAATAGTATTCTAAAGAATTTTGTGAAATACATGAACAACTATGGACGAACAGATACTTGGCAAGCGTGAGTAATTATCCATATGGGTATTCATGTGGCAAAGAACTGCTAGGCAGTAGGCTCAACGGATTCTCAGGACAACGGAGAGTATTTCGGGGCATCTTGTAATAACAAGAGCAATTGGAAATGAAGGTATGGATGCCAAGTGTATGAAGCTATCCATACGGATTTATCGGTGGTAGGGAATTGCAGCAGCTAAGGGCACAAGGGTCTCGGGAAAACATCAGAGAGTATCTTCGAAATCTTCTGGTGCACCAAGCAATCATCTGGAGTGAGGGGCTCTCCGGGAGAAAGTATTTACGAGAACCTAGAGTTAGAGTTAGCAAAATCATTTAATCCGAATAGAAGAGAGATCAGATTCCCAGAGTACAGACATGGAATAAAAGATCCTAATACCGCCCAATGGCGACGTGGGCCCGTAAGCCACACAGCCAAGTTAGTAAATTAGTCTTTCGATGTCTAGACTCAATTTCGACCAAGGAATTGGAAGGGGGCTTCCTATAGGCAGTCGGCTCTGATACCAACTTGTGACGCCCCTGACTCAATCGTGCACTAATCATACACGCAAACATGCACGATCAAGCAAATGGACTCACGGGAAGATATCACAACACAACTCTAAAACATAAATAAAGTCATACAAGCTTTATATTACAAGCCAGGGGCCTCGAGGGCTCGAATACATAAGCTTGCGTACAAGCGTCAGCAGAAGCATCAGAAATCTGAGTACAGATATGAAACAGAAACATATAAGCCTTTAGAAAGGCAGGGCAAAACAAAAGCTACGATCGAAAGGCGCAGGCCTCCTGCCTGGGACCCTCTGAACCTACTCCTGGTCGGCTGGCTCGATCCAGTAGTACGTGCTGTCTGGGCCCTCCTAGTAGTAAGCTCATGCGGTGGCATCTGGCTCCTGGGCTCCATCGTCTAAGGTAACATCAAAAGGGGTATGGGGGAAAAAGAGGTAGCAAAGCCACCGTGAGTACTCATCTGATGTACTCAGCAAGCAAGGATCTACACTACATATGCAACATTATCAAAGGAAGGCTGTATATGTGGACTGGGCTGCAGAAATGCCAGAATAGAGAGAAGACCTAGTCCTATCGAAGACTAGCATCTTCACGAAGCCACCATCTTGCAGCAATTAGAAGAGTACAGAAAAGCATTTTATTAAGCAAGCATGTTGAGGCAAAGCCTAGAGATCCTTCCTCAACTCCCTGCGAGAAAGCGATCCCGGAGCTTCAATTAATTAAACAAGTATCCAGTTCAAGTAATAGATCGGGATACCAAACTGAGTGTCCTGTTACCGTGGACACGGCTATTCGAATAGATCACTTCCCTGCAGGGATGCACTACTGTTACCCAACACACTCGATCACCTCTGGCCGTACACACTTGCTGGGTAATGCCCGACCTAGGGAGATCGACACGAAACAGCGCCCTACCTATGCTCAGTAGAGAGGTCAACACGCCAGACTAACCTATGCACCCAGGGGTCTTGGGCCATCGCCCCTGGCGCTCCTGCGTGTTGCGAGATTGGCCGGGGAGCAGGCGCGACACTGAACTCGTCAGTGAAGTATCCAGCCCAACCCCAACAATCAGCCCGCACGGTGAACTGTGATGTCTGATGAGCTTTCGGGAGAAACGTACGACGTAGAGGGCCCCATAAACCATTATCCCGCGTGGTGGTGGTGCGTATAGGCCATTAGCCAACTCAGCTCAATTACCCAGATCCGTTAGGCGTATTTAATAACTCGCGGAGACGATCAGAGTTTCTGATGCTCCGCCACAATATCTCTCTCGGGTGCCCTCCTGGCAACCTGACTGCATAAGTTCCCCGCGGGTACCCATCAGGGTCGACCCGACTGCGACAAGGGTCAAAGTAACCGTGTGGTCATAACATCAAGGGGGAAACCCCGAGGAATCACCCTCGATGGATTCCACTGTAAAACCCCAAAAATCGGGTTATCGATTTTTGTGCTGTTATTCCTTCCTAGCTTTTCTCTCCCAAATTTTTCCTCTGGAATCTGGTGAGTGACCAGGTGAATCCAGACAATCCTCAATCTCTCCATGAATTTTTCATGTTCTTGTGCCAGTCAAGTTTCCGTCTGTAAACCCCGAACCTCATTCAAACCCTAGTTCCAAAATATCGGAACTGGAAATCCTGCCTTTGCGTTTACAAAGGAACTATCATTTCTCTTGCTCACTTGATCCTCCCAAAATTTCCGGAGATCATCCTTCACTCATAAACCCTAGATGTGTTAAAATATTGCCAAGTCATATGCAATATTTCTCATCTAGAATTAATTCCTTTTTCTTCCTTTCTGAGGAATTAAATCCAGAATAATATCTATCCATGTCCAAAGTTCATGAAAACTTGTGGAGATATTCTTTGTGATCATATTGAGCTCTCATAAAAATATTGGCCATAATTAAATAGGGGAAATTGCATTTTCCTATTTAAAGCCAATATATCAATTTGGGGCCTTTCCAAAGGAACTACCATTTTGGTAGTTGGGAAAAATCCCAAATAATTTGTGGAGCTTGTCCTACCCCTGTATTCACTATTTCCATCAAGATCTCAAGTTCCACCCATTAAATTTTGAGCACAACACCACTTTGCAAATTCTGTCTAGATTTTCAGTTTGCAAAGGAAGTGCTTGATTCCTTGATCTCCTTGGGCTGAAATTTTGCAGGGTGATTCATTATGAAAATTACCCCTGTATACCAAAAATCAGCTCATTCCATCTAGCCAATCTTCCTCAGGAAATCATCTAAGTTTCTGTCCAGATTGCATCTCTGTGAAGGAAGTACCCTCATAGATGATCAATTTGAGCTGAAACTTTTCCAGCTATCTCTCTTGATCATATCCTTGCTGTCCACCAAATATCATTCAAATCCATTCATCCATTTCACCCCTACTTCATCATCTTCATTTCTGGCCAGAGTGCATGGTTACAAAGGAAGTACCAGTTGGAGTTATCCATTTGTGCTAAAACTTTGTGACCGTGTTCATCTTAGTGTATGATTAGCTCATGCCCAAGATCCAGCCAAGGTGAGCACTATGGTGGCCACACCACAGCACAAACAGGTCGCTGTTAGCAACTGTTTGACCATGGTGCAGTCACCTCAGGCCTCTCTCAGGTTATTCAGCTGCATAGGTCAACTCAGAGTAGGACGGTGAATAGCCTAGACATGGTTTGGCACGAAGTGCAGCGTGGCATCGCCTTGGCCACGCGGTGACCGTCGGCAGAACATGCCAACTGCATGCACTGTGCGTCGTACATGTCGGGAGGCCGATTCCAGCGGGTTCTAGCTCGTCCGGACGTACCGACGAGCTGCCCACCGCATTCATGCATCATCTAGAGTCCTCTCCGCCTCGTCTCGAAGCTCGTAGTGCCTCTGCCGACATCGGTTCTTCGCCGGTCCTCGTCATGACTCTGGAAACTCCGTCCGCCGTCGCGTAGCTCCTCCCCGCGACTATATAAGGAGTGCCCGAGCCCCTCCTCCTCTCCACCAGCAGCCCCAGCCCCTCCAAGTCCTCCCATTTGAGCTCCCTAAGCTCGCCTCGCCCATGGCCGCTATCTGCCACCGCTCGATTCCCTCGGCTACCACTGCCATGGTGCTCCCCCTCCTCTCCATCCCTGTCCTCGGCCACCCTTGGGATCTGCTGAGCCGCCGCCGCCCTCGTTATTCACCGGGAAGCACCACCGGAGTGGCATCTCTGCTGCCCGACGGCCGCCGCGGCTCTGCTAGTAGCGAGAGCGCTATAGGACACCCCAGGCGAGGCCGCGACCTTCCCCGAGCGCGGTGTGCTGCACCAGTTCTGGCGGAGCTCACGCGCTCTCTGGCAGGCCCCTAGGGCGGCGAGGCGGCGGCCAGGCCGGCGACCGGCTCGCCCCTGCCTCTGCTCCATCGGGGAAGGAGATGGTCCAGGGAGAGAGAGAGACAGGACCGGGCCCGCACGTCATCGAGAGAGAGAGAAGTCAACCCGGGCCCAGCCGGTTAAGTGGAAACGTACTTCGCAGAAGACGTTTTCAATTAGCGAAGGCGTATTTCTGGAAAGGCGCTTTCACTTTTTCCAGCCGGCGGCCGAATCCATTAAATAGTGAACGTTCGTCCGTTAAGCACTGAAATGGACAGATTTTGTCTGTTTTATCGCTTAACGAACGAATGGCCGTTTCTCCGCGATCGTAACTCCGATCGAGGTAAAACCAACGCCCACGTCTTCAGATCATCGAGCCCGTTCCGATGCCGTCCTTTTCATAATGTTTTCACACTGTGAAAATGACCATTTTTCCCTTGCCCTTCAATCAGCCCCTCCGAGAGGGAAACTTTTCGGCGAATCTTCCCGGAGTGTTATTGCACTTCCACCCGGCGTATTCCTCTACCCCAGGCAAGCCAACCTCTTCCATGAGCTCCGGACTTGCGTGATGACTTTGCTTGCACCCGGTGTGTTCATTGTAGTACATCTGTATCACCTGTTAGCCTGCACTTGCATACACCTGTTATGTCATCTGTTTTAGATGTTAGCATTACGTTTCATCATGCCTTGTTTCCATGCCATGCCCTGCCATGCTAGTAACACTATTTTGGATACCATTATCATGTGAGTACCATGATCTGATATCTTGCCATGTTTGTCAACATTGTAATGATTCTGCTATGCTTATGTTAAGTGGTTGTTCACACTTATAATTGTTAAGGTAATGGTGGGATGATGGAGATATATTGATAAACCTAGTCGGTTGATCAGAGTCACCTGTCTGGGCTTATCCGTGCAACCACATTTGCTGGTATGGGACGGCCTTGACTTGGTCTGATCGCGTGCTCTTTCACCGGTACCTCCAAAGAGGGAGGGTTATGCGCGCGCGCTGCCCTGGCCCGGTAGGCGGCGATAACCCTGTGAGCCCAGTTGAGTTGTTTGGGTACCCGTCCCCGTTTGGGACAGTTTAGTTTGGCCACGACGGTGGCAGGGTGTCACGAGGTGACACGGGGCCACCCAGGGCTTGACTCCAAGAAGGAGTGTGATGGCCGGTGGTACGATGGAAGAGTCACGGGTCAGACAGGTTTCGTCGGAACGTCGTTGGTCCACCCGAATGGGAGTACGAGGCCATGAGTTCCGTGGTGTGGGTAAAGTGTACAACCTCTGCAGAGTGTTAAATCTATTCGAATAGCCGTGTCCACGGTATTGGACAGCCCGTCCAGACCTCGTTAGGCGATCAACCGTAATGATGATAATGATGGTGGAAGAACCTGTCCTGCATGGACAGCAGATATTGTCAGGAGTATGGTATGTTAGCCATGAGATGGCTATGGAAGAGATGGTCAGATGACCGAGAGACTTGGATTTGGATCAGTTTCAGATTGGATCATGAGAATATTCGGAATATGGACTATTTACTTGATGCATGCTTTACTTTGCTGTACTTTACTTCAGTAGTTACTTTGCTAGATAACCCCGTTATGTCGTGATGATCAATGCTGCTAGATGTTTAATCATGCCAGATAATCTTGCTACGACATGATGATTAATAATGCTAGATAGGTATGCTATGCTATGCTTGATTCGTGATTTCCTGTTAATTCCATGCCATGTTTAGAATAAATTCTTGCATAGCATAGGGTTGGCCTTGTCATCTGCTTGTTTGGATGCTATGTATTTGGTTGTCTTGCGAGTACATTCAAAGTACTCACCTGGCCTTGCACGTGGCCAGTTGCAGGAGAAGATTCGTCATGCTAGATCGTAACCCAGCCAGTCCTGTGAGTTATGGAGCCCAGCCATAGACGATGTCACCGCTGAGCCAAGACCTTCGCTGCCATCTTAGTTAGCCTTGCAGCTATGTAATATTGTTGTAAGCAACAGTATTGTAATACTCCATTTAATATAATAAAGCCATTTTTGTGCCTGGAATTGCTGTATCATGTCTTTGATGTGCGTCAGGTCTTATCCTGGGACTGGCGTGCGTCAGCCCTCTATCGGGGTGCCACATCCACTCAATGAAATCAGCAAGGTGAACGTAGGAGGAATCACCCTCGAGGTACACACTTGAGGGGTTGCACGACAGAGTCATATCAGGAGTGGTGAAGGAGGAATCACCCTCGATAACCACGACCGAACAGCTACACTACAGAGTTATCATCAGGAGTGCGTTACGAGGTATCACCCTCAGCACTCGATAGTAACTATGCAGAGTCGTACAACAAAGGGGGTGAAGTGAGGTGTCGGTGTCTCGTCGTCGATCACGTTGATTGAGTCATCGATGATGAAGCAGAGGCAACAAGGACAAAGTGGGGGGGTCACTGATGGATCACTAACCAACCTATACTAAGCAGTTTGAAATAGGCAGGTAAGGTAGCAATAAGCAGGTTACAAAAAGCAGGCTATGCATCAGGATAGGAGCAATCAATTACAGTAGCAAATTCTAATACAAGCATGAGAGAATGGAATGGGCGATATCGGAGTGATCAAGGGGGGGCTTGCCTGGAAGCTCTGCTGAGAGGGGCTGGTCGTCAGAAGGCTGCTCGTCCGGAGCGTAGTCGTACTCTACTATGTCGACGTCGGTCTCAGCGTCGAGAGAGAAGGAGGGGGAAAGAAACAATAAATTCACGGCAAAAATGCAAACAATATGCATGACATGCCTAAATGATATGCAGAGGTGTTCTACTGCCTAACTAGATGATTTAGTTAATTTAGGAATTTATTTGGATTTATTTTATTAAAGTTGAGCACTATTCATTTATCGAAATCAGTCTAAAAGTTCCATGTTCAGGTAGCTAGGGGCATCTGACAGCAATACGAAGGGCGTATTCAAATTCGTCTCGTTGTTCTGAACATATTTCATGTATAAAGTTTTTCGATCGGAGCTACGGTTTATTTTATATGATTTTCTAAAGATTTAAACATTTTCAGAATTTATTTAATTATTTATTTAAATTTGAATTATCCAGAAAAGTGATGATGATGTCAGCATGACGTAGGTGTGATGTCAGCAGTCAACAGGGGCTGACCGGAGTCAAACCTGACAGGTGGGTCCCACTGGGACCCACATGTCAGCCTCTGTAACTAATTAACAGGGTTAATTTAAACTAATTAACTTAATTAGATGGTGGGCCCTTTTGGTCAGTGGCTAATTAGTGATTTAATGAACTAATTAACAGATTTTATTTATTTTAAAACATTTAAATGGGGTGGGGTCCGCATGTCAGTGGGCCACTGTGCCACGTCGGCAGTTGACCCGGTCAACTGGGCCCAGTGGGACCCAGCGTCAGCGACACAGGGGCGGCCACGTGGGCGCCACATCGGCAGATGGCGCCGGAGACGCGCCGGCGAGCCCTTACGTGGCGGAGGTTCGCCGGACTTGGCCGGAAAAGCGCCACGGGACTCGGTTTGACGCAGGGTTTGGTGCGTTCGGACGAGGGAGCCGCGGCGCATCCAATGGTGTGGTCGGCTTCACCGGAGTCGCGCCGGAGTGGCGACGGCGAGCACGGTGGCGGACGGCGGCGCTCGGGCGAGATGGCATCCGGCGGCACGGCGTGCTAGCGAGGGAGCTAAGGGGCTAGGCGGGGTCTGCGAGTTGCAGCTGATCTAACGGGCACGAGCGCGGGGCCGTTCGGTCGCCGGAACTACGCCGACGACGATTTATACGGCGGTGCGATCGGGCATGTTGGGGGCGGCGCCTACAGCTAGCGAACGGCGTCGGGAGAGGGAGAGGGGGAAGTGGTTGCTTACAGAGAGGCTGCAGGTAAGCTTAGCGTGCTCGGGGAGGGCTCGGAGTGGCCGAAAATGACGATGAACGGCGGCACGGATCTGAGGAGGAAGAAGGCAGCGTGGAGGCGATGCGGTGGCTCCCGGCTCATTCCTGTCGGCGTGATCGAAGTAGGCGATGACGGCGAGCCTGGTGGATAGGTCAGCGAGGCGGGGCTGTAACGGTGGCCGCGCAGCTCAGCCGCGGCCGTCCATGGCGGCGTCGGGTGAGGAAGAAGAAGGCGAGGGGAGGGGAGTTGTGGCTCTATGGTTTGCCAGAGGGGCGCGGGGAGATGCTCTTATCCACTAGGCGAGCACGGCGACGCACGGTGTCGAGCAAACGAGCAGGGGGCCAGGGCGCGTGCGCGCGGGCGTGCGGTGGCGTTGACAGCGGCGAGGTGGGTGAGCAGTGCGAGGGAGAGGACAGGCGGGGTGGGCTGGGCCGGTCGGTTGACTTGGGCCCAGTCAGTGCGGCCTTTTTCTTTTTCTTTGTTTTTGCTTTCTATTTTTCTCTTGTTTTTCTGCTCTGCAAAATGTGTGGGCCCATCTATAGTTTTGTAAAATATGTGAACTAGCCACAGTACTCCAGTGCAACATTTACTACTGCCATAAAATGGTTTTGAGTTCATATCATTTCATTTGGATTTTATTTAATTATAAATGGATTAAATACTTCTGTTTTGTTGCTATTATAGGATGTTAGAGTCACTTAAATATTTCAATCAATGTTGTAGCTAATTTTATAAATGCCTCTAGATTATTTGCAACATGATGAACAATTTAGTTCCTGGATTTGAAAAACTTTTATTTTCTCTTTAATTTAATTTGAAGCTTGAACTAGGAGTTTGAAATGCAACATGATGCAAATGATGATTAGGCACTATTAAACTTGCTGACATGGCATTAACTAAGGGTGATCACTGTGGTTAATCACATGGGGTGTTACATTGAGCAGGCCTTGCCTGCCAAGGTAGAAGAAGATAACCTTAAACCTTACTATGATCATCTCACCCCCACCGAGATCGAAGCCTTTCGAATCATCGAAACGGTTCATGTGCAAAATAAATACCTCACCCATGAAAATATTCTATTGCAAGAGCACATCATTGCCCTCCGGAGCATCATCCGTAGATTGGAGAAGCTGTTGGAGAGGGCCACTACTTCATCACCACCACCTCCTTCTTCATCACCAAAGGAAAATTGAGTATCGGGTATGGGCACTCCCCTTGGCTTGTGCCAAGCTTGGGGGAGGTGCCCTAGTATCGTATCACCTCCACTAACTTTTGCCTTTACTTACCTTAGTTCGATCCATACTTATCTTTTGCTTTAGATGAATAAAAGTTTAGTTCGATCCTTTCTTTTCTGGTGTTTTCTTAGTGATCTATCTTTGTAATCGTGTGCAAGATATATATAATAAAGTTTAGTTTGAGTTTTGTTTTCTTTACTTTCATGTTCAATAAAAAGAAAGGAAATAAATGAAAAAGATCATATGCTAATTTTATGGTAAGTAATGACATCACATAAGGAAGAGTATAAGTAGAAAATTTTATTGGAGATTGACAAACATAACATTGGTCAATAATGCAATTCATGAAAGAATTAATAAGGGAAGAGAAGATTCACATGCAAATACACTATCCTGGACATCTTTTGTGATTGTGAGCCCCCATCAAAATATTATATGCCAAAATTGTTGACGTTGGACAAGGAAGACAACGTAATGATTTGTGTTTGTTCATATTCACATAGAAGTTATATTGTCATAGATCCTGTAACATGTGGTGCTTGCCCCCATCTTTGCTAGCCAAAAATTCCGCACTAAGTAGAGATACTACTTGTGCATCCAAAAACCCTTAAACCCACATCTTATTTTGAGAGTCCACCATTCCTACCTATGGATTGAGTAAGATCCTTCAAGTAAGTTGTCATCGGTGCAAAAAGGGCAATAAAAATTGCTTCTAAAAGTGTTGGATCATTTAGTGTAAGAGGAAATTGAGCTTTGTACAAACTTGTGATGGAAAAGAATAAAAGTGACAGACTACATAATAAAGGTTGCTATCACAAGGGGGCAATATAACGTGATGTTCTTTTGCACTAATAGATTGAGCATACAAACAAATAAGTGCATGGCAACCTCTGCTTCCCTCTGCGAAGGGCCTATCTTTTACTTTTATGTATTTACTTTTATGCAAGAGTCAAAGTTCTTCTCTCTATTCCTTTTTATTTTCTATTTTGGCAAGCATCATGTGGTGAGGAAAGATCTAGGCACATATATCCAGTTGGATATGAGTAGCATGAGTTACTATTGTTGACATCACCCTCGAGGTGAGTATGTTGGGAGGCGAATCTATAAGCCCCTATCTTTCTATGTGTCCGGTTGAAACGTTTTGCTCATGTGTATGCGGTGAGTGTTAGCAATCATAGAAGACTATACGATGGTTGAGTATGTGGACTTGCCAAAAAGGGCTCCGATACATGACCCTTCCTGAAAAGATGATGAATTGTAGTTGCAAAGTTGACTAAGAACAGAGTTTGTTGGTTTTCAATAGAGTTTACGCTTTATACTTCGACGTTGTGATGAATTGTTACTTGTTCATGAGAAGTTATATGATAAAAGTTATGTGATAAAGTTCTATATTAAAGTTTGTTGCTGTTATAATAATATACATGATGCTTCTATGTCCGTATTTTGTTTTTATCGACACCTCTCTCTCTAAGCACGTGGACATGTTTATCGATTTTGGTTTTCGCTTGAGGACAAGCGAGGTCTAAGCTTGGGGGAGTTGATACGTCCATTTTGCATCATGTTTTCCTACTATTATTTATGATGTTTTTATGCATAATAATGCTTTTTGGAGTAATTCTAATGCCTTTTCTCTCATAATATGCAAGGTTCACACAAAGAGGGAGAATTCCGGCAGCTGGAAATCTGGACATGAAAAAGCTACGTCAGGCTACCTATTCTGCACAACTCCAAATGAGCTAAAACTTCACGAGGAATTTTGATGGAATAAATAAGAATTATTGGAGCAAATAACTACCAGAGGGGGCCCACCAGGTGGGCACAACCCACCTAGGCGCGCTAGGGAGCCCAGGCGCGCCCTGGTGGGTTGTGCCCTCCTCGGCCCACCTCCGGTGCCCCTCTTCTGGTATATAAGTCATTTTGACCTAGAAAAAATAAGGGGAGGACTTTCGTGACGAAGCGCCGCCGTCTCGAGGCGGAACTTGGGCAGGAGCACTTTTGCCCTCCGGCGGAGCGATTCCGCCAGGGGAACTTCCCTCCCGAAGGGGGAAATCATCGTCATCATCATCACCAACAACTCTCCCATCTTGGGGAGGGCAATCTCCATCAACATCTTCAACATCACCATCTCCTCTCAAACCCTAGTTCATCTCTTGTGTTCAATCTTTGTACCGGAACTATAGATTGGTACTTGTGGGTGACTAGTAGTGTTGATTACATCTTGTAGTTGATTACTATATGGTTTATTTGGTGGAAGATTATATGTTCAGATCCATTATGCTATTTAATACCCCTCTGATCTTGAGCATGATTATCATTAGTGAGTAGTTACTTTTGTTCCTGAGGTCACGGGAGAAATCTTGTTGCAAGTAATCATGTGAACTCGATATGTGTTCGATATTTTGATGATATGTATGTTGTGATTACCTTAGTGGTGTCATGTGAACGTCGACTACATGACATTTCACCATATTTGGGCCTAAGGGAATGCATTGTGGATTAGTTATTAGATGATAGGTTGCGAGAGTGACAGAAGCTTAAACCCTAGTTTATGCGCTATTCCGTAAGGGACTGATTTGGATCCAAAAGTTTAATGCTATGGTTAGATTTATTCCTAATACTTTTCTCATAGTTGCGGATGCTTGCGAGGGGGTTAATCATAAGTAGGAGGTTTGTTCAACTAAGAACATCACCTAAGCACCGGTCCACCCACATATCAAATTATCAAAGTAGCGAACACAAATCAAACAAACATGATGAAAGTGACTAGATGAAATTCCGTTGTACCCTCAAGAATGCTTTGCTTATTATAAGGGTGTGTTTGGTTTCGGGAATGAGGTGGAATGTAATGGGTCGGACCCGCACCTACGACTGATTCTTGCGTTTGGTTGCAAAATGGAATGAAATGCACTGGTTCTTCGGAGAGGAATATTCGTGCTATATACCGAACCGGGACGTTCCTCCAAATTGGCCGGACCACGCAGAACGCCCGGCTCGACGACCCTCCCTCGGTGGCACCCACGACCTCTGCCTCTCTCTCTCTCTTCCCTCTGGCGGGAGGTTCATTGCCGGTGGAGGAGACCGCCGCCGGTACGTAGACGCGGGCACTGCATCCGCGTTCCATATGCCGGCCGTGTCGAGCCGGCGGAGGCCGGGGAAGATGCTGTAGGCGAAGCCGGGGAGGCCACGCTCTCCAGTGATTGATGAGTCGTGGCGGCCAGCATGAAGCTCGGGGTGACACCGATCACTAGAGGATCTGCTCGATCTGGAAGGCGACAAGCGCCGCGTCCGCTGCCGCCGTGCTCTTCCTCCTCCGTGTCATGTCGCGTGAGCCCTGCCTAGGCCCCAACGTGCTCTACGCCGGCCGTCGCACGGGTCAGGCCGTCTGGTTGCTTCGGTTCATGCAGGCATGCGCCGTTCGCCAGGTGGTAGTCACCTACGGCTGTGTACAGTTCCATGGTTATTGCAAGACTGGGAGCTGGGGAAGTGTAGGCAAGGTGTTCGAAGAAATGTCTAACAGAGTATTCAACATGTGATGTTCACTAGTTTGATTGATAGCCTGTGTACCTTTGTACTGCAGCGTCTATACGTTTCTCTGTTCTCAGAATCAAATATGCATTTAGTTTAGTTTTCTACCAAAATCCAATCTGATATGATCAAGTGAGAACAATTCCATTCCATTCCGTCTCTGAAACCGAACACCAAAATGTAATCATTCCATTCCTTGAAATTGCTCCTACCAAACACAAGGATGGAACCACTCCATTCTAGTGGAATGGAACCATGCCATTTCGTTCCACTTTGTTCCCAAACCAAACACACCCTAAGAGACCGTCTTGGCTTGTCCTTTGCTTCAAAAGGATTGGGCTAGCTTGCTGCACTTTTGTTACCATTACTGTTACTTGCTCGTTACAAATTATCTTGCTACCAAACTACTCGTTACTTATAATTTTAGTGCTTGCAGACATTACCTTGCTAAAAACCGCTTGTCATTTCCTTCTGCTCCTCGTTGGGTTCGACACTCTTACTTATCGAAAGGACTACGATTGATCCCCTATACTTGTGGGTCATCAATGCAGTACAGCTACGGTAGGTATTTCCCTCAGTTATGAAACCAAGGTTATCGAACTAGTAGGAGAACCAAGCAACATTATGTAAACGGTACCTGCACACAAAGAACAAATCCTCGCAACCCAACGCATAAGAGGGGTTGTCAATACCTCCCCGGTAAAAGATAGATTAAATAGTATGAGTTTGGATAAATAGATCTGAGTAAAACACGAAATAAAAGATGCAAATAAAAAGTGCAGCAAGGTATTTTTGGGTTTTTGGAATAATAGATATGAAAACAAATGTGGCAAAAGATAGATCGGAAAGCAATATGATAAAAGATAGACCCAGGGCCCGTAGATTTCACTAGTTGCTTCTCTCAAGAAAATAGCATACGGTGGGTAAACATATTACTGTTGGGAAATTGATAGAAGATCAAATAATCATGATGATATCCAAGGCAATGATCATTATATAGGCATCATGTCCAAAATTAGTAGACCGAAACGATTCTGCATCTACTACTATTACTCCACACATCGATCGCTATCCAGCATGCATCTAGTGTATTAAGTTCATGGAGAAACGGAGTAATGCAATAAGAACGGTGACATGATGTAGACAAGATCTATTCATGTAGGAATAGACCCCATATTGTTATCCTTAATAGCAACGATACATACGTGCCTCGCTACTCCTTCTGTCACTGGGTGAGGACACCGTAAGATCGAACACATCACAAAGCACCTCTTCCCATGGCAAGAAAAATCGATCTAGTTGGCCTAACTAAACCAAAGATTCAAAGAAGAAATACGAGGCTATAAGTAATCATGCATATAAGAGATCAAAGAAGACTCAAATATCATGGATAGAAACTGATCATAAACTCGATCTTCATGAGATCCCAACAAACACACCGCAAAAAGTCATTTCATCAAATAGATCTCCAAGAGACCATTGTATTGAGAATCAAAAAGAGAGACAAAGCCATCTAGCTAGTGCCTACGGGTCCGTAGGTCTATGATGAACTACTCACGCATCATCGGAGAGGCACCAATGAGGATGATGAACCCCTCCGTGATGGTGTAGATTGGATCTCGTGGTTCTAGAACTTGCGGCGGCTGGAATTGTGTTTTGTCTGCTCCCCTAGGGTTTCTGGAATTTCTGAGGATTTACAGAGCGAAGATGCGGCGCAGGAGACCCCCACGGGCCCCACAACCCATCAGTGCGCGCCAAGGGCCTCTAGCGTGCCCTGGTGTCTTGTGGGCCCCACAGGCCTCCCCAGGTGCTTCCTTGGCTCCCAAGTTGTCTTCTGGAACAAAAACAATCTCCAAAAAGTTTCGTGGCATTTGGACTTCATTTGGTACTGATATTCTGCGAAGTAAAAAGCAAGCAAAAAAACAGCAACTGGCACTGGGCACCATGTCAATAGGTTAGTCCCAAAAAATGATATAAAGTTGCTATAAAATGATTGTAAAACATCGAAGAATGATAATATAACAACATGGAACAATAAAAATTTATAGATATGTTGGAGACGTATCAGGATCCGATGAATCGTGGGTTTATGATCAGATTATTCATGAATGTTAATTGAGTATTCTTTGAACTTTATTATGCATGATTGTTATAGCTCTGTATTTCTCTCCGATTTATCCGTTTGGTTTGTCCAACTAGATTGATTTATATTGCAATGGGAGAGGTGCTTTGTGATGGTTTCAATCTTGCAGTGCTCTATCCCAGTGACAAATTAGTGGACAAGACACGTATTTCTATTGTTGCCATTAAGGATAAAATGACGGGATTTATTCATATTGATTGGGTTTACTTTGTCTACATCATGTCATCTTGCTTAAGGCGTTACTATGTTTTATACTTAATACCATAGATTCATGCTGGATAGCGGTCGATTGGTGGAGTAATAGTAGTAGATGCAGGTAGGAGTCGGTCTACTGTCTCGGACGTGATGCCTATATACATAATCATTGCCTTGGATATCGTCATAACTATGCACTTTTCTATCAATTGCCTACCGTAATTTGTTCACCCATGTATGTTATGTGCTCGAGAGAGAAGCCTCTAGTGAAAACTATGGCCCCGGGGTCTAATTTTATCATATATATAAACATAAAAATACCTTGCTGTAATTTATTTTATTTCATTTTGTTTTGCAATTTATTTTCTACCTACCACTGTGAGATTTAATCCTTGCAAGTAACCGCCGAGGGGATTGACAACCCCCTTGTTCGCGTTGGGTGCAAGTATTTTCTTTTGTTTGTGCAGGTGCTGCTAACGAGGTTCTGTGTGGTTCTCCTACTGGACTTATAACCTTGGTTCTTAACTGAGGGAAATACTTATCTCTACTGTACTACTTCATCCTCTCCTCTTCGAGAAAATCCCAACACAGCTCACAAGTAGCAGGAAGAATTTCTGGCGCCGTTGCCAGGGAGACATCACCAAAACCTATCAAGTACCTTTGCACAAACTATCATCTACTTTCTCTTATTTTTATTTGCCTTTGCCTCTCATTTTCATCTCCCCCACCTCTATTTTTTTTACAAAAACACAAAATTATTTGTGTTTGCTCATTTGCTTGCTTTTTGCCTTCATGTCAACACTCAAAACAGAAAATGAAAGCAAAAATTTAAGATAACTATGGATACTCATCCACTTGCTAATCTTTTCAAAAGATCCAATTATGATGAACCAATTGCTAGTGAGTTGAGTGCACTTGATTACCTCTATGAAGTTTTGCTTGAAAATCATGAATATGAAAATTGTGATGAAGTGTTAAAAGAAGAAATTTATAAAGTGATTCATGATAGCTCCTTGAATGAAAAGCATGATTGCAATGATGTCACTATAAATTCTATTAATGTCAATTGTGCTAATGATATGCAAAGCTGCAAGCTTGGGGATGATCATATTGTTATGTCCACTACTTATTGCAATGATCATGATTGGGGTGATGCTTCTTATGATCTTGAAAATTTATTTAATCTTCATGATGATTATGTCATTGAGAATAATGTTCAAAATAATATTGAGTGGGTTTGGAAGAGTGTCAACTTTAGGTCAAAAGAGTCCCACATATTTAGAGAGTGTTCAATTATGAAATTATTGATAAAAGTGGGGTTGGAGAGGTCATGACTTTAGTTGATGTTAATCCCACTATCTTGGAAGAATATAATATTTGGATGCATGTGGATGATAAGAGAATAGTTTATGATAGCTATATTGTTGAATTTGAATATGATCCTACATGTAATTATTATGAGAGAGGAAAATATGGGTGTAGAAATCTTCATGTTACTAAATTACCTCTCTGCATGTTGAAATTGCTATTGTTTCTTTCTTCTTCCTTGCATGTGCTAGATATTTCTTGTCTTGATAATTTGTGTGCTTATAAAATGCCTATGCATAGGAAGTATGTTAGACTTAAATGTGTTTGCCACATGTTATATGATGCTCTCTTTGTGCTTTAAATTCTTGTCTTTCATGTGAGCATCGTTAAAATTCCAAGCCTATCTTAATGGATCTAAAGAAAGAGCTTGTTGGGAGATAACCCATTACTTTTTGTTTTTTTGTCCAAACAATTATGCTATCGTTATGATTGTGTTTTTATGTTTTAATTAGTGTTTGCGCCAAGTAAAGCCTTTGGGATGATTTGGTTGATAGTTGACTTGATTCTCTGAAAAAACAGAAACTTTTGCGACCAGTACTGGAATTTTAAAAATTCACTGGAAAACATGATAAAATTCTGAATTTGTCACACACTATTTATATACAAAATTTCCATGTTATCCTAATTTTCAGAATTTTTGGAGTTACAGAAGTATTGCGTTTGTTCAGATTATTACAGATTGTTCTATTTTTGTTGCATAGTTTGCTTGTTTTAATGAATCTATGGATTGTATCGGGGGGTATAAGTCATGAAGAAGTTAGAATACAGTAGGTATTATGCAATAATAAAATATGAATGGGTTTACAACAGTACCTAAAGTTTATGATTTGCTTGCTATACTAATGGATCTCACGAGGTTTCTGTTGAGTTTTGTGTGCTGAAGTTTTCAAGTTTTGAGTGAGATCACGTGTATGAAGGAATAAGGAGTGGCAAGACCTAAGCTTGGGCATGCCCAAGGCGCCCCAAGGTAATATTCAAGGACACCCAAATGTCTAAGCTTGGGGATGCCCCAGATGGAATCCCCTCTTTCGTCTACAAACCATCGGTAAATTACTTGGAGCTATATTTTTATTCATCACATGATATGAGTTTTGCTTGGAGCATCGTGTATTATAAGAGTCTTTGCTTTGTTTGCTTTTTAGTTTGCCACAATCAACTTTTTCTGCACACACCTTTTGAGAGGGACACACATTTATTCGTGATTTGTTAGAATACTCTATGCGCTTCACTTATATCTTTTGAGCTAGACGGTTGCTCTAGTGCTTCACTTATATATTTTAGAGCACGGCGGTGGCTATATTTTAAAGAAATAGTTGCACTCTCATGCTTCACTTACATCTTTTTGAGAGTCTAATAAATAGTAATGGCAATATGCACGGGTTATGAAATTGGTCCTAATATGATAGGTATTCAAGAGGGATATAATAAAAACTTTCATGTAGATCACTGAATATGATAAGTTTGATTCCTTGCAATAGTTTTATGATATTAAGATGGTAATATGTGGGAGGTACTAGTGAATGATTGTGGTTTAGTAAGAATATTGGTGTTAAGGTTTGTGATTCCCGAAGCATGCATGTATAGTCTCCCGTTATGCTAAGAAGTTGGAGCATGATTTACTATTGATTGTCTTCCTTATGAGTGGCGGTCGGGGATGAGCGATGGTCTTTTCCCAGCAATCTATCCCCCTAGGGGTATGCGTAGTAGTACTTTGCTTTGAGGGCTAATAAACTTTCACAATGGGTACGTGAGTTCTTTAGACTAATGTGAGTCCATGGATTATACGCACACCTTTCCGCAATTTGCTAGCCTCTTCGGTACTGTGCATTGCCCTTTCTCACCTCGAGAGTCGGTGCAAACTTCACCTGTGCATCCAAACCCTATAATATGATACGCTATATCACACATAAGCCTCCTTATATCTTCATCAAAACAGCCACCATACCTACCTATCATGGCATTTCCATAGCCATTCCGAAATATATTGCCATGCAACTTCCACCGTTCCATTATTATGACACACATCATTGTCATATTGCTTTGCATGATCATGTAGTTGACATAGTATTTGTGGCTCAGCCACCATTATCATTTTTATACATGTTATGCTAGATCATTGCACATCCTGGTACACTGCCAGAGACATTCATATAGAGTCATATATTTCAGTTTTATCGAGTTGTAAGTAAATAGAAGTGTGATGATCATCATTATTAGAGCATTATCCCAGTGAGGAAATAAATTAAAAAAAAGGCCAAAAAGAGCCCAACAAAAAAATGAAATGAGAAAAAAAGAGAGAAGGGGCAATGCTACTGTCCTTTTTCCACACTTGTGCTTCAAAGTAGCAACATGTTTTCATATAGAGAGTCTCCTATATTGTCACTTTCATATACTCCCTCCTTCCCAAAATATAAGGCGCGGTTTGACTTTTCTGGTCTTCGTTGCACAACTTTGACTATGATTTTCATGTATTGTATGTCTATAAAATTAGTACACATACATATGAAATAAAATTGTTTTGCAAGACAAATACGATGATGCCTTTTATACATGTTCAATCCATATACTTTGATATATATTAGTGGTCAAAGTCGTGCTTCAAAGACCATAAAAAGCCAATCGCGCCTTATATTTTGGGAAGGAGGGAGTACTAGTGGAAATTTTTCATTATAGAACTTGGCTTGTATATTCTGATGATGGGCTTCCTCAAATGCCCGAGGTCTTCATGTGCAAGCAAGTTGGATGCACACCCACTTAGTTTTCAGTTTGAGCTTTCATACAAATATAGCTCTTAGTGCATCCGTCGCATGGCAATCCCTACTCCTCTCATTGACATTAATTGATGGGCATCTGCATAGCCCGTTGATTAGCCACGTTAATGTGAGACTATCTTCCTGTTTTTGACTTCTCCATATTAATCTCTACCACCATATTCTATTCCACCCATAGTGCTATGTCCATGGCTTGCACTCATGTAATGCATGGGGGTTGAAAAAGCTGAAGCGCGTTAAAAAGTATGAACCTATTTCTCGGCTTGTCATCGGGGTTGTACATGATAAATACTTTGTGTTAAGAAGATGGAGCATGGCAAGGCTATATGATTTTGAAGGGATAATGTTCTTAAGCATTTTTTTATTTTGAAAGGCATGATTGTTTGTTGGTATGCCTGGGTATTAATCTATTTATGTCAAATTATAGAATATTGCTTTTGATCATTAGGATCTTAATATTCATACCATAAAAGAAAGATTACATGATAAACATGTTAGGTAGCATTCCACATCAAAAATTCTGTTTTTATCATTTACCTACTCGAGGACGAACATGAATTAAGCTTGGGGATGCTGATACGTCTCTAACGTATCTATAATTTTTTATTGTTCCATGCTATGATAGTATCAATCTTGGATGTTTTATATGCAATTATGTGCTATTTTATATCATTTTCTGGGACTAACCTATTAACCCAGTGCCTAGTGCTAGTTGATATTTTCTTCTTGTTTTTGGTTTTCTAGGAAATCGGTACCAAACAGAGTCCACACGCTATGAAACTTTTTGACTATTTTTTTCTGGACAAGAGAGACCCTGGAAGCTTCAGGAGGAGACAAGACGAGAAGTAAGGAAATGACAAGGCAACATGGCGCGCCCAGGGGAGTAGGCACGCTCTGATGCCTTGTGGGCCCCATGTGGCTCTGTCTAATCTAATTCCACCTCCATAAATTATCAAATATTGGGAAACCAACAGAGTGCCACCCGAAACACTTTTTCCGCTGTCGCAAGCTTTTGTTCTTCGCGATCCCATCTGGAGGCCTTTTTCGGTACTCTGCCAGAGGGGGAATCGATCATGAAGGGCTTCTACGTCATCCTTGCTGCCTTCCGGTGATGCGTGAGTAGTTCACCATAGACCTGTGGATCCATAGATAGTAGCTAGATGTCTTCTTCTCTCTCTTTGATCTTCAATACAATGTTCTCCTCGATGTTCTTGGAGTTCTATCCGATGTAATCTTCTTCTGCGGTGAATTTGTTGGGATCCGATGAATTGTGGGTTTATGATCAGATTATTCATGGATATTAATTGAGTCTCGTCTAAACTTTCTTATGCATGATTGTTATATCTTTGTATTTATCTCTGATTTATCCATTTGGTTTGGCAACTAGATTGATTTATCTTGCAATGGGAGAGGTGCTTTGTGATGGGTTCAATCTTGCGGTGCTCTATCCAAGTGACAAAGTAGGGGTCAAGACACAGATTTGTATTGTTGCCATTAAGGATAAAATGACGGGGTTTATTCATATGTTGATTGGGTTTACTTTGTCTACATCATGTCATCTTGCTTAAGGCGTTACTCTGTTTTACACTTAATACCGGAGATGCATGTTGGATAGCGGTTGATTGGTGGAGTAACAGTAGTAGATGCAGGCAGGAGTCGGTCTACTTGTGTCGGACTGTCGGGGTACGACACCTATGGGATCCCGAGAGACCCCTTTACGATTCGGCGGGGGGAGAGGTATACGCAAAGAGCAGAACCAATGATCGACGCGGGAATTTTTTACCCAGGTTCGGGCCGCTGATCAGCGTAAAACCCTACTCCTGCCTTGTGTTCTTATTAATGTTCTTGAGCCCAACCTTCAGGAGCACTCGCTGTGAACAGTACGTTCAAAGAGCAGCTACGCATGCAGAATGGGCCAGAAGTTCTCCTCCCCTGTAGCAGTTGCCTTGGGCCTCCTTTTATACGCTCAAAGGGGTCACCACAGTGGCAAAATGTACATACATTGAGGTGTAAAGTAGCTACAGGGTATCATACCTAACCCCTGACGGATTAGGACAAACACATTTAATGCACCGTGAGGTGTCCGTTTAGGTGTCCTCACTTTCTTGGGGATGGAAAAAGGGGCCATCCCATCAGCACCGCTTAAGCTCTCTTCCATTGGCGCGTCGCCACGCGTCCAAAGAAGGACCCAGAATGTCGGGTTTGTCACCGTGCTAGAACAGTGGCACAGCAACAAAACCTTGCCGGGCGCCGAAGCTTGCCGGGCACCAAGCCTTGCCGGGCACCAAGCCTTGCCGGGCGCAAGGCCTTGCCAGGCACCAATCCTTGTCGGGCTTCGCAGGCCACCCCGGCAAGATCTTGCCGGGGAGGCTGGCCTTCGGATTCCAGCTCTTCTTATCTGCTGATCCTCAGATCTCTGACTTGTTGATTTCTTTGGTGGCTTGAATTGACCTCGAACTATTCCCCGTCAAGCCTTGCCGCGAGGATGGCTACAACTGCCCATGCACAAGTACGGGGTACTAGTGGCCCAATACTTAGTACACCGACAGGAGCCCCCGGGCCTAGGCCACACACGAGTGCGAGGCATTGTTGGGCTAGGCCCAAACAGTGCACGGGCACGCGTGGCAGGGGATTAACCGCTTGTAAATATCTCGTTTACTGTGCCCCCCACTACACGCATCGAGCGCGCGACGTGGGAAGCGTGCCTCAAAGGCTACAACTGCAACGCGCCTATAGAGGCGCATTCACATTGGGGAGTAAAAGAGGCGGCCCCGCTACTTCCCCATAAAAAGGAGAAGCCGCAGAGGCACAAGCCTATTTACCCCCCTCTTCTTCTCAATCTGGCTGTCGCCATTGCCTTCCTCCTCTCGAGCTCAGAGCGAAGCTTTTTCCTCTTCCGCCCGCCGCTTCCACGCTCGCTCCACCCCCGGCTTCCGCCCTCACAGCCGCCATGCCGCCCAAGGCCAGCAAAGGAAAGGGCAAGGAAGCGAAAGCCGACGTCCCGGAGAGCAAACTGGTGAAGATGCGGAAGAATCATGTCGTCTTCCCCCCATCGCTCGATGCTGAAGCTCTGAAGGGGCGGTACCAATGCATGTGGGCGAAGGAGACGCAAGCTCACCCCGCCACACGCGTGATTCCAGGTGCTTGTTCCAAAAGTGGATCGGACCAATACCCTTTCTTCGCTGCGTATTTCTATTGTGGGCTCTGTCCCCCATTTTCCGACTTCTTCAATGATATCATGTACACATACGGCTTTCACCTTCTCGATTTCACGCCGAATGCGGTACTATGCATGTCCATCTTTGCCCATCTTTGTGAAAACTTTGCCGGCGTGATTCCCATCTCTACTCTTTTTCGCCATTATTTCTTCCCCCGCATCCAAAAAGGAGAGGCCCTCTCTGGTTCTATCGCCTGGATTCCAAGGGCTTGGAATAAGGAGATATACCCAGAAGGAGTTTACCGCGAAAAGTGGGATGAATGGCGGGCTAAATGGTGCTGGATCAAGGAAGCAGATCCCCATCCGTTTTGTCTTCCCCGGCAACAGAAGGTGGTCCGCGGCAAGGACTGGAGCGATCTCGCCGCGGAGGACGAGAGGCTCACAATCGCCACCACCAGGATCCTTCGCCTGAAAGCTGTCGGGCTGACAATGGAGATGATTGGCTTCGACTTTCTCTGCCGCCGCATCGCCCCCTTGCAGAACAGGGGAAGGCCAGCTTGGGAATACAGAAACGCGACAGATATCATGAGATTGTGCCCCGGGCTGAATAATAATCTGACCACTATGCAGCTTGGCGCTCTCCGTCAAAGATTATTCCAGCACGAAGACAAGCATCGGCTGCCGGCAAGGATCGTCCCTTTGTGCAACAATTCTGCCTTGGGGTCAATCATCGCCTTCATGCCGATGTTCAACGCCCACGGTCTTGACCCGACCTGGGCCGAGCCAACCGTGGAGGAAGCACAGAAGTTTTTTGACAACTTGACGGAGAGACCCGTCCGGCAAGAGACAGATTTCATCCGAGTCACCACCGACCAAGAAGTAGCTTACATTGCTACTAGGGTGGAGGAGGCAAATCTTGCTGCGGAGGCCGGCAGCGTTGGCTTCACAGAATGGGAAGCTAGCGACGCAGAGGTAGTAGTGGAGGTAAAACCTGCCGGGAAGGACAGAGCTGCTGGGGAACAGAGCAGCACAGCCGCTGAGAGCTCGTCCGGCGAGGACACGGCCGAAGAAGAAACACAAGAAGAGCTCCCAGCCCCGAAGAAGACGAAGCGTGTTCTTCGGAAGGCTGCATCTGGCATCCCGGCAAGCCAGCCTTCTTCGAGCAGCGAGGCTCCCGGCAAGAAAGTGGCCGACAAGACTGCACCACGGCAAGGGGCTCGTCAACAACCTGCGCGGCGCGTGAGACCCACACCAGCGGCCACTGCTGGGGCGGCAGGGGTGTCTCGCACTACCACACCGGAAGCTGCCCCAGCGCCCGCCACAGCCAAGCGGCCTAGGACCCCTCCTCCGCCTCCCCACTCAGACATTGCAGCGGAGGCCGATTTCGACATCTCCGGCTTTAGTCCGGAGCGAGAGGAAGAAGAGTGAGTACTTTGCCATAGCCTTTATATTCCAATCTTGGATCGATCTTACTAACTTGCTCGTATTGTCTCTGCAGTGATGCAGAAACCTTGCAGGAGAGGATGGCGAAGAGAACAAAGACTTCCACGGGCGACGAGCCCCTGGCAGGCTCCACGAGCATGCCAGAAACCGTCATCGTCAGCCCGGAGCCTAGTCCTCAACGCAGCCCCCAGCACAGCCCCCAGCGTAAGTTCACTGTTCTTTTTCCGCTGGCGGGTGCTGAGGCTTCCATTCTTACCGCTGATATCCTTGGGCTCGCAGGAGAAGAACGACAACAAGGAGGGTTGTCAGAAGACATCCCCGTCGTGCCACCTTCATCGACCACGCCGCCCACAAACACATCCCCGGCAAGAGATCCTATCGACGAGCCCATCCTAACCGAGTAGGAGCCGGCAAGCATGAACACCGGCAACCCTCCCCCGGCAACCGAAGTTGCTGGGAAGGGCGAGGCCACCTCTCAACAGCTCGACGCAGGTAATCGATTGCCTCAGAGTGCTTGTTACTCTTTCCCTTATCTCTCTGTCTTTAGTTGCTTCAAACATCAATCTCGATCTTATTCTGTTTTCCTCCTTCGTCCTTCAGAGTTCCCTGTGATGGAACACATGGACGTTGATGTTGTCATCGAGGAGACCGCCAGGGACGCCACTGCCGAAGCAGACAGGATCGCTACCAACGGGGCCACCAAGGATGACACTATCGAGGCTGGTGGTGCTCTTGACGGGGAGGCCGCCAAGACTGCACAAGAGGAACCCGCCAAAGAACCTACTGAAGGGGGCAACAGGGAGGCTGATGACCGTACTGACGGCATTCCTGCCGCAGGAGTGCCAGGTGCTGCACCGGCCACGGAGCCCCCTGCCACTGGTGAGGCGGTCGGTGAAGACCAACCGCCAACATCTGAAGGCCCTTCATCCAGCAAATACCTCAAGGTTGGCGAGAACCTGTTCGTCAACTTGCCGAGGACGGGAAGCATTGGGGCACCAGCCGAAGGAGAAGTTTTTGATGAAGAAATCATCGCTGCTGCCGAGCTCAAGATTGTTGACGATCCCGGCGCTAGCAGCGGCAAATCTGAAGAGGACCAACTCCTTCAGGCCATGGGCGAGAATTTCCGCAAGCTCCAGGCTCTCCATCACGCCCGGAAAGATAAGGCAGACTCCAGAATGGCAGTCGTCGAGGCGGCCGAGGCAGATTTCCAGAGGCGCATCGAACAAACGCAAACCTGGTACGCCGAGGCCCTCCAAGAGCTGACTGCTGGCCGGGAACAAGTGAGCCAACAATGGACAGAGATCCTCCTGAAGCAATCTAATATGGAGAAGGCGCATGATGAAGCTACCCAAAGGATTGCTGCTGAAGATGCCCTCCTGACGGGGCGCCGCGTTGCTCTTGATGCTCATGAGGAAGATCTCATCGCACGTGAGCAGGCACTCGCCGCCAAGCTTCGCAGCAAAGATGAAGATATCGAGAAGCTTGTCGTGCGGCGGACCCAGGAGCTAGAGCAAAAACATAAGGAGGCGCTCGAAGCTCTGACTGCAAGTCACGCCGGCAAGCTCAAGGAGGCCATCGATGCTGCTGAAGCTGCAGAGGCCGCAAAGAACGAGCTGAGCGACAAGGTAAAGAAGCTGGAAATAGATCTCGAAGAGCACGACAAGGAGCTCTCGACGCTCAAAGGTGATAGGGAAAAAACCCTCCACTCCTTGGCAGAGATGCAAGTCGCCCTGTCCAACAAAACCAAGCAGCTCTCCTCTGCGGCTGATGACATTGCAGTTCTGGAATTGAAGCTGACCACGTTGCAGAAGTCTCTCGAGGCCGGCAGGGCCCGTGAGAAGGCTCTACTCAAGGATCTCCAAGGAGAGAGGAACCTGCTCAAGAGCGCTGCCGCCGCCCAACTCGATTACGAGAAGGGGGTGGAGATCTGGACTGGACGTCTCATCGCCACCGCGGAGAAGCTTACTGCAGAACTGTCAACCATGGGCCTGTCGAACTTCAGGTATTCTTCCGAGGAAAGGGTATCCCCAAGTGCCAGGTTGACAATGTTCTTTGAAAGCATCATCAACGCCTTGAGGGTGCTCCAGTCTAGCCGGGCGACCCAATTGGCCAACAAGACCCGCCGGCTTTGCCGGGCCGTCCTCCGCAAGGTGCTTATCAAAGTGGTGCACAGCAATCCCGGCATCGACCTCTCCAACACGCTCGGCCATCTGCCAAGGGACGCAAATGTTGAGGCGCTTGAAGAATGCATCGTGCCTATCCTTGAGAAGGTGGACTCCATCAAAAGGATCGAAGGCCAGCGCAGGGATTAAGTGCTCCCCCTTTTCTTGCCGTCATCATTCCATGTAAAAGACAATTAAGTCTCAAGTTAGAATTGCGGCAGCTCATGAATGTAATATAACTCGCCTATGTTTAGGTTCATGCTTGCTATTTTCCTTGTCTGATTCCTTTATGTGTGGAGTTCACCCTACGCTTCCGGAAAAACTTGCCGGCGCGCGACCTGCCGCGAGCGCTGGGTGCGGGACTTCAGCAGCCTGCTGGAGGCGCAGCAGCCGGCAAGACTCCTTGGCGTTCTCAGTGCAGCCACTTAAATCGTTGAGCGAGCTCGAAACAAAATAAGGGCACAACCGATTACAACAAGGGTTCCTTCGCGTGCAGATTTTCCATACAAGAGTCGGAATCATCCAAGGAAATAACTTTGTAATAAAAGAAACTTGCTCTGAGTTTTTAGAACTTAGCTTTCTGTCATTGTCCTTCCTCCGGCAAGCGTCGATTCCGAACGTCGCCAACTGGTACTCATATCTCCCTTCCCCCCCCCCCCCGGCAAATGTGCACGCGAGGAATCCTTCTGTCTTTTAAAAAGAAAGAAGAGAAAATAAAGACATGAAACCTTGGTGGTTCGTCAGAACTTACCGGGAGTAGGTGTCATACAACATCTTAGACAAACATGCATATATAAATATGAACATGGGAATCAATAAGGGAATGTACGACACTTAAATTTATTCATCTGCGCTCAGGGTCTGTGCCTGGCTTTGTACAAAGGATCACATGCCTTGCCGGCAAGACTTGTACAAAAGGGTGGTTGCCGGGGGCCCCCGGCAACCGCGCCTTATGGGTAGAACTTGCGAAGATGTTCGATATTCCAGGAATTGCTCACTGGAACACCATCTTCGGTCTCCAAGCGGACAGCGCCGGGCCTGGTGACTCGTACTACCCGATAAGGGCTTTCCCACTTTGGCGTCAACTTGTTTGAATTCTTGGCGGACTGAATCCATCGAAGAACAAGGTCGCCTTCCTCAAGGCTTCGGGCATGAACTTTGCGGCTATGATAGCGGCGCAAAGCTTGTTGGTAGTGTGCAGCTCGCACAGCAGCCTGAAGACGATTCTCCTCAAGGAGCACAGCGTCATCTTGCCGCAGTTGCTCTTGCTCAAGCTCATCATAAGCGAGCACTCAAGGTGATCCGTATATGAGTTCCGTGGGGAGAACTGCTTCCGCTCCGTAGACCAGAGCGAATGGTGTCTGGCCGGTGGCTCGATTTGGTGTCGTTCTGATTGACCAAAGAACCGCCGGCAACTCATCAATCCAGCGTCTTTCGCACTTTCTCAGCCTGTCAAAGGTTCTGGTCCTGAGACCGCGCAGCACTTCAGCATTGGCCCTCTCCGCTTGGCCGTTGCTTCTCGGGTGAGCAACAGAGGCAAAACAAATTTTGCCGCCAAGGTCTTGGACGTACTGCATGAAGGTGCGACTTGTGAATTGCGTGCCGTTGTCGGTGATGATCCTGTTGGGTACACCGAAACGGCAAACTATCCCTTTAAAGAACTTGACGGCTGATTGTGCTGTCACCTTCCTCACTGCTTCCACTTCCGGCCACTTTGTGAACTTGTCGATAGCAACGTACAAGTACTCAAAGCCCCCGGTAGCACGGGGGAAAGGGCCCAGTATGTCGAGCCCCCAGACCGAAAATGGCCAGGAGAGAGGGATTGTCTGAAGAGCTTGAGCTGGTTGATGTGATTTCTTCGAATGAAACTGGCACGCTTCACACTTGGTAACTAGTGCAGTTGCATCCTGGAGAGCGGTGGGCCAAAAGAAACCTTGCCGGAATGCTTTCCCGGCAAGTGCTCTTGATCCTATGTGAGAACCACATATGCCTCCATGTATCTCTGCCAACAGCTCTAGCCCATCCTCCCGAGGAATGCACTTCAATTTCACACCGTTTGGTCTCTTTCTGTACAGGACGTCATCGACGAACATGTACATAATAGACCGACGGGCTACTCTTTCTGCTTCTTCCTGTTCCTCCGGGAGTTCTCCTGTCTGAAGGAAATGGACAATGTGCTGCGCCCATGCTGGAGCCTGAGGCTCGACAGCTAGGACTAAAGGCATCTCCTCCGCCGGGGGAACATTTGTCTTGACAACAAGGGCCTGAGGCCCTGCCGGAGCCTGTTGTTCCCCGGCAGGCATGTCGATCCCGGCAACTTCCTTGCCGGCGGCTCCGGGGAGCTCTGCCGGGAAGTACTGGCCAGAGTTCAACTTTCTTCTCTTTTCTTGCCGCATCGATGGCGCCACGGATGGTTGAGTCAATTGGAGCACAAAAGTTCCTGGTTCCACAGGCAACTTGAGGGCGGCACGCTTTGACAGGTCGTCAGCAACACTGTTCTCGGCACGAGGAACATGCTCCATTTGCAGACCGTCAAAGCGCTCTTCTATTTTCCTCACTTCATCCATGTAGGCTTGCATCAATGGACTTTGATAACTCTTGTTAACTTGCCTGACGACAAGTTGTGAATCGCCTTTGATGACGAGCTTTTTGATACCAAGGTCTGCCGCGATCCTGAGACCGGCAAGCAAACCCTCATATTCTGCAGTGTTGTTGGTCGAACTCTCCCGGGGAAAATGCATTTGGACTACGTACTTGAGGTGCTCTCCGGTGGGTGCGACAAGCAGCATGCCAGCACCGGCGCCTTGCAGCGAGAAAGCCCCATCAAAGTACATAACCCATTGCTGATCGATTTCCTTGCCGGGGAGAGTTGTTTCCTGAACCTCTTCGTCTGGCGTTGGGGTCCATTCCGCAATGAACTCCGCCAAGGCCCTGCTCTGAATCGTCGAAGTGCTTTCAAACTTGAGGCCAAAGCTGGACAACTCCAAGGCCCACTCCACGATCCTGCCGGTTGCCTCTGGATTTTGCAAAATCCGTTGCAACGGAAAGCGAGTGACGACGGTGATTTCATGTGCTTGAAAATAATGGCGCAGCTTCCTCGAGGCCATAAGAAGGCTGAAAAGCAATTTCTGCACACCAGAATATCTTGACCTAGCTCCTTGTAAAAGAGAGCTAACAAAATAAACTGGGCACTGCACCACCTTCTTCTTCTGCACTGGTTCTTCTGTTTGCGCAGATCCTGTCTTGCCGGGATCAACCCTTGCTGGGGAAGATCTTGCCGCGTCACCTGGCGGTCCTACCGCTGGTGTTGCTTCCTCATCAGCCTCTCTCTACGCCACTAGCGCAGCACTAACCACTTGATTTGTTGCTGCCAGATACAGCAGCAACGGCTCTTGTGGTTTAGGCGCTACTAGCGTCGGCGGAGAGGAAAGGTATTTCTTCAAATCTTGCAGCGCAGCCTCCGCCTCTGGAGTCCATTTCATTGGACCTGCCTTCTTCAAAATTTTGAAGAAAGGCAGGGCGCGCTCAGCAGATTTGGAAATAAACCTGCTTAGAGCAGCAACACAGCCGGCAAGACGACGCACGTCTTTGACGCGTCTCGGCGCTTCAATTTGCTCAATAGCTTTGATCTTGTCGGGGTTCGCCTCGATTCCCCGGCAAGATACAAAGAATCCGAGGAGCTTGCCGGAAGGAACACCGAACACGCACTTCTCAGGATTGAGCTTCAAGTTGATCTTGCGCAGATTTGCAAATGTTTCTTCTAAATCTTGAATGAGTGTCCCTTTGTCTTTGGTTTTGACCACTATATCATCCATATACGCCTCCATATTTCTATGGAGTTGAGGCTCAAAACCAATTTGGATTGCTCTCGCAAATGTCGAACCAGCACTTTTCAACCCGAAAGGCATTCGTATAAAACAATACGTACCACATGGGGTGATAAATGCGGTCTTCTCTTCATCTTCTTTTGCCATAAAAATCTGATGATACCCTGAATAGGCATCAAGGAAGGACAAGAGATCACAACCAGCGGTGGCATCCACAATCTGGGCGATGCGCGGCAAGGGAAAGGGATCTTTTGGACAAGCTTTATTGATATCTATATAATTGATACAAAGCCTCCATTTCCCATTCGCTTTCCGCACTACAACCGGATTGGCCAACCAGGTTGGATGAAGCACTCCCTTGACCAATCCTACCGCCTCCAGCTTTCTGATTTCTTCGGCAATGAATTCTTGCCGCTCCAAGGCTTGCTTCCTGGCCCTTTGCTTGATGGGCCGCGCATGAGGACAGACAGCAAGGTGGTGCTCAATTACCTTCCTGGGAACACCGGGGATGTCAGACGGTTGCCATGCAAACACGTCGACATTCGCCCGCAGGAAAGCAATGAGCGCACTTTCCTATTTGCCATCTAGGGTGGAACTTATGGTGAAAGTTCCCCCCGTTCTGTCCTCCCTGACGGGCACCTTCTTGGTCTCCGGCGGAGCAGCCTTGGATTTCTTGTTCTTGCTGGTGGAACTCTCTGGTGCATCCTCGACGGAAGCGCAGCACTCCGAGGAGGTGCGCTTGCCGGAGTTCGCGCCAAGGTTCTTGCCGGTCTTCTTCTTCCCCTCGGGAGTTCCAGCGGCAGGAGCAGGTGCCTTGATGGCAGGTGCTGCAACTGCTTCCCGGTAAAGTTGGTCGGCACAGATGAGCGCATCCTTCTTATCGGAATGGATAGTGATGACGCCCATCGGCCCAAGCATCTTCAAAACGTTGTACGCGTAGTGTGATGCCGCCATGAACTTAGCCAGCGCTGGCCAACCAAGGATCCCATTATATGGCATGGGGATCTTGGCGACATCAAACACCATCTTCTCGGTCCTGAAGTTGAGCTCGCTACCAAATGTCACCGGCAGCGTAATCTTGCCCTTAGGCTGGGTTCTTCCCGGATTGACCCCTTGAAACGTACCCGTTTCTTCAAGGTCCTCATCGGGAATTTGGAGCTTTTTGAGCACATCCGGTAAGATTAAGTTTAGGCCAGCCCCACCGTCAACTAACATTTTTGTCACCTTGAGGTTGCGGATCATTGGCGAGACCAACAATGGTAAGCACCCGACCGCAGTTGTGTGATCAGGGTGATCCTCGGCGTCGAAAATGATAGGCGTGCTGGACCACTTCAGGGGCCTACATGCATCTGGGGATGGCTCTACCGCATTGACTTCCCGCACCCACTGTTTGAGTTGACGGTGGGAAGAATGCAGCGAGGCACCTCCATCAATACACATGGCCTCAGTAGCCTTCTGGAATTCTTGCTCACTGGACTCATCATCTTCCTCATCATCATCTTCTTCTTTGTCTCGGCCCCGAGCGGGCCTATCCTTTTGTTGCTTGGCCTTGCCGCGGCGCCCCCCTCGGCCACCGCGCTTCTTGCCGGATCCATCAGCACCATCTTGGGCCTTCTCCTTATCTCGCCTTTCATATTCGGCCCTCTGTTTCTCGGCAAGCTGTTCGACTTGTCGTCAGTTCTGGAGATCGTGGCCCTTGGTGCGATGGATCTTGCAATACTGCTTACCAGAGTTTTCCGACTTGTCGGCAGCCGCCAAGGCCTGACAGGAAGGCCACCCGGCAAGACCCTTGCCGGGGTCAGCAACCTTGGCCTTCTTGGCGGCGCCGGGGTTGTCGAATTCCTCGACAGCAAGCACGGCCTTGCCTCCGCGTTTCCTGTTCCGCCGCCGGCCTCTCCTCGACGGGGCCGCGGCATCTTCTTCTTCGGATTCGCCCGCCGCGCCAACAGCTTTGCCAGGGAGTTTCCTCCCCTCTTCAGCTCGAGCGCATTTATCGGCTAGAGCATAAAGCTCGGCAATACTCCTGACTTTGTTCATTGCCAGCTCTTCCCGCATTCTGCGGTTACGCACGTTTTGGTGAAACGCGCTAATGACAGCGGCAGGGTGAACGTCAGGAATATTATACTGCACCCGGCTGAACCTCTGCATAAACTTGCGCAGGGACTCGCCCTCCTTCTGAGGGATGATATGCAAATCACTCTCTTAGCCAGGAGCTTGGTGGCCTCCAACAAAGGCGCCAACAAACTGATGGCACAGATCTGACCAGGAAGAAATAGAATTCTCCGGCAGATGCATCAACCACGACCTGACGTTGGGTTTGAGCACCAATGGGAAGTAGTTGGCGAGTATCTTGTCATCTCAGCCCCCGGCAGCCTGCACCGCAATGGTGTAGATGCTCAGGAACTCCGAGGGATGGGTCTTACCGTCATATTTCTCTGCGACCTCCGGCTTGAAGGTTCGGGAATTGGGCCACCGGACTTGCCGCAGCTCATGGGTAAACGCTGGAGTCCCTACCTCATAAGGCAAGTCTCCTACGTCCCCTGGCGCAGGCTCGTCGACAGCCGGCCCGTCGCGCTTATCAGATTGATAGCGTGCTTCCCGTCGCTGCTCGATGGTAGTTCGAGCGTCCTCCTTGCCTCGTTCCTGGAGAAGACGCTGATCGCGGCGCATCCGTGGATCGGATGACGCCGTGGAAACTTCTTCACGGCGGTCGACCTGCTGAGTTGTCGGCCGCCGCTGGTGCCGCGGAGGGGAGTGCACTGTGGTTGCACCACCTCCGGTTTTCTCCACATCGGCTCGCGCCGAATCGATGGGCCTCCGCTGCGAGGGCCCTGCCTCTTGCGGTCCATCTTTGTTGGCGAAGCCGATAAGGCTCTGGATAGTAGCTCGCCACTCCTCCATCTTCTCCGGGGCAGGAGGAAAATCGAGGAGCAGTTGCGCACGTGCCAAGGCTTCCGCTGGCGTAGGCGGCGGCGACAGGTGCGAGGTACGTGAGGTGCTCTGACTCCTTAACCATATTAGAAGGAGCACCACCACGATCACGCGACCGCGTGCCACCCCCGCCAGCAGCTCGGTGTGCATGCTGGTCCCGTGCATCTTGGGATCGATGCGCAGAAATCTTTTCATGGGGACGCCCGGAACCACCAGCGCCATGACGTCGCTCATCATGCACGACCTGGGTAGGTCGTGAGGCTTGCACCGGCGCGGGAGCTCCGACAGGCGCCCTCCAATCTCTGGAGTTCGTTGTGCCACCCGTAGGCAACACAGCGCCGTCTCTAGATCCAGCGGCGTGCAGGTTACCACTGCCACTACGAACGATGCCGCTTGCCTGGCTCGGATCACCAAAACGCCGCGGGGGTTCTAGTCCTCTTCCTTCTGCACCCACGTCGTCGCCCGTACGCGAAGGCGTAGGCAAAATGGACATGGACAGTTGCGTCGTCGCGGCGCTCTTCTTCTTGGGCGGCATGATGATGAGGAAACTGAGGCGCCGATCACTAGATCAGGTTCACGCAACCTTCAATCCCCCTACCTGGCGCGCCAAAGATGTCGGGGTACGACACCTATGGGATCCCGAGAGACCCCTTTACGATTCGGCGGGGGGAGAGGTATACGCAAAGAGTAGAACCAATGATCGACGCGGGAAGTTTTTACCCAGGTTCGGGCCGCTGATCAGCGTAAAACCCTACTCCTGCCTTGTGTTCTTATTAATGTTCTTGAGCCCAGCCTTCAGGAGCGCTCGCTGTGAACAGTACGTTCAAAGAGCAGCTACGCATGCAGAATGGGCCAGAAGTTCTCCTCCCCTGTAGCAGTTGCCTTGGGCCTCCTTTTATATGCTCAAAGGGGTCACCACAGTGGCAAAATGTACATACATTGAGGTGTAAAGTAGCTACAGGGTATCATACCTAACCCCTGACGGATTAGGACAAACGCATTTAATGCACCGTGAAGTGTCCGTTTAGGTGTCCTCACTTTCTTGGGGATGGAAAAAGGGGCCATCCCATCAGCACCGCTTAAGCTCTCTTCCATTGGCGCATCGCCACGCGTCCAAAGAAGGACCCAGAATGTCGGGTTTGTCGCCGTGCTAGAACAGTGGCACAGCAACAAAACCTTGTCGGGCGCCGAAGCTTGCCGGGCACCAAGCCTTGCCGGGCGCAAGGCCTTGCCAGGCGCCAATCCTTGCCGGGCTCCGCAGGCCACCTCGGCAAGATCTTGCCGGGGAGGCTGGCCTTCGGATTCCAGCTCTTCTTATCTGCTGATCCTCAGATCTCTGACTTGTTGATTTCTTTGGTGGCTTGAATTGACCTCGAACTGTTCCCCGGCAAGCCTTGCCGCGAGGATGGCTACAACTGCCCATGCACAAGTACGGGGTACTAGTGGCCCAATACTTAGTACACCGACAAAGACGTGATGCCTATATACATGGTCATTGCCTTGAATATCGTCATAACTATGCGCTTTTCTATCAATTGCCCAACAATAATTTGTTCACCCACGTATTTTATGTGCTCGAGAGAGAAGCCTCTAGTGAAAACTATGGCCCCGGGTCTACTTTTATCATATATAAAAACATAAAAATACCTTGTTGCAATTTTATTTGTTTTATTTTGTTTTGCAATTTATTTATCTACTTACCACTACGAGATTTAATCCTTGCAAGTAACTGCCGAGGGGATTGACAACCCCTTTGTTCATGTTGGGTGCTAGTATTGGCTTTTGTGTGTGCAGGTGCTGCAAACTAGGTTCTGTGTGGTTCTCCTACTAGATTTATAACCTTGGTTCTTAATTGAGGGAAATACTTATCTCTACTATACTGCTTCATCCTCTCCTTTCGAGGAAATCCGAACGCAGCTCACAAGTAGCAGTCACCCGTAACACGGTGATAATAACGACAACTTACAGGTTCATCAAAAAGTTTGACAAGGGACTAGATAGCTCGACAGTGGGATTTCTCCTTCGACGATGGATAGATATTCTTAGGGCCATCTTAGTGTGGTGGTATCCATCATCTTCTGGCTAGACACAGGTGACTACGTCACGGGGATGCCGGAACACAATAACGAGAAAGAAGAACAAAACCGGTAACGAGAATTTCGGTATAGTGAGCATAGTGATTACTCAGGAGGATACCGATGCATCCCGGTTTTGTAAAGTATAGCGAAGCAAAAGGAATCACATGATAGCCAAAGGTTCACTCAAATATCATTCGTGTGCTCATAGGGATCGATATGGATGTCCATGGTTCTGCTGTCGGTCATTGAACGAACGGTTTTGTTCACCTACGGGGTCACAAGCTTAAGGCAATCACGATCTGCTGAGTGTTAGTACACTACTGCAGGATGCTGCTAATGCGACACTACAATCAGAGACCCTTCGACAAAATTGTGTGCGATGCATTAATCGCAAACAAAGATGTAATAAAACCATAAAAAATGATACATAACATTTGCGATGGCGGAGACATCAAACACGGTTCAGATTATAGTTGCGCGTGCGATGCGTGGCATACGGTTCACTTGAATGAACTATTTGCGATGAGCATAACAGCAGAAACGGTCAGACAAATGAAGGTGTGCGTGATATACGACATATAGTTCACTCGGATGAACTGTTTTTGATTAGGCAACACAATAGAAACAGTGAGCCAGATCAAGGCGTGTGCAATATACGGCATACAGTTCACTTGGATGAACTGTTTGCAATTAGCCAACACAACAGAAACGGTTCAACTTAACAAGATGTGTGTGATACACAGGAAACAGGTCAGTAATCAGAAATGTGTGGGAAGACTGATAAGAACACAGACGATTCCTGTTAACAAGCCGTGTGTGTTGTGTGCAAACGATTGCTGGTATACAATTGTGAGTGATTGTCGCGGGAAACAACGGCCACCTATGGGACCAGGAGGCCCCTTGCTGGTTCGGCAGGGGGGCATCACGTTGCACAAAGAGCAGACAAGCGTGTGGCAGCACGACAGAGATCACACAGGCATTTTTACCAAGGTTCGAGCCGCCGTGAGGCGTAAAACCCTACTCCTGCTTTGGTGGATTGATGGTGGAAAGGTGGTGGTGGAGCGTAGTACACTCTCCCGGCAAGGGTTGCCTTAGGGTGGTAGTGGCTATGCGCGTATGGGGGTCTGAGTTATCCAACCTTCTAACCCTCTCTACGGTCGCCATGGGCCTCCTTTTATAGATTAAGGGGTCACCACAATGGCAAAATAGTCATTATGTACTGATAAGATAGCAAACAGTGCTATCATACCTAACTCTGCAGGCTGACAGGGCGCATTAAATGCACCGCTCAACGTCACATTGTTGGTTGCCCAACAAGGCTTGCCGGGCTATCTCGCCAGCTCCGTGCCAGCTCGCTTGACACATCGCAGGACGGGTTTCATCTGCAGGTGTTTCCTGTAGGGAGAGGCTGCCATGTGGTGAATGGCTGCCACTTAGTCACTCTGCGGTTTGACACCGCACTGATTGATGACGTGGGTCGTGGTGGAGTAGTTGGTGAGGTGGTTTTGCCTCCGTGTGCCCCGGCAGGCCCTGCCGGGACGTCTTGGACATCATCTTCCGGGGGTGGCCTCGCCCCTTGCCGAGCTCGCCTACCCGGCAAAGGAGGCCCTTCTCCTGATGGTGCCTTGCTTCTCTGGCTTGATCTTGGTCCCTCTGATCTGCATGTTAGTCCTTTGAACCTCTTAGTCCCTTGTATTCTGACTTGGGTTGGTGCTTCAATCTTGTACCCGTGCCTATGCATAGTCTGGGCAACAGACCCAGGGTTTGTTGCACCGACAGTGATTGATGAAATCATCACCGTCGGGTTCAATTGTTTAGTCCGTATGCGATGTGATTTGCTCTGTCCGCACAACATCTACGTTCTGTCTACAGAGCATCAACATATATACTTAAAAAATAGCATTGCATAACCAAATTAAACACACAATTATGCAAGTGACTACACACATAACATTTCCACACACCAAAGTAAGCAATTACATGCATACTAAACTAGGAGAAACAAGGATCTAATCATCTACTTCTTGTTGTGACGACGCTTGGCATTGCTCTGCTTCCGGCTGGATCCCTGGCTGTTTTGAGGAAGGAGGCACTTCCTCATGTCAATGATCCGCTTGTACATCTTGTAGCTTGTGTACGCCTCCTTGTCCGCGTACACGACATCAGCTTTGTTGAGTTTCTCCATACAGGCCGAGTGTCAGGCACGATTGTCCTTGTTGCAGGAATCCTTCATGTCTCTGTAGTAGGGGTCGATGATGGCCTCGGCGAGGTGAACCAGGGAGTCCTTCTCATGCTTCTTGCTGCCCTAGATCTATTATTGGCCCTGGATGTTGAAAAGATTCTGGCAGGCGATGCTCGAATTCTTGAGCACCTTTACATCGTTGGTGATGTCTGATACGTCTCCATCGTATCTACTTTTCCAAACTCTTTTGCCCTTGTTTTGGACTCTAATTTCAATGATTTGAATGGAACTAACCCGGACCGACGCTGTTTTCAGCAGAATTGCCATGGTGTTATTTTTGTGCAGAAATAAAAGTTCTCGGATTGACCTGAAAATTTACGGAGAATATTTTTGGAATATATAAAAATTATTGGCGAAAGAATCAACCAGAGGGGGTCCACCCATTGGCCACAAGCCTGGGGGGGCGCCCCCCTGGGGCGCGCCCTGGTGTCTTGTGGGCCCCCTGGACCTCCTCCGACCCTAACTCCAACTCTACATATTCACATCCGGAGAGAAAAAATCAGAGAGAAGGATTCATCGTGTTTTACGATACGGAGCCGCCGCCTCCTGTTCTTCATCGGGAGGGCTGATCTGGAGTCCGTTCGGGGCTCCGGAGAGGGGCATTCGTCGCCATCATCATCACCAACTTTCCTCCATCACCAATTTCATGATGCTCACCGCCGTGCGTGAGTAATTTCATCGTAGGCTTGCTGCACGCTGATGGGTTGGATGAGATTTATCATGTAATCGAGTTCATTTTGTTAGGGTTTGATCCCTAGTATCCACTATGTTCTGAGATTGATGTTGCTATGACTTTGCTATGCTTAATGCTTGTCACTAGGGCCCGAGTGCCATGATTTCAGACCTGAACCTATTATGTTTTCATGAATATATTTGTGTTCTTGATCCTATCTTGCAAGTTGTAGACACCTATTACGAGTTATGATCAGCATACCCCAAGGTGACAATAATTGGGATTCTTTCCGGTGATTATCGTAGTTTGAGGAGTTCATGTATTCACTAAGTGCTAATGCTTTGTTCCGGTTCTCTATTAAAAGGAGGCCTTAATATCCCTTAGTTTCCATTAGGACCCCGCTGCCACGGGAGGGTAGGACAAAAGATGTCATGCAAGTTCTTTTCCATAAGCACGTATGACTATATACGGAATACATGCCTACATTATATTGGTGAATTGGAGCTAGTTCTGTGTCACCCTAGGCTATAACCGTTGCATGATGAATGACATCGGACATAGTTATCCATCACTGATCTGTTGCCTACGAGCTTTTCACATATTGATCTTTGCTAAGTTACTTTTCCGTTGCTACCGTTACAATCATCACAAAACTGCTACTGTTACTTTTGCCATAGTTACCGTTACTTCCATACTACTTTGCTACTAAATACTTTGCTACAGATATTAAGTCTTTTAGGTGTGGTTGAATTGACAACTCAGCTGCTAATACTTGGGAATATTCTTTGGCTCCCCTTGTGTCGAATCAATAAATTTGGGTTGAATACTCTACCCTCGAAAATTGTTGCGATCCCCTATATTTGTGGGATATCAAGACCTTTTTCTGGCGCCGTTGCCGGGGAGCATAGCACTATTCTCTGAGTCACTTGGGATTTATATTTGTTGATCATTATGAAGAATTTGAAAGATACCAAAACCAAGATCTATCCCTCTACTACGAGGGGAGGTAAGGAACTGCCATCTAGCTCTGCACTTGATTCACCTTCTGTTTTGAGTAAGCTTGCGACACCACCACCTACTAGTAATTCTGATATGTCACAAGTAATTGATGATGCTACTTCTGCTATGCATGATGCTTATGATAATACTACTGCTTTGCTTGATAATACTGTGCCACTAGGTGAATTTCTTGATGAACAACTTGCTAGGGTTAGAGAGAATGAAATTTCCGAAACTGATGAAATTATTGAAACTGAAGATTTTGATTCTCCCCCTAGATATGATTTTCCTAAGGTACCTACGGGTTATATTATGGATGAAGAAACTGCTAGAGAATTTTTTGCTTGCAATGATAGAGATGATCTTAAGAAATTGTTAGCTAAGCTGAAAGAAAAATCTTTGAATGCTAGAATGCAATACGACCCTAAATTTGCTACTTCACCTATCTTTGTTACTAATAAGGATTATGAATTCTCTATTGATCCTGAGTTAATTACTTTGGTTGAATCTGATCCTTTCCATGGTTATGAATCTAAAACTATTGTGCCGAATGATATAGCCACCCTATTTGCTCATGAGGAAAAAAATTGCTATTACTACATTCTTTAGTTGTTTCCTTTCTCATTAAAGGGTGATGCTAAGATATGGTTCAATTCTCTTGCTCCTGGTTTTGTGCGTAGTCCCCAGGAATTGATCTATTACTTCTCTGAAAAATATTTCCCTGCTCATAAGAAACAGGCTGCTTTACAGGAAATATTTAACTTTGTGCAAATTGAAGAAGAGAGTCTCCCACAAGCTTGGGGGAGGCTTCTCCAATTACTTAATGCTTTGCCTGATCATCCTCTCAAGAAAAATGAAATACTTGATATCTTTTATAATGGACTAACCGATGCTTCTAGGGACCACCTAGATAGTTGTGCTGATTATGTTTTCAGGGAATGAACTGTTGAGCAAGCTGAAGTGCTATTGAATAATATATTGAGTAATGATAATGATTGGACTCTTCCCGAACCACCTCCTAAGCCAACTCCAAAGAAAAGAGGTATTTTATTTCTCAGTCCTAAAGATATGCAAGAGGCAAAGAAATCGATGAAAGAAAAGGGTATTAAAGCTGAAGATGTTAAGAATTTACCACCTATTGAAGAAATATATGGTCTTAATGCCCTGACACAGATAGTAGAGGCAAATTCTCTCTATAGATTTGATGAAGGTGATATTCCTTATAATAAGTCTGCTAGTCAATGCTTGGATGAATTTGATAACTTTATTGTTAAATAAGAAAACTTCAATGCTTATGTTAGTAGACAACTGAAACGTAATGCTTATATGCTCGAACGCTTGGGTGATTATATGTGTAGAACTGTTAATGATCTTAAGCTTCTCAGTAAACATGCTTCTATGGTAAAAACTCAAGTAGAACAAGTACTTAAGGCGCAAAATGATTTGTTGAATGAGATGAATAGTAAAAACAATGATCATGATGTTAGAGTTATGACTAGAGGTGGTAAAATGACTTAGGAACCTTTGTATCCTGAAGGCCATCCTAAAAGAGTTGAGCATGATTCTCAGAGAATTAATACTGATGCACCTAGTCCTCCTAGTAAAAAAAAGAAAAGGAATGATGATAGGACTTTGCGTGCTTCCAGTGAACCTACTATAGACACACCTGAGAATCCAAATGATATTTCTATTTCTGATGCTGAGACACAATCTGTTGATGAACATGAACTTAGTGATAATGTTAATAATGATTTTCATGTTGATGCTCAACATAGTAATGATAATGATGTGGAGATTGAACCTGCTGTTGATCTTGATAACCCACAACCTAAGAACAAAAGATATGATAAAAGAGACTTCATCGCTAGGAAACATGGTAAAGAAAGAGAACCATGGGTTCAGAAACCCATGCCATTTCCTCCTAAACCATCCAAGAAAAAGGATGATGAGGATTTTGAGCGTTTTGTTGAAATGCTTAGACCTGTCTTTTTGCGTATGTGTTTGACTGATATTCTGAAAATGTCTCCTTATGCCAAGTACATGAAAGATATTGTTACTAATAAAAGAAAGATACCGAAAGCTGAAATTTCCACCATGCTTGCTAATTATACTTTTAAGGGTGGAATACCAAAGAAATTAGGAGATCCAGGAATACCAACTATGCCATGCTCCATTAAAAGAAACTATGTTAAAACTGCTTTATGTGATTTGGGAGCCGGTGTTAGTGTTATGCCTTTCTCTTTATATCGTAGACTTGATTTGAATAAGTTGACACCTACTGAAATCTCTTTGCAAATGGCTGATAAATCAACTGCTTTACCCATCGGTATTTGTGAGAATGTGCCTGTTGTGGTTGCAAACGTTACTATCTTAACGGACTTTATTATTCTTGATATTCCCGAGGATGACAGTATGTCAATCATCATTGGTAGACCCTTTTTGAATACTGCAGGGGCTGTTATTGATTGCAACAAAGGCAATGTCACTTTTCATGTTAATGGTGATGAGCATACGGTACACTTTCCGAAGAAACAACCTCAAGTTCATAGTATCAATTCTATTGGAAAATTTTCAACTATTATTATTGGAGGTTTTGAATTCCCTCTTCCTACTATCAAAAAGAAATATGATATTCTCATTGTTGGGGACATGCATATCCCCATTGAGGTAACCTAATGTTATACAAAAATTCTCCGGTTTCATGTCACTCAGAAGAAGTTTGTTAATAAGACTTGATCAACCTTGTTAATGGATTCCTTTTGATGAGCATGAGATGGATGAATTTAGTAAACACAACTTCCTGTAGCCACCTTTTACTTTCTATTATTTAGAATAAATAAAGAAAAAATACCATTATTCGTCTATTTTCTGAATTATCCGTACAATAAAAAATGTCCTGAACATAAAAGTTCTCCAGATGCCCTGAAAATTTAGTATGATTTTTTATAGAATTTTTGTGAATTTTTGGCAATGAGAACACACCAGGGGGCTGCACCAGTGGGCCACAAGCCCTGGGGGCGTGCACACCCCCCTGGGCGCACCCTGGTGGCTTGTGGGTCCCCCTCACTTATTCCAGCACCCATCCACTTCGTCTTCCTCCAGAAAAAATCATCTCGTTGCTCAAACCCGTGTTCTTGCTCATCTTGCTGCCATTTTCGATCTCTTTGTGCAAAGCTCCACTTGCAAAACTGTTTTGGGGGATTGTTCTTCGGTATGTGACTCCTCCAATAGTCCAATTAGTTTTTGTTCTAGTGTTTTATATATTGCAAATTTTTGCTACTGTAGTGACCTTTTTTTAGCTTGCATGTCAAATTTATATGGTCCCAAGTAGTTTTGTTGCATGATATAGCCTCTAGGCACTTGTAGGAGTAGTTGCTATCAATTTTGTTGAGTTTGGTTCACTTTTATTTTGAGTCACTAAAAATTTCAGAAATTTTTTCAGAGGAAGAAAAATGTTTCGGAAGATATACCATGGTGGTTCCTCAAGGAAGCAAGCCCCAAGGCTCTCAATACGTGAGACCTTGAACCACCAAGGGAAGCTCAAGTACGGCCTTCCGAATGGCCGTCGGATCAATTCATGGTTCATGCAGGTTTCAAGGATGAATTTGATGCATACGTACAAAATGCTGGCCTTGAGGACTTCATGTCAGATAAGTGTCGGCAGTATTATCACCTCACTGATTCATTTGTGCGAAGATTTAAATTTACATCCCAGCGCAAAACTCATTCTGTCCTGTTTGACCTTTATGATAAATCATATACCATGGACCTAGAAGATTTTAATGAAGCATGCAAAACTCCACAGTGGGGCATTCATAGTGAACCTCGTAAAACTGAGTATAATGATTTCCTTGCTAGCATCACGGTGGGAGAAACTAGAAATATTACACAAGCCACCATAGGGAGCATTCACTTTCCTGCCATACATTATTTTGCTCTCTTTATAGGAAGATGCATTAATGGTAAACATGATCGTAGCCACCTTTGTGCATCAGATCATAGTGTCATCAAGTGTGCGGTAATGGGTGATAAACGATATAACTTGGGGGCTATTATTGCGAGGAGGTTACATCTTAATGCTAAAGATGGAGATTTCTTTGGTGGGATTTATGCCACCTGTTTAGCTAATTATCTTGGGGTACCCATAAGGGGGGATGACATTGATTTACCACCTGCTTTCCTTGATTATAATGCTATGGTACGCTACAAGTTTCTCGAGAGGAACGAACAGTCCCTCTTGTACCGACTAATCTTTGACAGGGTGCGCGTCTTCTATGTTACGCTTCCTGCTCCTGTCTTCTTTGACTTTCAGGTAAAACGGAGATACTTCATAACCAGAGAGGAGGCAGACGAGTATAAGAGAGCAGGGGAGGCCGCTCACCTCCATGAGGCAGCTCTCCAAGCGGTGGCTGCCGTGTCCCAGTACAACCCCGACTACAACTTTGGATATCCGCCAGGCCAGCCGTGGCCCTAGACCAACTTAGGCCAAAAGCCTAAGCTTGGGGGAGTACGTATTTCTCACCGACATTACATTCATGTTCACACACTCATTTCAGTTGTCGGTGTTCATACTTTTTCATTGTATCATCCATGTTAGTTTATTTTTCTCGCTTCCTTCTTGTGTGTTTGAAAAACTTTGAGAAAATCCAAAAAAAATAGTTGTAGCTTCTTTTTAGTTTTCTTTATAGTTTATTTAGTAGTATTATTAAAAGAAAACCCAAAAAGATTTTTCGTTCTTCTTTTGCTTGTGGGGAGCTTTCCCGTGTAAATAATTTTTCTCGTTCTTGTTTTTACTTTTTTCAGAAAAACAAAAACTCCAAAATTATTTCAGTGTGTTTCTTTGAAGTTCTTTTCTTTTCTTTGGGTCGAGAGGAGAAGACCACGATGAAAATGTTGAGTGGCTCTCATATGCATTATTGTTGATCTAACAGAAAGCCCATATTACTTTGTCTTCTTCGTTGAATAAATGTTTGCAGATTCCAGCTTAGTCCAATGCACATGCACTCTTATTATTATTTACACCGTTCGATCATGCAAGTGAAAGGCAATAATGACGATATATGATGAAATGATTGAGATGGAGAAAAGCTGGTATGAACTCGACCTATTTTGTTTTTGTAAATATGATTAGCTCATCGTTCTTGATTCAGCCTATTATGAATGAAACATGTTTGCAATGACAATTAGAGATTGTAGTTACTCATGCCATGCTTAATTAGCTAGGAGTTTATAATGGTTTGTCTTGAGTGCCAACATGCAAATTAAAATGGTTATGATGTAGTATGATAGGATGGTATCCTCCTTTGAATGATTCGAGTGGCTTGACTTGGCACATGTTCACGCATGTAGTTGAATCAAAATCAACATAGCCTCCATGATATTTATGTTCATGGTGATCTATATCCTACTCACGCTTGCATTCAATGTTGGTTAATCTCAATGCATGTTTATGACCGTTGTCGCTCTCTAGTTGGTCGCTCCTCAATCTTTTGCTAGCCTTCACTTGTACTAAGCGGGAATACTGCTTGTGCATCCACTTCCTTAAACCCAAAGTTGTTCCATATGAGTCCACCATACCTACCTATATGCGGTATTTACCTGTCGTTCCAAGTAAATTTGCATGTGCCAAACTCTAAACCTTCAAATAATAATCTGTTTTGTATGCCCGAATCGCTCATGTAGTGACTGGGGGCTGTCAGTATCTTCCATGCTAGGTGGGTTATTCTCACGATGAGTGTTTATTCACTTGTCATTCACGAGAAAGTGGCTGGTAATCAGGATGCCTAGTTCCATGCTCTAAATCAAATCAGAATATAATTTCAAACAAAACTCCCCCGGGACTGTTGTTGGTATGGACAGTACCCGTTGTTTCGGACCAGCCGTGGAGTGTGATTGTTGGTGGAGGGGGAGTAAAAACTTTACCATTCTGTTTGGGAACTGCCTATAATGTATCTAGCATGGAAGATACTGAGATCTCTTGGTTGTTATGTTGACAATGAAAGCATACCGCTCAAAATTATATTCATCTCTGTTTTAAAGCTCGAGCTCTGGCACCTCTGCAAATCCCTGCTTCCCTCTGCGAAGGGCCTATCTATTTACTTTTATTGTTGAGTCATCATCCTCTTATAAAAAGCACCAGTTAGAGAGCACCACTGTCATTTGTATGCATTGTTATTAATTGATATTGAGTATGACTATGACTGGATCTCTTTTACCATGAATTACAATGTCTAGTCAGTCCTTGATCTTCAGGGGTTCTCTGCATTTATGTTTTGCAGTCTCAGAAAGGGCTAGCGAGATACCATTTTTTTATATCATATCATGATTGTTTTGAAAAGTGTTGTCATCCGAGATTCATTATTATTGCTCGCTAGTTGATTATGCCATTGATATGAGTAAATGTGAGACCTAAATGTTATTGTGAATATGGTTAGTTCATAATCTTTGCTGAAAACCTGAATGCTAGCTATACATATTTGCAACAAAAAGATCAAACAAAGTTTGTAAAAGTTTTTCTTTGTCACTTTTAGTTTATCAACTGAATTGCTTGAGGACAAGCAATGGGTTAAGCTTGGGGGAGTTGATACGTCTCCATCGTATCTACTTTTCCAAACTCTTTTGCCCTTGTTTTGGACTCTAATTTGCATGATTTGAATGGAACTAACCTGGACTGACGCTCTTTTCAGCAGAATTGCCATGGTGTTATTTTTGTGCAGAAATAAAAGTTCTTGGATTGACCTAAAAATTTACGGAGAAATTTTTTGGAATATATAAAAATTACTGGCGAAAGAATCAACCAGAGGGGGTTCACCCATTGGCCACAAGCCTGGGGGGTGCCCCCCTGGGGCGCGCCCTGGTGGCTTGCGGGCCCCCTGGACCTCCTCCGACCCTAACTCCAACTCTATATATTCACATCCGGAGAGAAAAAATCAAAGAGAAGGATTCATCGCGTTTTACGATACAGAGCCGCCGCCGCCTCCTGTTCTTCATCGGGAGGGCTGATCTGGAGTCCGTTCGGGACTCCGGAGAGGGGGATTCATCGCCATCATCATCACCAACCTTCCTCCATCACCAATTTCATGATGCTCACCACCGTGCATGAGTAATTTCATCGTAGGCTTGCTGGACGGTGATGGGTTGGATGAGATTTATCATGTAATCGAGTTCGTTTTGTTAGGGTTTGATCCCTAGTATCCACTATGTTCTGAGATTGATGTTGCTACGACTTTTCTATGCTTAATGCTTGTCACTAGGGCCCGAGTGCCATGATTTCAGATCTGAACCTATTATGTTTTCATGAATATATTTGTGTTCTTGATCCTATCTTGCAAGTTGTAGACACCTATTACGAGTTATGATCCGCATACCCCAAGGTGACAATAATTGGGATTCTTTCCGGTGATTACCGTAGTTTGAGGAGTTCATGTATTCACTAAGTGCTAATGCTTTGTTCCGGTTCTCTATTAAAAGGAGGCCTTAATATCCCTTAGTTTCCATTAGGACCCCGCTGCCACGGGAGGGTAGGACAAAAGATGTCATGCAAGTTCTTTTCCATAAGCACGTATGACTATATACGGAATACATGCCTACATTATATTGATGAATTGGAGCTAGTTCTGTGTCACCCTAGGCTATAACCGTTGCATGATGAATGCCATCCGACATAATTATCCATCACTGATCCGTTGCCTACGAGCTTTTCACATATTGATCTTTGCTAAGTTACTTTTCCGTTGCTACTGTTACAATCATCAGAAAACTGCTACTGTTACTTTTGCCACAGTTACCGTTACTTCCATACTACTTTGCTACTAAATACTTTGCTGCAGATATTAATTCTTTCAGGTGTGGTTGAATTGACAACTCAGCTGCTAATACTTGGGAATATTCATTGGTTCCCCTTGTGTCGAATCAATAAATTTGGGTTGAATACTCTACCCTCGAAAACTATTGCGATCGCCTATACTTGTGGGTTATCAATGTCCACCATAGCGAACAAGTAGTGGGGGCTGTTGACAAACCTGGCGAAATACTCGTAAGGCCTTGTGGCCAGGCAGTAGTGGTAGATGAGGACGTGATTGCGCACGCACATCTGGGCGACGACGACCTTCGGACGAGACCCGGCATGAGCGCGGGTGTACTCGAGGTTGAACCCGACCACCTTGTACTTCTCCTCAGTAAGCAACAGCTCCATGATGTGGATGGAGTGCTCCACCCAGACCGGGTTGTTGGTGTACACCATCGAGAGCTCCATGAACCTTCTGTGGGTGTCCACCACGGCATGCATGGTGAACAGCTGCTCGTCGTCGGCAGCTGCTCGGAGCGCCATTGGAGCCGCACAGGATACCCTCTAAGGATTTGTCGTGGTGGGTGTGCTTCTTGCAATAGTGGGGCGCGATCGAAAGGTTGAAGACACACAAGGGTTAAATGGCCGTTGTAATAAATGGGGGCCGGCCGGCCTGTAATCGTCATGTCTTGACACTGCGTTCATAGCAGAGGATTCCAGTGCACGCTTGAGCACCCCACACGCATTTCGTTTGACCACGCGTGGGCTCGAAGAGGCGCCAAATGTATCGTTGGTGAGCCTGTTCCCGCGCAACCGCGCAATTTACCGCGCAAGCTTCATGACCGGCTAGTTTGGCCACGCGTCGGCTAGAAGAGGGGCAAATCATGGGCGTTTATTGGCAAAAAGCTTTGTAAAAATGAAGTGTGTGGAATGACTTCGATCATAAGTTTACCCGTGGGTGATGAGGTCAAAGTTACACAGAAGGGTGATGATGGACACTCGAGTGCGATAATTAATTATGCGCTCTACAGGGCACAGGGTTGAAGAAAACAATTGTGTGTAATAATGTCAAATATCGCAGTCAAGTTAGCTATACAGATCATTTGCAATGAGATAGACAAGGGAAACACATTTGAGAATGGTTAATAAATTCTAATTCCTTTGCATATTAAGGTTAAAATAGTACTACCAATATACGAGTCTCATATGATGCCATTTCAACGATTGTGCCACAAAATCTCGAAATATTACAAGGTTCAAATTCCAGAGTTATATGGCATGAATTCAAAGATTACTAGGTTCAAACTGATATTAGAAATGAAATTCAGCTCATTCAGCTGCAAACGCCCGCGCTGATCAGCTGAACATGGATATAAGAGAGGTTCAAACTAATATTACCACTTGTAAGGATGGTTTCAAAACCTCATCATTTTTGTAAAGGGATCAACCACTGAGAAGTCATGTATGGGGTTGACACAATGACTTTCGATTACTCTGTCAGCTGAAGTTCCAAAATGAAATTCAGCTTTTTCGGAGCCTTTTCCATTCTGCTGCAGCCGCCGACGCTGATCAACAAACCATTCATTTTTGCGAAATAAATGTAGGGCAAACATTATTACCTTCAGCACCCTTGCTCTGACAACAAAGAACCTGGCGAATATAATCTCCAGTAAGGTCCCTCGGTATGAGTTCAAAGTAATTTCTGAGAGATGCAGATCTAGGCATTCGATGTGATTGTTCTATTGTATCACATTATCCACCACCGGGCCTAATCTTATCTGCAAAAGAAGAAAACGTGTTAGTGCCTACATGCAGTTTTGAACACTACTACAGGCCTATTTGGTTTGCAGGATTTGTAAAATGCACTAACGTGCCATCTTTGATCCGACATGATTAACATGGGCATTTGAATACAATCTAGAAAAATGCAGCCTTCTTCACAAGAGGTTGGAGTGGATGAAAAGTTCCCTGAGAAAACTAGTACAGATGAATCCAAAGGAGAAATACTTATGGATTGTAACCATATGGATGAAGCAACCAATATGGGGGGAAACATGTATGTACTGAAATCCTCCAAAATTCCTTCAGAAATCGTAGTACATTGTCATTGTAAACTTGGGAAAAGGTGTCAAAAATTGAACTCCCTTATGGTTAACTTTTAACAGGAAAGGAACATCACCTCGATATATAGCTTCTCCAGGCACGGAAAGCATCTCAGGAAACTGACAACTTGGTCCAGGTTGGGGCCGATAGATTCTAGTGCCAAGACCTTCACTGTGCGCAGATTCGGGGTCAAGCTTGTCGGAATCATTTTCTGGATGACAGACGAACATACATCTTCAAAATTAGAAATAATATTAATTTCAAGAAGGAGAGGTACAAGGCGACAGTTGTACCTGAACGGGTGTGGATCCAATAACAAGTTCAGAGTATTTGTCAGACGAGTAGCCCACCACTGTCAATTTCGGCTTAGAAATGACATTGATTCTTGTTGGACCTTCTTGATCAACTACAAGTAATCTCTCAAGTGAAGGTGTGTCCTCAATGACCATACTGTGGTGCACCTTTTGTGATCTCTTGTTGCAGCACCAACAACACACATAAATAGTCCGGAGAGTCATGGAGGTGATGTGGAAGCTACTCAACCCATTGATTGCCTGAAGACGAAGGTACTCGAGTGCAGTACAGCCATGGAGCAGGCGCTCCATGTCATCCTTTGGGAGGCAGACGGCGACGAGCTCGAGGTGCTTCAGTCGTGCTAGAATAAGAGCAGCCGCGTCATTAAGGGGGGGAATGACAGTTCATGAACTTTGCGACGCGTAGCATGGGCGCGAGGCGGAGCACGGACGTTGGCAGTGAGCGCATATGCCCATCATTAAAAGTGAGCTCCTCGAGCTGATCTAGGGCAGAGGATCGAAACCAGTCATCAAGCTTGGCTCGGTCCTTGCTGTTGGAACGGAACTTGCCCATGCTAAGGCCTCTGGTTGGGCCATGGTGACTACCGAGGATCTGGGAGAACGCATCCAAGCTTTTGCGATAGCCATGGCAGAGCTCGTGGGCGTCGCTGAGGTCGAGAGGGGTGGAGTGCCATAGGGGGCGCCACCGTCGGTAAAGGATGGTTGTCCGCGCCCCATATTTGATTGGGAGGAGGGAGATGATGACTATCAACATATCATCGGGGAGGCTGCTGATGAAGTCTAGGCCTGCTGGAGTCGCTTGCGGTTCTTGCTCAACCCGCCTCCGCTTGTTGGCAACCATGTCCTCCACCTCCGGAGTCTTCTCGTCAGCGGCGCTTTCTGATAGAAGTGGGAGTATAGGGAATATTTAGTTAAAACAGGGCAAAAGAAAAGTGTATTGGTAACTAGAAGTTAGTAGGTAGGAATAGAGTAAGAAAATGGAATAACAATTGGTTGCTTAAATACTACACAATTCCTTTGATATTGCTGGGTAAGTCAACATGCAGATACTTGAAAAGAACACTTACTGTGAACAAAGTCTGGACGGATGATATCATAGGGGAAGTTAACATATATCTCATGACCAGGCTCTTTTATGTGCAGTGCAATTTTAATGCCAGCTTTCAGTACATAAAACTTAGAAATTTCTGTCCAAAGGCCCGTGCCAAAATAGGAGTGACCACATTCATCAAGTCTTACAGAAGCAACGATTGTAAATCCATGGTTTGTGTTCAGTATGACATCCCTGCATTCTTGAGTTATGTAAAGGGCAAGATTGTGTACTACAGATGCTATTGCATAGCAAGGGAAGTGCTGCAGAAAATGGTAGGATTGTTAAAGAATATGGTAACATGCAAATATGGGCGAAATTGAAAGAACTGTACAACCGTTGAAATCAAAGAAAAAAATCTATAATTAAACAGATAGTGTAACCATGATGTCATGAAAATATGAGAGTAATCGAAAGAACAATACATCATTAATTTTCCTAATATAGAAAGAAGAGGAAAGAAATCCCCTTTGATGTATATGCTGCATGTGGCACCTTTTATCAAAATGTAGCAATATATAGTATATGTTCAGGAAAGTAGGCCATGCCAACCGATGTAGGGTGAGATTGAACATACCGCGCGCATCCTCAAGTCATCTGGTACGGTGAGATGGAACTCCACGGATGTCTAGCTGAGGCCGCAAAGTCCTGATGTGTCTGCGCACTGTACACTCTATGAATGAAAGAAAACCCTCAAATCAGCTTGAATAAAAATGAATCCACGATGATTTCGGCCGGGTGATTAAAGGAGGCAGATGAACAAGGATAAGAGATGAGATAATATCTCATTAAATTAGTTACCTTGTTGTCCATGAGAAAAAACCCTCAATACGGCGGATTCCCCAATCGGGCGGAGCTTGGTCGACGGCGAGTAGCGTCGAGGAAGTCGATGGCGATAGGTGGCGGCAAGCGGAAGTGGCAAAATGCGGTGGGGTTTGCCAGCAGCCTGGCGGCGGCGACAGGCGTTGAGCTAAGTGGTTGCCGCGGCGATAGGCGGTCCCATGCAGAGTCGCGGAGGAGCTTGTGCAGGTGTGAATGGGGACCGGAGGGGTGGTGGGCGGGGTGAGGATTTTTGTGACGTGGGGATGGTGAGGGTTTTCTTTTTTTCTTTTTTGAATTGGGTGGTGAGAGTTTTCTGTCCCACAAAGAGTTTCGGATGCAACAGTTTGCTAGAGCCAACCGTGTGTGATTGACGTAACTGGGAAAATGAAAGTCATTGCACACGGTTCCAATTTGGGAACCGTGTGTGATTGACGTACTACCTCCGTCTTGGTTTATTGGTCCCCTTTGTAATTTGTGCCAAATTTTGACCAAAGATTTAACTAACAAATGTTTATGCATGTCACCAAAAATTATATCATTGAACACTATGTTCAAATACAAATCCAACGATATAATTTTTGCTGACCTGCACTAACATTTTGTCAGTTAAATCTTTGGTCAAAATTTAACACAAATTACAAAGGGGACCAATAAACCAGGACGGAGGTAGATTCCATCAACCAAACTGATTGCACCCATATCCCACATTTAGACATAAGTAAACATAGATTAAACATACTCAGGTGTAGATAATAAGCGTACACAAGCATAGTTGAGACCATAAGTATATAGTTCAACCATTATTAAGCATACTCAAGCACATTTATAATTAAGACACTACATATCCATACATAGTTCAATCCCACATCTCATCTCATCTGCCGGCACGATCGTGAAGCTTCTCCAGGTACTCAGCGTACGTGGTGTGCGCCACCCTGCGAGAATACTTCTGCCTAAAGGAGCCAACGGCTCGTCCTCTTGCATGCGCCAGAACACTTTGATACGCGTCATGAAGCTTTTGGTTGCAAAATGGGCATTGAAAGCCCCCATTCCAGGTCCTAATCCGCTTGTTATGCATTCCCGCATAAAGCTCCCTGAGGATTTGCCTCTGGCACTTCCTCTGGCCATCTTCATCCTCACTGTCGACATCGTCAGATAGCACCTATACATATAGTAAAAAAATGTGGCGTCAAATTTGGAATACAAACTAATCTGTAGCGAACATTTGGCAGTTGCCAAAATTTGGCATCAAATCAATTTTTACATGCCGTAAAGTAGGATTAGGAATTTATGGCTATTTTTTAGACATATTCAAAGATTATGGTTCGATTTTTAAGCACAATCGTCTATGTACAGATCAATCTTGAAAAAAAATGGCACAAACATATATGTAGGTCATTAAAAATCAATTGTCAAGACCAGGCTAGGAATTATTAGCATGAACACTAACCCTAGTCAGATTATTAGCAGAAATCATTTGCACAGATGAAACAACTAATCACTTATCATTTGTACCATTCAAACAATCAGTACACTACACAGATCTAACAAAACTTACTCAGATTTCATGGATTGTGAGAACATAACCATAGGATTTCTATTCCAAAAAGGGGGAGACAGGAGTAACCAGAGAAGCCCTAGGATGTATTTGACACATAAATGGGTATAGATGACTAACCGGTTGTCCGTCGTCGTCGGAGTTGTCGCCCGAGTTGTCACCGGAGTCGTCACCGGAGTCGGTGTGGACCTATGGCTCTGGCTGTGGAAGCACGACGCCATCGACGACATCAAGGTGCAGCGATACCGTGTGGGTGTGCGTCTGGAGTAGGGGGGAGCTGGCAGTACACTACGAGTCGTGAGCCACCGTGTGGGTTGGCCGTTTTGTGAGGCAGGTGCCACATCAAAGTTGTGAATTCGTTATTTAAAACATTACACAACCCTTTCATACATACATGTTTGGGCCACATGCAGTCGTTGGTTGTCCTACACGACACTCACTCACGTGTGACGCTTTCTGTGGGCCCGCGAGGTCGTCGTCCATCACTTCGACCAACAGCTGGCAGAGAGGTTAATTTGACTAGCAAGGTTGATTCTGTTTTGTTTGTGTTACGGTGGAAGTATGTAGTACGCGTCAAAGAGGTGGGAGGGGACCAGCATATATACTACGTACGCGTCTGTGAACACACCTCACTCAGTGTCGGGACTTTTTGGTTTCCGAGGCACGTGCCACATCAAAGTTGTGCATTGGCTATTCAAACATCACACAACACCTCTTTGGGCCACATGCATGAAGGCGGTGGTTATCCTAGGACACTCAGGTGTGACGCTTCCATCTATGGGCCCGCGAGGTCGTTGTTCATGCATGCATCACTTTGACCTACATCAGGAGAGGTTAATTAATTTCACCATCAAGGAGGATTCTTTTGGTTTGTATTACGGTAGGAGCATATAGTATGCGTTGAAGAGGGGGAAGGGGACCAGCATATGTAGTATGCTTCATGAACCTCGCTCTGTGTGGGGACTTTACGGTGTTCGAGGCATGTGCCACATCAAAGTTGTGCATTTTGGGTATTCAAACATCACAACCACACACACCTCTCCATACATATGTTTGGCCCACATGCAAAGTGATGGTGGTTGTCCTATGGCACCCACTCACGCGGTTATTAGTGATATCGATGCTTTCCATCGGTTGGCCCGCTTGGTCCATCACTACTTTGCTCGATAACGAGAGAGGTTAATTTGACTTAGGAGAGGATTATTTTTTGGTTTGTATTACGGTATATAGGTCATGCTCTGGGATGACATGATATAGTTTTAGCACACATGCATGTGTACGCATGAATCCCTCCCGCCTAGTCGAAGTGGGCAGTACCACGACACGTCATGAACCGATCTCGCTCTGTGTGGGGACTGTACGATTTTCGATGCACGCGCCACATCAATGTTGTGCATGGTATTCAAACATGCACGCATCACCTCCATATATACATATGCATGCAGTGGTTGTCTTCGAATGGTACACTCCCTCAAGTGGTTATCGGCGACAAGCCTATATATTTGTGGGCCCGCGTGGACATCCATGATCACTTTGACCGACAACGAGATAGGTTACCATGGTGGATTCTTCCTTTGGTTCGTGTTATCGTAGTAGGCCATGGTGAGATTCAAACCTAAGTTTGAGCGCATACTATGCATGCATGCATGAATCCCCGTCATCGGCTCGAAGTGTGTGTGACATACATATATACAATGTGTCGTCAACTAAACCTCGCTCCGTGTGGGGATTTCTGGTTCTAAAGCACGGTGCCACAACAAAGTTGTTCCATTGTGTATTCAAACATCAACACTCCATACATATGTTTGGGCCACATGCAGGCAGTGGTTGTCTTTGGGGACTAGCTACTTGCGTGATTATTGGCGAGCTAGCCCATATCTGGGGTCGCATGTACGTCCATCACTTTGACCAACAACAAGAGAGAGGTTGTACGACCAAGATGGATTCTTCTTGGTCCATATTTACAATACATCTTGGTGAGATGCCCTCTCCCGCCGACTGAAAGTGTGTGTGTGTGTGTGTGTTTGTTTGATGGGGGGGCTGCTACTTCGCACTTTGCTAGGTGAACCACCGTGGGGGCAGGCATGCGTTCATAGCTTAGGATTCCCCTCCTGCCGACACGAAGGGGGGGGCACAAGCAATATCATGCGCTTTGTGAGATAGGTGCCACATCGAAGTTGTGCATTCGGTATTTGAACATCAAACCACCCTTTTCATACATATATTTGGTCCACATGCAAGTGTGTTCGTGTTCTGAACCTTTCTCGCATCATTTACGCCAAATTTATGAACATTAGACAAGTCGGATGACGCAACAGACACGGTTCACTCACACTAACCGTGTGCCACGCCGGCGCCCCTGTCACGCACATCAGCACAGTACATTGGGGTCCATGAGGCTTCCCCTCTCAAAAATATCTACCCGTCTGCAGGGTTTTTCTGTTTGATAATACACGGTTATTATGTTTCGACCGTGTGTGATGTTTGTTATTCCCGCTCCCGCCTGCATCCCTAGAAAATATCTGCCCGGCTCGAGGGTTTTTCTGTTTCATAACACACGGTTGTTATTTCGGGACCGTGTGCAATGCATCATCCAAATTTTCAATAGCCTCGGCATTTTACTCCCGCGTAGTAAAATTTTCAGTAGCCGCGTAATTTCCTCAAACGCCCCCCCTCCACACACACACCCCAAAAACTCCTCGGGTGCGCGTGCGCACACCCCCCCCCCCCCCCACCACAACCCCTCCCTCGCTCGAAACCCTAGCAAGGTCGCCGCCACCGCTGCAAGGCCTCCATTGTCAACATCTGCCAGTTTACCCGTGCAGCTTACCAACTGATCTCCATACCCTAGCCGCCCTGAGTTTCTTAGATGATGCCTACCAAACGTCCCCTTTCCCACAGATCCCCATCCCCATCCCCCACTCCAGAGCGTCACAGCCTAAGCCCGGCTACGCTTCCCGTGGAGCTTGAGGAGCGACTGGACCAAACGAGGTGTATCATGGCCTCTTCGCCTGACATCGCCGAGGTGGCCGTCGAGGAAGCTGACGACCATTATTGGCCGCAGGCTCTCAATCAGCGGGCTAGAGTATGCGGGTATGTAGCGGACGCCGGCTACGACATCGAGGTCGTCGACAGCGATGACCTGAAGTGGGCTATGTCACAGGTTAAATGGCCCACCCCAACCCCTCGGGTTCAACCGCCGTCGATCTCATCCATCGCCCCACCGCTGATCTTCTCCAGCTCGCTATCAAGAATTTGCCATCCTACATCGCCATCCAGCCCCTTTTGTCATTTCTGAAGGACACGTTCTGCGACATTGGCTTGGGATCCACAGCTGCAAGTCAGACCTCATCGACGGCGACCATGAGGAGGGCACCCTCTTTGGCTCTTCCAAGGGGAAAGACCCATCTGCGACATCAGGGAGGGCACCCTACAGCCGTGCTCTTCCAAGGGGAAGGAGCCCATCTGCAACAACATGGAGCGCACCCAGGGTCCATGCTCTTCCCACGGGAATGAGCCCATCTGTGACAAGTGAGGAAACCCATGATTTGTTTTGTCATGCCTCTTCACAGGGGGAACCCATGATTTGTTTTGTCGAGTCCCTTTTGTAGTGTAGTGTGAATATGTCCAGTTTTAATTGCTATATTTGGTTGTTTGCAGTATGCCTTGTTTATTTCAGTTGTTCACAATGTGATGCTCTATATGTGCAACTATTTACTGTGCAGTACATTTTCATCAATACCAGCTTTAAACATACCGATAGGAATGCATATATTTGCTTGTTGTTAAGCCTGTTATAGCTAGCATATGCCTCTTTTAAAGTTTTTTGGTTGTTCGGTTGTTTGTAGTTAGCATATGTACAGTTTCAAATGCTATCTTTGGTTGTTCGTAGTATGCCTTGTTTATTCCAGTTATTCACAACATGATGTTCTATATGTGCAAGTATGAACTGTGCAGTTCAATTTCATCAATACCAGATTCAACAATACCACTATGAATGACTACATTTGGTTGTTGTTAAGCATGTTGTAGTTAACACGCCTTTCCATTTTTATTTAACAATAACCAGTGTACTTAGACCGGCACAATACCAGTTTGAATGACTATATTTGCTTGTTGTTAAATGTTAGGCATGTTGCAGTTAACACACCTTTCCACTTCTTGTTTTGCTTAACTAGCATGCTTAAACCTGCACACTGAAGCTATCGTTTGGAGATTATTTTGTCTGCCATGGATATATTTGGTTGATGTTTAGCCTATTTTGCTTAACATGCCTCTCGATGTACTTACACAGGACAATTTTGGGAATGACTGTTGTTTTCCATCGAGGTTAGTTTCATCCCATGGCTTATATACACTCACTGTTCAGGATGTCGGTAGCTGGTACCATATAGGCCTGGGGCTGATAAGGGACTAACCGGTGAATCAGAGTTTTAACTGAATATATCTGTAACCCAATTATCATTAGGTTAACTAGGGCATATCTAATATATCTGAGGCTACATAGCAACATGCACTATATTGAATGACTAAATATGCAATCCTAGGCTATAGCAACAAGGAAGAGTGTTACCTTAATGTTCTGATGATGTCTAGATATAGGTAGAAGAGCAGCAGCAACAACAACAACAACAACAACAACAACAGCAACAACAACAGCAACAGCAACAACAACAGCAACAGCAACAACAACAGCAACAGCAACAGCAACAGCAACAGCAACAGCAACAACAACAACAACAACAACAACAACAACAACAACAACAACAACACCAACAACAACAACAACAACAACAATTTATCAGCCGATAATTTGTAAAATGCAATAAACTCCCTCCGGCCCATAATATAAGATGTTAATTCATCCAATATGTGAGTATATTGGATGTTATAAGATATTATATAATGGGGCGGAGGGAGTGTTGTACTACATCATTGTGCAATTGTTGTTTAGCTTCTAACATTAACTTGGTGCTTTTAGGTACATATTTCATTGGTAAAGATCCGCGCTTCGACCCTTTCTGCGTATGGGGCAATGAGATATTGATGATCCAGCATCAAGTGAGGAAGCTGATAAAGATTATTAGTAAAATGGGTCAAAAGATGGCAATTAAACTATTTGTTTACACTTTATCCAAGACAACAGTGAACTACAGGATGGTAAGTAAGAACTCTGCAACCTTTTTTTTACTGCCCATAATGAGTTGTGTTAGATGACAATGTCTGAATCTTTTTCCTTTGCAGTGGTTCCCAAAGCAGTTTACTTAAGATTACCTCTCAAACTACATGATTGGTGGGCATGCAAAGGTTAAAGTATTTCTACCAGAACACGATGGCTATCTAGATGTGTTCCAGAAGACAGTGAAGGATGGGCAGTCGGCCATCATAAGGGGTTGGATTAGAGTCGTGCGTGCCTTCTGCATGGAGGAGGGAACAATATGGGCATTCCGCTTCACCTTGTTCAGCAACCAGAATGTATTTCGCCTCTTTCTTTACCGTCTTTAATAGTACAAGTATACAACTATGGTTCATCATTCTTTATTTGGTGCTTTTGTAATTCTTGAACATATGTACCTGTGAATCAAATAATGCATTGGTTGTTTGAACCTGATGGATATGAATAAAGCTATAGCATACTTTCAAATTCAAATCTGGTACAATTTTAAATAGCAGCAATTAAATTACAATGAAATTACGCTCTACAGGTCATTACGGCGCACACGGTCGGTAAAACACAAACGTTTGTGATATACACCATAATCCGACATGGTTCACAGAGAGGAAACGTGTGCGAGCATGCACATAGTTGCCATTTGCAAAGCGTGTGTGATGTCAGACAATATCACAAACGGTGTGGGTAAACCAAATGTTTGTGATAGTTGCCTTATCGTACATGATTTGCAATCATGAACTGCTTCTGATGTGGTACGCATCGTAAACGTTGCACCAGTGAATAGCGTGTGCGATAGTTATCATGTACGACGCTGTTACGACGGTCCAACATTTCATAATCCTATCTGACACTCATATGATGATTAGATAATCTTCTTAATTAGTTATCGCATACGGTTCAGGAAAAGTGAATGTGTGTGATTGTCTGCTTATCATACACGTTCTATAATCGTGAACTGTTTGTGATGAGCCGCGCATCGTAAACGTAGCACCACAGAATACCGACTGCGATGGTAATGCTAGCACACACGAGTAGCAAGGATGGAGCATTTGGGATATTCGAGATATCAGAAATAGTTTTGTAGGGACAACTGTATGCATCATGGCTCCCTATCCCCGACGGTTTCTGGGTCGTGTGGGAAGGACCCCCCTATCGCCCACACTCACTAGGCGACGGTTTAAAATGCCGTCGTGGAAAGGGGTTAAAAACCATTTGTATAGCACCTCGTTGTACCAGTGGTAGGACATAAGTAGTCAGAATATATTTGTGTAATTATTTCATTAATATACGGAATAGTTCTAAGAGGATCCAAAAGCGTTTCGAGGTCACCGGAAGAGTTATTTCGGAGAATATCAGGTAATACCTTGTATTACCGATAAATATATGTAGGTGGAAAATGTTTCCGGGGATGTTAAATTATATATAAAATGGTCTAAAAGTATTTAGAACAATTTTATATTTAATTTAATATCAACGGGCCTAAAAAGGCTAAGAGGTAGAAGGCAACTTGGGCCACAAAGGCCCAAGTGGGGGAGGCACCTCCTTCCCTAAGGAAGGAGGTCGAATTGGGGAAGGGGAGAAGTCAAACTCTGATGACCCACAAGTATAGGGGATCAATCGTAGTCCTTTCTACAAGTAAGTGTGTCGAACCCAGCGAGGAGCAGAAGGAAATGACAAGCGGTTTTCAGCAAGGTATTGTGTGCAAGCACTGAAATTATCGGTAACAGATAGTTTGATAGCAAGGTAATTTGTAACGGGAAACAAGTAGCAATTGTAACAAAGGTGCACCAAGGTAGCCCAATCCTTTTAATAGCAAAGGACAGGCCGAAACTTTCTCTTATAGCAAGCAAAGCATTCTTGAGGACACACGGGAATTTCATCTAGTCACTTTCATCATGTTTGTTTGATTCGCGTTCGCTACTTTGATAATTTGACATGTGGGTGGACCGGTGCTTGGGTGTTGTTCTTACTTGAACAAGCCTCCCACTTATGATTAACCCGTCTCGCAAGCATCCGCAACTACGAAAGAAGAATTAAGATAAATCTAACCATAGCATGAAACATATGGATCTAAATCAGCCCCTTACGGAATAGCGCATAAACTAGGGTTTATGCTTCTGTCGCTCTAGCAACCCATCATCTAATTACTACTTCACAATGCCTTCCCTTAGGCCCAAATATGGTGAAGTGTCATGTATTCGATGTTCACATGACACCACTAAAGGAAGCAACAACATACATATCATCAAAATATCCAATACCAAATTCACATGATTACTTATGACAAGACTTCTTCCATGTCCTCAAGAACAAAAGTAAACTCACAAATCATATTCATGTTCAAGATCAGAGGGGTATTGAATAGCATCAAGGATCTTAACATATAATGATCCACCAAATAAACCAACTAGCATTAACTACAAGATGCAATCAACACTACTAGCAACCCACAAGTACCAATCTGAGGTTTTGAGACAAAGATTGAATACAAGAGATGAAGTAGGGTTTGAGATGAGATGGTGCTCGCGAAGATGTTGATGAACATTGGTCCTCCCACGATGAGAGGATCATTAGTGACGTCGATGGCTTCGATTTCCCCCTCCCGGAGGGAAGTATCCTCGGCGGAATCGCTTTGCCAGAGAGCAAAAGTGCTCCTGCCCAGGTTCTGCCTCGATACGATGGCGCTTTGTCCTGAAAGACTTCTCTCTATTTTTTGTAGGGCAAATGGCATCATATAGGAGAAGATGGGCCTCGGAGGCCACCCAGGGGCCCCACAAGCCACATGGGCGTGGGCGCGCCCATGTGCCTTGTGGGCACTTGGTGGGTCCCCTCTGGTATTTCTTTTCTCCACTATTTTTTATATATTCCAAAATAATTCTCCGTGAAATTTCAGCTTATTTGGAGTTGTGCAGAATAAGTATCTCTGATATAGCTTTTTCAGGTCCAAAATTCTAGCTGCCGGCAATCTCCCTCTTCATGTGAATCTTGCAAATTAAGAGAAAAAAGGCATTAGAATTGCATCACAAAGTGTTATAATGATAAAAAACATTATAAATAATAGTAGGAAAACATGATGCAAAATGGACGTATCAACTCCCCTAATCTTAGACCTTGCTTGTCCTCAAGCGAAAGCCGATATCGATAATCATGACCACATGTTTAGAGAGAGGGGTGCCAATAAAAACAAAATACGGACATAGTAGCATCATGATCACTATCATAGCAGATTATCATAGAACTTCTCATGAGCAAGTAACAATTCATCTCAATAATGAAGTGTAAGGCATAAACCTTCTTGAAAACTAACAAACTATGTTCTTAGTCAACAAGGCAATTACAGTTCATCATATTTTCAGTAAGGGTCTCATGTAAGAGCTTTTGTTTAGGAAGTCCACATACTCAACTATCATTTAATGTTCTATGATTGCTGACACTCACGACATATATATATGGAGCAAAAGTTTCAGTCAGACACATAGAAAGATAGGTGCTTAGAGTTTCGCCTTCCAACTCATTTACCTCAAGGGCAATGTCAACAATAATAACTCATGATCACCCATATCCAACTGGATATATATGCCTATATCTTTCCCCACCACATGATGCTTGCAAAGAGAAGAATGAAAAAGGAATAGAGGAGAACACTATTGACTCTTGCATGAAAAGTAAATACATAAAGGTAAAAGATAGGCCCTTCGCAGAAGGAAGCAGAGGTTGTCATGCGCTTTTTATTTTTGGATGTGCAAGCTCTTAATGTAAAGGAACATCACTTTATATTGCCCCTTGTGATAGCAACCTTTATTATGTGGTCTGTCGCTTTTATTTCTTTACCATCACAAGATCGTACAAAGCTTATTTTCCCTTACAATAAAAGATCATGCATATTTAGGAGCAATTTTTATTGCTTTATGCACCGATGACAACTTACTTGAAGGATCTTATTCAATCCATAGGTAGATATGGTGGACCCTCATGGCATGAAACTGGGTTTAAGGGTTTGGATGCACAAGTAGTATCTCTACTTAGTGCATATTTTTGGCTAGCAAAGATATTGAGCAAGCACCACATGTTGGAGGATCCATGACACTATAACTTCTATGTGAATATAAGCAAACATAACTCATTACATTGTCTTCCTTGTCCAACGTCAACAATTTGACATAGAATATTTAATGGAGGCTCACAATCATAAAAGATGTCGAAGATAGTATATTTATATGCGAATCGTCTCTTCCCTTATTAATTTTTCATGAATTGCATCATTGACCTATACTATGTTTGTTAACTCCTAACAAATTTATCACTTATACTTTTACTTATGTAAAATCATTACTTTCCATGAGATTAGCATATGATCTTTTCATTATTTTCATTGCTAAGATTGAAACATAAAAGTAAAGAAGCAAAACTCAAGCTACTCTTTATTATATAACTCTCGACTCGATTACATAGATGGATAGATCACAGAACTAGCACTCGAAAATAAATCATACTAAACTTTTATTCTACTAAATCATGAAATTACCAAGGATCGAACTAAGATAGGTAAAGATAATAAAAGTGATGGTGACACGATATCGGGGCACCTACCCCAAGCTTAGCACAAGCCTAGGGTGGTGCCCATACCCGTGTACTCAAGTGTCTTTCTTCGGGGATAGTGGTGATGATGAGGTAGTGGGCTTGTCCTTCAGTTTTCGCTTGAGAATACAGTTTTCCTCCCTCGGCTTGCTGACCTCTTGCTCAAGCTCCAACACCCTTTCACATAATGCATTCTTGTTTTCTTGTAGAAGATGAAACAGGATAAATTGAAAGTTAGATTCATTTACTGTGTTTGGGAGGCTCGACTTCTTGAACTCCACGTGCATATCTCCTGGTTGAGGTAGAGAGGCTTTGTCTTCTTCTGAACTCATGTCCCCCATCCTCTTCAAATCAACATCTCACTCTTCCTGCATGGACCAACTGTAAGGATCCATATCTCCATAGATCCTCGGGTTTGCAACATAGTGGGAAACATAGCTCTATCCGTCTGAGTCTTGGGACGACATACTATCACATCTGCCAGAAAAACATCATGAAACAAGAACAAAGGAGAATCTTGTGATACGCCGTTCAAAACATCTGAAAGTATATATAAAGAATTTTTATCTTGCGAAACAAGTATTCCAGAAGAAAACGGAGTCGGGGAGGCACACGAGGGGCCAACAAGCCACCAGGGCGCGCCCGGGGGGTGGGCGCGCCCATGTGCCTTGTGGGCGGCTCGTGGGTCCCCTCGTCTGTTTCTTATTTTGGTATTTTTTTTATAATATTCCAAAACAGACAGAAAGTATTTTTATGAAATTTTTGGAGTCGGTTTACTTACCGTATCACATACCTACTCCTTTTCAGGGTTCTGGAGTGTTCCGGAAGGTCTCTCTTATGTGTTCCTCTGGTGTCATATTTAAAACAATGTTAGTTTCAACATTAATAGGTGTACCTAAGATATAATGTTTAATTCTTTGTCCATTGACCACCCTCGGATTAGTGCCCTCAGAGTTGTTAATCTTGATAGCTCCGGAACGACAAACTCCTTCAATGATATATGGACCTTCCCATTTAGAGTGAAGTTTTCCAGCAAAGAATCTGAAACGAGAGTTGTACAATAGAACATACTCACCCACTTTGAATTCCCGTTTTTGAATTCTTTTGTAATGCCATCTTTTAACTTTTTTTTAAACAACTTGGCATTTTCATAAGCTTGGGTTCTCCACTCATCTAACGAGCTAATATCAAATAACCTCTTTTCACCGGCAAGTTTAAAATCATAGTTAAGTCCTTTAATTGCCCAATATGCTTTATGTTCTAATTCAAGAGGTAAATGACATGCTTTTCCATAAACCATTTTATACGGAGACATACCCATAGGATTCTTATAAGCAGTTCTATAAGCCCATAATGCATCATCAAATTTCTTAGACCAATTCTTTCTAGATCTATTAATGGTCTTTTGCATGATTAATTTGATTTCTCTATTGCTCAATTCAACTTGACCACTGGACCGAGGATGATAAGGAGATGCAATTCCATGGTTAACATCATATTTACCAAGAAGTTTACAGAAAGCGCATGAATAAAATGTGAACCACCATCAGTCATGAAATATCTAGGGACTCCAAACCTCGGGAAAATAACTCTTTAAGCATTTTAATAGAAGTGTTATGATCAGCACTACTAGTTGGAATAGCTTCTACCCACTTAGTAACCTAATCAAGAACAACTAAATTATGTGTATACCCATTAGAGGAAGGAAAAGGTCCCATATAATCAAATCCCCAAACATCATATGGTTCAATAACAAGTGAATAATTCATAGGCATTTCCTGACATCTACCAATATTACCAATTCGTTGACATTCACAAGAAAGGACAAATTTATGTGCATCCTTGAAGAGAGTAGGCCAATAAAAACCAGATTGTAATACCTTATGGGCGGTTCTATCTCCAGCATGGTGTCCTCTGTATGCCTCGGAATGACACTTCCATAGGATTTGTTCCTGTTCATGCTCAGGTGCACAATAACTAGTAATACCATCTACTCCTTTATAAAGATGCGGGTCATCCCAAAACTAATATCTTAAATCAAAGAACTTTTCTTTTGTTGGTATGTGAAACTAGGTGGTATATATTTAGCAACAATGTAATTAGCATAGTCTGCATACAATGGAGTATTACGAGAAGCATTTATAACAGCTAATTGTTCATCGGGAAAACTATCATCAATAGGCAGTGGGTCATCAAGAACATTTTCCATTCTAGACAAATTATCAGCTACGGGATTCTCAGCTCCCTTTCTATCAATAATATGCAAGTCAAATTCTTGTAGCAAAAGAACCCACCTAATCAAACCTAGGTTTAGCATCTTTCTTTTCCATAAGATATTTAATAGCAGCATGATCAGTGTGAACAATTACTTTAGAATCAACAATACAAGATCTGAATTTATCACATGCAAACACAATTGCTAAAAATTCTTTCTCAGTAGTAGCATAATTTCTTTGAGCATTATCTAGAGTTTTACTAGCATACTGGATAACATTTCATTTCTTATCAACTCTTTGTCCTAGAACAGCACCAACAACATAATCACTAGCAGCACACATAATTTCAAATGGTAAGTTCTAATCAGGTGGTTGAACAATGAGTGCAGAGATTAAGGCTTTCTTAAGTATTTCAAAGGCTTCTATGCAATCATCATAAAATACAAATGGAACATCTTTTTGCAAAAGATTAGTAAGAGGCCTAGAAATTTTAGAGAAGTCTTTAATAAATCTCCTATAGAAACCAGCATGACCAAGGAAACTTCTTATACCTTCAATATCTTTAGGGCATGGAATTTTCTCAATTGCATCATCTTTAGCTTTATCTACTTCAATACCTCGCTCAGAAATTTTATGCCCAAGGACAATACCTTCATTTACCATAAAGTGGCACTTCTCCCAATTCAATACAAGATTAGTTTCTTCACATCTCTGCAAAACTCGATCAAGGTTGCTTAAGCAATCACCGAAAGAAGTCCCATAAACGAAAAAATCATCCATGAATACCTCAACAATCTTTTCACAAAAATCAGAGAATATAGCAGTCATACATCTTTGAAAGGTAGCAGGTGCATTACATAAACCAAAAGGCATGCGTCTATAAGCATAAGTTCCAAAAGGGCAAGTAAAAGCATTTTTCTCTTGATCTTCTTTTGACACAGGTATTTGAGAAAAACCAGAATATCCATTAAGGAAACACAAGTGTGTATGCTTAGACAATATTTCTAACATTTGATGTATAAAAGGCAAGGGGTAATGATCTTTTCTAGTAGCTTTGTTTAGTTTCCTGAAATCAATTACCATCCTATAACTAGTTACGATTCTTTGTGGAATGAGTTCATTTTTATCATTAGGAACAACAGTTATACCCCCTTTCTTAGGAACACAATGAACATGACTTACCCATCTACTATCAACTATGGGATAAATTATACATGCTTCCAGAAGCTTTAATATTTTAGTTCTTACCACATCCTTCATCTTAGGGCTCAACTGCCATTGATGATCAACAACTGGCTTAGCATCGGGTTCCATATTAATCTTGTGTTGACATAGAGTGGGACTAATGCCCTTAAGATCATCAGGAGTATATCCAATAGCAGCACGGTGCTTCCTCAGAGTTTTAAGTAACCTCTTTTCTTCTTGCTCTGAAAGGTTAGCACTAATAATAACAGGATATATCTTCTTTTTTGTCAAGATAGGCATATTTCAATGTATCAGGTAATTTCTTAACTTCAAACACGGGATCACGACCTCCAAGAGTTTCAACAGGCAAATTATGTTTAAGGATAGGTGCTTGATTAAAGAATATTTCATCTATTTCATTTCTTTCATTCATATGCATATCATTTTCATGGTCTAGCAAATATTGTTCTAACGGATCAGTAGGAAGTACGGCAATAGAAACAAGACCAATAATTTCATCCTTACTAGGCAATTCTTTATCATGACGTTGCCTATGAAATTTAGAGAAATTAAACTCATGAGACACATCACCAAAATTAACACTAATTGTTTCCTTATTGCAATCAATCTTAGCATTAACTATATTCGGGAAAAATCTACCAAATATAATGGGATAAGAATCATCTTGTGGAGAACCAAGAACTAGAAAATCAGTAGGGTATTTGATCTTTCCACACAAGACTTCAACATCTCTAACAATCCCAAGCGGTGAAATAGTATCTCTATTCGCAAGCTTAATACTAACATCAATATCTTCTATCTCGGCAGGTGCAATTTCATTCATAATCTCTTGATATAAGGTAAATAGAATAGCAATCACACTAGCACCCAAATCACATAAACCATGATAACAATAATCTCCTATTTTAACAGAAACAATAGGCATGCCCACTACAGGTTTCTTCTTATCTTTATTATCAGGATTAGCAATTCTAGTAGCTTCATCACAGAAGTAAATAACATGCCATATCAATATTAGGTTCAACTTTAATTTGTTCAGAGGGTCTAGATGCTCTAATATTAATTTTTGTTAACCACAGTTGAAACTTTAGCATGTTCCTTAATCCTAACAGGAAAAGGAGGTTTCTCAATGTAAGGAGTAGGCACAACTGGATCAACATTGTAAATGATAGTTTCATCTTTAACTATAATGGGTTCCTCAATGTTTTCTTCAATAGGGCGATGATATTTAAACCACTTCTCCTTAGGGAGATCAACATGAGTAGAAAATGATTCACAAAAAGAGGCTACTATCTCAGAGTCAAGTCCATATTTATTACTAAACTTATGAAAAACATCGGTGTCCATAACAGATTTAACACAATGAAACTCAAGTTTTATACCTGACTCTTTACCTTTGTCGAGTTCCCAATCTTCAGAGTTGTTTTTAATTCTTTCCAGAAGAGCCCACTTGAATTCCATAATTTTCTTCATAAAGGAACCAGTAGAAGAAGAATCAAGCATGGATTGATCATTATGAGAAAGCCGAGCATAAAAATTTTGTAAGATAATTTCTCTTAAGAGCTCATGATTGGGGCATGTGTACATCATGTACTTAAGCCTCCCCCAAACTTGAGTGATAGTTTCTCCTTCATGAGGCCAAAAGTTATATATATAATTCCGATCATGATGAACCAGATGCATAGGATAAAACTTCTGATGAAATTCCAACTTCAATCGGTTCCTATCCCACATTCCAATATCATCACATAACCTATACCATGGCAATGCCTTTTACTCTAAAGATTAAGGGAAACCTTCTATTTAACTCCATCCTCAGATAAACTTGCAAGCTTAAATAATCCACAAACTTCATCCACATAGATTAAGTGCATATCGAGATGTATTGTTCCATCTCCTGCATAAGGATTAGCTAGCAGTTTCTCTATCAAACCCGAAGTAATCTCATAATAAATATTTTTAGTAGGTGCAGTAGGTTGAGAGGCAACTCTAATTGCTTCCGGTCAAGGTGAAGATACCCTGAACAAACCCCTCAAAGGATTACTTTCCATAGTAACAAGTGACAGTAAATTTCAGCACGTAATATAAATGTTTCCTTACCAAATTGCACTCACCAAAGGTGCTTCACTCCCCGGAAACAGCGCCAGAAAAGAGTCTTGATGACTCACAAGTATATGGGATCAATCATAGTCCTTTCAATAAGTAAAAGTGTCGAACCCAACGAGGAGCAGAAGGAAATGACAAGCGCTTTTCAGCAAGGTATTGTATGCAAGCACTAAAATTATCGGTAACAGATAGTTTGATAGCACGGTAATTTGTAACGAGCAACAAGTAGCAATTGTAACAAAGGTGCAGCAAGGTAGCCCAATACTTTTTATAGCAAAGGACAGACCGGAACTTTCTCTTATAGCAAGCAAAGCGTTCTTGACGACACACGGGAATTTCATCTAGTCACTTGCATCATGTTTGTTTGATTCGCGTTCACTACTTTAATAATTTGATATGTGGGTGGACCGGTGCTTGGGTGCTATTCTTACTTGAACAAGCCTCCCACTTATGATTAACCCCTCTCACAAGCATCAGCAACTATGAAAGAATAATTAAGATAAATCTAACCATAGCATGAAACATATGGATCCAAACCAGCCCCTTACGGAATAGCGCATAAACTAGGGTTTAAGCTTCTGTCACTATAGCAACCCATCATCTAATTACTACTCCACAATGCCTTCCCTTAGGCCCAAATATGGTGAAGTGTCATGTAGTCAACATTCCCATGACACAACTAAAGGAAGCAACAACATACATATCATCAAAATATCGAACAAAAACCAAATTCACATGATTACTTATGACAAGACTTCTCCCATGTCCTCAAGAACAAAAGTAACTACTCACAAATCATATTCGTGTTCAAGATCATAGGGGTATTGAATAGCATCAAGGATCTGAACATATAATCTTCCACCAAATAAACTAGCTAGCGTCAACTACAAGATGTAATCAATAGTACTAGCAACCCACAGGTACCAATCTGAGATTTTGAGACAAAGATTGAATACAAGAGATGAACTAGGGTTTGAGATGAGATGGTGCTGGTGAAGATGTTGATGAAGATTAGTCCTCCCATGATGAGAGGATCATTGGTGATGTCAATGGCTTTGATTTCCCCCTCCCGGAGGGAAGTATCCCCGGCGGAATCGCTACGCTGGAGAGCAAAAGTGCTCCTGTCAGGTTCCGCCTCGAGACGGCGGCGCTTCATCCCGAAAGTCTTATCTCTATTTTTTTCTAGGGCAAGTGGCATCATTGATACATCTCCGTCATATCACTTTTGCTCTTGTTTTGGACTCTAATTTGCATGATTTGAATGAAACTAACCCGGACTGACGCTGTTTTCAGCAGAACTACCATGGTGTTGTTTTTTGTGCAGAAATAAAAGTTCTTGGAATTGGACAAAACTTTTTGGAGAATTATTTTGGAATATATAATAATTTCTGGAACCAAGACCCACTGGAGGGGGGCCCCAGCTGCCCACAAGGCACCAGGGCGCGCCACCCCCCTCTGGCGCGCCCTGGTGGGTAGTGGGGCCCACGAGGCTCCGCTGACCCTAATCCCGACTCTATAAATTCCTATTTTCAGAGAAAAAATAAGAGACAAAGTTTCATCGCGTTTCACGATATGGAGCCGCCGCCACCTCGTATTCTTCATCGGGAGGCCAGATCTGGAGCCCGTTCGGGGCTCCGGAGAGGGGAATCTTCGGTCTTCGTCATCATCAACCCTCCTTCATCACCAATTCCATGATGCTCCCCACCGGGACTGAGTAATTCCTTCATAGGCTTGCTGGACGGTGAGGGGTTGGATGGGATTCATCATGTAATTGAGTTAGTTTTGTTAGGGCTTGATCCCTAGTATCCACTATGTTCTCATATTGATGTTGCTATGACTTTGCTATGCTTAATGCTTGTCACTAGGGCCCGAGTGCCATGATTTCAGATCTGAACCATATATGTTTTCACCATTATATCTATGTTCTTGATCCGATCTTGCAAGTTATATGCACCTGCTACGTGTTAATCTGTAAACCCCAGGGTAACAGTTATTGGGATACTTTCCGGTGATGACCGTAGTTTGAGGAGTTCATGTATTCACTATGTGTTAATGCTTTGTTCTGGTTCTCTATTAAAAGGAGGCCTTAATATCCCTTAGTTTCCTTAAGGACCCCGCTGCCAAGGGAGGGTAGGACAAAAGATGTCATGCAAGTTCTTTTCCATAAGCACGTATGACAATTTACGGAATACATGCCTACATTATATTTATGAACTGGAGCTAGTTCTGTGTCGCCCTAGGTTCTGACTGTTATATGATGAATATCATCCAACGAAATCACCGATCCAATGCTTACGAGTTTTCCACATATTGTTCTTGCTAAGTTACTATTGTTGCTGCTACTGATACAACTGCTACAAAATTATTGCTATCATTGTTACCGTTGCTACAATTGTTACCACTGCTATCAAAATTATCATATACTGTGCTACTAATCACTTTGCTACAAATATTTAATCTCCAGGTGTGGTTGAATTGACAACTCAACTTCTAATACTTAAAAATATTCTTTGGCTCCCCTTGTGTTGAATCAATAAATTTGGGTTGAATACTCTACCCTCAAAAACTATTGCGATCCCCTATACTTGTGGGTTATCAAGACCTTTTTCTGGCGCCGTTGCCGAGGAGCATAGCTATATTTGTTGAGTCAGTTGGGATTTATATCTATTTATCACTATAAAGAATCTTAAGGATGACAAAACCAAGATCATTCCCTCTAAGACGAGGGGAGGTAAGGAACTGCCATCTAGCTCTGCACTTGATTCACCTTATGTTTTAAGTAAGCTTGCAACACCACCACCTGCTATTAATCATGATATGTGGCAAGTAATTGATGATGCCACTTCTGCCATGCATGATGCTAGGAATGATGCTATTGATGATGCTAGTACTTTGCTTGATAATACAACGCCATTAGGTGAATTTCTTGATGAACAAATTGCTAAAGCTAAATAAAATGAAATTACTGAAATTGATGAAGTCTTTGAAACTGAAAATTATGATTCACCTATTGGGACTAGTGCTCCTAGATATGAATTGCCTAAAATACCAGAGGGTTATGTTATTGATGGAGAGGTAGCTAGAGACTTTCTTGCTTGTAAGGATAGAGATGATCTTAAGAAACTACTAGTCAAGTTGAAAGAAAAATCTTTGAATGCTAGAAAGAAATATGATCCTAAGTTTGCTACTTCACCTATCATTATTACTGATAAGGATTATGAATTCTCTATCGACCTAGAGTTGATTACTCTGGTTGAATCTGATCCTTTCCATGGTTATGAAACTGAAACTGTTGTGGCACATCTTACTAAATTAAATGATATAGCCACCCTATATGCTCATGAGGAAAAAATTTGTTACTACTATATTCTTAAGTTATTTCCTTTCTCTTTAAAGGGTGATGCTAAGACTTGGTATAATACTCTTGCTCCTGGCTGTGTGCATAGTCCCCAGGATATGATTTATTATTTCTCTGGAAAATATTTTCCTTCTCATAAGAAACAAGTTGCCTTACAGGAAATATTTAACTTTGTGCAAATTGAAGAAGAGAGTCTCCCATGTGACACCCCCAGCTCAATCATGCACTAATCATACACACAAATGCACACGATCAAGCCTAAGGACTCACTTGAAGATATCACAACACAACTCTAAAACATAAAAGTCATACAAGCTTTATATTACAAGCCAGGGGCCTCGAGGGCTCGAATACATAAGCTCGCTTACAAGCGTCAGCGGAAGCATCAGATATCTGAGTATAGATATAAAAGATAAAACAGATAAGCCTTTAGAAAGGCGGTGCAAAACAAAAGCTACGATCGAAAAGGCGCAAGCCTCCTGCCTGGGACCCTCCGAACCTACTCTTGGTCGTCGACAAGCTCGTAGCAGTAACCACCCTCGGGGTGGTAGTAGCAGTCGTCGGCGGGGGCAGCTGGCTCCGAGGCTCTGTCATCTGGTTGCATCAAACGGGTATGTGGAAAAAGAGGAAGCAAAGCAACTGTGAGTACTCATCCGAAGTACTCAGCAAGCAAGGATCTACACTACATATGCAACATTATCAAAGGAAGGCTGTATATGTGGACTGGGCTGCAGCAATGCCAGAATAGAGAGAAGGCCTAGTCCTATCGAAGACTAGCATCTTCAACGGTCTTGCAGCATTAGAAGAGTGTAGATTAGTACAGTATAAAGTAGTAGTAGCATTAAGTAACAACCTCGGCCAGAGATCCTTTCTCGACTCCCTGCGAGAAAGCAATCCCAGAGCCATACTATCCATTTCTCAACTCATCATTATGTTCTAGTTGTATCGATCGGGATACAACTCTGAGCGTCCATTACCGAGGATCCGGCTATGCATAGATTAGTTCTTCCCTGCAGGGGTGCACCAACTTACCCACCACGCTCGCTTAACTCCGGCCGGACACACTTTTCTGGGTCATGCCCGGCCTCGGCCAAATGACACTCTGTTATAGCCATTTCTGTACATTCAATGTACTCTACGGATAGAGGAATACATAAAGTTGAACATAATAAAATGAGAAATTGAAAGATTTCGTTGAAATTGTTCGTTTGGAAATTTCCCGAAAAGCTAATTATAGGTTCTTCTCTCCATCGGAACAATAGGGCCGTTATGCTTATTACTAAACTTGTTGAAGAGATGAAATAGAACCAAGGTCTATCTTTTTGATCAGAGGTTGAATCGATCATCAGAAGAAGAATTAGGCCAAAAATTAGGATACATTCTGGGAAAATGAAACTTCCATTGAAGAGAAGCAAATGAAACGCTTTCATTAACCTTAATGAATAACTAATGATTTCTCTTCTTTTAGTCACCCTTTTTCTCATTAATAACAAAACGAATTATTCCGATATATAAAATATTAATTCCAATGGCTTTTGCTATAGTAACCTTCCCAACCACGATTTTTTATTCCACTCCGTTCAGTTATTTCTATACGAAATAACAAATTCATTCTAATAATACTAAAAAAAATAGTGGGTTCCATCGTTTCTATGGTTCCCTTTTAAACGGTGAGGCCCTCTCTATACACCGGAGCCCTTTCTTTCATCAAAAGGTATTGCGAACTTGTATAGTTCACATTCTTTGGCTCTGGAACTTTTCTGGAACGAATCCACTTTTCTAGGAAGATGGAACATTTTGGGATAATGTACCCTGGTTTTTCTCGGAAAACCCTATGGTTCTTTATGGATCCTCTCACCGCAACCCTACCTAGAGCTCAGCAGAGAGGTCCCCGTCGGTCTATATCCTAAGCGCTGAAGGGTCTTGGGCCATCGCCCTGTGCACTCCGGGTCGTTGCGTGCAGGGGGAAGCCAGGCACCAGGAGGGCGCCGGTCCGTCCTGGCCGTGATGCTGAACTGGACGTCTGACAGAGCTTTCGGCTGATGCTACGATGCAGAGTGCCCATAACTTTTCTCGCGTGATGGTTAGTGCTATCGGGCCAGAGGCCCACTTGGATCATATATCCAAATCGCTAGTGTTTTGGTAGTGCGGTAACAAGCAGAGTCTCACGATCGATGTGACCCCGTCACCCCGTCTCGAGGACTTGCGGCAAGGGCTAAGAATGCCCGGCCACACCTCGTATTTATCTCTCAAGTACCCTTCAGGTCAACCCGTCTCCACATCTCTCGCATCACATGCTCGCGCGGGTACCCCTCAGGGCTGACCCGACTTTATCATGGTTCATGATTAAAGTCATAGTAACTGTGTGTCCAAACACCAGGGGAAAACTGAGGAATCACCCTCGACGGATTCCACCTGACGTAGTCGTCAAGGTGAACTTAGGAGGAACCACCCTCGAGGTTCACAACTGAGGTGTTGCACAACGGCGTCGTTATCGGGAGTGGTGAAGGAGGAATCACCCTCGAGAACCATGACCGAATAGCTACTCTACAGAGTTAACATCAGAAGTGCTAAATGAGGTATCACCCTCGGCACTCGATAGTAACGCTGTAGTGTCGTACAACTAAGGGGGTGATGTGCGGTGCCGGGGCCTGGTTGTCGATCACGTTGATTGAGTCATCTGATAATCCAGCGGGGCAACTGGGTCAAGGTGGGGTCTCTGGTGGGTCTCTAACCAACCTATACTAAGCAGTTTAGGATAAGCGGGTAAGGTATCAATAGCAGGTTACAATAACCAGGCTATGCATCAGAATAGGATAACTCAAAGCAGTAGAAAATTCTAATGCAAGCAGGAGGGAGAAAGAATAGGCGATATAGGCATGTTCAAAGGGGGGGTGCTTGCCTGGTTGCTCGGCGGCAAAGGCAAGGTCGTCAGCAGTGTAGCCGGTCTCCGGAGCTGCGTCGGTCTCGGGGTCTATCGAAAGAGGAGGGGGAAGAAACAATAAATAAAGGCAGACAAAAGCAATCACAGAAGCATGGCATGGCAGCATGTTATTTGAGAGGTGCCCTAATGCAGTACTACGCAAGTAGTGGGAGCGGGAAATTATTCGGGAGTGTTCTCCCAGCTCCGGGTGATTATCGGACAAATGAAACGGAGGGAAAGTTCCATGTTCATCATGCTAGAGGCATGTGACAGGTATGAGGAGGGCATATTCGGATTCGTCTCGTCGTTCCGATCAAGTTTCATGTACAAAGTTTTTTGATCCGAGCTACGGTTTAATTTTTAAGATTTTCTAAAGTTTTAATCAATATTCTGGAATTACATAAATTAACTGAATTTCAGAAAAGGAATATGATGTCAGCATTGCGTGGGGATGATGTCAGCAGTCAACAGACTCGCTGACCAGAGTCAAACTGACATGTGGGACCCCACTGTCATAGACTCAGTCTTAATCCAGTGTTTAAATTTAAACTTAACTAATTAAACAGAGGGGGCCCACATGTCATAGGGTGTTTAGCTAACAATTTAATTTAATTAAGATAATTAAGCATCAGATTTAATTAGAGGGGGGAATGGCCCACCTGTCAGCATAGTTGACTAAGTCAACTGGTCAACAGGGGCCCCTGGGCCCACTGGTCAGCGACCTAGTGGGGTGGCCCCGGGGTGCCATGTAGGCGGCCACTGGAGAGAGCTCCGGCGAGCCACTTCCGCGGTGGTCCATCGCCGGAGTTGACCGAAAATCGCCCACAAGGGGCCGTTCAGCCCTCGCGTAGGCTCGTTCGAACAAGCGTCGAGCCGTGCATCAAACGGTGCCGGTGGGAGGGCTCGGGGGCGGACGGAGCATCGCCGGCGATGAGCAAGGTGGCAGTGGCGTTCGGTGGCGCAAGGAGAAGTGGGCTGCGGGGGTTCTTTCGGCGTGGAACCTGGTGCATTCGAATGTGGGCATCGCACCGCGTCGAGCGGCGGCAACGGCGGCCATTGAAACGGCCCGCAGCGTCGACTGCGATGTCGACCGACGACGGCCGGAGCTTGAGCGCGCGGGGAAGCTATCTACGGCGCACGGGGAGGAGAAGGGAGAGGCCAGGGGGTTTTGGAGCTAACCGAGGGGGCTCAAGTAGGCCTGGCGGTGGGTTTAGTAGTGCAGGGGGGGCCGGCGTCGACGGAACTTGCCGGAGATGCCGAAGGGAAGCGGCGGCTCGATTCCGATGAAAAAGGCGTCCTTGGCTCGGGCTCGTTGGCATAGTCGAAGCAGCAGTCGCCGGCGAGCCTCCTGGACAGGGTCCTAGGCGACGAGGAGCACGGTGATCGTGAGCTTCACGGTGCCGCGGTCATGGCGGTGCTCGGTGAGGTTGGGGAAAGGGGATCTGGCGCCGCGAGGGGAAAGAGGAGTGGGGCTAGGGTTTCGGGGAAGGGCGAGAGGGCCTCGGGGAGCACTTAATGGCGTCGAGGAGCTGCGGGATCAACGACACAGCGACGATCCGCGCTTGGGCGCATGCGCTAGGTGACACCTGCCCGAGGAGGAGGACGACTGGCTGGTGGGCTGGGCCTATACTGTTTGAACTTAGGCCTAGTGGCACAGTAGCAATTAGGCCTTTTTCTATTTCTTATTTTCTGTTTTATTTTTAGAGACAGTTTTGCAATAATTTGAGCCATCAAATGACCTAGTAAAAATGTGAAACTTGGTCACATAAATAATATGGTATATTCCACATTGCCATAGAAAGTTTGGGAAATTTTGGAATCCTTTGGCATTTTTCAAAAATGAATTTAGGCATTTATAGTGCTGTTTTTGGCACTGATTTAAATGCTGAGGCCCATTTCAGGTTGATGGTGATGTTGTTTTCCTTAACACCATTTGTTTTGGAATATTTGCTAGAAGGTGAACATTTTGCCAGCAACTTTATTTTGCACTTGAAGTTTGAATTAGTTTTAGAGAAGAGTTTGAGTTTGGAGTGATTAACCACTGTGATCATGTAATGTAAATAAAGATGACTTGGCAGAATTAACACAAATTCACAGTGCTTATTACATAGAAGTGTTACAATTCTCCTCCTCTAAAAGAAATTCTCGTCCCAAGAATTCAGGAGGTAGAAGGAAAGAGGTCGGGGTATTCTTCCCCAAGATGATCCTCGCGTTCCCAAGTGGCTTCATCTTCAGTATGATTTGACCACTGCACTTTGAGGAACTTGGTGGTCTTCCGACGGGTTCGACGTTCTGTTTCATCGAGAATGCGGATCGGATGCTCCTTATAAGAAAGATCATCTTGCAATTCAAGCATCTCGTGATCCACTGCTCTGTGCGGAGATTCCTTGAAGCAACGACGAAGTTGCGACACATGGAAGACATCGTGGATATGAGAGAATTGCGGCGGCAACTCCAATTTATACACCACCTGACCACGTCTAGCAAGAATGCGAAAAGTACCAATGTAGCATGGAGCTAACTTGCCCTTGATTCCGAAACGGTGAGTGCCCTTCATAGAAGTTACACGAAGATAAGCTTGATCACCCGGTTGATAAGTCAAACCCCATCGCTTGCGATCATAATTGCTCTTCTGGCGGTCCTGAGCCGCCTTGAGATTTTCCCGGACAATACGGACTTGCTCTTCTGCGTGTTGGATAATATCCGGTCCCACGAGCGGTCGTTCCCTAGTTTCTGACCAATTCAGAGGGGTTCGACACTTACGTCCATAAAGTACTTCAAAGGGAGCCATTTTCAAGCTGGCTTGATAGCTGTTGTTATAAGAGAACTCAGCATACGGGAGAGATTCTTCCCACTTCTTGCTGAAAGATATAACACAAGCCCGAAACATGTCTTCAAGCACTTGATTGACTCGCTCGACTTTGCCTTGGGACTGGGGGTGATAAGATGAACTCCAGGTAATATGAGTTCCCATAGCTTCTTGGAAACTTTCCCAGAATTTGGAGGTGAAAAGCCCGCCACGGTCTGAACTGATCTCCTTCAGAATACCGTGGAGTGAAACAATTCTGGAGATATACAACTCTGCTAACTAACTAGCAGTGATAGTCTCCTTGACAGGCAGAAAGTGTGCAACTTTAGAGAAGTTGGTCGACGACGACAAGAATAGCATCGTGACCCTTCTGTGACTTGGGAAGGCCAGTAATGAAATCCATCTGAACCTTATCCCATTTCCATAGAGGAATAGGAAGGGGTTGTAGAATTCCAGCAGGCTTCTGATGTTCTGCTTTAACGTGACGACACACATCACATTCAGCAACATATCGAGCAATATCCTGCTTCATTCTAGACCACCAGTACCTTTGACAGAGGTCACGATACATCTTGGTGCTACCCGGATGAATAGACAATGGTGTGTCATGTACCTCCTTCATGACCTTGTCAGTCATAAGTTCGAAGCGAGGTACGACAATGCGGTCTCTGAAATACAAGGTTCCATCTTCAGACAACGAGAAATCCCTGTACTTTTCAAGGTGAAGATCTTTCTTCATCAGATCAATTTCAGCATCTTTAGCTTGCGCACTCTTAATAGCCTTCTCAAGGTCTGGTTCAACAACCATGGTATTTAGGTATCCTTGAGGAACTATCTCGAGATTTAGCTTTCGAAGCTCTTCATACAGTAGTGGTTGCTGTAGCTGGACTTCAAGTTCACAACAGTAGGATTTACGGCTCAAAGCATCAACCATTACATTAGCCTTGCCAGGGGTATAAGAAATACCCAAATCATAGTCCGTAATGGTCTCCATCCATCTTTGCTGACAGAGGTTCAGAGATGGCTGAGTGAACAGGTACTTCAGGCTTTTATGATCCGTGTAGATCTCGCAACGATTACCGAGGAGGTAATGTCACCACAACTTCAATGCATAGATGACAACAGCTAGTTCTAGATCATGTACCGGATAATTCTCTTCATGCGGGCGCAACTGTCGAGAGCCATAAGCAATCACTTTATGCTCTTGCATTAGGACACAGCCTAATCCTTCACGGGATGCGTCACAATAAATCACAAAATCTTTGCGAGAATCTGGAGGAGCAAGTACTGGGGCAGATGTCAGCTTGTCTTTGAGTGTTTGAAAACTTTCCTGACATTTCTCTGTCCACTCAAACTTAACGCCTTTGTGAAGCAGATCAGTCAAAGGCTTAGCAATCTTTGAGAAATTTTTGACAAAGCGACGGCAATAGCTTGCAAGGCCGAGAAAACTTCTGACTTGCTTGACATTCTTCGATGGAGTCCATTCAAGAATAGCCTGAACTCGTTCTGGGCTAACAGCAATGCCATCTTTGGAGATCACGTGGCCGAGATATGTCACTTCAGACAACCAGAATTCACATTTAGAATACTTGGCATATAGTTGATGTTCACGCAGCTTTTCTAGTACCGGCCGAAGATGTTCGGCATGTTCTTCTTCATTCTTGGAATATATAAGAATATCATCCAAGTAAACCACGACGAATTTGTCAAGGTAATCCATGAAGATATAATTCATCAGGCGGGAGAACATAGCTGGAGCATTTGTTAAGCCAAATGACATCACAGTGTATTCATAAGAGCCATAACGAGTAACAAAGGCAGTCTTCGGAATATCCTCTTCGCGGACACGGATCTGATGATAACCCAACCTCAAGTCAAGTTTCGAGAACACAGAGGACCCAACAAGCTGATCATAAAGATCATTGATCCGGGGCAGTGGGTATTTGTTCTGGATTGTGGCTTGGTTAATGGGCCGATAATCCTGAACCAATCGGTTAGTTCCATCCTTCTTCTTAACGAAGAGTGAAGGTTCTCCCCAAGCAGAGGAACTGGGGCGAATGAAACCCTTCTTAAGTGACTTGTCAATTTCTTCCTTAAGCTCAAGAAGGTGGTGCGGAGGCATCTTATAAGGACGCTTCGCAATAGGAGTTGTGCCTGGTTTCAAGTCGATGACAAACTCGACAGCTCTAACAGGGGGTATTCCTGGAAGCTCTTCTGGAAAGACACCTTGAAAATCACGAACAACGGGAACGTTCTCGATGCCTTCAAGAGGTGAAGCATTCAATGCATTCAGAACATATATCTGATTCTCGGCATTCTGAACTGTTCGAGCTGAGTATTTGACTGTCTGGCCAGAAGGATGGGTAAGTTGGACTTTCTTAGCGGCACAGTCAATCAAAGCATTGTGGGCGGTCAACCAGTCCATACCGAGAATGATGTCTATGTCGGAAGGTCCAAGAACAATAAGGAAGCAGAGAACATCAACCCTTCAATTCTGATCTGATTGTTGTGACTTACCATCTTGGTTTGCCACCTGGAACGGGGAGTGCTAATCTCTAATGGGGTGGGCAACAGCTCTAGAGGTAGTTCATGCCGCTGAGCAAATTGTTGAGACACAAAGGAATGTGATGCCCCGGAATCAAAGAGAACAGAAGCTGCAACTGAATTAACTGGCAGAGTTCCCATCACGATTCTAGGGGACTCACGAGCTTCTCCCATTTTGACGTGAGTGATCTGGCCTCAGACCATAGCAGACATCCTGGCCTTACGATTTCTGCAACGATGGGTTCGATGGCCCTTCGTACGACCATCAGGAGGCCGCGATACATTCTAAGACGGATCCCGGCGACAATTGATAGTAAGGTGTACTAGCTGTCCACACTTGTGGCATAAGCCATCATTATGGAAAGGAGCCACAACATTGGACTATCCACTCTGAATCATTAGCTGTCTCGGCGGCGGAGGCAGACGAGGTGCAACATAAGACGGCCTTGGCATTGGAGCAGGTCGCTGATGAACATTTTGTGGGATGCAGACTTGACGTTTCCGAGCAGGCTGACTCGAAGACGAGCCGACATCTTGAGTACGCTTGAGCGACTCCTGGTATTTAGTCAGAGCAGTTTCAATTCGGAAAGATTAGCTGACAAGCGTTGCGAAGTCTGTGCAATCATGGACAGCAAGTGCAAGGTTTATATCAGTACGCAGTCCTTCACGGAATTTCTCCTACTTGCGTGCGTCAGTGCAAACGTCATCTTCTGCATAGCGGGATAATTCAAGGAATTTCCTCTGATATTCATCCACAGTCATTGTTCCCTGGGTGAGTTTGCGGAATTCCTGCTTCTTCTGGTCCTTCAGACCTTAAGGAATGTACCATGCAAGAAAGGCTGACTGAAATTCCTGCCAAGTGGTTGCCGTTTTAGCAGGCAACATACCCTTGTGACTTTCCCACCATTGAGCAGCTGAACCCCTCAGGTGATACGTCGCATAGGTGACATAACTGTCAGGGATAACATTAGCGAACTTCATCTGGAAGGCAATGTCACGGAGCCAATCATCAGCATCCATTGGATCAGTCGAGCTGCGAAAAGTGGATGGATTGAGGCGCATGAATTCTGGCAGAGTTATAGGAGCAGACTGTTGCTGAGCATTCTGAGTTGGGAACTGAGCCATTACTTTGGTCATAAACTGATGGTTCAGTTCAAACTGCTGCATTATTGCGGCAATATAAGGTGGAGGTGGAGGATCGTCAGCCATCCTGCCAAATCAACAGGGGCAGTTTAGCAAGAAAAATTGCATGTGTAAGAGGTCAATCACGATGTAACATGAGTAATGAACAAGGAGGGCATCAGGTACATATTAGCAGTCATTAAAGACATAAAAAACTATGCACGGAGTTGGACACAAACGGCGGTAGGAGTTCGGAAACGCACGCTACTAGACAAACTAGGCGGCGCGTAGGCACACGGTGAGGATTACAACAACGTGACATAGCAAAGGCTACATCACGTCGGAGAAAACTACCGGGGCGAGGAATCTGCAAGTGACAATACAGGGTGCCCTCGATAAAAGAACCCTGTAAGCAGAACCTGGCCCACAATCTTGAAGAAAAGGGGGGGGGGATTTCAGAACTCCGGGTGGATGTGATCACGAGAACCTAATGTTGGAGTTAGTAAAACCATTTAACCTGAATAGTAGAGAGATCAAGAGTCCCAGAGTAAAGACGGGGAATAAAAGATCCTAATACCACCCATTCGGCGGCGTGGGCCCATAAGTCACACAGCCAAGTTAGTAAAATAGTTTTGGACCACTAGACTCAACTTCGGCCAAGGAGTTGGATAGGGGGGTTACTACAGGCAGTCAGCTCTGATACCAACCTGTGACGCCCCCGGCTCAATCATGCACTAATCATATACACAAATGCACACGATCAAGCCCAAGGACTCACTTGAAGATATCACAACACAACTCTAAAACATAAATAAAGTCATACAAGCTTTATATTACAAGCCAGGGGCCTCGAGGGCTTGAATACATAAGCTCGCTTACAAGCGTCAGCGGAAGCATCAGATATCTGAGTACAGATATAAAAGATAAAATAGATAAGCCTTTAGAAAGGCGATGCAAAACAAAAGCTACGATCAAAAAGGCGCAAGCCTCCTGCTTGGGACCCTCCGAACCTACTCCTGGTTGTCGACAAGCTCATAGCAGTAACCACCCTCGGGGTGGTAGTAGTAGTCGTCGGCGGGGGCAGCTGGCTCCGAGGCTCTGTCCTCTGGTTGCATCAAACGGGTATGGGGAAAAAGAGGAAGCAAAGCAACCGTGAGTACTCATCCGAAGTACTCAGCAAGCAAGGATCTACACTACATATGCAACATTATCAAAGGAAGGCTGTATATGTGGACTGGGCTGCAGCAATGCCAGAATAGAGAGAAGGCCTAGTCCTATCGAAGACTAGCATCTTCAGCGGTCTTGCAGCATTAGAAGAGTGTAGATTAGTATAGTATAAAGTAGTAGTAGCATTAAGTAACAACCTCGGCCAGAGATCCTTTCTCGACTCCCTGCGAGAAAGCAATCCCAGAGCCATACTATCCATTTCTCAACTCATCATTATGTTCTAGTTGTATCGATCGGGATACAACTCCGAGCGTCCGTTACCGAGGATCCGGCTATGCATAGATTAGTTCTTCCCTGCAGGGGTGCACCAACTTACCCACCACGCTCGCTTAACTCCGGCCGGACACACTTTTCTGGGTCATGCCTGGCCTCAGCCAAATGACACACCGCAACCCTACCTAGAGCTTAGCAGAGAGGTCCCCGTCGGTCTATATCCTAAGCGCTCAGGGGTCTTGGGCCATCACCCTGTGCACTCCGGGTCGTTGCGTGCAGGGGCAAGCCAGGCACCAGGAGGGCGCCGGTCCGTCCCGGCCGCGATGCTAAACTGGACGTCTGACAGAGCTTTCGGCTAATGCTATGATGCAGAGTGCCCATAACTTTTCCCGCGTGATGGTTAGTGCTATTGGGCCAGAGGCCCACTCGGATCATATATCCAAATCGCTAGTGATTTGGTAGTGCGGTAACGAGAAGAGACTCACGATCGATGTGACCCCGTCGCCCTGTCTCGAGGACTTGCGGCAAGGGCTAAGAATGCCCGGCCACGCCTCGTATTTATCTCTCGGGTACCCTCCAGGTCAACCCGTCTCCACGTCTCTCGCATCACATGCTCGCGCGGGTACCCCTCAGGGCTGACCCGACTTTATCATGGTTCATGGTTAAAGTCATAGTAACTGTGTGTCCAAACACCAGGGGAAAACTGAGGAATCACCCTCGACGGATTCCACCTGACGTAGTCGTCAAGGTGAACTTAGGAGGAACCACCCTCGAGGTTCACAACTAAGGTGTTGCACGATGGCGTCGTTATCGGGAGTGGTGAAGGAGGAATCACCCTCGAGAACCACGACCGAATAGCTACTCTACAGAGTTAACATCAGAAGTGCTAAACGAGGTATCACCCTGGCACTCGATAGTAATGCTGCAGTGTCGTACAAGTAAGGGGGTGATGTGCGGTGCCAGGGCCTGGTTGTCGATCACGTTGATCGAGTCATCTGATAATCCAGAGGGGCAACTGGGTCAAGGTGGGGTCTCTGGTAGGTCTCTAACCAGCCTATACTAAGCAGTTTAGGATAAGCAGGTAAGGTATCAATAGCAGGTTACAATAAATAGGCTATGCATCAGAATAGGATAACTCAAAGCAGTAGCAAATTCTAATGCAAGCAGGAGGGAGAAAGAATAGGTGATATAGGCATGTTCAAAGGGGGGGTGCTTGCCTGGTTGCTCGGCGCAAAGGCAAGGTCGTCAGCAGTGTAGCCGGTCTGCGGAGCTGCGCCGGTCTCGGGGTCTATTGAAAGAGGAGGGGGAAGAAACAATAAATAAAGGCAGACAAAAGCAATCACAGAAGCATGGCATGGCAGCACGTTATTCGATAGGTGCCCTAATGCAGTACTACGCAAGTTAGTCGGAGCGGGAAATTATCCGGTAGTGTTCTCCCAGCTCCGGGTGATTATCGGACAGATGAAATGGAGGGGAAAGTTCCATGTTCATCGTGCTAGATGCATGTGGCAGGTATGAGGAGGGCATATTCGGATTCGTCTCGTCGTTCTGATCAACTTTCATGACAAAGTTTTTCGATCCGAGCTACGGTTTAATTTCTAAGATTTTCTAAAGTTTTAATCAATATTCTGGAATTACATAAATTAACTGAATTCCAGAAAAGGAATATGACATCAGCATTGTGTGGGGATGATGTCAGCAGTCAACAATATCGCTGACCAGAGTCAAACTGACATGTGGGACCCCACTGTCATAGACTCAGTCTTAATCCAGTGTTTAAATTTAAACTTAACTAATTAAACAGAGGGGGGGCCCACATGTCATAGGGTGTTTAGCTAACAATTTAATTTAATTAAGATAATTAAGCATCATATTTATTTAGAGGGGGGGATGGCCCACCTGTCAGCATAGTTGACTAAGTCAACTGGTCAACAGGGGCCCCTGGGCCCACTGGTCAGCAACCCAGTGGGGTGGCCCCGGGGTGCCACATAGGCGGCCACCGGAGAGAGCTCCGGCGAGCCACTTCCCCGGTGGTCCATCGCCGAAGTTGACCAGAAATCACCCACAAGGGGCCATTCGGCCCTCGCGTAGGCTCGTTCGAACGAGCGTCGAGCCGTGCATCGAACGGTGCCGGTGGGAGGGCTCGGGGGTGGACGGAGCAACGCCGGCGACGAGCAAGGCGGCGCAGGCGTTCGGTGGCGCAAGGAGAAGTGGGCTGCGGGGGTTCTTTCGGCGCGGAACCTGGTGCATTCGAACATGGGCATTGCACCGCATCGAGCGGCGGCAACGGCGGCCGTTGAAACAGCCCGCAGCGTCGACTGCAACGTCGGCCGGAGCTTGAGCGCGCGGGGGAGCGATCTACGGCGCACGGGGAGGAGAAGGGAGAGGCCAGGGGGTTTTGGAGCTCACCGAGGGGGCTCAAGTAGGCCCGGCGGTGGGTTTAGTAGAGCAGGGGGGCCGGCATCGACGGAACTTGCCGGAGATGCCGAAGGGAAGCGGCGGCTCGATTCCGACGAAAAAGGCGTCCTTGGCTCGGGCTCGTTGGCATAGTCGAAGCAGCAGTCGCCGGCGAGCCTCCTAGACAGGGTCCTAGGCGACGAGGAGCACGATGGTCGTGAGCTTCACGGTGCCGCGGTCATGGCGGCGCTCGGTGAGGTTGGGGAAAGGGGATCTGGCGCCGCGAGGGGAAAAAGGAGTGGGGCTAGGGTTTCGGGGGAGGGCGAGAGGGCCTCGGGGACCACTTAACGGCGTCGGGGAGCCGCGGGATCAACGACACGGCGACGATCCGCGCTCGGGCGCGCGCGCTAGGTGACACCTGCCCGAGGAGGAGGACGACCGGCTGGTGGGCTGGGCCTATACTGTTTGAACTTAGGCCTAGTGGCACAGTAGCAATTAGGCCTTTTTCTATTTCTTATTTTTTGTTTTATTTTCAGAGATAGTTTTGCAATAATTTGAGCCATGAAATGACCTAGTAAAAATATGAAACTTGGTCACATAAATACTATGGTATATTCCACATTGCCACAGAAAGTTTGGGAAATTTTGGAATCCTTTGGCAATTTTCAAAAATGAATTTAGGCATTTATAGTGCTGTTTTTGGCACTGATTTAAATGCTGAGGCCCATTTCAGGTTGATTGTGATGTTGTTTTCCTTAACACCATTTGTTTTGGAATATTTGCTAGAAGGTGAACATTTTTCCAGCAACTTTTGGGCAACTTTATTTTGCATTTGAAGTTTGAATTGGTTTCAGAGAAGAGTTTGAGTTTGGAGTGATTAACCACTGTGATCATGCAATGTAAATAAAGATGACTTGGCAGAATTAACACAAAGTCACAGTGCTTATTACACAGGGGTGTTACATCCCACAAGCTTGGGGGAGGCTTCTCCAATTACTTAATGCTTTGCCTGATCATCCTCTTAAGAAAAATGAAATGATTGATATCTTCTATAATGGACTAACCGATGCTTCTAGGGACTTCCTAGATAGTTGTGCTGGTTGTGTTTTCAGGGAACAAACTGTTGAACAAGCTGAGGAATTATTGAATAATGTATTGAAGAATTATGATGATTGGACACTTCCTGAACCACCTCCTAAACCCACTCCGAAGAAGAGGGGTATATTATTTCTCAGTCCTGAAGATATGCAAGAGGCAAAGAAATGTATGACGGAAAAAGGTATAAAAGCTAAAGATGTTAAGAATTTACCACCTATTGAGGAAATATATGGTCTTGACACACCACCACCCCAGGTGGTAGAGGTAAATTCTTTATTAAAGTTTGATGAAGGTGATATTCCTTATAATAAACATCCTAGTCAATGCTTACATGAATTTGACAACTACATTAGAAAACAAGATCACTTCAATGCAAATGTTATGAAACAATTGAAACAAAATTCTGATATGATTGCTCGCTTGAGTGACTTGTTATTTGGAATTACAAATGATGTTAGAGGTGTAGTAAAACATGCTTCTATGGTTCGAACTCAGTTAGGACAAGTTGCTAAATCTCAAAGTGAGCTGCTTAATGAAATGAACAATAATATGAATGATTATGTTGTTAGAGTAGGAACTAGAGGAGGTAAAATGACTCAGGATCCACTTTATCCTGAAGGTCACCCTAAAAGAATTGACAAGACTCCCAAAGAATTAATACTGATGCACCTAGTTCTTGTAAAAAGAAAAAGAAGAAGAAAAATGATAGGACTTTGCATACCTCTAGTGAACCTGAAATAGAAAAACCTTCTGAGGATAATAATGATGCCTCTATTTCTGATGCTGAAACACAATCTGGTAATGAACATTCATCTAGTGATAATGATAATGATAATGATGATGTGCATGAAGACACCCAATCAGACAATGATAAAAAACCAGATAATGATGTTGAAACTGAACCTGCTGTTGATCTAGATAACCCACAACCTAAAAATAAACGTTATGATAAAAGAGACTTTGTTGCTAGAAAACATGGTAAAGAAAGAGAACCATGGGTTCAGAAACCCATGCCCTTTCCACCTAAACCATCTAAGAAAAAGGATGAGGAAGAATTTGAACGCTTTGCTAAAATGCTTAGGCCAGTCTTTTTGCGTTCTCGTTTGACTGCTATGTTAAAGATGGCCCCTTATGCTAAATACATGAAAGACATTATCACTAATAAAATAAAAATACCAGAAGCTGAAATCCCCATCATGCTTGCTAATTATTCTTTTAAGCATGGAGTACCTATCAAACTAGGAGATCCCGGAATACCAACTATACCATGCTCCATCAAAAGAAACTATGTCAAAACTGCTTTATGTGATTTGGGAGCTGGTGTTAGTGTTATGCCTTTCTCTTTATATAAAAAGACTTGATTTGAATAAACTCACCCCTACTGAAATATCATTGCAAATGGCTGACAAATCAACTGCCATACCTATCGGTGTTTGTGAGGATGTGCCTGTTGTGGTTGCAAATGTTACTATCTTAACGGACTTTATTATAGTTGATATGCCCGTGGACGACAACATGTCGATTATCCTTCATAGACCCTTTTTGAATACTGCAGGGGCTACTATTGCTTGCAAAAAAAAAAGCAAAGTCACTTTTCATAACAATGGTAATGAGCATACGGTGCATTTTCCGAAGAAACAATTTCAAGTGAATGGTATTAATGTTATTGAAAAGTCTCCGACAATTACTATTGGAATTTTTCAACTCCCTCTTCCTACTCCCAAAAAGAAATACGAAATACTTATTGTTGGGGATATGCATATCCCCGTTGAGGTAACTTAGTGTTTTGCGAAAGTTCTTCGGGTTCATGCTAATCAAAAGTGGTTGTTAATAAGACTGGATCAACCTTATTAATGGATTATTTTTGAGAGGCATGTGGTCGATGAATCTAGTAAGAACAACCTTTTGTACCCAACTTTTATTTTCTGTCATTTTTAGTTAAATACAATAAAATGTCATGTTTATCCTGTTTTCCGAATTTTCCATGCAATAAAAAAGAAGTGCCCAAAAATAAAAGTGCTCAGAATGCCCTGAAATTTTGATACGATTTTTTTTTGATTTTTTCTGAATTTTTGATGCAAATAACATCACATGGGGGTGCCCCTGGTGCCCACAAGGCACCAGGGCACGCCACACCCTCCAGGCGCGCCCTGGTGGGTAGTGGGCCCCACGAGGCCCCCTCACTTATCCCTTCAGCTCACTTCATCACCTACCTCCAAAAAAATCACACTTGCTCCCTCTCTCTCTTGTTCTTGCTCTCAAACCCGCGGATTTCGATCTCTTTGCTCGAAGCTCCAATTCCGAAACTGTTTTGGGGGATTGCTACTTGGTATGTGACTCCTCCATTGCTCCAATTAGTTTTTGTTCTAGTGGTTTATATTTTGAGTAATTAGCCACTCTTGGTGCTGCTATAATTGAGCTTGCATGTTGAATTCTTTGAGTTCCAAGTAGTTTGAATGCTTGATATAGCCTCTAGACATCCATATGAGTAGTAGCTATCAATTTTGTAAAGTTCCGTTGACATCATTTTGTGTCCCAATTTTTTTTAGAAATTGTTCACAAATAAAATGCACCTCTTTAGGAGTTCTTCGAGGAGGAGATCCTCGGGAGCATCATCGAGTGAAAGCTCGATACGACAGTCTTATGTGGAGCCAAGTGAGAGCTCGATGCGGGATGTCGATACTGAATCATGCTTATGGCCGTGGGACGAGTTCATGATAGGAGCAGGTATTAAAGAAGAATTTGAGCAGTATGTTCACAACACCGAGATTGCTCCCTTCATCGCAGGTAAGTGCATTCAACATCTCAACTTAACCCAGACGTTCACCAAGAAATTTAAATATCAGTCTCGTGAGTCTAGAGTTTCATTTAGCCTTTATGATAGTGCCTTTACCATGCCTCTAGAATGATTCTGTGTTGCCTGCAAAATTCCATACTGGGGTTCGCTAGACGAACCACCAAAATCTGAGTATGAAATGTTTTTAAATCGTCTATGTAGTGGTGAGGATAGAGGAGTGACACAAGCTAGGATAAAAAGTATACAATTTCCCCCTATCCGTTACTTTGCACTCTTTAATGGCAAATGCATCATGGGCAAACAAGATTGCAGTACCCTCTGTGCCCCAGACTTAAGCCTCATACACACTGCTCTAATAGGAATAAAATGTTATAATCTTGGAGCAATTGTTGCACGAAGGTTGCAGCGTAATGCTGAAAGTGGTCATTTTTATGGAGGGATTTATGCTTCCTATTTGGCTAGGGAGTTGGGTGTGTCACCTTGGCCCCATGATCCTATTTTACCTACTCAGTACCTAGACTTTGAGGCCATGCAATGTCATGAGTTTATTAAATATAAGGCCAGTAACTACAACTATAAGTTGATGTTTGATAAGAGACCCATTATACCTATTATTTTGCCCACACCTGCTCTCTTTGATTACTAGAGAAAGGGAAGATATTACATCTATGAGAGCGAGGCACGTGAGTACAAAGCTGCAATAGAGACTGTTTGCCAGGCTGAGGAGGCCGCACCGAGAGCCTCCACGAGTTATCACTCTGATTATTATCCAGGCTACGGGTGGTGATTAGAAGGCTAGGCCAAAAGCCTAAGCTTGGGGGAGTACGTATTTCCACCGACATTACATTCATGTTCACACACTTCAGTTGTCAGTGTCCATACTTTTTCATTGTATTATCCATGCCAGTTTTATTTTATGGCTTTCTTCTTGTGTGTTTGAAAAACTTTGAGAAAATCCAAAAACATTTCTCGCTTCTTTCATTTTTTCTTTCTAGTTTAATTTAGTTGTAGTATTAAAAGAAAACCCAAAAAGATTTCTTATTCTTCTTTTGCCTATTGGGAGCTTTCCCGTGTAAATAGTTTTTCTCGTTTTTTGTTTTTCCGTCTTTAATTTGCTTTCTTCAAGAAAAACAAAAATTCCAAAAGTATTTCGGTGTGTTTCTCTGAAGTTCTTTTCCTTTTTGTTCAGTCGTACCCAGGAGAAGACCACGATGGAAATGTTGAGAGGCTCTCATATGCATTATTGTTGATCTAACAGAGAGCTCAAATTACCATTTTTTCTCCTTTCGAATAAAATGTTTGCAGATTTCAGCTTAGTCCACAGCACTCTTGCACTATTATTATTTTCATCTTGTTCGGTCATGCAAGTGAAAGGCAATAATGATGATATATGATGAAGTGATTGAGGCAGGAAAAGAGGATGAACTCAACTTGTTTTTGTTTTTGTAAATATGTTTAACTCAGTATCCATGATTCAGCATATTATGATTAAACATGTTTACGATGACAATTAGAGATTATAGTTGCTCATGCCATGCTTAAGTAGCTAGGAGTGAATAATGATTTATTTTAGATGTCAACATGCATTAAAATGGTCATGATGTAGTATGATGATATGGTATCCTCCTCTGAATGTTTTGAGTGGCTTGACTTGGCACATGTTCACGCATCCAGTTGAATCAAAACCAACATACCCTCCACGATATTTATGTTCATGGTGTTTATATCCTACTCATGCTAGTACTCAATATTAATTATTCATAATGCATGATCATGACCGTTTTCGCTCTCTAGTTGGTCGCTTCTCAACCTATTTGCTAGCCTTCACCTGTACTAAGCGGGAATACTGCTTGTGCATCAAAATCCTTAAACCAAAGTTATTCCAGATGAGTCCACTATATCTACCTATATGCAGTATTACTCTACCGTTCCAAGTAAATTTGCATGTGCCACCTCTAAATATTCAAATGAACATCTGTTTTGTGTGCCCATACCGCTCATGGAGCGACAGGGGGTGGTCAGTATGTTCCGCTAAGCGGGTTTTTCTCATGATGAGTGTTTATTCACTCGTCCTTGCACGAGAGGGGCCGGTAATAGGGATGCCCAGTCCCATGATCAAAAATTACAAATAATTAAACAAAACTCCCCCGGACTATTGTTGGTATGGAGGGCACCCGAGGATTCGGCTAGCCATGGCTTGTGTTTGTTGGTGGAGTGGGAGTAAACTTTACTTTTACCACTTGGGAACCGCCGCTAATTTGTTGAGCATGGAAGATATTGAAAACTCTTGGTCGTAACGTTGACAGGAAAGGTATACCTCCCAAAATTATATTTATCTCCGATTTAAACTTTGAGCTCTGGCACCTCTGCAAATCCCTGCTTCCCTCTGCAAAGGGCCTATCTATTTACTTTTGTGTCATTTTACTTTTATGTTGAGTCATCACCTTCTCAAACAAGCACCAGTCCTGAGAGCACTATTGTCATCATCATGCATTGTGTATAATTAATGTTGAATGCATCATGACTGGATCTCTTCTACCATGAATTACAATGTCTAGTCGCTGCTTGAACTTTGGAGGTGCTCTGCATTTATGTTTTGCGGTCTCAGAAAGGGCTAACAAGATACCATTATTGTCATATTATATCATGTTTTTTTGACAAAGTGTTGGCATTTGAAATACCTTATTATTGCTCGCTAGTTGATTATGCCATTGATATGAGTGAATATAATTTCTAATAGTTATCATTTGCATGGTTAGTTATGATCTTTGCTGAAGACTTGGGTGCTATTTAAGCATATGTATAAACACAAGAACAAAAGAGTTTGTAAAAGTTTTTCTTTGTCACTTTCAGTTTGTCAACTGAATTGCTTGAGGACAACCAATGGGTTAAGCTTGGGGGAGTTGATACGTCTCCATCGTATCTACTTTTCCTAACGCTTTTGCTCTTGTCTTGGACTCTAATTTGCATGATTTGAATGAAACTAACCCGGACTGACGTTGTTTTCAGCAGAACTACCATGGTGTTGTTTTTTGTGCAGAAATAAAAGTTCTCGAAATTGGACGAAACTTTTGGAGAATTATTTTGGAATATATAATAATTTTTGGAACCAAGACCCACTGGAGGGGGGGCCCAGCTGCCCACAAGGCACCAGGGCGCGCTACCCCCCTCTGGCGCGCCCTAGTGAGTAGTGGGGCCCATGAGGCTCCGCTGACCCTAATCCCGACTCTATAAATTCCTATTTTTGGAGAAAAAAATAAGAGAGAAAGTTTCATCGCGTTTCACGATATGGAGCGGCCGCCACCTCCTGTTCTTCATCGGGAGGCCAGACTTGGAGCCCGTTCGGGGCTCCGAAGAGGGGAATCTTTGGTCTTCGTCATCATCAACCCTCTTTCATCACCAATTCCATGATGCTCCCCACCAGGAGTGAGTAACTCCTTCATAGGCTTGCTGGACAGTGAGGGGTTAGATGGGATTCATCATGTAATCGAGTTAGTTTTGTTAGGGCTTGATCCCTAGTATCCACTATGTTCTGAGATTGATGTTGCTATGAATTTGCTATGCTTAATGCTTGTCACTAGGGCCCGAGTGCCATGATTTCATATCTGAATTGTATATGTTTTCACCATTATATCTATGTTCTTGATCCAATCTTGCAAGTTATATGCACCTGCTATGTGTTATGATCAGTAAACCCCCAGGGTGACAGTAATTGGGATACTTTCCGGTGATGACTATAGTTTGAGGAGTTCATGTATTCACTATGTGTTAATGTTTTGTTCCAGTTCTCTATTAAAAGGATGCCTTAATATCACTTAGTTTCCTTATGGACCCCGCTGCCACGGGAGGGTAGGACAAAAGATGTCATGCAAGTTCTTTTCCATAAGCACGTATGACAAGTTACGGAATACATGCCTACATTATATTTATGAACTGGAGCTAGTTCTGTGTCGCCCTAGGTTATGATTGTTATATGATGAATATCATCCAACAAAATTACCGATCCAATGCCTACGAGTTTTCCACATATTGTTCTTGCTAAGTTACTACTATTGCTGCTAATGATAGAACTGCTACAAAATTATTGCTATTACTGTTAGCGCTGCTACTATTGTTACCACTGCTATCAAAATCATCATACTATGTGCTATTGATCACTTTGCTGCAGATATTTAATCTCTAGGTGTGGTTGAATTGACAACTCAACTACTAATACTTACAAATATTCTTTGGCTACCCTTGTGTCGAATCAATAAATTTGGGTTCAATACTCTACCCTAAAAAACTGTTGCGATCCCCTATACTTGTGGGTTATCAATCATATAGGAGAAGATGGGCCTCGGAGGCCACCTAGGGGCCCCACAAGCCACATGGGCGCGGCCAGGTGGGGTAGCCGCACCCATGCGCCTTGTGGGCACCTGGAGGGTCCCCTCTGGTATTTCTTTTCTCCAGTATTTTTTATATATTCCAAAATAATTCTCCGTGAAATTTTAGCTTATTTGGAGTTGTGCAGAATATGTATCTCTATTATAGCTTTTTCAGGTCCAGAATTCCAGCTGCCGGTAATCTCCCTTTTCATGTGAATCTTGCAAATTATGAGAGAAAGGGCATTAGAATTGCATCACAAAGTGTTATAATGATCAAAACATTATAAATAACAGTAGGAAAACATAATGCAAAATGGACGTATCAAACTGCTGCTCCCCCTAGATGGTGCACCAAGGGGGACTCCTTTCCCATGGTGGCAGTCCTCCCTCTCCCCTCCAACCTATATATACTAGGGGATTTTGCTCTTTTGGACACACAAATTTTGGAGCCTCCTCTAGTTCTTATAGATCTAGTTCTAGTCTATCCTAGTTGACTAATTAGAGCTAGACTAATCCTCTCGTTCTCATGATTGGAAGGCCAGTGTGGTTCTAATCTCTTCCCTCTAATTCTCCAGCGACGATTAGCTCTGCATGGCGAACCGCTGCCGGATCTTGAAGGTTGCATGCTTGTAACCAAGTAGAGAGGCTGTCGTGGTTTTGTCACGACAGATGTCCTAGGGTCAGGACTTAAGTGTGAAGCCATCACAACAGTGATTAGTTGTCAGGGTTGAGCGGGACGAAAGACATGGGTCTACCTAGGTTCGGCCCCTCACGGTGGAGGTAAAAGCCTACTCCTGCTCTTGTTGCTATTTCTTGATTATCGATTACAAGGGAGCGGAATCACTTGACCTATCTATCGACTGATTGTAACCTGTCTATACTATGCCGGGGACTCGCCTTTATATACAGATCGAGGCTGTCGGCCTACAAGAGTCCGGGTCGGGTTATGATACATGACCGAGCCCTACTCTAAGTCGTCTTGCTTTACAAGGTAAGTCATTACATGGCGGGTTACACCCCCGGGTTACCTTCTGACCTCGGATTCTAAGTCGGCCCATCTATGAGCCGCCCTCCTTAATACTGTGCCCTGTCCATCTTGGCCCATCTGAGGCCCGGTTTCGTAAGTCGCCAATAATCTAACTCGGCCCTATTAGGGCGGGTTATATCATGGGGTTACATCCCCAACATTATGCCCCAGATTGATTTGAACTTGTTCAAGTCAATCTTAACCCTTCCGTCGAGTCTTCTCTTCATTTCTTTTAGCCGCAATCTTGAAAAAATCTTCGTAACCCGCCATAAAAAGATGATGTCATCTCCGTGATTTCGAGAAAACCTTCATGACGTCATGAAGAATCTTTGTATAAATCTATCATTCTGAAAATTGAGGTGTCCCTTTGTTGCGAACTTTATTGCGCCTCCTCGATCTTCGCACCTGTCACTCACTGTTTCCCCCTCTCCCTTATAAATAGGCACGAGGGCCCCTCTTTTTCATTTTTACCTTGCCTTCTCCGTTTCTTCTTCTTCCTCGCGATCCCCTTCGTGACTGGAGCTCCGCCGCGCCCATCGAGCCGCACCAACCTTCTCCTATCGGCACTGCGACACTGCTCTGCCGCCGTCGGGATTCAGCGGCGCACCTTTGCCGTCCCCTACTGCCAACAGGTACTGCTTCTCTTCTTTCTCAGATCTGCATTAGGTCACCTGAGTTCGTAGAGTTCATCGGCGTTCATCCTTTCCTAGTTCATCACATCTTTGAATAGAAAACTATTTTTGATCTGAAAACACCATAGAAGTATTGCGGTAGCAGTTTTTGGCACCATCTGACACTTTGAATAACTTGTATCTCCTTTTCGAATCAATGAGTAGCCTGCTAGTTCTTCCATCCCCGCCTTTTAGGTTTAGCAATTATTTTTCTTTTTTGAACCGCCTTCAGATCCGAAAAATAGCTGCTCCATACTTAGCAAAATTTTAGCAATCCTGAACTTCAACTGACCCGCCCATTGTATCTTGGGCGGCTTATCCATGTATCTGTAACCCGCCAAAGTTCCAGAAATTGCCTCTTTTAGTTAACCCGCCATTAGCTTAAGGCGGCTTATCTTTATACTGCTCGTTCATGTATTGTTGATGAATCAGTATCCTTCTTTAAATAAATTGCCTTCCTATTTAATTTTAGGCGACTCAATATGACAAAAACCACCCTTTGCAATTGGGCCCCTTCTCTAGTCACTAAACAAATTCTCAAAGATTATGTGGATCAAGGTCTCTTGGCGACTCAGGAGGAGATTGGCTGGCGACTCAGCCAAGGAGAAAATGTCCCCAACCCCACTGAAGGAGAGGTGATAGTTTTTGCTGATCATAACCTCAGAGGCTTTACTCCGCCTGGATCGAAATTTCTTCGGGATGTCTTGCACTATTTCAGTCTCCATCCTGAAGATATAGGCCCAAACTCTATAACAAACATCTGCCACTTTCAAATCTTTTGTGAAGTTTATTTGCAAGTAGAACCCACTGTTGCTCTCTTCAAGGAATTTTTCTATCTAAACCGCCATACTGAGTGCGCTAGCGGTCCGACTCAAGAACTAGGCAGAATCTCAATCCAGAGACGCAGAGACGGCTGCTTTCCTGCAGCTGTCTTGTTAAGCCATCCCAAGGGATGGGTAAAAACCTGGTTCTACTGCAAGAACACCGCCCCAGCCAATGAGAATCCTCTGCCGCGTTATCGGGTTGATCGCCTCCCCATCAACTTTAACCTGCCAAGCCATCTTATTCCAGCTGAACATACTGAAGCACTCCAATATTATCCCAAGGTAACAGCTTTGTTAGCCAATGGACTGACCAGGGTTGACTTAGCCCGCTGCTGGGTCTCATGGAAAATTCTTCCCCTAAGTCGCCGGCCCAGTTTAATGTGCGAGTATTCTGGCGAGTCAGATGACCTCAACGATACAGTTCTGACAACTTTACTGCTGAGGTGGTCTTTCAAGCTTTGAACCCCTTACTCAGGGAGTCACAAGAAAATTGTAACAAGACAAGACTGTTACCTTTCTTCAAGCTTAACCCGGCCCCAGCTGTAAGCACTATTCTATGTCCGGTTTTAAATATTCTTGATTTTGTATTGTGTCTCACTTGTCAATCTTTTCTTATTACATAGCCCGACTCTGCTTTTTGGAAGAAGAAGATAAAGACAGTCATGGCCAAAGTCAGGACTGGCACAAAGTCTAAGAAGAGCAAACCAGTTGTTGTGATTTAGCCGGCTACTGTGGGCGAGTCAGCGGATGCTGATGAGCAGTCTGAGGTAGAACTTGACTCTCTTGGCCGCCTTTTTAATGACTTAGCTGACACTTCTTACTCTCAGGATGAGGGTGCATCAAGTCGGGCTGACAATCCTGAGGTAATTACCATATCTTCCGGCTCAGACTCGTCACCTCCAAAGAGAATCAGGCGGGTTGTCCGAAAAGTTTCATTTTATCATCCAGATGCTCATTTAGACCCAAACTTTGTTTTGAAAAAGGCTCAACATGATATGAGACGTCAAACACGGAGCAGCGGCACTGAAGAATTGGTGGTCGGTTTAACTCATAACCCTTCTCGCAAGCGACAAAACGAGGTGTCGCACAGCCCAACTCTGCCTTTACCCAAAGCAGGCCTTATCAGACAACCCCTTAACCTGTCTAACTCAAATTACCAGGATTCATCACCGTCCTCAGGCGGCTCATCCTCCACTCAGCTACCAGCCTTTGTCATTAACCCAGGGTGAGTAATCATACTTGATAGCTTGATACCTTTAATTTTTGTTTGTCATATATCTTTGACTCCTTTATTTCTGATCTCAGGGCTCAGGCAAAAAGTAAGAAACAAAAAGTGTGCGACTCTTCCAAGGTCCCTGAAGCCTCTGAACCGGAGAAACAGGTGTTGGAAACCCCTGAGGTTCACACCCAAAACCCTGAAGAACCTGACAACCAACAAAATGACCCGCCTCCACAGACTGATGCAGCAGCTTCTGAGGCCATGGATACTGACACTAACCCGACAGATAGTCATGACCCGCCAAGTCATATTCCGTCTTCAACTCCTGTCAAACCAGTTGAAGAAATTCCTTCTGAGAAGAACACTGATGATATTGCAATCACTGGGGCGAGTTATAAGATGCCAGGAATCTCCAAAGTACTAGCTAAGCATACTGCTACGGAACAAACATGTTTATTCGAGAAAGGCAAGACAAAACTGGATTTGCAAAGCTATGCAGAGTTCAGTGCGAGCGAGTTACATGCAGGCTATCTAAGCCGCCTTTATACAAGCCGTGATATGGAAGCCGGCTTAGTAAACATGATGAAGCAACAATATGAGGTATGGATGAACTTAACCCCTCTCAGTCTTGTACATATATACTCTTGTAGCCCCCAAGTCTTAAACATAGGAAAATCATTGAGTATGTTTGGGACTTATGAAGATTTCCAAAATGAAGCCCCCAAGGGCCGGCTTATCTTTATAAGATGAGCCGGGTCTTTAAAATGACCACATAAAAAATCGCCTGTAGCCCCCAAGGGCCGGCTTATCTTTATAAGATGAGCTGGTTCTTCTGTATCTCAGGCTTAAAAAATCATCGTACATTAGCCCCCAAGTGCCAAGGATATTGCTTGCAATGTGCTTGGGACTTGAATATTTTTTACCATAACACAACTGCTCAATGTTGATTCAATCAACTTAGCAATCGTTTGAATGACATTATTGTTTGTAACCCTTGGCAGGAAGCTTTAAGCCTGGGCGAGCCAAACATGGATGGCTTAAAGAAAAACTTGGAAACAGAACAAGCTGAACGCACCAAGGCTGAGTCAAACTTGAAATCTTCTTTGGAAAAGATTGAAAAGATCAAGGCCAACGATGATGCTGAAAGAGCCGCCTGGGACACTGAAAGGGCCAAGCTGTTGAAAAGAGCGGAAGACGCTGAGAACCAGTTGAAACCAGTGACTGAGGAATTGTCCAGCTTAAAGAGCCATATTTCCCAAATGACAGTCGCCATCTTTGGTAAGAAAATTCATTCAATGAATTAGAACCAATTGGCATAGCGACTTTTAAATTCGTACTCTGCCTGGCGACTCAACATCCTGGATTTGTTAACTCGCCTAACTTTTCTTGTCTTATATGCACGACAGGCGCCAGGAGTGCCAATCTTGGACAAAATATGCTGATGAAGCTGAAGGCCGGCTATACTTTGATGGAAAATTTATATGCTGGCAGCCTTCGTACTCTCGTGGTTGTATCTAATGGTAAAAGACCAACACAACTTATCAAAGAGGTGTTGGATCAACTGTCCACAGTGCCCAGTCAGATTGAAGAGCTGAAAAGATCAGCCGCCTATGCAGGAGCCATAGCCGGGTTAGACCAGGCAAAAGCTTATCAAACTGAGCTTGATCCTAAAGAAATGGCAGGCGGGTTCCCAGAATACAAGGATGACGGCTCTGCCTTCAATGAATCGGATTACACCAAATGCATCAAGGAAATGCATCCCTTGGCGTGTAAACTTGCACAAGAACTGGATCTACAGATCTACCAGCCGTGTTATGATGGCAATAACAAACGAATCAAGTCGTCCTCATTTGACATTGTCGACCTGACTCCCCAAAGGCGTAACCATACCTTTGCCTCTGATATTGATCCTTCTACTATCATCAATGATGAAGCAACCTTCAAGGCCTTAACTAGTATAGACTGGACCTCGGATAATCTTTAGATTTCCAACGAAGAACCGGCATAGGATGACCCGGGAACCACCAGCACAAGGCGCCAAGGTGATGTTAACCCGGCGGGATCTAACCCGGATGGCCCAGAGACCGGCTCAAAGGAGTGACATAACTCCTGAAAAACTTAGCTGAAAAACTTTTGGGCTCAGCTGTAGCCTTGTAATAGCTTAGTTAAAAACATTGTGCTTCCTTGTCATGCCTTCGAGCATGTTATGCCAACTGTTTGATCCAGCAGCTAAACTTCTTTGTATGCTTGATCTAGTCATATATGCATATCTTTTCTTGCAATATCTATGAATTTACTTGAAGTCTTTACATATAATCTGTAAAAGATCCATCAATTCTTGTACTGGCGAATTATAGTCGAAAACCAGGGCGGGTTAATAACCCAATGACTCATGGTCATAAAGATTTTAAACAGACCACTTGGCGGGTCATGGCTGCTATAAACTCAATTTTGAGCAATATTAACCCGGACCTTCCTTGATCCAGGGACTTATAACCTTCATATGACGAAGAACATAAAATTGTTGTAAAAACAAGAAACAGAGAATATATACATGTATATCTCAATACTTATAAGCCAGCTGTTAAAGCTCGACCGAATATCTCAATACTTATAAGCCGGCTGTTAAAGCTCGACCGAATATCTCAATACTTATAAGCCGGCTATTAAAGCTCGGCCGAATATCTCAATACTAATAAGCTGGCTGTTAAAGCTCAACCGAAAGAATCTGGCCTTTTAAGGCTCAAATTCTTGCTTCCATGAAGCATGGCTTAAAAGCCTTGGTTTATCCTCACTATCAGTAAGCTGGCCCTCACATGACTTTAAACCACCGTTTTAACCTTGACAAGTTCAGGATCACAAAGGATTAGCTGTAAGAGTAAGGTGGGTCATCTTGTTCGGAGTAGCATCAAGCATACAGGCAGGTATAACCAATAATGTGGCATTTCGCTGGGTCAAAAGGGTTTTGTAAGCTAAACTCATCGAGTTGGAAGCCCCCTAGTGCCCTTATGATCAATTAATCAAGACTCATGCTCAGAAAATATGAGATGAAATGACAGAGGCCCCGGTTCGGGGATGCCGGCTTTATTATTTTGATCATAAAAAGATATATACATTGACAAAAGTATGTACAATAGTGAGAGCCAGTGGCTCAATTATAGTAAGGCCGAAGATGAGCAATATTCCAAGGCCTGTTGGTCTCCTCCTCGGAGGTACGTGACTTCATGTGCTCACGTATGTCGATAAGATAATATGACCCATTGTTAAGGTTTTTTATGACCACAAAGGGCACTTCCGAAGGAGGTGAGAGCTTATGCATGCCTGTCTGATCTTGAATCAAACGGAGCACTAAGTCGCCTTCCTGGAATCTTCGGCTTCTAACCGGCGGCTATGATAGTGACGCAGGACTTGTTGATAAATCGCCGAGTGAGCCGCCGCCTAATCACGTTCTTCTTCCAAAGCATCAAGGGCGTCTTGACATGCCATTTCATTATCTGCTTCAACGTAAGCCGCCACCCTGGGCGAGTCATGACGAATATCGATTGGAAGAACCGCCTCTGCGCCGTAAACCATGAAGAAAGGCATGTAACCTGTTGATCTGTTGGAGGTAGTCCTGATGCTCCAAAGAACTACAGGAAGCTCTTCGACCCAACAACCCAGAGTTTGCACCAAAGGTACCATGAGCAGGGTTTGATCCCTTCTAAAATCTCCTGGTTAGCACGCTCAGCTTGCCCATTGGACTGTGGATGAGCTACTGAAGAAACATCAAGCTGGATGTGCTCTCTCTGACAAAATTCTTTCATAGCCCCCTTGGACAAGTTCGTCCCATTATCAGTAATGATACTGTGAGGATAACCAAAACAAAAAATCAGTTTTTTAACAAACTGAACAGCAGTTGCCGCCTCACAATTGCTTACAGGCTCAGCTTCCACCCACTTTGTAAACTTATCAACCGCTACCAGCAGGTGAGTCTTCTTATCCTTGGACCGCTTAAAAGGCCCAACCATATCAAGCCCCCAGACTGCAAACGGCCAAGTTATTGGGATCATTCATAGTTCCTGAGCCGGCACATGAGCCTGTCTTCCAAATTTCTGACACCCATCGCACTTACGCACAATATCCTCAGCATCAGCATGAGCCGTCAGCCAGAAAAAACCATGCCTAAATGCCTTAGCCACTAGAGATCGTGACCTGGCATGATGACCACAATCACCTGCATGAATTTCATGTAAGATCTCAAGGCCTTCTTCAGGGGAGACACAACGTTGGAACACACCAGTCACACTGCACCTGTGTGACACGCTATTGACTATAGTCATGGACTTAGACCGCCTGGTGATCTGCCTTGCCAGATTTTCATCTTCTGGTAACTCGCCCCGGGTCAGTTAAGCTAAATAAGGGAGCGTCCAATCAGGAATAGCATGTAGAGCCGCCACCAACTCCCCCTCTGGGTCAGGAATAGAAAGATCTTCCTCTAAAGGCAACTTAACCGAAGGGTTGTGCAACACATCAAGGAACACATTGGGTGGAACCGGCTTGCGCTGAGACCCAAGTGGAGACAATGCATCAGCTGCCTCATTTTTCCTGCGGTCTATGTGATCCACTTGGTACCCCTTGAAGTGACCAGCAATATTATCGACTGCCTGACGATAAGCCGCCATAAGCGGGTCTTTAGAATCCCCCTTCCCTGAAACCTGCTGTGCAACAAGATCTAAGTTGCCCAGGCATCTAACCCGGCTCAAGTTCATCTCTTTGGCCTTGGGGAGCCCATGTAACAAGGCCTCATACTCAGCTGCATTGTTAGTACAAGGGAACATGAGCCTTAAGACATAACAAAATTTATCACCTCTTGGAGATTCCAAAATGACTCCAGCCCCCGAGCCTTCCAACTGCCTAGACCCATCAAAATGTATGGTCCAATATGTATTGTCAGGCTTCTCCTCAAGTGCTTGCAGCTCTGTCCAATCATTAATGAAATCTACCAAAGCCTGAGATTTGATGGACGCTCTAGGTACATACTTAAGATGACGTGGCCCCAGCTCAATGGCCCACTTAGCAACCCAGCCGGTAGCCTCTCTGTTTTGAATTATGTCGCTGAGTGGAGCAGAACTAACCACTGTGATCGGATGTCCAAGGAAATAATGTTTAATCTTGCGGCTGGCCATGAACACCCCAAACACTAGCTTCTGCCAATGTGGGTATCTTTGCTTGGACTCCGTGAGTACTTCACTGACATAATAAATCGGGCGTTGGACTGGATACTCCTTACCCGCCTCCTTGCGTTCCACAACAACTGCCATGCTGACTGCTTTATTATTAGCCGCCACGTACAGGAGCAAAGGCTCTTTGTCTATGGGAGCCGCCAAGGCGGGCGGCTCAGCCAACTGCTTCTTGAGTGCCTCAAACGCCCCGTTAGCAGCATCACTCCAGACGAAGTGATCAGTCTTCTTCATCATCTGATAAAGGGGAATCGCCTTCTCTTTGAGGCGGCTTATAAACTGCCTCAGAGCTGCAATACGACCCGCCAAACGTTGAACATCATTAATGCACACTGGCTTAGAGAGAGAAGTAATTGCCTCAATCTTTTCTGGGTTAGCTTCAATGCCCCGCTCTGAGATCATGAAACCTAACAACTTGCCTGCTGGCACTCCAAAAACACACTTGGCCGGGTTAAGCATCATCTTGTACACCCTGAGATTGTCAAAGGTCTCCATGAGGTCATCAAGTAAGGTTTCCTTCTTCCTTGACTTAACCACAATATCATCCACATAGGCATGAACGTCTTGACCAATCTGCTTGTGAAAACAATTCTGAACACAACGCTGGTAAGTCGCCTAGGCACTCTTGAGCCCAAAAGGCATAGACACATAACAGAAAGCTCCAAAGGGGGTGATAAAAGTTGTCTTTTCCTGATCTTCCACTGCCATCTTAATCTGATGATAACCAGAATAAGCGTCCAGAAAGCATAAACTCTCACAACCCGTCGTGGCATCAATGATTTGGTCAATGCAAGGGAGAGCAAATGGGTCAGCTGGACATGCCTTGTTAAGATTTGTGTGATCAACACACATACGCCAAGTGTCGTTCTTCTTAAGCACAAGCATCGGGTTAGCCAGCCACTGAGGATGGAAAACCTCAACTATGAACCCGACATCTAGGAGCCGGGCCACTTCTTCCCCAATAGCCTTACGCCTCTCTTCATTCAAACGACGAAGGAATTGGCGAACATGTTTCATCTTAGGATCAATATTAAGTCGGTGCTCAGTGAATTCTCTCGATACACCTGGCATATCAGAAGGCTTCCATGCAAAAATGTCCCGATTCTCACGGATGAACTCGATGAGCATGCTTTCCTATTTAGGGTCCATCCCTGTCCCAATGGTGAACTGCTGAGAAGAGTCGCCAGGGACAAAGTCAACTTGCTGTGTATCCTTCGCCAACTTAAATTTGAGGGGCGGTTCAGACTCTGTGGTGGGTTTCTTTAGAGGGGTCATATCAGCCGGGTCAACATTGTCCTTATAGTACTTGAGCTCTGCAGTGGCACAAGCCGCTTCTGCATAAGCAGCATCACCTTCCTCACACTCGAGGGCGACTTTCTGATCACCATGTACCGTAATTGTCCCCTTTGGCCCTGGCATCTTAAGCTGCAGATAAATATAACAAGGGCGGGCCATAAACCAAGCATAAGCCAGCCGTCCAAACAAGGCATGATATGGACTCTTGATTTTGACCACCTCAAACCACAATGTCTCTGTTCTGTAATTGTACTCATCACCAAAGGCCACTTCAAGTGATATCTTTCTAACAGGGTAAGCCGACTTGCCAGGCACCACGCCATGGAAAACTGAGGAGGACGGCTTGAGATCCTTGTCAGTCAAATTCATCCAGCTAAAAGTATCATAGTACAGTATGTTGATGCTGCTTCCACCGTCCATAAGCACCTTGGTGAACTTATAACCACCCACCTGGGGGGCCACCACAAGGGCTAGATGACCTGGGTTATCAACCCGAGGCGGGTGATCCGCCCTGCTCCACGTTATCGTGTGCTCAGACCATCTCAAATACTGCGGAACAGCTGGCTCTACTGCATGAACCGCCTGCTTATGAACCTTCTGGTCCCGTTTGCAAAGACTTGTAGTGAAGACGTGGTATTGACCACGCCATTGAGCTGCTTAGGGTTACTCTGATACCCTGACTGATTATCCTGCTGATGGTTCCCATGACCAGACTGTTGATTTCCCTGGTTCTGCTAATTGGAGCTTGAGCCGCCACCACCAAAGTCGGCGCCTTGCGACCAGGGGCCTGACCGCCGGGCAGCCCATTACCGTTACCATGATGCCGTGAAAACCCTTGATTCCTGAACTCCTTCATAACATAACAATCCTTCCAAGCATGTTTGGATGGCTTATTTTTATAACTATGCTTGGGACAAGGGCCATTAAGCATCTCCTCAATACTCTGTGACCTTCCTGGATTGAAGGGCGGCATGCCATTGCCATCACGATGCTGATCCTTGTACCAAGTGTTGGTATTAGCAACCAGATCTGACCCGCTGCCAGGGTATTTTCGCTTGCTGCCGTTACTCTGGTTATTGCCATTATGCCCTGCCACATTCTGCTGCTGGCCCTTGCCACCATCATTTTTCTTACCCCTATTGGATTTATCATCATCTGAACTTGGGTCCTTTGTGCTATCAGAGTCTGCATATTTGGTGAGAGCACTCATAAGGTCACCCATATCCTGACACTTACGCTTGAGCCACCCAAGCTTCTGTTTAAGAGGCAAGAAATGATAGTTCTTTTCTATAATCAGAACTGCCCGAGCCGCCGCGATGTTGTCTGAAGAATGGATGATAGCTGAAACCCGCCGGACCCAATGATGGGTCGACTCATCTTCACGCTGTACACAATGATCCAAATCAACAATGGTCAGTGGCTGCTTACATGTTCCTTGATTTTTTTTGATAAAACGCGCCTTTAACTTGGCCCATGAGCTAATAGAATTAGGAGGCAGGCCTTTCAACCACGTGCGTGCAGGTCCTTCCAACATCATGGTGAAATATTTGGCACACACTGCATCACTAACCTCCAACATATCCATGGCTAACTCATAACTCTCGATCCAACCCGCAGGCTCCAGATTAGCTGTATAATTAGGTATCTTATGGGGACCCTTGAAATCCTTAGGCATACGCTCATTGCATAGGACCGGCACTAGACACAGCACTCCAAGACTCCTAGTGCTTAAACCGGCTTCTGCTGAAGTTGAAGGAATCACAGGGGGCGACTCATAAGCCCCCTGGTTTGCTGCCTCCGCCTCTGGACGGGCTCTCGCACCATCCACGAGCGCTTGAGCAGCGCCCCAGGGATCAGGCAGGTTGACATTGGGTGGGTTTCAACACCGCTCACTGCTGGAGACTACGGGAGACTCAATCCGCCGGCTGTAACTACGGCTCGGGCAAGGAGTCGAGTGCACACGATCGCGACTGTATGAATAAGAGGCCTGCTACCCAATGGCTTTCTGCAGGAGCTCGACTGCGTTCCGTGTTTCCACCGCAACTGGTGACTCGCCAGTAATAGGAATTGCCACTAACCGGGTCACTGCCGCTACCATGTTATCCACCGGGTTAGAAAAGTGCCCTAGTGGTGTCAGGAAATGTTGCGGCGGCGTCTGATTGGGGGGCGGGTTGGGTGCTGGCTCTTCCCTCCGTACTGGCTCAAGCTGACTAGTTTGAGCCGCCACCCGACTTCCTGGCATCTCCGGGTTTAACTGGGGGTTCACTCGGGCATCTGGAGTGCTTGGTCCTGCTCCAGGAGTGTCAAACAAACGCCTCGGGTCATACGTCAACGGTAGGCAACTCTGGTGCCTTCCCTGGAATACCGCATTGGATGCATTCTGGTCCAGATTTAAGCGCCAAGCCTCTGCCCTCACATGCTCTGCCTCTGCGTCAATCTGAGCCTTCAGCGCAACTGCCTGGATGTTCTCAGCCGCGATATCCTCTTGGGCCTTGGTTATCTCCACACGAATCTTTGCAATCTCCGCATTGCGCTCTGCCTGATTCGCCGTAGTAACCTATGTTGCCAACAAAGCTGTCAAGGTGCCCATGAGATCCAACAGTACCTGAGTCGGTGGCCTTGCTGAGCTAGATCCACCAACCCTTGTGGCAGCCGGGTCAGAAGTTGTTGCAGCCGTCGTTGAAGAGTTGAGAGTCGGCCCTATGCCAACCATGAAGATAGCAGCCCTGCACGGCGGCTCATAAGGGTCCGGAATACTGTGGCCATCGGAAAAATCCCCCAAGCCCGCCGTCTTGAAGCTGATAGATGGACTCCGTCTCTCCAGTCGAGGACTCATCGCCTGAGTAGACCTAAGTCTCTCCTCCAGATGCGGAATCATTCACAAGCTCCATGCCTTGCGTGAAGCCTACGAAAACATGTTTCCACCCGGCTTGGACCCGGGCAGGTTGTATGCACCGAGCCAGCTCGATGATGTCGGTGCAGATGTCCGACTCAGGCTTTGATCCGCCAATCTTGCCGATGAAGACATGGATTCCGCTGAAGGGGACCCGGTACCCGTACTCGATTGAGTCGGCCTCGGGGCCCCAGTCAGCATCATTGATGTAGAGCTTGCCGCGACGACTCTTGGTCATCCTGCCAACAGCTATCCTTCGATCCCTGAAAAGGAGCCCTTCAAGAACTCGAAACCACCGTGCGCTGGCCCCACGGTGGGCGCCAACTGTCGTGGTTTTTTCACGGCAGATGTCCTAGGGTTAGGACTTAAGCGTGAAGCCATCGCAACGGTGATTAGCTTGTCGGGGTTGAGCGGGACGAAAGACACAGGTACCCAGGTTCGGCCCCTAACGATGGAGGTAAAAGCCTACTCCTACTCTTGTTACTATTGCTTGATTATCGATTACAAGGGAGTGAATCGCTTAACCTAGCTATTGATTGATTGTAACCTGTCCATACTATGCCGGGGACTTGCCTTTATATACAGGTGGAGGCTGCCGGCTTACAAGAGTCCGGGTCGGGTTATGATACGTGACCGAGCCCTACTCTAAGTCGTCTTGCTTTACAAGGTAAGTCATTACATGGCGGGTTACACCCCCGGGTTACCTTCTGACCTTGGATTCTAAGTCGGCCCATCTATGAGCAGCCCTCCTTAATAGTGCGCCCTGTCCATCTTGGCCCATCTGAGGCTCGGTTCCGTAAGTCGCCAATAATCTGACCCGACGCTATTAGGGCGGGTTATATCATGGGGTTACATCCCCAACAGAGGTTGTGCTTTCAGTCTTCGGTTCAAGGGACTGTTTGTAGGTGGTACGAGGGATCGTTCATTGACGTTTCGAGGGACTCGGAGTACGATCTACACCAATACATTCTTCTTCCGCTGCAACTCGGTGACAATAATGATCGTGATCCCAACCCATTATGCATCTTCATATCGATCTTGGATGATCGTAGGTACGAATTTTTTGTATTCTAATACATTTCCCAACAGTGGCATCATGAGCAGTTATATGAGTAGGTGCAGGTTGCGATCTAGATCACATGTGATTGTGAGGGTTGATGTTCTTGCTATGTTTCCCTCGAGTGTTGCTTTGGTTCAATTAATCGACAACATGGTGTCGCTTTGTTAGAAGGTTCTGACAATCGATCGGCTCTGGTTGTCGACGATCCGCTAACAGTTCCTTGGGCTTCACCATAGTTGACAATAATGAACCATCGCATACACAAGAGGGTGCCGAAGATGGATTATCTCGCGTATTTGACGAAGTTTAGTGTGGGGGACGAGACTGTTAATTAAGTCTCTTCTTTCACACACCCCAAAACTTAATCTAGCATCAAGAATCATTGCCCATGTTGTGGATGTAGGTAGCCAGTATTATTTGTTAAAACTGGTTAACCACGTAACTAAAATTTTGATAAAACCGATTAGAGGACGTCTAACTTGGTTTTGCGGAGTATGCATATGATGTGTTATATCCTTCGTCATGATAATGAGTTTATGCATGAGATGGTTATATGTTGTAATGTTAAGTGGCCTGCGTGTCAGGCATGAAGGTTGGAGCCATGAGATTGCCATGTTAATATAAATATTATAGAGATAGCCTACATGTTACAGGTGTCGATGGAAAACGTACACGGAGGACCCCGACGAGGAGAAGGTGTATTTGGCGCGGGATGAGGAGCTATAATTTTGTGCCACGATGCAATTTTTGAATTTGGTGTCACGGTAAAAAAAATTGAAATGGTCGCCATGTCAAAGTTTTCTGTAATTGCCGCCACGGCAACATTTTTGAAATGGTTGCCACGACAATGAAATATTGGCCGTCACGACGCTTCAACAGAAGATTGAAGATGATCATGGAGGATTCCCGACGCCCAGGGCTATACCATATCATGCTTTTATGAATTGCCTGAGATGTTTATCCCTTTGTTGTTTGCACCCTTTGATTGCATAGTAGTCAATTATTAGGGTGATCTGTCACAACAAATATCAAGTTAAAAGGTGCTCTTCCTAGTGTTGCAACCGTCTATAACATGTGGCTTTTCGGAGTACTACATTCTACCATGAGTACAAACAAGAAGTGAAGTGTAAGGCGGGTGAGTAGGACTTCACAATAGAAACACTCGGTTACCTTGAAGTTCTAGCAGAAAAGTTCTGATCTCAGAGCACGAAGCATCGAAAGATGAACAAGAGTCGTATGGAGATATGATTGGCAAAAGTTTGCCTACCGGTTGAAATTCACATCATATGAGGTGCTACCATCCATGGGTGTGAATGAGATCAGGATCTTGAATGACTCACTTTCAATTATGAGAGATATTGATTTGAGTGGGAGTGCACTTTATATTAAAATTTGTTTAAACACTAGTGCAAAATTAATTATGAACTATGTCTATGTGTAGTTTGCATTATGGTTGTAGAATTATGGCTCATAGTTCCACCTTTGATGTTGAAATTGGTTGACTGTTATTTATCTAGTTGAATCTTTTATGATTGAGAGGATTGTCCTCTAAGAGTGCCAAGAAGGATTTTGTCCTACCGCATGCTTGCAATGCTCTCCTACTAATGCTATGGATGACGAGACTTACATCTTTTGATCCAAAAGGCTAAGAATTACATTACGGCCTGCTTTCTTTTGGGAAACCCGGTCTTCAAAATGTTTGGGATAGTTATGTGATATTCTTGGAACCGAAAATTGTTTTCAGAAACAAACAAAGGTTAAAAGATATATGATATCTAAAGAAGTTTTTGGTTTGCAATTTCCAGTGAAGCGTTCAACTATGTTTGAGACTAAAGTTTGTAAGATCTGAAAGAACACCAGTCATGAGTTGATGGTGAAAACTTAAAGAGAAAGAACAAAACCAAAGGATGTAATGAGACTTATATGCCTAGGGAAGTTCGGGGCTCACGTCACTCTTAAAAGGTTAGATGATTCTTCTGTTGAGTGGGAGAAATATTGAAAGTAAAACTATAAGAAGTTTAGAGGCGGAAAGAAAAGAAGAATGGAATGTCCAGCTCAGGTATGAATGCCATACAAGTTATAAGATGTAGAGAAAGTCGGTCAAGTAAAGTGTGATTCTTGAGAATTGTGATTAAATTCTTAAACACTAAATTCTTAGGAATTTTGGTTAAAATTTGATCACAAGGACACCGACTCTATTGCATGTTGTTGCGAATCATTGCGAGAATTACTACGGCCTAATATTGATAACCCACAAGTATAGGGGATTGCAACAGTTTTCGAGGGTAGAGTATTCAACCCAAATTTATTGATTCGAAACAAGGGGAGACAAAGAATATTTGCAAGTATTAGCAGTTGAGTTGTCAATTCAACCATACTTGGAGAACTAAATATCTGCAGCAGAGTGATCAGTAGCACAGTAGTATGATAGTTTTATAGCAGTGGTAACAGTAACAACAGTAACAATAACAGTAGTAGTTTTGTAGCGATTGTAACAGCAACAGCAACAATAGTAACTTAGCACAGATCAATATAAGAAAAGCGTAGGCATTGGATAAGTGATGGATAATTGCGTTGGATGGCATTCATCATATAACATTCACAACCTAGAGCGACACAGAACTAGCTCCAATTCATCAATCTAATGTAGGCATGTATTCCGTATAGTCATACGTGCTTATGATAAGAACTTGCATGACATCTTTTGTCCTACCCTCCCGTGACAGCAGGGTCCATAAGGAAACTAAGGGATATTAAGGCCTCCTTTTAATAGAGAACCGGAACAAAGCATTAACACATAGTGAATACATGAACTCCTCAAACTACGGTAATCACCGGAAAGAATCCCAATTATTGTCACTTTGGGGTATGGGGATCATAACACGTAATAGGTGCGTATAACTTGCAAGATAGGATCAAGAACTCAGTTATATTTGTGAAAACATAAAGGGTTCAGATCTGAAATCATGGCACTCGGGCCCTAGTGACAAGCATTAAGCATAGCAAAGTCATAGCAACATCAATCGCAGAACATAGTGGATACTAGGGATCAAGCCCTAACAAATTGACTGGATTACATGACAAATCTCATCCAACCCCATCATCGTCCAGCAAGCCTATAAAGAAATTACTCACTCCCGGTGGTGATCATCATGAAATTGGTGATGAAGAAGGGTTGGTGATGATGATGGCGACGAATCCCCTCTCCGGAGCCCCGAACGGACTCCAGATCTGGCCTCCCGATGAAGAACAGGAGGTGGCGGTGGCTCCATATCGTAGAACGTGATGAAACTTCTTCTCCTATTTTTTTCTCAAAAAATAGGAATTTATAGGCTTGAGATTAGGGTCAGTGGAGCCATGTGGGCCCCACAAGGTACACGGGCGTGCCTAGGGGGTGGCCTCGCCCATGTGCCTTCTGGGCCACTGGTGGGTCCCCTCTTTTGGATCTTCGCTCCAGTATTTTTATATATTCCATAAAAAATCTCCAAAAAGTTTCGTCCAATCCCAAGAACTTCTATTTCTGCACAAAAACAACACCATGGTAGTTCTGCCGAAAACAACGTTAGTCCGGGTTAGTTTCATTCAAATCATGCAAATTAGAGTCCAAAACAAGAGCAAAAGTGTTTGGAAAAGTAGATACGACGGAAACGTATCAACTCCCCCAAGCTTAACTCATTGCTTGTCCTTAAGCAGTTCAGTTGACAAACTGAAAGTGATAAAGAAAAACTTTTACAAACTCTTTTGTTCTTGTATTCGTATATAAGCATAAACAGTACCCAAGTTTTTAGCAAAGATCATAACTAACCATGCAAACAATAACTCGTAGAAATTATATTCACTCATTTTAATGACATAATCAACTAGCAAGCAATAATAACATATCTCAAATGCCAACACTTTGTCAAAACAATCATGATATAATATGATAACATGGTATCTCGCTAGCCCTTTCTGAGACTGCAAATAATAAATGTAGAGCACCTCCAAAGTTCAAGCAGCGATAAACTTTGTAATTCATGGTAGAAGAGATCCAGTCATGTTGCACACAATATTAACTATACACAATGCATAAGAATGACAATAGTGCTCTCGGGACTGGAGCTTTCATTGAGAAGGTGATGACCCAACAATAAAAGAAAAATAACATAAAAGTAAATGGATAAGCCCTTCGCAAAGGGAAGCAGGGATTTGCAGACGTGGCAGAGCTCGAAGCTTAAATTAGAGATAAATATAATTTTGAGAGGCATGCCTATCCTGTCAACGTCACGACCGAGAATTTTCAATATCTTCCATGATAAACACATTACCGACGGTTCCCAAGCAGAAAGGTAAAGTTTACTCCCCCTCCACCAACAAAGACAAGCCATGGCTAGCCGAATCCACGGGTGCCCTCCATACCAACAACTTTGCGGGGGAGTTTGTTTCATTTTTTTCATTTTGATTACAGGACTGGGCATCCCAATTACCAGCCTATCTTGTGCAATGACGGGTGAATAAACCCCCATCGTGATAATAACCTGCTTAGCATCGAAGATACTAACCACCCCCTGTCACTTCATGAGCGGTTCAGGCACACAAAACATATGATTATTTGAAGGATTAGAGGTGGCACATGCAAATTTACTTGGAACGGCAGAGTGATATCGCATATAGGTAGATATAGTGGACTCGTCTAGAACGACTTTTGTTTAAGGGTTTGGATGCACGAGCAGTATTCCCGCTTAGTACAGGTGAAGGCTAGAAAATAGATTGAGAAGCGACCAACTAGAGAGCGACAATGGTCATAATCATGCATTGTGAATAATTAACATTGAATACTAGCATGAGTAGGATATAAACACCATGAACATAACTATCATGGAGGCTATGTTGGTTTTGAATCAACTACATGCGTGAACATGTGCCAAGTCAAGCCACTTGAAACATTCAGAGGAGGATACCATACTATCATACTACATCATAATCATTTTAATGCATGTTGACACCCAAGATAAATCATTACCCACTCCTAGCTACTTAAGCATGGCATGAACAACTATAATCTCTAATTGTCATCATAAACATGTTTACTCATAATATGTTGAATCATGGATACTGAGTTAAACATATTTTAAAAAATAAAACAAGTTGAGTTCATACCCGCTTTTCCTTTACCACAGTCACTTCATCAAATTATCGTCATTATTGCCTTTCACTTGCACGACCGAATTATATGAAAATAATAATAGTGCAAGAGTGTCGTGGACTAGGCTAGAATCTGCAAACATTTTATTCAGGGGAGAAGACAAGGTAATATGGGCTTGATAACCCACAAGTATAGGGAATCGCAACCATTTTTTAGGGTAGAGTATTCAACCCAAATTTATTATTCGACACAAGGGGAGCCAATGAATATTTGTAAGTATTAGCAGTTGAGTTGTCAATTCAACCACACTTGGAGATTAAATATCTGCAGTAAAGTGATCAGTAGCACAGTAGTATGATAGTTTTGATAGCAGTGGTAACAGTAGTAGCAACGGTAACAGTGATAGCAATAGTTTTGTAGCAGTTGTAACACTAGCAGCAACAGTGGTAACTTAGCAAGAGCAATATGTGGAAAACTCGTAGGCATTGGATCAGTGATAACGTTTGATAATATTCATCATATAACAGTCATAACCTAGGGCGACACAGAACTAGCTCTTGTTCATCAATATAATGTAGGCATGTATTCCGTAAATAGTCATACGTGCTTATGGAAAAGAACTTGCATGACATCTTTTTTCCTAACCTCCCGTGGCAGCGGGGTCCATAAGGAAACTAAGGGATATTAAGGCCTCCTTTTAATAGAGAACCGGAACAAAGCATTAACACATAGTGAATGCATGAACTCCTCAAATTACGGTAATCACCGGAAAGAATCCCAATTGTTGTCACCTTGGGGTATGGGGATCATAACACGTAATAGGTGCATATAACTTGCATGGTAGGATCTAGAACACAAATATATTGGTGAAAACATAAACAGTTCAGATCTGAAATCATGCACTCGAGCCCTAGTGACAAGCATTAAGCATAGCAAAGTCATAGCAACATCAATCTTAGAACATAGTGGATACTAGGGATCAAGCCCTAACAAAACTAACTCAATTACATGATGAATCTCTCCAACCCATCACTGTCCAGCAAGCCTACAAAGGAATTACTCACTCCAGGCGGTGAGCATCATGAAATTGGTGATGGAGGATGGTTGATGATGATGAAGACGGAAGATCCCCCTCTCTGGAGCCCCGAACGGACTCCAGATTTGGCCTCCCGGTGAAGAACAGGAGGTGGTGGCGGCTCCGTATCATAAAACGCGATGAAACTTCCTCTCCTATTTTTTTTCTCCAAAAATAGGAATTCATAGGATCGAGATTAGGGTCAGCGGAGCCTCGTGGGCCCCACTACCCACCAGGGCGCGCCAAAGGGGGGTGGCGCGCCCTTGTGCCTAGTGGGCAGCTGGGCCCCCCCTCAAGTGGGTCTTGGTTCCAGTATTTTTCATTTATTCCAAAATAATTCTCCAAAAAGTTTCGTCCAATTCCGAGAACTTTTATTCTACGTAAAAACAACACCATGGTAGTTCTGCTAAAAACAGCGTCAGTCCGGGTTAGTTTCATTCCAATCATGCAAATTAGAGTCCAAAACACGAGCAAAAGCGTTAGGAAAAGTAGATACGATGGAGACGTATCAACTCCCCCAAGCTTAACCGATTGCTTGTCCTCAAGCAATTCAGTTGACAAACTGAAAGTGACAAAGAAAAACTTTTACGAACTCTTTTGTTCTTGTGTCCATATATATGTTTAAATAATACCCGGGTTTTCAGCAAAGATCATGACTAACCATGCAAACGATAACTCTTAGAAATTATATTCACTCATATCAATGGCATAATCAACTAGCGAGTAATAATAAAATATTTCAAATGCCAACACTTTGTCAAAATAATCATGATATAATATGACAATAATGGTATCTCGCTAGCCCTTTCTGAGACCGCAAAACATAAATGCAGAGCACCTCCAAAGTTCAAGCAGCGACTAAACATTGTAATTCATGGTAGAAGAGATCCATTCATGATGCACTCAACATTAACTATACACAATGCATGAGGATGACAATAGTGCTCTCAGGTCTGGTGCTTGTTTGAGAAGGTGATGACTCAATGATAAATGTAAAATAACATAAAAGTAATTAGATAGGCCCTTCACAGAGGGAAGTAGGGATTTGTAGAGGTGCCAGAGCTCAAAGTTTAAATCAGAGATAAATATAATTTTGGGAGGTATACCTTTCCTGTCAATGTTACGACCAAGAGTTTTCAATATCTTCCATGCTAAACAAATTAGCAGCGGTTCCCAAGCAGTAAAAGTAAAGTTTACTCCCCCTCCACCAACAAACACAAGCCATGGCTAGCCGAATCCTCGGGTGCCCTCCATACCAACAACAGTCCGAGGGAGTTTGTTTAATATTTGCATTTTTTTATCATGGGACTGGGCATCCCGATTCCCAACCCCTCTCGTGCAGTGATGAGTGTATAAACACTCATCATGAGAATAATCCGCTTAGCATGGAAGATACTGACCACCCCCTGTCACTCCATGAGCGGTACGGGCACACAAAACAGATGTTCATTTGAATATTTAGAGGTGGCACATGCAAATTTACTTGGAATGGCAAGGTAATACCGCATATAGGTAGATATAGTGGACTCATCTGGAATAACTTTGGTTTAAGGATTTTGATGCACAAGAGTACAGGTGAAGGCTAGAAAATAGGTTGAGAAGCGACCAGCTAGAGAGCGAAAATGATCATGAACATGCGTTGCGAATAATTAACATTGAATACTAGCATGAGTAGGATATAAACACCATGAACATAAATATCGTGGAGGCTATGTTGGTTTTGAATCAACTACATGTGTGAACTTGTGCCAAGTCAAGCCACTCGAAACATTCAGAGGAGGATACCATATCATCATACTTCATCACAATCATTCTAATGCATGTTGACATCTAAAATAAATCATTATCCACTCCTAGCTACTTAAGCACCGCATGAGCAACTATAATCTCTAATTGTCATCATAAACTTGTCTAATCATAATATGCTGAATCATGGATACTGAGTTAAACATATTTACAAAAACAAAAACAAGTTGAGTTCATACCCGCCTTTCCTTGCCTCAGTCACTTCATCATATATCGTCATTATTGCCTTTCACTTGCATGACCGAATGATATGAAAATAATAATAGTGCAATAGAGCCATGGACTAAACTGGAATCTAAAAACATTTTATTTAAAGGAGAAGACAAGATAATTTGGGCTCTTTGTTAGATCAACCATAGTGCATGCGAGAGCCACTCAACATGTTCATCGTGGTCTTCTCCCTAGTACAACTCAACAAATAGAAAATAAATTCAGAGAAACACACTGAAATATTTTTGGAGTTTTTAGATTTTTTTCTTTGAAATAAGCAAATTAAAGAAACAAAAACGAGAAAAACTATTTACACGGGGAAAGCTCCCAACAAGCAAAAAGAAGAAACAAGAAATCTTTTTGGGTTTTCTTTTAATACTACAACTAATTTAAACTAGAAAGAAAAGCCGAAAGGAAGTAAGAAATATTTTTGGATTTTCTCCAATTTTTTCAAACACACAAGAAGAAAGCAAGAAAATAAAACTAGCATGGATTATACAATGAAAAAGGATGAACACCGACAACTGGAATGAAATGTGTGAATCATGAATGTAATGTCGATGGAAATACGTACTCCCCCAAGCTTAGGCTTTTGGCCTAGCTTGGTAATCACCACCTTTGGCTTGGATAATAGTCGGAATGATAGCTCGTGGAGGCTCTCGGTGCAGCCTCCTCAACCTGGCGGGCAGCTTCCACTATTGTGTTGTACTCATGTGCCTCGCTCTCATAAATGTAATACCTTCCTTTCCCCTGGTAATCAAAGAGAGCAGGTGCAGGCAAAATAACAGGTACAATGGGTTTTTATTGAACATCAAGTTATAATTCTAGTTCGTGGCCCTATATTTAATGAACTCATGATGCTGCATTGCATCAAAGTCTAAATAACTATTAGGAAAAACAGGATCATTCAGCAAAGGCGAAACTCTCAGCCTTGCAGCTAAGCGGGAGGCATAAATTTTTCCATACAAATGACCACTGTCAGCAGTACGCTGCAGCCTCCGTGCAATAACTGCTCCAAGATTATAACATTTAATGCCCGTTAAAGTAGTATGAATAAGGCTCAAATCAGGGGCACAAAGCGTGATGCAGTCTTGTTTACCTACGATGAATTTGCCATTAAAGAGTGCAAAGTAACGGATGGAGGCAAATTGTATAATTTTTATTCTAGCTTGTGTAACCCTCCTATCCTCACCACAATAGAGGATGCTTAGGAACATTTCATGCTCAAATTTTGGTGGTTCATCTAGCGAGCCCCAGTATGGAATTTTGCATGCATCACAGAATTCTTCTAAGGGAATACTAAAGGTTCTATCATAAAGGCAAAATGAGACTCTGAATTCACGAGGATGATACTTAAACTTTTTGGTGAACGATTCAGTAAAGTTGTAATGCTGAGTACACTTATCTGCGATGAAGGGTGCGAGATCAGTGTTGTGAACATACTGATCAAATTCTTCTTTAATACCCGCACCTATCATGAACTCATCACATGGCCATAGGCACGATCTGGTGTCAGTATCCAGCACCGAACTTGCCCTTGGTTCATCATAGGCTTGTCGTATCGAGTTCTCACTCGACGATGCCTCAGAAGACCTTCGCCTCGAAGAACTCCTCCTAAAGAGGTGCATTTTATCTACGAACAATTTCTGAAATTTTTTGCCACAAAAATGATATTAACAAAACTCCACAAAACTGATAGCAACTACTCATATGGATGTCTAGAGGCTATATCAAGCATTCAAACTACTTGGAACTCAAAGAATTCAACATACAAGCTCATTTACAGCAGCACCAAGAGTAGCTAATTACTCAGAATATAAACCACTAGAACAAAAACTAATTAGAGCAATGGAGGAGTCACATACCAAGTAGCAATGCCCCAAAATAGTTTCAGAAATGGAGCTCCGAGAAAAGAGATCGAAATTCGCGGGTTTGAGAGCAAGAACACGAGAGAGAGAGCTACAGGGATTTTTTTCTGGAGGTAGGTGATGAAGTGAGCTAAAGGGATAAGTGAGGGGGGCCTTGTGGCGCCCACTACCCACCAGGGCGTGCCTGGTGCCTAGTGGGCACCTAGGGCACCCCCCCTGCGGTGTTTTCAGTACCAAAAAATCTCAAATATTCAGAAAAAAAATCGTGTTAAAATTTCAGGTCATTCTGAGTACTTTTATTTTTTGGCACTTTTTATTGCACGGATAAATCAGAAAACAGGATAAACATGGCATTTTATTGTATTTAACTAAAAATAACAGAAAATATAAAGTGGGTACAGAAGGTTGTGCTTACTAAATTCATCGACCACATGCCTCTCAAAAATAATCCATTAATAAGGTTGATCAAGTCTTATTAACAACCACTTTCGATTAGCATGAACCCGAAGAACTTTCGTAAAACACTAAGTTACCTCAACGGGAATATGCATATCCCCAACAATAAGTATTTCATATTTCTTTTTGGCAGTAGGAAGGGGAAGTTGGAAACTTCCAATAGTAATTGTCGGAGCCTTTTCAATAACATTCACTTGAAATTGTTTCTTCGGAAAGTGCACCGTATGCTCATTACCATTGATATAAAAAGTGACCTTGCTTTTATTGCAATCAATAACATCCCTTGTAGTGTTCAAAAAGGGTCTACCAAGGATAATTGACATGTTGTCGTCCTCGGGCATCTCAAGTATAACAAAGTCCATTAAGATAGTAACATTCGTAACAACAACGGGCACGTCCTCACAAATACTGATAGGTATGGCAGTCGATTTGTCAGCCATTTGCAAAGCTATTTCAGTAGGTGTGAGTTTATTCAAATCAAGTATTTTGTATAAAGAGAAAGGCATAACAGTAACACCAGCTCCTAAATCACATAAAGCAGTTTTGACATAGTTCCTTTTGATGGAACATGGTATAGTTGGTATTCTGGGATCTCCTAATTTCTTAGGTACTCCATCCTTAAAAGAATAATTAGCAAGCATGGTGGAGATTTCAGCTTCGGGTATTTTTCTTTTGTTAGTGATAATATCTTTCATATACTTAGCATAAGGGGCCATCTTCAAAATATCAGTCAAACGAGTACGCAAAAAGACTGGCCTAAGCATTTCAGCAAAGCGTTCAAATTCTTCCTCATCTTTTTTCTTAGATGGTTTAGGTGGAAAGGGCATGGGTTTCTGAACCCATGGTTCTCTTTCTTTACCATGTTTTCTAGCCACAAAGTCTCACTTATCATAACGTTTATTTTTAGGTTGTGGGTTGTCAAGACCAACAACAGGTTCAATTTCAACATCATTATCTGGTTCTTTATCATTTTCTAATTGAGCATCTACATGAACATCAACATTATCATTATCATTATCACTAGGTGAATGCTCATTACCAGATTGAGTTTCAGCATCAGAGATAGAGACATCATTGTTATCTTTAGAAGGTTTTTCTCCTTCGGGTTCACTGGAAGTATGCAAAGTCCTATCATTTTTCTTTTTCTTTTTCTTTTTAGTAGGACTAGGTGCATCAGTATTAATTCTTTGAGAGTCTTGTTCAATTCTTTTAGGGTGACCTTCAGGATAAAGTGGCTCCTGAGTCATTGTGCCTCCTCTAGTCATTACTCTAACAGCATGACCATTCATATTATTATTCATTTCACTGAGCAATTCACTTTGAGATTTAGCAACTTGTTCTAACAGAGCTTGAACCATAGAGGCATGTTTTCCTACTCCCCTAACATCATTAGTGATTCTAAATAACAAGTCACTCAAGCAAGCAATCATATCAGCATTTTGCTTTAATTGTTTCACAACATGGGCATTGAAGTGATCTTGTTTCATAATGTAATTATCGAATTCATACAAGCATTGACTAGGATGTTTATTATAAGGGATGTCACCTTCATTAAATTTTAAAAGAGAAATTACCTCTACCACCTGTGGTGGGGTGACAAGTCCATGTATTTCTTCAATAGGTGGTAAATTCTTAACATCTTCAGCTTTAATACCTTTTTCCTTCATACATTTCTTTGCTTCTTGCATATCTTCAGGACTGAGAAATAAAATACCCCTATTCTTCAGAGTGGGTTTAGGCGGTGGTTAAGAAAGTGTCCAATCATTATCATTCTTCAATATATTATTCAATAGCTCCTCAGCCTATTCAATAGTTTGTTCCCTGAAAACACAACCAGCACAAGTACGTAGGTAGTCCCTAGAAGCATCGGTTAGTCCATTGTAGAAGATATCAAGTATTTCATTTTTCTTAAGAGGATGATCAGGCAAAGCATTAAGTAATTGGAGACGCCTCCCCCAAGATTGTGGGAGACTCTCTTCTTCAATTTGCACAAAGTTACATATTTCCTGTAAGGCAGCTTGTTTCTTATGAGTAGGAAAATATTTTTCAGAGAAGTAATAAATCATATCCTGGGGACTACGCACACAACCAGCAGCAAGAGTATTATACCAAGTCTTAGTGTTACCCTTTAAAGAGAAAGTAAATAACTTAAGGATATAGTAATAATGAATTTTTTCCTCATGAGCAAATAGGGTGGCTATATCATTCAGCTTAGTAAGATGTGCCACAATAGTTTCAGATTCATAACCATGGAAAGGATCAGATTCAACCAAAGTGATTAGCTCTGGGTCGACAGGGAATTCATAATCCTTATCAGTAATAAAGATAGGTGAAGTAGCAAACTTAGGATCATATTTCATTCTAGCATTCAAGGATTTTTCTTTCAACTTGCATAATAATTTCTTGAGATCATCTCTATCCTTACAAGCAAGAAAATCTCTAGCTACCTCTCCATCCATAACATATCCCTCAGGTATCTCAGGCAATTCATATCTAGGAGCACTAGTTCCAATAGGTGAATCATAGTTTACAATTTCAATAACTTCATCAGTTTCAGCATTCTCAATTTCTTTAGCTTTAGCAATTTGTTCATCAAGAAATTCACCTAGTGGTATAGTATTATCAAGCAAAGTACTAGCATCATCAATAGCATCATTTCTAGCATCATACACAGCAGAAGTGGCATCATCAATTACTTGCGACATATCAGAAACAACAATAGGTTGTGGTGTTGCAAGCTTACTTAAAACCGAAGGTGAATCAAGTGCAGAGCTAGATGGTAGTTCCTTACCTCCCCTCGTCTTAGAGGGAACGATCTTGGTTCTATCATCCTTAAGATTCTTCATAGTGATACATAGATATAAATCCCAAGTGACTCAGCAAATATAGCTATGCTCCCTGGCAACGGCGCCAGAAAAAGGTCTTGATAACCCACAAGTATAGGGGATCACAACAGTTTTCGAGGGTAGAGTATTCAACCCAAATTTATTGATTCGATAAAAGGGGAGCCAAAGAATATTTGTAAGTATTAGCAATTGAGTTGTCAATTCAACCACACCTGGAGATTAAATAACTGCAGCAAAGTGATCAGTAGCACAGTAGTATGATAGTTTTGATAGCAGTGGTAACAGTAGTAGCAATGGTAACAGTGATAGCAATAATTTTGTAGCAGTTGTAACAGTAGTAACAACAGTGGTAACTTAGCAAGAGCAATATGTGGAAAACTGGTAGGCATTGGATCGGTGATAACGTTGGATAATATTCATCATATAACAGTCATAACCTAGGGCGACATAGAACTAGCTCTCGTTCATTAATATAATGTAGGCATGTATTCCGTAAATAGTCATACGTGCTTATGGAAAAGAACTTGCATGGCATCTTTTGTCCTACCCTCCTGTGGCAGCGGGGTCCATAAGGAAATTAAGGGATACTAAGGCCTCCTTTTAATAGAGAACCGGAACAAAGCATTAACACATAGTGAATACATGAACTCCTCAAATTACGGTAATCACCGAAAAGAATCCCTATTGTTGTCACCTTGGGGTATGTGGATCATAACGCGTAATAGGTGCATATAACTTGCATGGTAGGATCTAGAACACAAATATATTGGTGAAAACATAAACGGTTCAGATCTGAAATCATGGCACTCGGGCCCTAGTGACAAGCATTAAGCATAGCAAAGTCATAGCAACATCAATCTCAAAACATAGTGGATACTAGGGATCAAGCCCTAACAAAACTAACTCGATTACATGATGAATCTCATCCAACCCATCACTGTCGAGCAAGCCTACGAAGGAATTACTCACTCCCGGCGGTGAGCATTATGAAATTGATGATGGAGGATGGTTGATGATGATGAAGACGGAAGATCCCCCTCTCCGGAGCCCCGAACGGACTCCAGATCTGGCCTCCCGATGAAGAACAGGAGGTGGCGGCGGCTGCGTATCATAAAACGCGGTGAAACTTCGTCTCCTATTTTTTTATTCAAAAATAGGAATTTATAGGATCAAGATTAGGGTCAGCGGAGCCTCGTGGGCCCCACTACCCACCAGGGTGCGCCAGAGGGGGGTGGTGCGCCCTGGTGCCTAGTGGGCAGCTCCCCCCCCCCCTTCCAGTGGGTCTTGGTTCCAGTATTTTTCATTTATTCCAAAATAATTCTCCAAAAAGTTTTGTCCAGTTCTTAGAACTTTTATTTCTGCACAAAAACAACACCATGGTAGTTCTGCTGAAAACAGCGTCAGTCCGGGTTAGTTTCATTCAAATCATGCAAATTAGAGTCCAAAACAAGAGCAAAAGCGTTCGGAAAAGTAGATACGATGGAGACGTATTCGGGCTCTTTGTTAATTCAACAATAATGCATATGAGAGCCACTCAACATTTTCATCGTGGTCTTCTCATTTACAACGACTCAACAAAAGAAAAGAATTTCAGAAAAACACACTAAATTTTTTTTGGGGGTTTTAGTTTTTCTGAAGAAAGCAAAATAACGAAGGAAAAATAAAAATTATAAAAACTATTCACATGGGAAAGCTCCCAACAAGCAAAAGAGGAAACAAGAAATATTTTTGGGTTTTCTTTTAATACTATAACTAATTAAACTAGAAAAGGAAAACAGAAAAGAAGCGAGAAATATTTTTGGATTTTCTCAAAGTTTTTCAAACACACAAGAAGAAAGCAAAACTAAAACTAACATGGATTATACAATGAAAGAGGATGAGCACTGACAACTGGAATGAAATGTGTGAACATAAATGTAATGTCGGTAAGAAATATGCACTCCCCCAAGCTTAGGCTTTTGGCCTAGCTTGGTAATCACCACCCGTAGTAGTCGTCTGATCTGATATGAAAGTGCCGGGGCGGCGGCACTTGAGAGTCCCAAGCCTGGGCCTCGTTCTCTGCCACTGCCAACGCGTATCGGTAAGCAGTGATGTCCGGTGGCATGACGGTGTATCCATTCTTGGCATGAGAGTCAAACAAAGCAGGTGCAGGCAACGGAATAATATCACGAGTATCCTCACTAAATACCAAGTTATAGAAAATATGGTGAGGAGGCTCAGGTTCATCAATAAAGTGGTGATCTATCATAGCCTGATGATCTAAGTAAATCCTAGGCAACAAATAATCATGGTGGCGTATATCAATATGGAAACGTCTCGCTAAGCGAGTAGCATAAATACCACCATGAATTTTACCCTTAGTCCTATTAGTGTGCAAGCGGCGTGCAATGATAGCTCCAAGCCTATAAGTGTTGTCACTGAAAAGTGCTTGGCATAAAATGGCGAGGTCAGGGGCACTGAGCGCACCACCTTGCTCCCTAGCAGTCAAACATTTCCCTATGAATAAAGCAAAGTAATGCACAGCAGGAAAATGCAAACTAGTAGCTCGGGCTTTTGACACGCCCCTTTCCTCTTCCACAATTAGAGTGTGAAGGAAACCCTCAAACTCCTCCGGTCTAGGCTCTCTTAATTCCCCATTAGAGGCAATCAAACATATCTCACAAAATTCAGCAAGTGGTATCTCATGATGTTCAACATATAAATCAAAACACACCATGGGGGGTTCGAGCCTATTCAAGAAATGGAAATTTTGCACACAAAATTTTGTAAGGATGTGGTACTGGTCACACTCATCTAAGAGGAAGTCAGTCAACCCGGCATTTGCAACAAATTGCGTGAACTCTTGGTAGAATCCGGCTTCGTTCATGAAGGCATTGTGCGGCCATTCGCACGGCCGGACCTCCGTCCTACACGGAATGTTAAGGTCACTATCCGAGGAGTCCCCAATGACTCCCTTGGCTCTCCGTTTCAAGGAACTTCTCCTAAAGAAGTTCATTTCCCTACGAACAAATTTCTGAAATATTTGGGCCACAAAATGGTGTCAATAAAACTTCACAAGATTGATAGCAACTACTCATATTAAATGTCTAGAGGCTATATCAAGCATTCAAACTACTTGGAACTCAAAGAATTCAACATTCAAGCTCATTTTCAGTAGCACCAAGAGCAACTAATTATGCAAAATGTAATCCACTAAAGCAAAAACCAATTGGAGCAATGGAGGAGTCACATACCAAGGAGCAATCCCCCAAAACAGTTTCAAAAATGGAGCTACGAGCAAAGAGATCGAAAATCTCAGGTTTGGGAGCAAGAACATGAGGGAGAGAGCAACCGGGAATTTTTCCTAGAGGTAAGAGATGAAGTGGGCTGAAGGGATAAGTGAGTGGGTCCTTGTGGGGCCCACAAGGCACCTTGGCGCGCCCTGTGGGTGGTCGTGCCCTGGTGCCTTGTGACCACCAGGGGCATCCCTCAGGATTTTGTTCAGTGCCAAGAATTCTTATATATTCCAAAAAAATCATGTTAAAATTTTACGTCATTCTGAGCACTTTTATTTTTGGGCCATTTTTCATTGCACGGATAATTCAGAAAACAGGATAATCATGCATTTTCTTTTATTTAACTAAGAATAACAAAGGACAAACAATAGGTACAGAAAGTTGTGCTTACTAAATGCATCGACCTCATGCCCCTAAAAAAGAATCCATTAATAAGGTTGATCAAGTCTTATTAACAAACCATTTCCGAGTAACATGAAACCGAAGAATCTTCGTATAACACTAGGTTACCTCAACGGGGATATGCATCTCCCCAATAATAAGAGTTTCATATTTCTTTTTGACAGAAGGAACAGAGAATTTAAAACCTCCAATAGTGATTGTCGAAACCTTTTTAATAATATTGATACCATTCACTTGAAATTGTCTCTTCGGAAAGTGCATGTATGCTCATTACCATTAATATAAAAAGTGACCTTGCTTTTGTTGCAATCAATAACAGCCCCTGCAGTATTCAAAAAGGGTCTACCAAGGATAATTGACATGTTGTCGTCCTCGGGCATATCAAGTATAATGAAGTTTGTTAAGATAGTAACATTTGCAACTACAACAGGCACATCCTCACAAATACCGATTGGCAGTTGATTTGTCAGGCATTTGCAATGATATTTTAGTAGGTGTGAGTTCATTCAAATCAAGTCTTCTATATAAAAAGAAAGGAATAACACTAACACCGGCTCCTAAATCACATAAAGCAGTTTTGACATGATTTCTCTTAATGGAGCATGGTATAGTGTGTATTCCTAGATCTCCTAGTTTCTTAGGAACTCCATCCTTAAAAGAATAATTTGCAAGCATGGTGCAAATTTTAGCTTTAGGTATCTTTCTTTTATTAGTGACAATATCTTTCATATATTTAGCATATGGGGCCATCTTTAAAATATCAGTCAAACGAGTACGCAAAAAGACTGGCCTAAGCATTTCAGCAAAGCGTTCAAATTCTTCCTCATTCTTGTTTTTAGGTGGCTTAGTAGGAAAAGGCATGGGTTTCTGAACCCATGGTTCTCTTTCTTTACCATGTTTTCTAGCAATGAAATCTCTTTTATCATATCGTTTATTCTTAGGAGGTGGGTTATCAAGATCAACAATAGGTTCTATTTCAACATCATTATCATGTTCTTTATCATTGTCGAGTTGAGCATCTACATGAACATCATCATTATCACTAGATGAATGTTCATTACCAGATTGTGTCTCAGCATCAGAAATAAAAACATCATTACTATTCTCAGGAGCTTTTTCTACTTCAGGTTCACTAGAAGCATGCATAGTTCTATCATTTTTTTTCCTTTTTCTTCTTAGATGAACTAGGTGCATCAACATTAATTCTCTGAGAATCTTGCTCAATTCTTTTAGGATGACCTTCAGGATAGAGTGGCTCCTGAGTCATTTTACCTCCTCTAGTCATTACTCTAGCAGCATGATCATTCATATTATTATTCATCTCATTAAGCAAATCATTTTGAGGCTTTGCAACTTGTTCTAACTGAGTTTGGACCATGGATGTGTGTTTACCTAGACCTTAAACATCATTAGAAATTCTGAACATTAAGTCACTCAAACGATCAATCATGAAAGCATTACGTTTTAATTGCTTGGTAACATACATATTAAAGTGTTCTTGCTTAACAATGTAATTGTCAAATTCATCTAGGCATTGACTAGCAGATTTATTGTAGGGAATATCACCTTCATCAAATCTCATAAGAGAATTTACCTTTACTACCTATGTTGGGGTGTCGGCCCATGTATTTCTTCAATAGGTGGTAAATTATTAACATCTTCGGCTTTAATACCCTTTTCTCTCATAGATTTCTTTGCCTCTTGCATATCTTCAGGACTGAGAAACAGAATACCTCTCTTCTTCGGAGTTGGTTTAGGTGGTGGTTCAGGAAGTGTCCAATCATTATCATTCCTCAATATATTATTCAGTAGTTCTACAACATGTTCAGCAGTTCGTTCCCTAAAACCACAACCAGCACAACTATTTAGGTAGTCCCTAGAAGCATCGGTTAGTCCATTATAAAAGGTATCAAGTATTTCATTTTTCTTGAGAGGATAATCAGGAAAAGCATTAAGTAATTGGAGAAGCCTCCCCCAACCTTGAGGGAGATTCTCTTCTTCAATTTGCACAAAGTTAAATATTTCCTATAAGGAAGTTTTTCTTATGAGCAGGAAAATATTTTTCAGAGAAGTAATATATCATATCCTGGGGACTATGCACACAACCAGGAGCAAGAGTATTAAACCATATATTAGCATCACCATTTAGTGAGAAAGGAAACAACTTAAGGATATCATAGTAGCGAATTTCTTCCTCATGAGCAAATAGGGTGGTTGTATCATTTAATTTAGTAAGATGTGCCACAACAGTTTCAGATTCATAACCATGAAAAGGATCAGATTCAACCAAAGTAATTAACTCAAGATCGGCAGAGAATTCATAATCCTTATCAGTAACAAAGATAAATGAAGTAGCAAACTTAGGATCATATTTCATTCTTGCATTCAGATATTTTTCTTTCAGTTTACATAATAGTTTCTTAACATCATCTCTATCATTACAAGCAAGAAGTTCTCTAGTTATCTCCTCATCCACAACATAACCCTCAGGTATCTTAGGCATTTCAATTCTAAGAGAGCTAGGTCTAATAGGTGAATCATAAATTTTATCAATTTCAGCACTTTCAATTTCTTTAGCTCTAGCAAGTTGTTCATCAAGAAATTCACCTAGTGGCACAGTTTCATCAAGCAAAGTACTAGCATTATCAATAGCATCATTCATAGCAGAAGTAGCATCATCAATTACTTGCGACCTATCAGAATTAATAGCAGGTGTAGGTGTCGCAAGCTTACTTAAAACAGAAGGTGAATCAAGTGCAGAGTGTGATGGCAGTTCCTTACCTCCCCTCGTTTTAGAGGGAACGATCTTGGTTCTATCATCTTTCAGATTCTTCATAGTGATCAACAGATATAAATCCTAAGTGACTCAGCAAAAAGTGCTATTCTCCCCGGCAACGGCGCTAGAAAAAGGTCTTGATAACCCACAAATATAGGGGATCGCAACAGTTTTCGAGGGTAGAGTATTCAACCCAAATTTATTGATTCGACACAAGGGGAGCCAAAGAATATTTGCAAGTATTAGAAGTTGAGTTGTCAATTCAACCACATCTGGAGAACTAAATATCTGCAGCAGAGTGATAAGTAGCACAGTAGTATCATAGTTTGATAGCAGTGGTAACAGTAACATCAATAACAATAACAGTAGTAGTTTTGTAACAACAATAGTACCTTAGCACAGATCAATATATGAAAAGTGCAGGCATTGGATCAGTGATGGATAATTGTGTTGGATGGCATTCATCATATAACAGTCACAACCTAGAGCAACACAGAACTAGCTCCAATTCATCAATGTAATGTAGACATGTATTCCATATATAGTCATATGTGCTTATGATAAGAACTTGCATGACATCTTTTGTCCTACCCTCCCGTGGCAGCGGGGTCCATAAGGAAACTAAGGGATATTAAGGCTTTCTTTTAATAGAGAACCGGAATAAAGCATTAACACATAGTGAAACATGAACTCCTCAAACTACGGTAATCACCGGAAAGAATCCCAATTATTGTCACTTTGGGGTATGCGGATCATAACACGTATTAGGTGCGTATAAATTGCAAGATAGGACCAAGAACTCAAATAGATTCATGAAAACACAAAGGGTTCATATCTGAAATCATGGCACTCGGGCCCTAGTGACAAGCATTGAGCATAGCAAAGTCATAGCAACATCAATCAGAACATAGTGGATACTAGGGATCAAGCCCTAACAAATTGACTTGATTACATGATAAATCTCATCCAACCCCATTGATACGTCTCCGACGTATCTACAATTTTTGATTGTTCCATGCTGTTATATTATCAATCTTGGATGTTTTATATTCATTTACTAGCAACTTTATATCATTTTTTGGGACTAACCTATTGACATAGTGCCCAGTGCCAGTTGATGTTTTTTGCTTGTTTTTTACTTCGCATAAAATCAATACCAAACGGAGTCCAAATGCCACGAAACTTTTTGGAGAATTTTTTCTGCCCGGAAGACACCCAGGAGGCCCAAGAAGTGCACCAGAGGGGTCATGTGGGGCCCACTAGGCACTAGGGCGTGCCAGAGGCCCAGGCGCGCCCTGGTGGGTAGTGGAGCCCACAGGCACCCCCTCCATCGACCTTTGCCTCTATAAATACTCTAAGAGACCCGCTTCGGTACAACACCCCCTCACAAACCGTATAAAGGGTAATATGGACCTTTGACACACCGTATTCATTTTTGTATGTATGATGGTCACCGCCTGAACGGGAGCTCCTATTGGTCACCCGCCAACGGCAAATTGCGGAGCCTTCGCTGAAGGCAGAGCAAATGGGCTGGCCCATTAGTAGGTAAACGAGGATGCCATGACAATTTCCACCTATGTAGCATTTGCATAGCATTTTTTATGTACACAACATTGCATGGTAACTTGTGTTGCATACATGGATTTAATAGATTTAATATCAGATATAGGTGTACCAAAACCCATGACGTGAGCGGCACGGGAGGAGAGGAGGAGGGCGGCGCGGGAGTAAGGATGAAGGTAGAAGAGAAAATCATTAGGGTCAACTTTAGTTCCTTGTGTCATTGTTTAATAATCAAACAATAGTAAAGATTATACAATGAAGTGTTTGATATTCCATTAGGGTCAACTAACCCTACTGCTTCTATGTCATCTCCATCCCTTGCGCGCGCCAGAATGAGAGGAGATGGAAACGTAGAGATAGCATAGACATCTTACTAAGAATTTAGAGAAAACGAATAAATATTTCGAACTGACATGAAAAGGCATAACTGCGCAAAATTGTTCTCTCTTGATAACAAAAAGGGATATTTGGTACAAAAATCTCCAGAGGAAGTAAAATTAAATATATTTGCAATTGTGTGATATCAATGTGTCATGTTCCCACAATACACTTCTCATTAAAAAAAATTGACAAAAGGCCATCATGGCTTGCTTTATTGAATACAAATATTAATTTCACCATCCACTTTTGTAGCATTGATCTTGTTTTACTTGATGTTCGACATCTCTCACTGAAAAGTGGGAAGTTTTGTGCTCACGTGGAAAGGGAGACCTGAAATTTGATGACACATGTTAGCATCGGTTGAAATATAAAGATTCTATGTTAATATGTGTACATAAGAAAGTGTGAAATATGAAAAATGAGAAATAGCAGATTTACTAAAATGTCAAAAAAATGAGAAGTGACAACTTTACTAAACTATCTGATGAATTTAAGTAATAAAAGGTGAATGATTAATATCTTAAAACGTGAATCATTCTTGAAATATTAAATACTCCCTCTGTAAACTAATATAAGAGCGTTTAGATCACTACTTTAGTATTCTAAACGCTCTTATATTAGTTTACGGGGGGAGTACAAAACTGAATGCAAGTGGGGCATTTCCTATCGATCTAGTTGTACCTAGGCACCACTGTTAATCTATTCAATTATGTAAATTTTTATCTTAAATGCTCAGCCTACGAAAACTACTAAGGATTATTCCTTCGCAATTTAGAGAAATTAATTATTCTCAACAGGGAGCCAATGTGTCCAAAGGGAATTTCATACCTCCTCGCTCGCTGGAAGCTTATTGAGCATATTGACAATGTTCTCTATGGAAGGTCTCTTCTTCTGATCAATCTCTACACATTGTAGACCAATATTGATACATGCTTCTACCTGATCGAAACCATGTTCTTCTAACTCAATGTACTCAGACATTATTTTCTCCAGTGTCCAATTTTCTTTTACCTACATAAAAATGTGAAACTATCATAATGTAAGGAAATCAACGAAGAGAATATTCTCAATTTTAGTCTTAAAATGATAAAGTATATTCATTCTTACTCCATCAATATATTTCCTTGCATGCTTCTGGTCAGTGCTAGAACTATTCATCTCTCTCGTGGATATCTCCATTATGATTAGGCCTAAACTATATATGTCTGACCGAGCCGAGATTTCGCCATTGTACAGATACTCCGGGGCCATGTACCCACTAACGGCATTAACATCAAGATATTAATCAGCATTTTAATTGGAGATGTGAAAATGAGTTTTGCATTACAGTATAGGAACAAGATAGCTGATATATCAGCATAATAAACACGCGGTAACTTACACCGATCCCACGACACTTCGCGTGTTCTTTCGGGTTTGATCTTGGCCGAATATTCTAGAGAAACCAAAATCCGCAATTTTCGGTGTCATGTTGTCGCCCAGTAGTATATTTTGAGGCTTCAGACCCAAATGGAGAACGGGACTAGGCAAGGTATGTAGAAAATGTATACCTTCACATATTCCCTTTATTACTTTAAAGCGCATATCCCAACCAATGCGACTGGATTCACCTGAAGTAACATGTCATAGAATTTTTATATTGTATCTAAAATAGTGGATAAGATGATAATAAATATCTCAGAATAATAATGAGAAAAAAGATCTTGTGAAGTGAAAAATCCACCGAAACAACAGCAAGATTCTTCTACTGATAACAATCTTGGGGTGGGGGGGGCAATTGGCCCCCAAACTTCACTGAAGGAAAAATACATTTTCTTAAATAGAAGGAAATGTAGTCATTAGCCTCTCCCTTAAATAGAGGACCTTATGCAAAGTCATGCTAGAACTCCAAACAAGATAGTGATCTAAACGCTCTTATATTTCTTTACAGAGGGAGTACATGAAAAACAATAGCTCGGATAGTACATGATATATGACATACCAAAAAGATTCCTGTGAAGGCTCCCCTTAGGCAAGTATTCATAGCAGAGTACAGTGTCAGTGATCTCTGCAATAATATGTCGTCCGTTGCTCTGCACCAATTTGTTTTGTGCTTCCCGGCAGTACGCAACCAACTTGACGATATTTTCATGCTCGAGAACCATAATATTCTGAACCTCATTCGCGAATATTGTGTCACGTGGTACAGGGGAATTTTCCGCCAGTTTCTTCACAGCAACCACTCCACCATCGTCCAGGATCCCCTGTTCAATGTCATATATAAATCTAATCCACCTTAGCACCTTCCCGTATCAACCTCTGAATTGACAGAGAAAGTTGTGGCAAAATCATACAGTACTACCTTATAAACTGACCCGAATGCGCCCTGACCAAGTAGCAGCTCATCGGAGAAGTTCTTTGTGATTTTGTTCAAGAAGTCTAATGGTAGCTCGTTCGGTAGGCTCTCCAGGGTCATACCTCCGGTGGCCATTAATTGCTGATGATGTAAGAAGCTGCCGATGCGATCGACTAAAACTTGCAATTTACAAAAGCAAGGCAGTTGCTAAACAACATAGCTAATTAAGTTCGAACAAGGAAGCTGTATCTGGAAATAATTGAGCAGTTCCTCAAGTGCACTGACCTTGGAGGGGAACGCTTCTCGTCCTCGATGAGGGATCCAAGCTGGGAAGATAACACCGGGAGAGGGGATGAACTTCAGATCTGAGATGAATAGACTGCTTGCTCCCGGTGCCACTGCCCACTAGTATGTAAAGCAAAAGCAAAGCAGCAAAGGAGAGATATTTCTATGATCGGTAGACTTGACTGTCGCTAGCCTAACTTTCACCTGGGTCCGCCCTCGTCAGTAGACGCGGTTTGGTCTGATTTTACTTTTGGTTCAGCTTGCGGATAATTTCGGTCACATGCATTTTTTGGGGGAAAAACTTTCGATAATTCATCAAACATCGTGCAGTTTGGCTCGTAAGCATTTCGTTACTCAACTCCATATGTTCATATCAAGTGCATCACGCTGACTAAACGATATATTTTCTGAGACAGGAAGCCAAACAAGATCAAGTCCACGAGCATGCGGTTCTTCGTCTTATATAGTTGTATAAATTGCTTCAAAAGCCATCCCATTTTGGTTTCTGCAAGAGCAGAGTAGCTATACCCAAGAGGGAGCATGATAGAACTTCGGTCAGTACGTGACTAAGAAAAACTGTCAGATTAGAGCTGTCTTCACCAACGAGTATTCTGTTGGAATTCTTCACGAACAACCAGCATTTTTGGCAACTTCCCATGTTTAGAACACACTCATGTACAAGAAAAATAAATACATCCTACCTCGATTACCAACACAGCCACACAAACATCTACAAGTTGAACACACACGCTTATTTCTGGTATAGAACTGGGGAAACAAATAGAGTTATCAACAGAATAATTTGACAGGTCACCATATGTCTCCGTGTGTATCAATTGGCGCTGACGAGAAAAGCATGCTGGCACACTCCACACTCGACTGTTTCAGAGCCAGAGATCGGGACTTCAACCTGCAGTTCAACATTCATTTAATATGTTATGTTAGTGATCAACCAACAATTATTACAAGACCATTTTATATTTCAGCTATACACTCCCTATATTCTGTGACGCACCTGAAGATGGACTGTGCAGGTAGGGCACGCAACTTCTCGCATTCTTGTTCCAGATGCACCTCCAGACGCCGTCCCTTTGACAGAAGAAATTTCAAAATTTTGTTGCATTACTAATGTTAAAAAATGCACTTCATAGGAACATGAAAGTACCTGAAGACTTGCGATTCCTCTCCAGTTCCTCCTGTTGATCAAAGGATTTTTTTTGTTAAATCATTAATTTCACAGAACAAATCACATTAGCTTCTTCCTTCGTAGTCATAATAATAACTATAATGGTAACATAATTTTCGAAAATCTAACTAGTAATCGGATCTACAATACGGTTTCCAAACACTAGATTAAGAATGTAGTTACTACAGCAATAGACACTGCACAAAAAATGCAAAGCTGCCAAAATAACCATACTTCATTTGCAAGAAGTTCAAAAACAAGAAGATCTAATGTCCCTTCAAATAATAATGCTGCTACTCTGTGCTTCCACATTTGGTCATATATTTTTCTGATTAAACGACAACAACAAAGCCTTTCCGTCCCAAACAAGTTGGGGTAGGCTAGAGCTGAAACCCATAATTCTGGCACATGGATAGCTAACTTCCTTCCACGCACCCGTCCATGGCTAATTCTTTGGTGATATTCCAGTGCTTCAGATCTCTCTTTATGACTCCTCCCATATCAAGTTTGGTCTACCCCGACTATCTTTGCATTTTCAGCAATTCAGCACGATTTATCCGTCCGCTATGCATTGGCGCTTCTAGAGCCCTGGCGTTGTATATGCCCAAACCATCCCAGATGATGTTGGACAATCGGTGCTACCTGGCTATCACGTATATCATCAATCCTGGCCGATCCTTTCTAGGGTGGCCACATTCATGTCAACATGACCATCTTTGCTACACCTAACTGTTGCACATGTCGCCTTTTATTTGGCCAAAATTCTGCGTCATATAACATCGCAGGTCGAATTGCTGTTCTATAGAACCTGCATGTTAGCTTTTGTGGCACTATTCACAGAGGAAGCTTGGCGGCACTTCTTCCATCCAGCTTCGATTCGATGGCTCACATCTTCATCGATATCACCATCCTTCTGCAACATTGACCCCTAATATCGAAAATTGTCCTTCTGAGGTACCACCTGTCCATCAAGGCTAACCTCCTTGTGGCTAATAGTATTGAAACCGCACCTCACGTACCATTTTAATTCTACTATAAGCCTAAAACCTCTCGATTCCAACGTCTGTCTCCACACCTCTAACTTTCTATTAACCCCCCTCCGACTATCGTCGACAAGCACCACATCATACACAAAGACCATACACCATGGGATATCACCCTGTATATCCCTTGGGACCTCATCCATCACCAAAGCAAAAAAGATAAGGACTTAAAGTTGACCCTTGGTGCAGTCCTATTCTAATTAAGAAGTCATCCGTGTCATTATCACTTGTTTGAACAGTTGTCCCGACATTACCGTGCATGTCCTTGATGAGGGTAACGTACTTTGTAGGGGCTTATGTTTCTCCAAGGCCTACCACATGACATTCTACGGTATCTTATCGTAGGCCTTCACCAAGTCAACGAACATCATATGCAGGTCCTTTTGCTCCATGTATCTCTCCATAAGCTCTCGTACCAAGAAATAAACCATGGTCGACCTCTCAAAGTCCAAGGCATGAAACCAAACTGACTTTTAGTCACCCCTGTCATTCTTCTTGAGTGGTGCTCAATGACTCTCGCATAGCTTCATTTATGGCTCATCGGCTTAATTCCACGGTAATTAGTACAACCTTACACACACACACACACACACACTATTCTTGAAGATTGGTACTAATATACTCCGCCTGGACATCTTATCGCTACGTCTCCGAGGCCTCTCCACACCTCAATGGGGATACAATCAGGGCCCATCGCCTTGCCTCCTTTCATCCTTTTTAAAGCCTCCCTGACCTCATACTCCGGGATCCGTCACACAAAATGTTCGTTGATATCGTCAAAGGAGTCGTCCAGCTCAATTGCAGAGCTCTCATTCTCTCCATTGAAGAACTTGTCGAAGTACTCTTGCATCTATGCCTGATATCCTCGTCCTTAACCAAAAGCCATCTGCTTCGTCCTTGATGCATTTGACTTGGTTGACATCCCTCGTCTCCATCTCTCAAATCTTGGCCATCTTATAGATGTCCCTTTCGCCTTCATGTTTAAACGCTAGTAAAGGTCCAGGTCCTCGTGCACCCGACCCCTTGCTTCCCTCACAGCTCGCTTTGCAGTCTTCTTTGCCACTACTATGTTGTCTGCAGTCCTATCCAGGTGTAGGCGTCTGAAACAGTCATTCTCCTTAGCCCTCCTTATAGGATAGGAATATCACAGGAATAGGAAAACCATAGGAAGCGAGATGGCATGTATCTCATTTCCTATAGGGAAAGGGATGTCATTTGACTCATAGGACAGGAATTTTTCCATTAGGCTAATTTTTTTTCCTTTGAAATGTGAAAGATTGGTTCTTATCCTTCACAGGAATAGGAATCAATTCCTACAAACCAAAGGGCTTCAAAGGAATTTTTCCTACAAAATTCCTATCCTATAGAATTCTTTCAAAATTCCTATAAACGCCTTCTGGACATCATTGTTCCACTACCAGGTATCTTTAGCTTCACTTCTACTTTCCTTGGTCACCCCAAACTCCTTTGAAGCCAACTTCCGAACACAAGTCGCCACCTTCATCCACATATTGTTTGCGTCACCTCCTTCCTCCCAAGAGCCCTCCTCAATAACCCTCTCCATGAAAGACTAAGATGCCTCTCCCTTGAGCTTCCACCACTTCGTTCTAGCGACTTTGGCTCGCTTATATGATGGACACAAATTCGAAAGCGGAAGTCAGCCACCACAAGCTTATGTCGAGGGACAACACTCTCTCCATGTATCAACTTACAATCTAGGCAAGCACGCTTGTCTTCTCTTCTCAAGAGGACCAAATCAATCTGGCTACAGTGTTGACGACTACTGGAAGTCACTAGATGGGAATATCTCTTTCTAAAGAGGATGTTAGCTATGATCGTGTTGTAGGCTAAAGCGAAGCTTAAGACATCCTCCCCATCTTGATTCCTGCTGCCATAACCAAAGCCCCCACGCACCCCTTCAAAACATGTGTTAGATGTACCCACGCGGCCATTGAGGTCTCCATGAAGAGCTTCTCGCCAATAGGTACACTCCTAACCATGTCCTCCCAGAGTTCCTGGAACTCCCTCTCGGTGCTCTTATTGTGGCCTACTTGTGGGGCATACGCGCTGATAACATTGAGAACCAAGTCCCTGACGACCAGCTCGACCAGGATAATCGGTCTGCTTGCCTCTTGACGTCTACCACACCATACTTGAGGCTCTTGTTGATCAAGATACCTACTCCATTTTTGTTTGTAGTTGTCCCGGTGTACCACAACTTGAAGCCGGAATCCTCCAACTCCTTCACATTATGTTCCTCCCATTTGGTTTCTTGCACACATAGGATATCAACATCTCTCCTCACTGATGTATACCCTACGTTCCAGCTACCTAAGCGGATCCTACTAGGCTCAGGTATCTTCCTTACCCTTCGCACTTTTTAGATCAAAACAAAAAGAAGAGAAATCAAAGTACGGCTAGGGGGCTCCTTTTAGCACAAAAGTAAGTTCTCAAATTTAGCCGTAATCGGAGGAATTGGTTTGTGGCCAAAACTGTGGCAATATTCCTTTTCCATTGGCATCCAAGTTCATTTTTTGCCACTTATATGGGTGTATCGCATAGAGAAAGGGTCATCTAGTATATTACCTTCAGTTTTCTTGCAAGATCTCCATGACTTTGCACTGTGGTAGACCTGTTGGCAGCTTCCTGTGCCATACTAAGCCTCTGAGAAACCTCTGCCTGTGGAAGACAAGAATTATTATGAGAACTTGGCAGCATCTCTACACATCAAGCATATTTTCACACACAACTATCAAAAGCTGGAATAGTTTAGTGCAGCGAAATGCTTCCCAGAATACAGCCGCTACACTGGTAATAATAATGAAAGACAAATAAATGCAAAGGATCTAAGCCACTGAGTAGGAAAAACACCACCAATAAGAAACACAATAAAGAGCTTTAACAAAATTGAATGATGACAAAAACAACTAGAGCAAAGTCAAGGACATGCTTAAGGAGAAATACTAAGCAACCCAACAAAGGCTGAAGAGCTGTAATAAACTTGGTGACGTAATTCTTTTTCCAGTTGGCTAGCAGAAAAAGAAAGAAAAGTACGGATTGGGCACCTTTCTTTTATTAAGGTAATTATTGTCAACAATATTTGGAAGGAAACAGAGAACTAGAAAGTGAATACAGCAAACATTAAACTAAGTCCACACAGTAGCAGAACATACCATGCATCTATCACAAACTCGGACAAGTGGAGCATTATCTTCAGCTGTCAGAGCAATTCTTCCTTGGCTGCATTTATCACAGAAGATCTCACCACAGTTCCTACAATGATGCTGGAACAAAGAATAACAAACTCATATCATACATTATAACTTCATTCTGGTGATAACATGCATAGCTGAACAAAGCTACTATATAAATTACCCTGCGGTTGAAATGACTGAAATCACCCGCACAAGACTGGCATTTCTTAGCAGCCTCATCTGGAACCTGAAAGTGGAGACACAGTAACAGTACATATTAAGTATATTGCAACCTTTAATCAAGAATACGAGAAGAAAAATATTCATAAGATTATTAAGAGATGGAGGTCCCGTCTGAATTAATTACTTCAAAGGGTTAAGAGTTTAAGGGGTCATGGATGACAAGAATGCTCCTAAACAGTTCTAAAGAAATAAGTAAAATGATGTGTTTCAAACAATCCTGTGACTACCATGTAAGTAAATGGGTATTGAGCAGCTTCATCTTACCCAATGATCTTTCACTTCATCAACAGGTTTCGCAAACATCCAATCAAAACCTTTTTTCTTCTCATTTGATTGTATCGAGGATTTGCCAGCATCTACTGTTCCTTTGGCTCTTGCATCTTCACCGATCTCTTTAAACTACATTATAGAATCACAAAAGTAAACAAGGCTTAATCTAAGGAAGAAATTCTTAATGCAACATGTAGAATCAAACAGAGTGTCAATTATGTAGTTCCAAGCTAGTAACCAATCTGGGCAACACAAATATCGAATATTAACATAAAAATTCATGTAAACAAAAATATGGCTAAAATAGAATCAGCAAGATAGGAGCAATTCAAACACAAGTGTAACAGAACAGATAAAAAAATGTTAGCACACAACAAAAAATTGGCATGAGATTTTACTCGTCTGGTCATACTATAGAAGGTGAAATATTCATGAAAAAAATACATATTTCATTTTTACTACCTATTTTCGGTCCAAAATATATGTCATTTCAGTACTAAACAGTTCTCACCAAATAACCCTATTGATGGTTTATCGGTAGTAGTATTGACTGATCAGCATACATGGGCAAACCGTGCAAAAAATTAAGACATTAACTCCTTATTTCTACAAGTATGGAGTTAAAATAACATGTAAAATGAACCAGAAGTACCAAAGCAACACCATAGCATGGATAAATAACTAGAGTAAACCATTCATACTGATAATTATTACAGATATAGTTGAAATGTTAAGCAGCAACACTGCCAAAGAAACGAAACTAAAAAATATACAGACATTAAAGCATTGAGAAGAAGGATTTTCACTGTTTTCAATATAGTTAGGAGGCTACTCACGGATGGTGAAAAGAGAATGATGGTGTTCTAATACCTGGACTGTTGCTGCTGTCACAGTGTCGAGCAAAGTATTGGAAGTATAGCTGTTTGACTTCAGCCTAATTCGCTTTGCTTCAAAATCTACTGAAGTCTTTGCCCAAATCGCAAATACAGTTGAATCCAAAACCTAAATAAGCAGAGTGTCAACCATTAGAATACTCTCACTACTGCGTATCATATCAGTGATGAGAAAATATAACCATAATCTTCTGCAAAAATGCTGTCCAACACACCTCCCATTTCGTCAGTGTATCAAGGGGATAAATCCTTAGGGTCCTGCTTGTGCTGGGATCAAGCATGCGGATTCCATCCAGACCAACCTGCAACAGCATATAATAATTAATAAGTACAGATCTCATGTATCATAACAGTCCTTATCATCAATATGGAAGTTGGAACAAGTATATATGTTGCAAAACCATAGTACGATATCATAATTTCGAAGTGAAATAATACACCTAACATGCGTAAACTGATATCTTATCGTTACTGAAGTTGTACCTGGCAAAGCACATCGGTAGGGCTTCCGGCACCCTCTGGCAGCAGCTTAACCCGAAACTTCTGCGCACCACCACTAGCATCCTCATGGGTTTCTGCTTTTGGAACAGCCCTCGCAATCTTCCCAAAGCTCCCACCCACACTGCCGCCCCCACCGACATGTGGCTGCTCCGCCCCTCCGGACGAGAGTCCAATCGACCGGCCGTAGTCATCAAACATCGCGGCTCCTGATCGCGTCGGCGCCGTGCCCCGCGCGCCGTACGGCTCGGGGCCTGCGTCGCCTGTATAGGCATACGCACCCTCGTTCAGGTAATCCTCGTCGCCATACCCAGCGGCGGGCTGCTGGTAGCCTCCACCGTAGTACGGGGCGTCATAGGGAAGGGGCGGTGGGCTGGGTTCCGCCGCGGGAGCCGGCTGGGTGGGCTGCGAGTAGCTGTAGTACGGCTCCGGCGAGGGTTCAGGGGGGTAGGGCGTGGGGTTGTAGGGCGGGTACCCGGCGTACTGGGGCGGCTGCGTGTAGGACGGGGCGGATGGCGGCTGCTCGGGGTAGCCGCCGACGGAGTAGGGCGGCGCGGAGGCGTAGCCCCCCGGGATCGGGGGGTCGGCGGCGGCGGGGTGGGGGGTCGGCCCCGGCGGCGCGTACTGGTGAGGGTAGTAGTGGCCCGCGGGGGCGGGGGAGGCGTAGTCGCCGCTCCCGTGCTGCATCGCCGGCGAGGTGGAAGGCGACGGCGATTTCCTCTCTGTCTCTCTTTTTTCCCAAAACTCTGATCCGATTCGATGCTTCGCGATTGCGTTTGTTTGCAGGGGAAGAAAGGGTAAAGAAGGTGGGGGTTCGTTTCGGAGGTTGACGCGTTAGTTCTGGAGCGTGTCCGCGCGCGGTGGCCGTTGGATCTCGTCGGCGGGTGGAAGTGGACGGTCAGGATGGTTGCTGTGGTGGTATTGGGTTCGCCTTTCGCGGGAGTTGTTTTGTCTGCCGCTCTGACTACGCGTCCGACACGGCGGGTTACTGGTGGTGTGTAGATCGAATTGGGCCGTACATGTCCGTCAGTGTAAAGGCCCACGTGATCCTGATTGGCTTTGAAAATTTATGCTTTTTAAACTGCAAATTAATGATTGAATGTTTCTCAAAAAAAAAATTTAATGATTGAATTAGTGAGGGTAGTTTTGCCCCAAAGGAAAAGTAGTGGGGTAGTTAATTGTGGTTCCCTAACAAATCTTTTGAATTCACTTTATTTTTGCTAAATATAAAGAGCATCAATTGTTTTAAAAATGGTTTTTCTAATTCTCAACTACAGTTGTGCGCCAACCACGTAACTACAGTTGTACCTCCACTACCAGACATTAATACACCCGGGATTATTATTTATTGTTACTACCTCTATGGTTGCATATCCGCTAACTACATGCAACTATATTTATATTTATTTATTTTAAAAAAGGTGAAGAATACTAGAAAACAAAAAGGGGGAAATGAAATTAAAATAAGAAAAAACAAAAAAACACCATTGTTTTTTGGGGAAGAAGATGACGTAGTAGAGCCGGGCGGTGGCATTCCTTACCACTGACAAGGTCTCAACAATGAGTTTTGAAAATCGTGGTCACGAGACGACGAATAACAACGAAGTTTTGGCCTTTCAGTTTTTTTCCTTTTCTTTGTAAGATATTTCCTCCGTAAAGAAATATAAAAACGTTTAGATCACTATTTCTTTACATAGGTATTTCTTTACAGAGGGAGTATGCCGCTTGAGAGAATGTTGCATAAACTTTTGGGATTTTTATTTCTGTGCCTCTGGTTTCTTAGCTCTACTCATTCATCCCCACGCTTTTAACTTTTGCTCACTTTTTCCCACTCCCTTGTCCGAAACCCTCATAAATGGTCACAATGGAGGATGCCGTCGGGTCAAACCATTGACCGTTAACTCTGACGAGTGGGGTTGCGCTGGACTCTGTCGCCCGTTGGACCTGACGAGTGGGGTTGCATTGAGACACGTCAGATGAGCTTGTCTGAGGGATCCCTTTGTCTGAACCTCGAGCCACTACAACACCACGCCGCTCTGCCCCCTCCGCCGTTGTCGTGCAGCCTCCGCCGCCGTCATGCCCTCCAACCACTAACCCCATTTCGCCTCCGCCGCCGTCGTGCCCTCTGCCAGATCTACCCCCACATCCCCCTCAGGATTAAGCAGCGATGTCGGGGGAGCAGGTTCTCAAGCCCATCGACCGTGGAGAGGATTCGGTCGAATCGGCGGCAGATAATTCATGGATTACACCTGGGTAAGCGTCGTTTCCCCTCTAACTGATTTGTTGATTCATAAATTCAGCCCTATTTAACAGCTAGTCACGTGAATCGATCAAATTTTGCTGAATTATTTCCGGCCTAACTGTAATTTTTCCTTATTTGAATCGAATAGGATTGATCATGCGCTTGCTTTCCGGCTGGCGGTTAGGATGGAAGTTAGTGTGCTGCGCGGTAGAAAACCGCATATGATTACTGGATTTTTCTATCCAAAGGTGGTAGAAACAAGTATGTCGTTCAAAGATTTGCTCGCGGCGCTCCAAAATTCTTCATATGGGTGAAGCCCTGCCGATGTTGTTGAACTGAAATTTTTCAGCAGTACCGAGCAAAAATTTCTCCCACTAACTTGCGATGAGCGTCTTGGATTGCTCTTTACTTTGAATGTTGAAAGCCGCTTCGGTAAAATCCTTATCGAGGTGCTTCAGCCACGCAATGAACGTGACAAGGGGAAGGTTGTTCAGAAATCTTCTGTCTCTGCTAATAGCGAGCGCCCCGGCACTCCTTGTAGGTCAAAACCAAGCAAAGCTAGTGGTTCTGAAAGTCACAATATGTCTGTTGTCGCTTCTTGTGCCGCTTCTCCTGTCGCTGTTGCAGCCGATGGAGAGCAAGATGCAGAGACAGACGAGGAGGTGCCTTGAAATGATGATGAGGATGAGAATATGTTTCCTGATCTTGTAGATACTGTCAGGAAACAAGCAATGGAAGATGAATATCAGGAGGAACCTATTAGCCATGCTAGATTTGATGACACTGACGATGAAGAGAGGCAGGAGAATATCGACAGCCTAGTTTTAGATGAATATGATGGTGAGGACATGCCAACAATTGAGTGGAACAGGGAAGATCCTCAGCTAGCTGTCGGCACCATATTCCAGTCGATGATGGACTGTCGTAATGCAGTGACTACATATTGCATTCTCACTGAAAATACATATGTGATTGATAGGAATGAGCCAACAAGGTTCACTGTTCATTGCCTGATAGGTGTAGATGGAGGTTGCATGCATCACATATGTTGAGGAGCAAGTTCATTCAGGTTTGTGTATTTCAGTTTATACGGATTCATTTTATTTTCAGATCATTGTGTAATGTTTTCTAACAATATTTTGTTTGGGTCCCATTTTGTTTCAGATAAAAAAGAACCCACACCAGCACACTTGTCCACCTGGAGGTGGAGGAGGGAAGGCTAAAACAAAGCTAGCAAAGACTAGATGGGTGGCAGATGTAATTTTGGATTGGTTGAGAGAAACACCAACACTTGGTCCAACAACACTCCATGGGAAGCTATTTGAGAAGTACAAGATTGATATACCTTACATGAGGATTTTCTATGCTAAGGAAATGGCTCTTGACAGGATTAATGGGCCTTGGAATGAGAGCTTTCAGTTGCTCTACACATTTAAATCTGAAGTGGAAGCTGCTAGTCCAGGGAGTGTTGTAGAGATTGACAAGCATATAGTTACATACAAAATAAAAGGGAAGTCATTTCAGAAGGAGTGCTTCAGGAAGGCTTTTATTTGTTTCAAGGCTTGTTGGCAGGAGCTTCTTGATGGTTGCAGGCCCTATTTGGCTGTTGATGCAACTTCTTTGAATGAAAGGTGAAGAGGACAACTAGTGGCAGCTTCTGCAGTTGATGGACACAACTGGCTATTCCCAGTTGCATTTGGTGTGGTGGAGGCAGAGTCTGAGGAAAGTTGGGTCTGATTTCTGCAGCAGTTGCGCAACCTTATAGGTACACCCCCAGGTTTAGCTATACACACAGATGCTTGCAAGGGTTTGGAGAGTGCAGTGGAAATTGTATTCCCTGGAGTGGAGCATAGGGAATGTATGCGACACCTAGCGCAGAATTTCAGAAACAAATTCAAAGGTAAAGTTTATGATGAGAACTTATGGCCAGCATCATACACATGCAGTGAGAGGAAGCATGAGTATCATTTGAGAGTGTTGTATGCTCACAATCCTCTGGTGAAGGAGTACCTAGATGCACATCATGGAAAGTTGTGGTCAAGAAACAAATTCAATGAAATCTGCAAAGTAGACTATGTGACCAATAACCTGGCGGAGTGTTTCAATGCAAAGATCAAGTCATTGAAAGGGCTTCTGATATGGAAAATATTTGATAAGATTCGGCAGATGATCATGATAAAGATGGCTCTTCGCAAAAGAATTGCAGAAACAGAATATGTTGGCCATCTTATGCTCCCGTCTCTTATTAAGTCATTGCATGCCAAGGCAAGAGGACTGAACATGAAATGCATTCGAGCGGCGACACACGAGGCTGAGGTAACATATACTGATAGTAAAAACAGTGAATGGAGATATCCAGTTAACCTAGCAACTAGGGAATGCAGTTGTAGGCAATGGCAGCTCCGTGGGAAGCCATGCATACATGCCCTACATCTGATGACTGTTATAGGTGGTGAAGATGGTGAAGTTGATCAATACATCTCTGAATATTTTTATGTTGCCAAATTCAGGGCTGCTTATGCTTCCAATGTGCCTGCACTCTTGGAAAAAGACCAATGGAACATAGTAGATCCAGGGTTCAAACTACATTCTCCTGTACTGACTAGACCACCAGGAAGACCAAGGAAGAACATGATCAGAAGAGGTGAAGAGGGTCGTGTAAAAAGACAGCGTAAGTGCAAAAAATGTGGAACCCTAGGGCACATTGCTAGGCTATGTACCAATCCAGTGGATGCTTCATTTGGAGAAGAGGAACAATGGGCAGCAACAAATGCAGAGAAGAATGCAGCATTAGAGCAGATTGAAGCTAATACAAAGGAGAATGAAGCACCAAAGCAGATTGCAGCTAATTCAGAGGAGAATGAAGCAACTGAATTAGCACTGCCAGCAGCTTGGTGTGTGTGCAACAACCTTCCCTTTTTTGTGCATTTCTTCTCTTTTTATCAATGGCTTATAATCTTTTTTCTGTTTGACCTAGCTCTAGGAAATTAGAGGAAAATGAGAGAAAAGGCCAAGAGAGAAAGAATTAGAATATGAAGCCATAGTTTATGAAGGTTTTGAACCCCGTCAACTGGCCAGTGCAAGTTCTCCGTCAGCACCTCGATAGCCACCACCCGAAGTGAAGATCAGAAGGAAGAAGAAAAAGGTGGATATCCCACCTAGGGAAACCAGGAGCAAGGCTGTTAAGCCGTCTCGGAACACAAGGAGTAAGGCAAAGATGTGAACTTCGAACGTTGAATGCAAGTTGTAAACTTTGAACTTTAAGGATTTGTACAAAGGTTTCTGTCGTCAATTTGAACAACTGTGAAAACTTGTAAGGTTTAATAATGCTATTCGTACTTTGATGTGAAATTTGAGGCAAAATTTGAATTTTAGGCAGAATTTGAATTTTAGGCAAATTTTGAATTTGAACCAACACTTGAACTCCGATCTGTAGTGTGATGTTGCAATGTTTGCTGAACTATTATAAACGTTAGGTGATCAATCCGATCTCTTTTACGTGGTAAAACTTATAGTCATGGGAAATGTGCTCCAAATGTGCTCCGAAGCTAGGGTAAACTGCCCATTTGTAATCAAGTATTTTTTGGACCTACTCTAAATAAGCCAAATATTTTTTTATTAACACCTATTCAATCTATATAGTGTAGATTCGAAGTCTCACTATTTATTGAATTAATCTTCATATTTTTACATTTTTTTAAAAAAAAATGTGATTTAATAGAAAACCATTAAAAACATGTTTAAAATATGAAAAAGGAAAACTAAGTTCAGATCCTTCTTATTCACTTTGAAATGAAGCTTTGGTGATTTTTTTGATTTTTTTTAATTTTTCAAAAAACCTACCTCCTTTCCTTAAACTCTCTGTAACGTTGTACGTGATAGCTCATATGTGTGAAGGTTTTTTCATGAAAATGTCCATAGAATAAGTTTATGATTTTTTGTTGATAACATGTCACATAAGACAACATTGTGCATAGGTTTTATATTTTTTTGATTTTTTTAAATTAATGGTGCTTATTTAACCACGATCGTGCCAACTAGGTTTTTTTAAATGACCCTAGACCAAGTTTAGTATTTTTTTCTCGTTAGTGTGTCTTATAAAACGATGATTCGCGAAGGTTTCATATTTTTTGTATTTTTTTAAATTAGTTATGCTCAGTTGAATATTGGTCAAAAACTAGATAACCCCGTTGACCAACTCAAAACCCCTCTAAACCCCGCGGGGTTTCGCCTAACCCTAGATCCAAACATCAGCCATCCGATCATACCCTAGCGCCAAGCGACAGCCCTTAGATATGGTCTTCTAAAAGGAATTCTGAGGCCAGGCTGCGTGCAGGCTCCGCGCCATTGGATCACAAGGACGGCTCCGCATCGTTGGATCCTTGGGCGATCCGCGAGACATTGGTTGTGCTCGCCCACTATTGCCTCTCCTGTCTTATTCTTCTTTTGCGGCGACCAGAGGAGCCACTCGTCTGCTTCTTCTTCTCCGGCGACTAGATATGTCGAGCTCCACTTCAGCCTCCCGCCCCTCGTGGCCCCAGTATGGTCCAGTGCCCATGGAGCGATGTCCTGACTGCCCACGCACCGTGCCACTGAAAAAGGTTGACTTCGAGGGAGGACAAGAATGGCAACTTTGGGTGCGAATTCGTGAAATGCGAGAGCAAGTCAGAGGGGCAGGTTAAATCTCACCTTTTTCTCTGACCCTTTCTTTTTCTCTTTGCTTCTAATTCTTTTTCGTTGGATCTGAGATTCAGGGTTCATGATTTCGTTTCAGATCATGAAGAAATGCACATATTTTGAATGGATGGATGACTATGTTCGGAGGCTTCAAGGGGAGGGCTTGCTTCAATTCAATGGGGCCGCAACCCGGGAGGTCAATCTGCCGTCAGCCACTCAGAATTTGGTCTCTGAAAGTGCTGCTCCGACAGTTGGGGATGCGGATCTGAAGGGGGAGTTAAAGAAGATGAACAAGAACTTGAGGCAGATGATTCAGTTGAACAAGCAGGCGAATTTGATAGCTTTAGGATTTTATTTTTGTATAGTTGCTCTAGGATTTGCTTACTTGCTGGTCATCACTCGTTAGAGATGTTATTTGTGTCGTGTCATGTGCTCTACGATTTGCTTAAGGGTTTGTGGATCATGTGCTCTCTGTGTTGCTTAATTTGTGGATCATGTGCTCTCTGTGTTGCTTAAACTATGTCTCTACCTCCATCTCTGAATCTCTGTAGGTGTTAGTTTTTAACACTTTCAGTTTTGTCAGACAACACCGAGGGCAAGAGAAAAAAACATAGTTATTGGGCCCAAAATGAAACCAAGCTCTGGTTGGGCCGTCGCATTGCGTTGACTGTCAAAGGCCCACAAAGATTAAAGAGGCCTAGAAAATAGTGCATGCGATGGCTCTGTTTCCCCCCTGTTTTTTTGCTTGATTGTTTTGATTGCACCTACAGAGATTGAGTGCACGTTGGTTACATCGTTTGAAATTGCACAACAATTTATATTGCCACCAACAAGTCAACAATTACCGTTTTGTTTCATGCAATATGGCCACAACAATTGATATTGCCACCAACAAGTAAACAATGGGCTACCCTTCAAAAATTATTTTCATCCTGCCAAATGGCCACAAACTATTCAAAAATTAGCTTCTTTTTGTTCATACAATATAGGTATCCTACAATATATATGGGCACCAACAATTCAAAAAATTTAGCTTCTTTTTCTTCTTCTTTTCAACATCAACATGGCTCATTTTTCTAGCTTTAATTTCCTTTTTGACACCTCAACTAGTCCATTAGCCGCCCGTGCCAAAACTTGGAACCAATAAAACCTATAATATAAGGGCCAAAATTATTTTCATCATGCCAAATGGCCACAAACTATTCAAAAATTAGCTTGTTTTTGTTCATACAATATAGGGAATAGGGCCACCAACAATTCAAAAAAATAGCTTTTCTCTTCTTCTTTTTCAACATCAACATGGCTCATTTTTCTAGCTTTAGTTTCCTTTTTGACACTTCAACTAGTCCATTACCCGCGCGTGCCAAAACTTGACCCTAAAATATAAGGGCCAAAATACAAATATTACACAACATGAATATAACAAGACGAATGGGCTACCCTCCAACCATTTTTACAAGGCTAACCCCAAAACTTGCTGGTTTTCATTGAGGTATACCCTTTCATTGATGGGATCCCTTCACTGATTTAGCAAGCAAAACACAGATAAAAGTAGTAAGCAAAACACAGATAACCAACGACATATCAAATAAAAGTAGCAAGCATAACATAGTTCTTAGGGGATAGGGTTCCCAACATGATATAACACGACAAAGATAAAAAGTTCACGGTACAACCAACGACATAATTAAGATAGAAATATATAAAAAGCCCTAACACCCTAGGGCAAGACAAGCTTCACGAGACTGGGCCTTCACCACCATCTTCACTGCGCCTCCTCTTCACTGCTCCTCTTCACTGCCGTCCTCGCCGAGGTAGTAGGGGAGGCTGTGCATACCGTTGCAGGTGGGGAAGATGTTGTTGAAGTCCGTGAAGATGTTGTAGGTGGTGAATGCGATGAACTCGCACCCACACCAAAACACCTTGCCGAGGAGGTAGTACGCATCAAATCTGTTGGTGAAGTTGGCGATGAGCCCTATCGGCGGAGTGCTGGAGTTTGGACGCACTTCCTCCAGTCGGAACATCACCGGCGAGCCTGCCGGGAGGTGGGTGAAGCCCGCACCGAGGAACCACTGGGCAAACTCCTTTGCACCCCTCCAGCGTTAGAACGCCCAGACGCGGAGCGTCGTATCCACGACGACGCCGGCGGGATACCGCCTCTCCGACATGGTCGGTGGGGGCTCGAAGGTGGGCCTGTTGTACTGCATCCTCGCTCGCTTTGAGAGTGCTCTGGGTTTGGGTCAAGAAGAGAAGGGTGCGGCGCAAATGGATGTGTGGAGAATAGGTGGAGGGGTGGGTGGTTTAAATAGGGAAGGGGAGTGGCACCGGCTGCGCTCTGGATTTGCTACGTTCAAACGAGCCGCGTCGATCGATATGCCACTTCAATTGCCAATAGGTTTTAATTGCCACGAGTGGATCGAAAAGGCTGAAACGATGCTCTACATTGAGGAGACACGCGTGCGAGAAGAGACGAACCAGCGGCAGCGACCGTCCCTGTGTCCGTGGCGGCTCGCGTGCAGGAAAGAGGCTCGGTCAGCGCATCGTGGAGGCGGGCATCGACGCATGCAGGCAGGCTAGTTACGTGCATGCATAGCAGGCTAGCTGTACATGTCGTGCATGCATAGCAGGCTTCTGTCGTGGCGGTGCGCGTAGGCCTTTCATGCAACGGCCCAACAGTCTAAAAAACCACGGCCCAACGGGCGAACAGCGGCACCGTCCGACGCGGCCCCAATTGTTAGGTCCAACGGGCGACACAGTCTAGTGGGCCCCACTTGTTAGAGTTAACGGTCAAAGCACTGACCCGACGGCATCCACCGTTTATGACCATTTCTGAGGGTTTCGGACAAGAGAGTGGGGAAAAGTGAGCAAACGTTAAGAGCGTGGGGATGAATGAGTATGGCTAAGGAACCAGGGGCACAGATGTAAAAATCCCTAAACCTTTTCCTTTTGCGGGGTGAGAGCAATAATGTGTTCTCTACCTTACCTTCAGTCCAGTGGAGGTATGTCTACAGCGGATTTTGCTTGGGTCATGTCAACTTTACTCTTGTATCTGTTTGGATCCATTCAGCGTTCAACTTCTATAGTTCCACTTGGATTTGGTGTCCAACAGATATGTTTTGGATCTGGCAGACGTTGATCTCCAGTAGATCTGTTTGGATTTGGCTAACGCTCGTCGTTGTTACTGTGTTTGAAGGTGATACGTCTCCATCGTATTTACTTTTCCTAATGCTTTTGCTCTTGTTTTGGACTCTAATTTGCATGATTTGGATGAAACTAACCCGGATTGACGATGTTTTTAGTAGAACTACCATGGTGTTGTTTTTGTGTAGAAATAAAAGTTCTCGGAATTGGACGAAACTTTTTGGAGATTTATTTCAGAATAAATAAAAAATACTGGAACAAAGAGCCACCAGAGGGGAGCCCTGGCTGCCCACAAGACACCAGGGCGCGCCACCCCCTGGCGCGCCCTGGTGGGTTGTGGGGCCCTCGGAGCTCCGCTGACCCTAATTCCAACGCTATAAATTTCTATTTTTGGAGAAAAAATAGAGGAGGAAGTTTCATCGCGTTTTACGATACGAAACCGCCGCCGCCTCCTGTTCTTCATCGGGAGGCCAGATCTGGAGCCCGTTTGGGGCTCCGGAGAGGGGAATCTTCGGTGTTCGTCATCACCAACCCTTCTTCATCACCAATTCCATGATGCTCCCCACCGGGAGTGAGTAATTCATTTCTCGTGGTGGGCTCACGGTAGATGCCATGGGATGGCTAAAGAGAGGGATAGGCAAGAGGGCACCGGTAGGCTCCAAAGGCGAGGTTGGCACGAGCGAGCGTGAGACGCAAGACGTACCCAGGTTCGGGGCTCTCCAGAGAGATAATACCCCTAGTCCTGCCGAGCGTGGTTTATATTTGGTGGATACAAGCTTGCTCCTTGAGCTGTTCTGAGGAGGAAGGAAGACTGGCCAATGCATAGGCAGTTCCCTCTCCGTATGTGTGTGTGTGAATGTGTGTGGCTAAAGAGTCGACCGAGTTGAACCCCTCTGCATGGAGGGGCACCGGGGGGGCTTATAGGTTGCCCCCCCGGGGTTACAATGGTAAAGTTACATGGGCATGGGGCCCTGGTGTCAGCGTCTAGGAGCCGGCGATGGGGGCCGCCGGGTCTGCCGGGTACGCCCGGCTGCTGAGTACTGTTGGCACACCTTGTCGGACGTCATGGGGCGGCAGCGCCGCCCTGCTACAAGGTTGCGCCTCTGGTACGCCACCCGCCCCAGGCGGTGGCTTGGTCGGCACGACTGCCGCGCCCGCCGGGGCTGGCGCACTGTAGCCATGCTTGCTTGTCGATGTTAGCTGGATTCTTGGGACCGACCGGCATGTTGCGGCACCTCACCGGGTTGCGCTGGGAAGCCGGCTAGGGCGAGCCGGATTGAGGGGCGTTGCTGGCCCTGATGCTTTTGAAAAGGATCCAGGTTCTGTTGCCTGCCCGGAGTCCATCCCCCCGACAGTAGTAACCGAAGCTGTGAAGGCTCGCCGGCTTCAAGCAGGGGGGACTTCGCAGTTTCACCCCCTGAGAAGGCGGATGGGTTGATGAAGCTTACGACCGCCGGGTCCCGGCAACACCCACTTGTGTGCCGGCTTCCGGAAGCCGGATCGCGGCATCCCGGTATGGGCGGGAAACCGAGGCGTCTGCCGAGTCTTGAAGAGGAAGGGACGCGCCTCCCGCGGCCCGACACAGGCGCCACATGGTGGACAGCGGCCAGCAAGGCCCTGCCAGGCCGCGCGTGCGATGGGACGTAACAGTGGGCTGGGCCCCGCCACGCCGCGCCCTCGGCCCACGCGCGGGGATTGATTGTGCCGCCGCGGACCGTTGCGCTTCTCCAAGTAGTCAAGTCATGGGGGAAACGTGCCCACATAATGCGAGGAAGTGGAATCATGGGCGCAGCCGATCCCACTTCCCCACGTCTCGTCGTGGTTATAAAAATGGAGGGAGGGGCGGCGGAAACGCTCACGCACGCGCCCCTCATCTTGCTCTCCTTCTCTTTCTCCAACTTCCGAGCTTGCCACTTGCCGTTGCGCTCCGCCGACGCTTAGCAGTGCCCAACGACCGCCCCGGCTTTTTGCTTGCCGACGCGTCTCTCGCCCCCAACCATCTCCGCTGATGACGCGGCCCAAGGGGTCATGGGAGGGGTCTGAGACCACGGAGGCGGACATCCAGTACCTCCGCGACACCAAGCGGCTGCCGCCGGCGACGGAGGTAGCCCCGCGCGCGCGCGGGCAACGAGACCGTCCCGCGGCCGGAGGGGACTGAACGCATGGTCTTCTTCGCCCACTTCAAGCGTGGGTTCGGCCTCCCCGCAAGTGATTTCTTCCGCTCCTTTCTCAATTTCTTTGGGCTGCAGCCGCACCACTTGGGCGCAAATGTGGTGCTGCAGCTCTCCGGCTTCGTCACCCTATGCGAGGGCTACCTGGGCGTGGAGCCCAGCATAGATCTCTGGGTCCGCTTCTTCTTCTCGAAGCAGCAGGGGCCATCGGCCGGCGTGATGTCCACCTACAGGGCCGCCGTCGCCTCGGCCCGGCCGCACAGGTCATGCCCCAAGATGCCGCTGTGCAACCGGGTCATGGAGATGACGACGCGCGAGGGGCTCACCAGGATGGATCTCGTCACCGCCTTCATCGCGCGCCGGGTGCTGCCGCTGCAACGCTGGGTGCAAATCATCGGCCTGATGGGGGACCGCCGGGATCCCAGCCGGATGTCGTCCGGGGGGCTGTCGCTGGAGCAGGTCGCCGACCGGGTCAACAGCATCTCGAAGGCCGGGATGGCCGCTGACTGGCGCTTCGGGAAGGCGCCCTACAACGGAGAGAACCCGGCGCCAGCGGTGAGTCCTTGGTCCCCGTTCTTTGCAGTGTCTCAGCTTTTTCTCCATCCTGATGCGATAAGGGAGGTGCTACTGAACGCCATCCAGCAAATGCGTGACGGGATGAGGGCGCAGGTACTGGCCGCCGAGCAAGCCGGCTTGGAGGGGGCGGAATCCTTCACCGATAACATGGAGCCGGCTGACGCGCAGCCGGTTGGTACTGAAGCCGGCGCGGCGCGCCGTGCGGGTAAGTCTCCGCACCCAGACCTCTTGCGAGACTGGTCGGACGACGATGAGGAGATCTTGATGCACGTTGGTGGTGCAGCGCCGACGAGGGGAGGGGACGACAGCATCGACCCCCCAAGACGGCTGAAGAAGACGACCGACGCCGGGTCGTCCCGCGTGCCGGCAGCGGCAAGCCGGCCGCACGGGAAGGACGCGGTGCTGCCGAAGCCAGTCACAAAACACGTGGCGGAGGGGTCGGCCGTTCACGGCAAGACGGCCGCCAAGAGGGCGCGCCAAGTCATCCCAGCAGCGCCGTCGAGGCAAGCCATCCCGACGGCGATCGGGTGAGTATCTTCGTTGATTTTTGCTTGCTGCTTCGTTGTACTCTTCTCATGCTGTCTTTGTGATGCGCAGGACGCCCCTCGACCTGGCGCAGGCGGCCACGGCGGCCGCATCTGGAGGCGATTTCTCGTTCTGAAGGACCCGGAGCAGCGCCATCGACCGGGTGGAGGACCTGCCCGAGGAGGACCTTGGTCTGGACCCGGAGGACGCAGAATGTTGTGCCTGGAGGGACCGGAACAAGGCCCTTTAGGAGGAGGCGGCGGCCGCCCAAGCGGCGCAGGAGGCCTCGGCCCGAGCATGGGCGAGGGCTGCCGAGGCAAGGGGTCAGACCCCCGCGGACCAGGCGGTCACGGATCAGGCCTGGCCGAAGATGGCGGAGGGCACGGCGCCGGCCGAGACCGTCGTCGAGCCATAGATGGTGGAGGGGCGCGACTCGGAGGAGCGGCCGGTGGCGAACGATGGCGATTACGCGATGGTCTTCGCCACCCGCCCCGGAACGACTCGGCCGAGCCGACAGGGGACAGGGGAGCGGGGCGCGGAGAGGACGCCGCCCCGGATGGGGCGCGGCAGGCGACCCTGGCTGGAGCGCCGGAGTCGACGCCGGCTGCGGAGGAGCCGATGGGAAGCGAGCGCGCCTTGGTGATCCCGCCACCGCAGGTTGCCGTAAACCCGGAGCGGCCGGGAAGCGTCCCCGTCGCCGGGTCGCAGCAGCCCCGGGCCGGGTCCAGCGGAGTCGTCGTCGGGCCACGCGCGCAGGAGGAGGCGGCGATGGACGCCGTGCGCCAGCATCTTCATGGATGCGTGGACCGGCTTCATGCCTTTGCTCAGAGCGAGCTGGAGCACTCCGTGGTGGTGAGTTTTTCTTCTCTTGACTTGTCTTTGCGCTTGGTCAGTGGGGGCGCGCTAGCGCACCCACTGGGTGTAGCCCCCGAGATTCGGGCCAACTATGGAGTAGTTGGGTTGAATCTTAAAATGTTCTTTGCAATCTTCGCTAACCCCTTCATTGCTGCAGCACCTGGATGGCCTCCAAGTCGGCATCCACAACTGGCTTCTGGAGAAACACCGCCAGGTCACGACGCAACTTGCCGCCAAGGAGGAAGCGCTTCGTCTTGCGGAAGGTGTGTCTTGCATGCTTTCAGTGGGGGCGCGCGAGCGCACCCACTGGGTGTAGCCCCCAAGATTCGAGCCAACTATGAAGTAGTTGGGTTGAATCTTAAAGTATTCTTTCTTCTTTCCAGCCGGCATCTGACCTGGAGTTCACTGTGCAGCCACCGCGGCTGGGGTGCCGGACCTCCAGACCCGGCTTGCCGAAGCCGGCCAGCAGTGCGACCAGCTGGCTGGTGATAAGAGCCAGCTCCAGGCCGTGGTGGAGCGGCTAAAGGCGGAAGCCGCCAAGGCGGTGGAGGCCCACCAGGCGGAGCTCATCCGTCTGAAGGATGAGTACAAGAAGGTGGCCGCCGCTAAGGACGACGAGCTGAAGGCGGCCGCCGATAAGCGCGCCGAGCTTGAGAAGGCGCTCGAAGCCCGCGGCCGCGCCGGGGACTTGGAGCGGCCCGGTATGTTGTGCGAGGCGCAGCACCTGGACGAGCTCCTCGTCAGTAAGTATTTCTTCATTCGTCTCGCCGGGTTGCGAGCCGGCCGAATCTTTACATGGCTGACAGTTTCCCCTGTTCGCTCGCCAGAGTACTTCCCGGAGACGCAGGACACGGCGGACGAGGCTATGCTTGCCCATCGGTCGACCCAGGCGGATGCGGGTGCCGGAGTTGACCCGCACACCGCCTGGACTTTTTCGGAGATCATGCACGCTGCCAAGGCCCGCTTGAAGGCCCTGGATAAGCAAACGGCGAGGCTTTCTGAGGCCGGATTGGGCATGGTAGCGGCCCTCTAGCCGGGTGCGGTTGCGCCCAATAGCTTCACGCGGCTGGTGTGCTGGCTGGAAGCTGGCCCAGCGCGTCTTCACGCGTGGCGGGTTTCTGCGGCCCGTGCCGACGCGGATCTGGCTCTGCGCTTCATCATGTCCTGGTACCCGAGTGTGAACCTGAACCAGCTGGCGGCCCAGCGAGCTGGTGCAGAGGCCAGCTGGGTGCGAAGGCGGGCCGGATTGTCGGGCGGGCCAGCTACCTCGCCTCATTCGCCGCCCATGATGAGTTTCAGGCAGAGCGAACGGAGGACGGCGTGGAGCTGCCACCTGATAACTTCGGCCTGGCACTCGATGACCCGGCCGGCAGCTCCGAAGAATCGGGTCCCTACGTGGACGACGAGGCCGGGCTGGATGATACCGGCAACTCGGCGGACCCGGAGGCCGGCGCGGAGGAGCTGGTGCAAACCGAAGCCGGCGCGTCGGCCGTGGACGGCACGGAGGAACCGGGAACATGCAACCTGACGCAGCCACTGCCTGAAGCCGTCCTGCTTTTTATCTTTTTCAAATTTTGTTAAGTGACAAGTCCACCCACTGGGGGTGTAGGGGGAATGTAATGAACTCCGGCCATGGGCCCTTTTGTAATGTAAATATTTTGCGAGTGCTTTCACTTTTGCTTTTTGTCCTTAACCTTTTTTCTTGCTTGCTCATTCTTTGGGCTTCCCCCCTGCGAGTCGAACAGCAGGGTTCCGGTCTGTGACAAGGAGTTCAGCCTTGGGAAGGAGTGCGCAGTACTTAGGCTTTTCGAACGTTGAGCGCGAGCGAAACACCCACTGGGCCGGCTGGTGGCAGACGGTGGAGCCGGCTGGCGCGCAGCCTGTCGTGCGGCAACTTAGTGCGGTGGTGCTGGATTGACCGATCCGACCAATCCGGCTTAGTGGATCTTTGCGTGTCGGCGCTTTGGCCCTTGGTCCTTGCCAGCCGGACAGCCGAAGCCGAACTGTGGCTTAGGGCGAAGGGGAGGGCCTTGGCGACTCGGACACGCCGAGATGAACTAAGGGGAATGGCGGCACGCGGTCGAGCCGGCTAGCCGCCGATCCCCCGAGCCAGAGGAGCCGACCCGGCGGTGGAAGGCAAAAAAATCACAAGAGTGTGCGAGGCACAATAATTGATAGGAAAAGGTAGCCCCCGAGTGTCGTTCGGGGGTACTGCTGTCTTTCATTGAACTTCAAAAGGTAGCGACACATACGTGCATACAGCTAACTGTAAAATGGGCGGAGGAGCTCTGCGTTCCAAGGCCGGCTTGTTTCTTCGCCGGCGGTGTCTCTCCCGCGTTTGTTCTGCTTGCGTGCGTCGATGAGGTAGTAGGCATTGCGGTCACACAAGGCTTTGCTGATGATGAAGGGGCCCTCCCATGGGGAGGCCAACTTGTGCTGGCCGGCTTGCTGCTGGACGAGCCGGAGTACGAGGTCGCCCTCGCGAAATGCGAGGGGCTTGATCTTCTTGCTGTGGTAGTGCCTCAGGCTCTGCTGGTAGATGGCCGATCGGCTGAGGGCCAATAGGCGCGCCTCCTCGAGCAGGTCGACGCCGTCTTTGCGGGCTTCTTTGGCTTGTGCTTCTGTGTACATTGTGACTCGCGGCGAGTCGAACTCGATGTCGGTCGGGATGATGGCTTCGACTCCATAGATGAGGAAGAACGGGGTGAACCCGGTCGATCGGTTCGGCGTCGTCCGGAGCCTCCAGAGGACGGCTGGCAGCTCGTCAAGCCAGCTGCCGGGTGAGCGGATGAGAGGCTCGATGAGTCGCGGCTTGATGCCGGACAGGATCAGGCCGTTGGCCCATTTGATCTGGCCATTGGACTGAGGATAAGTGACGGAGGCCAAGTCAAGCCGGATGCCGGAGACGGAGCAGTATTGTGCCAGCGCGCCCTTGGCAAAGTTGGTGACGTTGTTCGTGATGATGCTGTGTGGGACGCCGTAGTGAACCGCGATGTCCTTGATGAACCAGACGGCCGTCGGCCCGTCCAGTTTCTTGATCGGCTGCAACTCGATCCACTTGGTGAACTTGTCGACTACCACTAGCAAGTGTGTCATGCCACCTCGAGCGGTCTTGAAGGGTCCCACCATATCGAGTCCCCAGACTGCAAAGGGCCAGGTGATCGAGATGGTTTGCAGGGCTGATGCCGGCTGGTGGCTGCGTTTGTCAAAGCGCTGGCAGCCCTCGCACTTGAGGACCAGCGACTCGGCGTCCTTGAGGGCCGTGGCCCAGTAGAAGCCATGGCAGAAAGCCTTGGCCACCAGGGACCTGGAGGTAGCGTGGTGCCCGCACTCGCCCTGGTGGATGTCGAGGAGGATCTCTATGCCCTTGTCTTGCTTGACGCAGCGCTGGAACACGCCGGTCACGCTGCGCTTGACGAGCTCGTTGTTGATGATGTTGTAGGCGGACGCCCGACGTTGCACTTGCCGGGCCTCAGTTTCATCCATGGGGAGTGCTCCGCTCTCCAGGAAGGCCAGGATTGGCTGGGCCCATGACGGAGCCGTCACCACAGTGAAGACGGCCACCAGGGCGGGATCCGGAGTGGCAGCCCCTGCGCTGGGATCAACAACCCCCGGGTTGGAGACAACGGCCGTCGGGTTGGGGACAGCAGCCCCCGGGCCAGGATCAGCAGCCCCGCGTTGGGGACGGCAGCCCCCGGGCCGGGTTCAGCAGCCCCTGGGACTTGGCCGGGGTCTCCAGGGTTGGGTGGGGGAGCCGCGGGGTCATCCGGGATGAAGTTGGATTCAGAATCCGGAGACGGCTTGACGGACGGCTTGCGCAGGTGCTCGAGGGAGACGCCGGATAGGATAGCTTGCCGGGAGGAGCCAATCTTGGCCAACGTGTCGGCGGCTTTGTTCTCCGCGCATGGCACGTGGAGGAACTCGCAGCCGTCGAAGTTGTCGAAAAGCTGCTGAACCAAGAAACGGTAGCTAGCCATGTGGGCATCGCGGGCGTCCTACTCGTCGGAAGCTTGCTGTACCACTACATCTGGGTTGCCGTAGTAGAGGATGTGCCGGATGCCGAGTTCTTTGGCAAGCCGGAGACCGTGCACGAGGGCTTCGTATCCGGCAACGTTGTTGGAGGCGGTGAAGTGGATCTGCAACACGTACCGCAGCCTGTCGCCTTGGGGGAGGACAGCACGATGCCGGCCCCCAAGTCGGATCACATCTTGGAGCCGTCAAAGTGCAAGCGCCAGTGCGTCGAGTCGGGTGGCGGCGGCAGATGATACGTCTCCAACGTATCTATAATTTTTTATTGTTCCATGCTATTATATTATCTGTTTCGGATGTTTTATATGCATTAATATGCTATTTTATATTATTTTTGGGACTAACCTATTAACCTAGAGCCCAGTGCCAGTTTTTTTTTCCTTGTTTTTGAGTTTTACAGAAAAGGAATATCAAACAGAGTCCAAACGGAATAAAACTTTCGAGATGATTTTTCTTGGACCACAAGACACATGTAGGACTTGGAGAGGAAGGCAGAAGAGTCCCGAGGGCTCCACAAGCCCTCAGGGCGCGCCCTAAGGGGGCGCCCCCTGGCTTGTGGGCCCCCCAGGAGTCCTCTAACGCTAATTCTTGGCCTATAAATTCAGAAATATTCCCAAACGACCAGAAGCGTCCACCAAAATACTTTCCCGTCGCCATAACCTTATGTACCCGTGAGATCCCATCTTGGGGCCTTTTTCGGCATCCTGCCGGAGGGGGATTCGATCATGGAGGGCATCTACATCAACTCTATTGCCCTTCCGATGAAGCGTGAGTAGTTTACCTCAGACCTACGGGTCCATAGCTAGTAGCTAGATGGCTTCTTCTCTCTCTTTGATCTTCAATACAAGGTTCTCCTCGATGTTCTTGGAGATCTATCCGATGTAATATTCTTTTGCGGTGTGTTTATCGAGATCCGATGAATTATGGATTTATGACTAGATTATCTATGAATATTATTTGAATCTTCTCTGAATTCTTATATGCATGATTTGATATCTTTGTATTTCTCTTCGAATTATCGGTTTGGTTTGGCCAACTAGATTGGTTTTTCTTGCAATGGGAGAGGTGCTTAGTTTTGGGTTCAATCTTGCGGTGTCCTCACCCAGTGACAGTAGGGGTAGCGAGGCACGTATTGTATTGTTGCCATCAAGGGTAAAAAGATGGGGTTTTCATCATATTGCTTGAGTTTACCCCTCTACATCATGTCATCTTGCTTAAAACGTTACTCTGTTCTCTTAAACTTAATACTCTAGATGCAGGCAGGAGTCAGTCGATGTGTGGAGTAATTGTAGTAGATGCAGAATTGTTTCGGTCTACTTGACACGGACGTGATGTCTATATTCATGATCATTGCCTTGGATATCGTCATAACTTTGCGCTTTTCTATCAATTGCTCGACAATAATTTGTTCACCCACCGTATGTTTTCTTTCAAGTGAGAAGCCTCTAGTGAAACCTATGGCCCCCGGGTCTATTTTCCATCATATATTTTCAGATCTATAAACCAAAAAACCCAAAAATACCTTGCTGCAATTTATTTGTTCTTACTTTATTTTATGTTTTAGAAATATTTTATACCTATCTCTATCAGATCTCACCTTTGCAATTGACCGTGAAGGGATTGACAACCCCTTTATCGCGTTGGGTGCAAGTGTTTGATTGTTTGTGCAGGTGCATAGATTGGAGACTTGCTTGTACCTCCTACTGGATTGATACCTTGGTTCTCAAACTAAGGGAAATACTTATCTCTACTTTGCTGCATCACCCTTTCCTCTTCAAGGGAAAAACCAACGCAAGCTCAAGAAGTAGCAGGAAGAATTTTTGGCACCGTTGCCGGGGAGGTCTACATCAAGCCTACCAAGTACCCACCATAAACTCTCATCTCTTGCATTACATTATTCGCCATTTGCCTCTCGTTTTTCTCTCCCCCAATTCTAAAATGTTTTCAGAAAAATACAAAAATATTTGCCTTTCTATTTGCCTTCTTTTCGTTTGCCTCTTATGTCTTACTTGGTTTGTTTGCTTGTTCGCTTGGAATAATTGTGTATTTATTGACAATCAAAAAGCAAAAAGTTTATGCATCCTCATCCACTTGCTAATCTTTTTAAGAGATCCAATTATGATGAACCAATTGCTAGTGAGTTGAGTGCACTAGACTATCTTTATGAAGTTTTGCTTGAAATTCGTGAATCTGAAAATTGTGATGAAGTGCTAAAAGAAGAAATTTATGAAGTGATTCATGATAGCTCCTTGAATGAAAAGCATGATTTTAATGATGCTATTATAAATTCTATTAATGTCAATTATGCTAATAATATGCAAAACCCCAAGCTTGGGGATGCTAATTTTGCTATGTTCACTACTTTTTGCAATGACCATGATTGGGGTGATAATGATTCTTATGATCTTGAAAATTTATTTAAGCCTCATGATGAATATGTTTGTGATAATATTGAAAGTGGGTTTGGAAGAGTGTCAACTTTAGCTAAAAATAATCCCAAATATTTGGAGAGTGTTCAATCTTATGATTTTTTTTATGAAAGTGGGTTTGGAGAGGTCATGACTTTATTTGATGATAATCCCACTATTTTGGAAGAGTGTCAACTTTGTATGCATGTGGATCATATAGAGAATATGTCACGTGATAGCTATATTGTTGAATTTGAATATGATCCCACATGTAATTATTATGAGAGAGGGAAATATGGTCGTAGAAATTCTCATGTTACTAAATTATCTCTCGTTATGTTGAGATTGCTATTGTTTCTTTCTTCTTCTTTGCATATGCTAGTTTTTGCTTGTCTTGATAATTTGTTTGCTTATAAAATGCCTATGCATAGGAAGTATGTTAGACTTAAAATTGTTTTTCACATTCTACATGATGCTCTCTTCGTGTTTCAATTGCTATCTTCCATGTGAGCATCATTAAAATTATCAATGCCTAGCTAAAAGGCTTTAAAGAAAAGCGCTTGTTGGGAGACAACCCAATATTTTTCTTTTCTGTTTTTATGAGTATAAACATTATTACCTCTGTAGTAATTGTGTTTTGGTGTTTTAATTAGTGTTTGAGCCAAGTAAGACCTTTGGGATGGCTTACGGTGATAGTTGATTTGATCTTACTGAAAAATAGAAACTTTTCCGTCCAGTTACAAAATTTTAATAATTCACAGAAGCGACGCAAATGTTTGAATTTTTTAAAAAAGATTGATATACAAATTTCCTCTGTTGTCCTAATTTTTCAGAATTTTTGGAGTTACAGAAGTATACGAAATATTCGGATCTTCATAGACTGTTCTGTTTCTGACAGATTCTGTTTTCTATGTGTTGTTTGCTTATTTTGATGAATCTATGGGTAGTATCGGGGGGTATTGTAACACCCCCATGAATCAACTACAGTGATCACCTCTTAATCATGCCAAGTCATCATCATTGCAACTCCTGATCACAGTGGTTATACAACTCATCTCAAACTTCTTCTCTAAAGTCAATTCAAATTCAAGTGAAATTTCAAGTTGCAAAAAAGTTGCTGAAAAAATGCTCATCATTTAGCAAAAATCCCAAAACAATTTATTTGTTAAGGAAAACAACATCACTCTTATGCTAAAATGGACAATAGCATTTAAACAGTGCTGTTCCAGCAATTTAAAATGTGCAAATTCATTTTTGTAAAATGCAAATGATCTCACCATGCCTCCAAAATATTTGTGGCAGCGCCAAATATTGCTAAGTAATATTGGGGCTCAGTTCCACATTTTTTCCAAGCTTTCTGGTGGCCCTAGAAATTCACTACTACCACTGTTTGGATTAATAAATTGCAAAACAGAGAAAATAGAAAATGGCCTAAACCGACTGGGCCTAAGTGCACAGTGCACTGGCCCAGCCCAGCCGGCCTGCCTCTCTCCTCTCTCTCTCTCTTCCCCGTCGCCGTGTCATGCGCGCCGTGGCTGAGCGCGCGTCCGCCGGCCACTGGCCGCCACCTGCCGTCCCAGGCCCTCAAGAGGATAAGGAAGACCCTCATCCTTTCCCCCTGGACACTCTCATCCATTCCCCCTCTCTCCCAGCGCTCGCGCTTGCCCTTTCCTCCCCTGTCCCGAGTGCATCGCCGCCGCAACCCCGGCGAACTCACGGCCACCGGTGACCGTTCACCCTCCGCGCTGCCCGAAAGGACCGACGGCGTCCGCCCGTTCACCTGGTGCCCTCCGTTGGCGCCGGGGCCCTCTACAATGCCGGATCCCCTTCTTCTTCCTCCCCGGGTCGCCGGACGCCGCCGCCGTCGATTCCGCCTCGCCTCTGCGCTCCCATTCCCCGAAGGGCCTCTGTGAGCCCGCACGGTGAGCACCCGCGTCGATCCCCTCTTTTCCCTACCCTTTTCCTTGCTCGTAGTCGTCGTTTCCGTCAAGGCCGTACCCGCCGCCGTAGCCACTGCTGCCGCAGCTCGCGTCCGAGCTCACTACCGAGCTCCTGGTGCTCCCAGGAGCCCAACGAGCCCACGCACGCCTCTCCCCGTGCTCCGTAGCTGCATTTCCAGAGAAGCCCGATTCCGGCCGCCGCTCGCGCTCGTCGTAGTCGACGTTATAGGCCACTGGAGCTCGCGCCAGTTGTCCAGATCGACGCGGCACTCGTCCCTCGTCCGAATGGTGGTCGCGGCGTGCGATTTGGTGCCGTGTAGCGGAAACCCGCATCTCGCCAGAGTCGCGCCGTCGCAAACGAGCTCGCCGGAGTGCTTGCCGGCGCAGTCGCTGACCTGGCGTGGCCTGGGTTCCACCCAGTGTCGCTGCCAGCGGGCCCCGCCGCGTGTTTGACCACGTTGACTCCGGTCAACGCGGGGCACTGTTCACCCTAAGACGCTGACATGTGGGCCCAGCTGGTTAATTAAATTAACTAAATGGTTTTTAATTAAAACTTAATTAGATTAGTTAAAATACCCACTGACAGACTGGGCCCACCAACTAATTAACTTAGATTAGTATAAATTTATCCCTGTTAAACCCACAGTCTATGACAGGTGGGTCCCGCGGGTCAGGTTTGACCTAGACCTGGCAGTTTGACTGGCTGACGTCACAGTGACGTCAGGCTGACGTAATTAGTATTTTCTGTTATTTTCTTTATTGATTTAAATTTTAGAAAAATGCTAAAAAACTTTGAAAATTCATAGAAAATAATCCGTAGCTCGGATCGAAAAACTTTATATATAAAAGTTGCTCAGAATGACGAGACGAATCCGAATATGCCTTCCTCATACCTGTCACATGCCTCTAGCATGATGAACATGGAACTTTCCCCTCCGTTTTATCTATCCGATAATCACCCGGAGCTGGGAGAACACTCCTAGATAATTTCCCGCTCCCACTAACTTGCGTAGTACTGCATTAGGGCACCTCTCGAATAACGTGCTGCAATGCCATGCTTCTATGATTGCATTTGTCTGCCTTTATTTATTTCTTCTTTCCCCTCTTCTCTCTCGATAGACCCCGAGACCGATGATGACCCGATGATCGTCTACCTCGTCGAAGACCCGTTGGTGTTTGCAAAGCAACCAGGAAAGCACCCCCCTTGAGCATGCTTATATCGCCTATTCTTTCTCTCTTATGCTTGCATTAGAAATTGCTGCTGCTACTATTTGTCCTATTCTGATGCATAGCCTATTTTTGTAACTGCTGTTGATACCTACCTGTTTATCCTAAACTGCTTAGTATAGGCTAGGTAGAGACCCACCAGAGACCCCACTTTGTCCCATTTGCCCTGTTGGATCATCAGATGACTCGATCAACATGATCGACAGCCAGGCCCCGGCACCGCACATCACCCCCTTAATTGTACGATACTGCAACATTACTATCGAGTGCCGAGGGTCATACCTCGTTTAGCACTTCTGATGTTAACTCTGTAGAGTAGCTATTCGGTCGTGGTCCTCGAGGGTGATTCCTCCTTCACCACTCCCGATAACGACGCCGTCGTGCAACACCTCAAGTGTGAACCTCGAGGGTGATTCCTCCTAAGTTCACCTTGACGACTACTTCAGGTGGGATCCATCAAGGATGATTCCTCAAGTTTCCCCATGGTGTTTGGACACACGGTTACTTTGACTTAACACAGAACCATGATGACATCAGGTCGGCCCTGAGGGGTACCCGCGAGTGATGAGAAGTCGGGTTGACCTGGAGGGTGCCCGAGAGAAAAATACAAGGCGTGGCTGGGCATTCTTAGCCCTTGCCGCAAGTCCTCAAGATAGGGCGACGGGGTCACATCGATCATGAGTCTCTGCTCGTTACCACACGCTACCACTACACTAATGATTTGGATATTTGATCCGAGTGGGCCTCTGGCCCGATAGCACTAACCATCACGCGGGAATAATTATGGGTACTCTGCATCGTGGCATCAGCCGAAAGCTCTGTCAGACGTCCAGTTCAGCATTGTGGCACGGTTGGATCGTGTCGGCCATCCGAGGCGACGCTGGTATCCACCCTGCGCACAACGACCCGGAGTGCAACGGGCGATGGGCCCAAGACCCCGGAGTGCTTAGGATGTAGACCGGCGGGGACCTCTCTGCTAAGCTCTAGGTAGGGCTGTGGTGTGTCGTTTGGCCGAGGCAAGGCATGACCCAGAAAAGTGTGTCCAGCCAGAGTTAAGTGAGCGTGGTGGGTAAGTTGGTGCACCCCTGCAGGGAAGAACTAATCTATGCATAGCCGGATCCTCGGTAACGGACGCTCGGAGTTGTATCCCGATCGATACAACTAGAACCTAATGATGAGATGAGATATGGATATTAGGGCTCTGGGATTGCTTTCTCGCAGTGAGTCGAGAAAGGATCTCTGGGCGAGGTTGATAACACTACTACTACTTTACATCATGCTGATCTACACTCTTCTAATGCTGCGAGACCGCTGAAGATGCTTGAAGATGCTGAAGATGATAGTCTTCGATAGGACTAGGCCTCCTCTCTATTCTGGCATTTCTGCAGCCCAGTCCACATATACAGCCTTTCTTTGATAATGTTGCATATGTAGTGTAGATCCTTGCTTGCTGAGTACTTCGGATGAGTACTCATGATTGCTTTGCTTCCTCTTTTTCCCCATATCCGTTTGATGCGACCAGATGACGGAACCCCGCAGCCAGCTGCCCCGTTGACGACTGCTACTACTACCCCGAGGGTGGTTACTACTACGAGTTGGCTGACGACCAGGAGTAGGTTCGGAGGGTCCCAGGCAGGAGGCCTGCGCCTTTTCGATCGTAGCTTTTGTTTTGCACTGTTTTTTAAAGGCTTGTCTATTTCTCTTTTATATCTGTACTTAGATATCTAACGCTTCCGCTGATGCGTGTTGACATCAAGCTTATGTATTCGAGCCCTCGAGGCCCTGGCTTGTAATATAATGCTTGTATGCCTTTATTTATGTTTTAGAGTTGTGTTGTGATTCCTTCAAGTGAGTCCTTAGGCTTAATCGTGTGCATTTACGTGTATGATTAGTGCACGATTAAGCCGGGGGCATCACAAGTATGAACCATGGAAAAGTTGGAATACAGTAGATATTACACCAATATAAATAAAGAATTAGTTCACAACAGTACCTAAAAGGTGGTGATTTATTTTCTTATACTAATGGATCTCATGAGTTTTCTGTTGAGTTTTGTGTTGTGAAGTTTTCAAGTTTTGGGTAAAGATTTGATGGACTATGGAATAAGGAGTGGCAAGAGCCTAAGCTTGGGGATTCCCAAGGCACCCCAAGGTAATATTCAAGGACAACCAAGCATCTAATCTTGGGGATGCCCCGGATGGCATCCCCTCTTTCGTCTTCAATCCATCGGTAAATTTACTTAAGGCTATATTTTTATTCACCACATGATATGTGTTTTGCTTGGAGCGTCTTGTATGATATGAGTCTTTGCTTTTTAGTTTGCCACAATCATCCTTGCTGTACACACCTTTTGAGAGGGACACGCATGAATCATGAATTTATTAGAATACTCTATTTGCTTCACTTATATCTTTTGAGCTAGGCAATTTGCTCTAGTGCTTCACTTATATCTTTTTAGAGCACGGCGGTGGCTTTATTTTATAGAAATTGTTAAACTCTCATGCTTCACTTATATTATTTTGAGAGTCTCTAAACAGCATGGTAATTTGCTTAGGTTATGAATTTGGTCCTAATATGATGGGCATCCAAGAGGGATATAATAAAAAACTTTCATATAAAGAGCGTTGAATACTATGAGAAGTTTGATTCCTTGCATTTGTTTTGAGATATAAAGATGGTGATATTAGAGTCATGCTAGTGAGTAATTGTGGATTGGTAGAAATACTTGTGTTAAAGTTTGTGATTCCCGTAGCATGCATGTATGGTGAACCGTTATGTGATGAAGTCGGAGCATGATTTATTTATTGATTGTCTTCCTTATGAGTGGCGGTCGGGGACGAGCGATGGTCTTTTCCTACCAATCTATCCCCCTAGGAGCATGCGTGTAGTACTTTGTTTCGATAGCTAATAGACTTTTGCAATATGTATGTGAGTTCTTTATGACTAATGTTGAGTCCATGGATTATACGCATTCTCACCCTTCCACCATTGATAGCCACTCTAGTACCGCGCAAATCTCGCCGGTGCATTAAACCCACCATATACCTTCCTCAAAACAGCCACCAAACCTACCTATTATGGCATTTCCATAGCCATTTTGAGATATATTGCCATGCAACTTCCACCATTTCGTTTATTATGACACACTTCATCATTGTCATATTGCTTTGCATGATCATGTAGTTGGCATAGTATTTGTGGCAAGGCCACCGCTCATATTTTTTATACATGTCACTCTTGATCATTGCACATCCCGGTACACCGTCGGAGGCATTCATATAGTCATATTTTGTTCTAGAATCGAGTTGTAAGTAAATAAAAGTGTGATGATCATCATTATTAGAGCATTGTCCCATGTGAGGAAAGGATGATGGAAGCTATGATTCCCTCACAAGTTGGGATGAGTCTCCGGACTTTAAAAAAAAATAAAAGAGGCCAAGAAGCCCAAACAAAAAAATGAGAGAAAAGAAAAAAAATGAGAGAAAAGAGAGAAGGGGCAATGCTACTATCCTTTTACCACACTTGTGCTTCAAAGTAGCACCATGATCTTCATGATAGAGAGTCTCCTATTTTGTCACTTTCATATACTAGTGGGAATTTTTCATTATAGAACTTGGCTTGTATATTCCAATGATGGGCTTCCTCAAATTGCCCTAGGTCTTTGTGAGCAAGTGAGTTGGATGCACACCCACTTAGTTTTCTTTTGAGCTTTCATACACTTATAGCTCTAGTGCATCCGTTGCATGACAATCCCTACTCACTCACATTGATATCTATTGATGGGCATCTCCATAGCCCCTTGATACGCCTAGTTGATGTGAGACTATCTCCTTCTTTTTGTCTTCTCAACAACCACCATATTCTATTCCACCCATAGTGCTATATCCATGGCTCACGCTCATGTATTGCGTGAAAGTTGAAAAAGTTTGAGAACATCAAAAGTATGAAACAATTGCTTGGCTTGTCATCGGGGTTGTGCATGATTTAATACTTTGTGTGATGAAGATGGAGCATAGCCAGACTATATGATTTTGTAGGGATAACTTTCTTTGGCCATGTTATTTTGAGAAGACATGATTGCTTTATTAGTATGTTTGAAGTATTATTGTTTTTATGTCAATATTAAACTTTTGTTTTGAATCTTATGGATCTGAATATTCTTGCCACAATAAATAAAATTACATGGATAAATATGTTAGGTAGCATTCCACATCAAAAAAATCTGTTTTTATCATTTACCTACTCGAGGACGAGCAGGAATTAAGCTTGGGGATGCTTGATACGTCTCCAACGTATCTATAATTTTTGATTGTTCCATGCTATTATATTAACTGTTTTGGATGTTTTATATGCATTAATATGCTATTTTATATTATTTTGGGACTAACCTATTAACCTAGAGCCCAGTGCCATTTTCTGTTTTTTCCTTGTTTTTGAGTTTTACAGAAAAGGAATATCAAACGGAGTCCAAACGGAATAAAACTTTCGCGATGATTTTTCTTGGACCAGAAGACACACGTAGGACTTGGAGAGGAAGGCAGAAGAGTCCCGAGGGCTCCACAAGCCCTCAGGGCGCGCCCTAGGGGGGGTGCGCCCCCCTGGCTTGTGGGCCCCCGGGGAGTCCTCTAACCCTAATTCTTGGCCTATAAATTCAGAAATATTCCCAAACGACCAGAAGCGTCCACCAAAATACTTTTCCGCCGCCGTAACCTTCTGTACCCATGAGATCCCATCTTGGGGCCTTTTCCGGCATCCTGCCGGAGGGGGATTCGATCACGGAGGGCATCTACATCAACTCTATTGCCCTTCCGATGAAGCGTGAGTAGTTTACCTCAGACCTACGGGTACATAGCTAGTAGCTAGATGGCTTCTTCTCTCTCTTTGATCTTCAATACAAGGTTCTCCTCGATGTTCTTGGAGATCTATCCGATGTAATATTCTTTTGCGGTGTGTTTGTCGAGATCCGATGAATTGTGGATTTCTGATCAGATTATCTATGAATATTATTTGAATCTTCTCTGAATTCTTATATGCATGATTTGATATCTTTGTATTTCTCTTCGAATTGCCGGTTTGGTTTGGCCAACTAGATTGGTTTTTCTTGCAATGGGAGAGGTGCTTAGTTTTGGGTTCAATCTTGCGGTGTCCTCACCCAGTGACAGTAGGGGTAGCGAGGCACATATTGTATTGTTGCCATCAAGGGTAAAAAGATGGGGTTTTCATCATATTGCTTGAGTTTATCCCTCTACATCATGTCATCTTGCTTAAAGCGTTACTCTGTTCTCTTGAACTTAATACTCTAGATGCAGGCAGGAGTCGGTCGATGTGTGGAGTAATAGTAGTAGGTGCAGAATCGTTTCGGTCTACTTGACACGGACATGATGCCTATATTCATGATCATTGCCTTGGATATTGTCATAACTTTGCGCTTTTCTATCAATTGCTCGACAGTAATTTGTTCACCCACCGTATGTTTTCTTTCAAGAGAGAAGCCTCTAGTGAAACCTATGGCCCCCGGGTCTATTTTCCATCATATATTTTCATATCTATAAACCAAAAAACCCAAAAATACCTTGCTGCAATTTATTTGTTCTTACTTTATTTTACGTTTTAGAAATCTTTTATACCTATCTCTATCAGATCTCACCTTTGCAATTGACCGTGAAGGGATTGACAACCCCTTTATCGCATTGGGTGCAAGTGTTTGATTGTTTGTGAAGGTGCATAGATTGGAGACTTGCTTGTACCTCCTACTGGATTGATACCTTGGTTCTCAAACCGAGGGAAATACTTATCTCTACTTTGCTGCATCACCCTTTCCTCTTCAAGGGAAAAACCAACGCAAGCTCAAGAAGTAGCAGCAGGTACTGGGTCTCCATCCAGTCGACGAGGAAGTCGGCCAGCGCCTGGGACTTGATGGTTGTGCGGGGCTCGTAGAGGATAGTTTGGCTCGCCAGCTCGATGGCCCACATGGCTACCCGGCTAGCGGCATCCCATGATCTCGCCGATGGGGGCCGTGCTACCACGGTGATGACATGTTCTTGGAAGTATTGCCTCAGCTTCTTGGCGGTGAAGTACATGCTGTAGCACATCTTCTGGTAGTGAGGGTAGTTCTGCTTGGAGGCGGAGAGCACCTCGCTTAGGTAGTACACCGGGTGCTGAACTTGCTGGATCTTGCCCTTCTCTGGTCGCTCGACCACCAGCATCATGCTGACCGCGAGGTGGCGGCGATGTATAGCAACAGCGGCTCCTTGCAGGCCGGCGCGGCCAGGACGGGTGCGGTGGAGAGCATGTGCTTGAGATCCCAGAACGCTTCATCCGCCTGGTCGTTCCACTCGAACGACGACGTCTTCTTCATCAGCTGATATAGGGGCAAGGCCCTCTCGCCCAGCCGGCTGAGAAACCGGCTGAGAGAGGCCAAGCAGCCGGTGAATTTTTGGACATCACGCAGCCAGGTTGGCATGCTCATGCCCTCGATGGCCTTGATCTTCTCCGGGTTTGCCTCAATGCCACGCTCCGAGATGAGGAAGCCAAGTAGCTGTCCGGCCGGCACGCCGAACATGCATTTCTCCGGGTTGAGCTTGATCTTGTACTGGCACATTCCTTAAGATCATCAAGGAGCATGAGGTGCTGCTTGGTCTTCACCACGATGTCGTCAACGTAGACGTGGATGTTGTGGCCGAGTTGCTTCAGCAAGCATTTCTGCATGCAGTGCTGGAAGGTGGCGCTGGCATTCTTCAAGCCGAACGACATGGTGATGTAGCAGTACGCCCCAAAGGGCGTGATGAAGGATGTCTTCAGGGCGTCGTTCGGGTCCAGCTTGATCTGGTGATAGCTAGAGTAAGCATCCAGGAAGGAGAGGAGCTCACAGCCGGCCGTGGAGTCGATCACTTGATCTATCCGTAGGAGGGCAAAAGGATCCTTGGGGCAGGCCTTGTTGAGGCTGGTGTAGTCTATGCACATGCACCATGTGTTGTTCTTCTTCAGGACGAGGACCGGGTTGGCCAGCCACTCCGGGTGGAACACCTATGATGAAGCCGGCTGCGAGCAACCGGGCGACTTCTTCACCAATGGTTCTTCTCTTCTCTTCTGAAAAGCGATGTAAGGGTTGACAGACAGGCTTGGCATCCTTGCAGACGTGTAGTTTGTGCTCGGCGTACTCCCTCGGAACTCCTGGCATGTCCTTTGGGGTCCATGCAAAGATATCACGATTCTCACAGAGGAAGTCGACGAGCTCGCCTTCCTATTTGCTGTTGAGGCGGGTGTCCACAACCACGTACTTGCTGCAGCCGGGATCGGACGGGTTGAGCTTGACCTTCTTGGTATCCTTTGATGGCTGAAACAAGGCCTCGCCAGCCGACTCCTTGGTTGGAGCCGGCACAGCCGACTGCTCGCCCGCCAGCGCCACAATCCGGTCGAGCTGGCGCTGCTCCTCGGCTATGACCAGTGACTCGGCTAGTTTGGCGCCATCTTGGGCGCACTGCAGAGATTTCTTGTAGTCACCGGCTACGGTGATGAGGCCCTTGGGACTCGGCATCTTCATCTTCAGGTAGGCGTAGTGGGGGATCGCCATGAACTTAGCGAGTGCGGGCAGGCCCAACGGCGCATGGTAAGGGCTGGACAGGTCCACCACCAGGAACCAGATGGGCTCGCGCCGGAAGTGGTCGCGGGTGCCGAAGAGGACGTTGAGCCGGATCCGGCCGATGGGGGAGCAGGAGAGTGATGTCTACTACTCAACTTTATTCTTGTAGACTCGTGTTGGGCCTCCAAGCGTAGAGTTTTGTAGGACAGTAGCAATTTTCCCTCAAGTAGATGACCGAAGGTTTATCAATCCGTGGGAGGCATAGGATGAAGATGGTCTCTCTCAAACAACCCTGCAACCAAATAACAAAGAGTCTCTTGTGTCCCCAACACACCAAATACAATGGTAATTTGTATAGGTGCACTAGTTCGGCAAAGAGATAGTAATAAAAGCGTAGTAATGATAGTAGATATTGGTTTTTGTAATAGGAACAATAAAAAAACAGCAAGGTAGCAATTGATAAAACGGAGCACAAACGGTATTGCAATGCTTGAAAATGAGGCCTAGGGTCCGTACTTTTGCTAGTGCAATCTCTCAATAATGCTAATATAATTGGATCACATAACCATCCCTCAACGTGCGATGAAGAATCACTCCAAAGTTCTTATCTAGTGGAGAACATAAGAAGAAATTGTTTGTAGCTATTCTTTCTGATCGATCTATCCAAGAGTTCGTACTAAAATAACACCAAGTTATTCTTTTCGATCGATCTATCAAGAGTTCGTACTAAAATAACACTAAGTTATTCTTTCCGATCGATCTATCAAGAGTTCGTACTAAAATAACACCAAAGAAAATTCAGATTCATAATACTCAATCCAACACAAAGAACCTCAAAGAGTGCCCCAAGATTTCTACCGGAGAAACAAAAGACGAGAACGTGCATCAACCCCTATGCATAGATTACCCCAATGTCACCTCGGGAATCCGCGAGTTGAATACCAAAACATATCTCAAGTGAATCAATATAATACCCCATTGTCACCACGAGTATTCATATGCAAGACATACATCAAGTGTTCTCAAATCCATAAAAGTATTCAATTCGATAAAATGAAATCTCAAAGGGAAAACTCAATTCACAACAAGATAGAGAGGGGAAAACACCATATGATCCAACTATATTAACAAAGCCCGCGATACATCAAGATCGTGCCATCTCAAGAACATGAGAGAGAGAGAGAGAGATTAAACACATAGCTACTGGTACAAACCCTCAGCCCCGAGGGTGGACTACTCCCTCCTCATCGTGGTGGCCATAGGGATGATGAAGATGGCCTCCGGTGATGATCTCCCCCTCCGACGGAGTGCCGGAACGGGGTCTAGATTGGTTTTTCGTGGCTACAGAGGCTTGCAGCGGCAGAACTTCTGATCTAGGGTTACCCCCAGGGTTTTTGGAATATTTGGGAATTTATAAGGCAAAGAGGCGGTGCGGGAGGCCACCAAGGTGGGCACAACCCACCAGGGCGTGCCTGGGCCCCCAGGCGCGCCCAGGTGGGTTGTGCCCTCCTCGGGGCACCCCTCTGGTACTTCCTTGGCCCAACTTGTGTCTTCTGGTCCAAAAAAAATCACCAAAAAGTTTCGCTGCGTTTGGACTCCATTTGGTATTGATTTTCTGCGAAGTAAAAAACAAGCAAAAAATAGCAACTAGCACTAGGCACTATGTCAATAGGTTAGTCCCAAAAAATGATATAAAGTTGCTATATAATGATTGTAAAACATCCAAGATTGATAATATAACAGCATGGAACAATCAAAAATTATAGATACGTTGGAGATTTCAATACTCAAGCATATCAACAAGCAACCATTTCTTTCAAAATATCAACACTAAAGAAAGCTATCCCTAGCCCATCATGCTCAATCATTGATCCTTTCATGAAACACACTCGCATATTAGCTACACCCAATGCTCAAGTACGATCATAGTGCCCCTTAGTTGGTGCTTTATAAGAGAAGATGGAGACTCAAAAAAATAAAAATTGCATAAAGTAAAAATAAAGGCCCTTCGCAGAGGGAAGTAGGGATTTGTAGAGGTGCCAGAGCTCAAGGCGAAAAATTAAGAGATAAAACATTTTGGGTGGCATGCCTTTCCTATCAACGAAAACGATCGAGTAGTTCTCAATACTTTCCATGCTAGATATATCATAGGTGGTTCCCAAACAGAAAATAAAGTTTATTCCTTTTTCCACCATACTTTCACATTCCATGGCTAACCGAATCCACGGGTGCCGTCCATACCAACACTTTCCAAGGAATTTATTATTTGACAACATAAAATAATTCATTTTTCATTTCGGGATTGGGCATCCCTAATACCTTTGTCGTACTCTCATGCAATGACAAGTGAATAAACACTCATCTTGAGAATAACACATCTAGCATGGAAAAATATCAGCCACCCCCTACCATTTCATGAGCGGTAGGATACGTCTCCAACGTATCTATAATTTATGAAGTATTCATGCCATGTTTACAACAATTTTATATGGTTTTGGTATGATTTGCATAGAACTAACTCGGACTGACGCTGTTTTCAGCAGAATTACCGTGGTGTTGTTTTTTGTGCAGAAATGAAAGTTCTCCAAATGAGCTGAAACTTTCTGATGATTTTTTTTGGAACAAAAGAGACCCCTGAAGCTTCGTGGAAGGACCAGAAGGTGAAGGAGTAGGGCACAAGACACCGGGGCACGCCAGGAGGCCCAGGCGCGCCCCGGTGGGTTGTGCTCACCTCGAGGCCCATTTTAGCATGAAAGCAACGCCAAAAATTCCTATAAATAGAGAAACCATCAGAAGTAACCCTAGATCAGAAGTTCCGCCACCGCAAGCCTCTGTAGCCATGAAAAACCAATCTAGACCCCGTTCCGGCACTCCGCCGGAGGGGGAAATCATCACCGGTGGCCATCTTCATCATCCCGACGGCCACCATGATGAGGAGGGAGTAGTCCACCCTCGGGGCTGAGGGTTTGTACCAGTAGCTATGTGTTAATCTCTCTCTCTCTCTCGTGTTCTTGAGTTGTCACGATCTTGATGTATCGTGGGCTTTGTTAATATAGTTGGATCATATGGTGTTTTCCCCTCTCTATCTTGTTGTGATGAATTGAGTTTTCCCTTTGAGATTTTTTTATCTAATTGAATACTTTTATGGATTTGAGAGCACTTGATATATGTTTTGCATATGAATACCCGTGGTGACAATGGGGTATTATATTGATTCACTTGATATATATTTTGGCACTCAACTCGTGGATTCCCGAGGTGACATTGGGGTAATCTATGCATAGGGGTTGATGCACGTTTTCGTCCTTGTTTCTCCGGTAGAAATCTTGGGGCACTCTTTGAGGTTCTTTGTGTTGGATTGAGTATTATGAATCTGAATTTGCTTTGGTGTTATTTTAGTACGAACTCTTGATAGATCGATCGGAAAGAATAGCTACGTGTTATTTTAGTACGAACTCTTGATAGATCGATCGGAAAGAATAACTTGGTGTTATTTTAGTACGAACTCTTGGATAGATAGATCGGAAAGAATAGCTACAAACAATTTCTTCTTATGTTCTCCTCTAGATAAGAACTTTGGAGTGATTCTTCATCGCACTTTGAGGGATGGTTATGTGATCCAATTAGATTAGCATTGTTGAGAGATTGCACTAGCGGAAGTACGGACCCTAGGCCTTGTTTTCAAGCATTGCAATACCGTTTGTGCTCCGTTTTATCACTTGCTACCTTGCTGTTTTTATTTATTCAGATTATAAAAATATATTTCTACCATCCATATTACACTTTTATCACCATCTCTTCGCCGAACTAGTGCACCTATACAATTTGCCATTGTATTGGGTGTGTTGGGGACACAAGAGACTTTTTATTATTTGGTTGCAGGGTTGCTTGAGAGAGACCATCTTCATCCTACACCTCCCACGGATTGATAAACCTTAGGTCATCCACTTGAGGGAAATTTGCTACTGTCCTACAAAACTCTGCGCTTGGAGGCCCAACACGAGTCTACAAGAACAAGTTGTGTAGTAGACATCAAGCTCTTTTCTGGCGCCGTTGCCGGGGAGGTTAGCTAAGCGGCACTCACATCCCGTCAACGAAGCTCTTTTCTGGCGCCGTTGCCGGGGAGGTGAGTGCTTGAAGGTATATCTTTAGATCTTGCAATTGAATCTTTTAGTTTCTTGTTTTATCACTAGTTTGGTTTATAAAAAGAAAACTACAAAAAAATGGAATTGAGGTTGCATCATATTATTCATCTCTATAATGTCTTTCGTGAAAATGATGGAAAGGAAAATTGTGCTCAATTGATAGAAGAATAATTCTATAAAACGTTTGACAAAAAATCTTTGAATGATGAGCATGATTGCAATGTTGTTGGTATGAATTCTTTGAATATCCATGATGCTAATTATATGCAAAGCTACAAGCTTGGGGATGCTATGTTTGATGAAGATGATATTTTTAGTCCCCCAAGTTTTGATGTGCAAATTTGTTATAATGGTAGCATGCCTCCTATTTATGATGATTATATTGATGAAAGTGGGTTTGGAAGAGTGTCAACTCTAGGTAATAATGATCCCACTATTTTGGAGGGTGTTGAATCTTATTGTGATAATTATGAAAGTGGATTTGGAGAGGTCATGACTTTATTTAGTGATGAATCCACTATTTTGGAAGAGGTTTCAATTGATTATGACAACAAAGTTGCTATCTATGATGATTATGGTGATGACATGTGTGCTATAAAGAATAATGATAACCATGAAACTTGCCATCTTAATTTTAATGTTCAATTTGATTATGTCAATCAAGTAGCACATGATAGTTATTTTGTTGAATTTGCTCCCACTACTATTGATGAGAATAAATTTGCTTGTGTGGAGAGTAAGAAAAATTCTATGCTTATGGATCATGAAAAGAATGCTTTATGTGATAGCTATATTGTTGAATTCATTCATGATGCTACTGAAAATTATTATGAGAGAGGAACATGTGCTTGTAGGTATTGCAATAATATCAAGTTTCCTCTCTATATGTTGAAAGTTTTGAAGTTGCACTTGTCTTGCCTTCCTATGCTAGTTGATTCTTGCTCCCATAAATTTTTGGCTCACAAAATCCCTATGCATAGGAAGTGGGTTAGGCTTAAATGTGCTTGCCATGTGATTCATGATGCTCTTTTTCATGTTTCAATTACTATTTTTATGTGAGCGTCATTGAAATCATCATGCCTAGCTAAAAAGGCATTAAAGAAAAGCACTTGTTGGGAGACAACCCAACACTTTTACCTACTGTTTTCGTGTGCTCACATGATTAGGCTACTGTAATAATCATGTTTTATAGCTTTTTTTTCAATAAAGTGCCAAGTAAAGCCTTTGGGATAGTGTGGATGATAGTTGACTTGATTCTGTGCAAAAACAGAAACTTTTGCGTCCAGTGAAGAAATTCCTGTCTTTTACTGGAACGTGGAAAAAATCTTAATTTTTTACAGTTGATGGGTATACAAATTTCCTAAGTTTTCCTAAGTTTTCAGAAGTTTTGGAGTTACATAAGTATGACCTTAATTCAGATCTTTATGTACTGTTCTGTTTTTGACAGATTCTGTTTTCATTGCATAATTTGCTTGTTTTCCTGTTTTTATGGCTTATATTGCTTAATATAAATTGTGGAAATTGTAGAGTACAGTAGGCATTGTGTGAGAACAATTATGAATCTTGTCTTTGACAGTACCAAAGTGAATGATTTGTCTTTATCATACTAACCCATCTCACGAAGTTCCGTTAAGTTTTGTGTGATTGAAGTTTTCAAGTTTTGGGTGAGATATCGATATGAGGAGAATAAGGAGTGACAAGACCCTAAGCTTGGGGATGCCCAAGGAACCCCCAAGGAAATATTCAAGGAAGATCCAAGGAACTAAGCTTGGGAATGCCCCGGAAGGCATCCCCTCTTTCGTCTTCAACATTATCGGTAACCTCACTTGGAGCTATATTTTTATTCGTCACATGTTATGTGTTTTGCTTGGAGCATCATTTTATTTTATTAGGATTTTCTTGCTGTTATTTATAATAATGTTTTGCATCTTTTATTTCAATAAAAGTGGCAAGGATAGCCATCACCATGCTTATTTTGCAAATATATGAGTTGCTGTTTCAAAACAGAAAGTTTATCGCTGTTGCAATAATTCTCCAGAAAATTCAAAATGTGATAAAATGTTGAAACTTTTTGCACAATAAGATCTGATAAATTTTATACAGTTCTGTAATTTTTCAGAATTTTTGGAGTTAGGGAGGTATGAATAATATTGCATACTTTACAGAGTGTACTGTTTAGATAGATTGCTGTTATGTTTGCATTGTGTGCATATGTTTGCTTGTTTAATGATTCTATTTGAGGATAGGAGTATTAAATATGCAGAGGAATTTAGTATGCAATGTTGAATAATAATTTTAGTGATTTGCTACAGTAGACAATGATAAGGTTTTTGCATTGATTTATACTAACTTATCTCACGAGTTCTTGTTGAGTTTTGTGTGGATGAAGTTTTTAAGATTTAGGAAACCGTGATATAAAAGGAATTAAGGAGACACAAAATCTCAAGCTTGGGGATGCCCAAGGCATCCCAAGTTAATAATCGAAGAAGTGTCAAGCATCTAAGCTTGGGGATGCCCCGGTAGGCATCCCACCTTTCTTCATCAACAATTATCGGTTAGCCTCGGTTGAGCCTAAGTTTTTGCTTCTTCACATGATGTGTGCTATTCTTAGAATGTCATTTTATTTTATTTGCTTTCTGTTTTAATAAAATACTTAGATCTGAAAGTTTTTAAATAAGAAAGAGTTCTCACTTAGCTACCCCTTTACTCAACTACTCGCTTGATCTTCACTTATATCTTTTTGGAGTAGTTTGTTATTTACTCTTGTGCTTCACTTATATCCTATGAGTAAATTGTTGAATGAATTGAATATCATGAAGTTGAAATTATATATCCATATCAAGCCTAGTAGTGGCTTCACATTGGGTTTAGAAAGTGAAATCTTTTGAAGCTTGACAATCACAATATTGGTCATACAAGCAATTCATGAATGATTAGTAGAAGGAAGAGGACTTTCACATGCAAATATATTATCTTGGACATCTTCTATGATTGTGAATACCCATTAATTATTTTCAAACTTGAGCAAATTAGTTGAAGTTGGACAAGGAAGACAACGTAATGAGTTATGGTTGTGTATATTTGCATAGAAGTTATATTGTCATGGATCCTCCAACATGTGGTGTTTGCCTAGGATCTTTTGCTAGCCAAAAATTCGTACTAAGTAGAGATACTACTTGTGCATCCAAAAACCCTTAAACCCAGTTTCTTGCCATGAGTGTCCACCATACCTACCTATGGATTGAATAAGATCCTTCAAGTAAGTTGTCATCGGTGCATAAAGCAATAAAAATTGCTCCTAAATATGTTTGATCTTTTATTGTAAGGGAAAATTGAGCGTTGTACGAACTTGTGATGGCAAAGTAATAAAAGCGACAGACTGCATAATAAAAGTTGCTATCATAAGGGGCAATATAACGTGACGTTCCTTTGCATTAAGAGTTTGGGCATCCAACAATAAAAAAGCGCATGACAACCTCTGCTTCCCTCTGCGAAGGGCCTATCTTTTACTTTTCAGTATTTACTTTTATGCAAAGAGTCAACAGTTTACATCCTCATTCAACCTCAATTATTCTCTAGTTGGCAAGAATCATGTGGTGGGGAAAGATCTAGGCACATATGACCAGTCAAATATATTTGATCATGATTTATTATTGTTGACAATTATCTCTATGATAAATGAGTTGGGAGGCGAAACATTAAGCCCCTATCTTTCTCTGTGTTCGATGGATGCCATTTGTTCTAAGAATATGCTTTGAGTAGTAGCAATCATGGAAGACTATATGATGATTGAATATGTGAAGCTCTTACTTAGACTCTGTTGGATAAGTTGAATTGCAATTGTTTGGTGACTAAGAATATAGGTTGTTGAGTTTCAAGACAATTCATTGTTTGAACCTTAACATGTGAATTGGTTGCTACTTTAACATGAAAAGTTTTATGAGAAAGAATTGCTATTATGTTGTTAGGAAAAGTGATTGAGATTATCATTGATCAAACTTATGTATGCACTTTGCTAGCATTCACACTTCATAAATTATTTCTTTTATCATTTACGTACTCGACGGCGAGTAGGAATTAAGCTTGGGGATGCTGATACATCTCCAACGTATCTATAATTTATGAAGTATTCATGCCATATTTACAACAATTTTATATGGTTTTGGTATGATTTGCATAGAACTAACCCGGACTAACGCTGTTTTCAGCAAAACTACCGTGGTGTTGTTTTTTGTGCAGAAATGAAAGTTCTCCAAATGAGCTGAAACTTTTTGACGATTTTTTTTGGAACAAAAGAGACCCTCGAAGCTTTGTGGAAGGACCAGAAGGTGAAGGAGTAGGTCACAAGACACCGGGCGTGCCAGGAGGCCCAGGCGCGCCCCGGTGGGTTGCGCTCACCTCGAGGCCCATCTTAGCGTGAAACCAACGCCAAAAATTCCTATAAATAGAGAAACCATTAGAAGTAACCCTAGATCAGAAGTTCCGCCGCCGCAAGCCTCTGTAGCCACGAAAAAACAATCTAGACCCCGTTCCGGCACTCCGCCGGAGGGGGAAATCATCACCGGTGGCCATCTTCATCATCCCGGCGGCCACCATGATGAGGAGGGAGTAGTCCACCTTCGGGGCTGAGGGTTTGTACCAGTAGCTATGTGTTAATCTCTCTCTCTCTCTCTCTCTCTCTCGTGTTCTTGAGATGTCACGATCTTGATGTATCGCGGGCTTTATTAATATAGTTGGATCATATGGTGTTTTCCCCTCTCTATCTTGTTGTGATGAATTGAGTTTTCCCTTTGAGATTTTGTTTTATCGGATTGAATACTTTTATGGATTTTAGAGCACTTGATATATGTCTTGCATATGAATACCCGTGGTGACAATGGGGTATTATATTGATTCACTTGATATATGTTTTGGCACTCAACTCGCGGATTCCCGAGGTGACATTGGGGTAATCTATGCATAGGGGTTGATGCATGTTTTCGTCCTTGTTTCTCCGGTAGAAATCTTGGGGCATTCTTTGAGGTTCTTTGTGTTGGATTGAGTATTATGAATCTGAATTTGCTTTGGTGTTATTTTAGTACGAACTCTTGATAGATCGATCGGAAAGAATAGCTACGTGTTATTTTAGTACGAACTCGTGATAGATCGATTGGAAAGAATAACTTGGTGTTATTTTAGTACGAACTCTTGGATAGATCGATCGGAAAGAATAGCTACAAACAATTTCTTCTTATGTTCTCCGCTAGATAAGAACTTTGGAGTGATTCTTCATCGCACTTTGAGGGATGGTTATGTGATCCAATTAGATTAGCATTGTTGAGAGATTGCACTAGCGAAAGTACGGACCCTAGGCCTTGTTTTCAAGCATTGCAATACCGTTTGTGCTCCGTTTTATCACTTGCTACCTTGCTGTTTTTATTTATTCAGATTATAAAAATATATTTCTACCATCCATATTACACTTTTATCACCATCTCTTCGCCGAACTAGTGCACCTATACAATTTGCCATTGTATTGGGTGTGTTGGGGACACAAGAGACTTTTTATTATTTGGTTGCAGGGTTGCTTGAGAGAGACCATCTTCATCCTACACCTCCCACGGATTGATAAACCTTAGGTCATCCACTTGAGGGAAATTTGCTACTGTCCTACAAAACTCTGCGCTTGGAGGCCCATCACGAGTCTACAAGAACAAGTTGTGTAGTAGACATCAAGCTCTTTTCTGGCGCCGTTGCCTGGGAGGTTAGGTAAGCGGCACTCACATCCCATCAACGAAGCTCTTTTCTGGCGTCGTTGCCGAGGAGGTGAGTGCTTTAAGGTATATCTTTAGATCTTGTAATTGAATCTTTTAGTTTCTTGTTTTATCACTAGTTTAGTCTATAAAAAACTACAAAAAATGGAATTGAGGTTGCCTCATATGCTTCATCCTTTTAATGTATTTCGTGAAAATGATGGAAAGGAAAATTGTGCTCAAGTGTTAGAAGAAGAAGTTAATAAAATGTTTGGCATAAAATCTTTGAATGATGAGCATGATTGCAATGTTGTTAGTGTGAATTCTCTGAATATCCATGATGCTAGTGATATGCAAAGCCATAAGCTTGGGGATGCTATGTTTGATGAAGATGATATTTTTAGTCCCCCACGTTTTGATGAGAATATTTATTATGATGATAGCATGCCTCCTATTTATGATGATTATATTAATGAAAGTGGGTTTGGAAGAGTGTCAACTCTAGGTAGTATTGATTCCACTATTTTGGAGGGTGTTGAATCTTTTCACAATATTAATAAAAGTGGATTTGGAGAGGTCATGACTTTAGTTAGTGATGAATCCACTATTTTGGAAGAGGTTTCAATTGATTATGAGAACAAAGTTGCTATCTATGATGATTATTGTGATGACATGTGTGCTATAAAGAATAATGATAACCATGAAACTTGTCATCATGATTTTAATTTTCAATTGGATTATGCCTCACATGATAGTTATTTTGTTGCGTTTGCTCCCACTACTTTTCATGAGAATAAATTTGCTTATGTGGGGAGTAATAAAATTTCTATGCTTGTGGATCATGAAAAGAATGCTTTATGTGATAGTTATATTGTTGTATTCCTTCATGATGCTACTGAAAATTATCACGAGAGAGGGATATATGCTTCTACGTATCTCAATAATATCAAATTTCCTCTCTATGTGTTGAAAGTTTTGAAGTCATGCTTGTGTTTGCCTTCCTATGCTAGTTGATTCTTGTTCCCATAAATTGTTTGCTCACCAAATCCCTATGCATAGGAAGTGGGTTAGGCTTAAATGTGCTAGTCATATGCTTCGTGATGCTCTCTTTGTGTTTCAATTCTTTACTTTTATGCGAGCATCATTGAAATCATCATGCCTAGCTAAAAAGGCATTAAAGAAAAGCGCTTGTTGGGAGACAACCCAATATTTACCCCTACTGTTTTTGTGTGTTAACATGATTAAGATACTGTAGTAATCAAGTTTTATAGCTTTTGTTTCAATAAAGTGCCAAGTAAAGCCTTTGGGATAGTGTGGATGATAGTTGACTTGATTGTGTGCAAAAACAGAAACTTTTGCATCCAGTACAGAAATTCCGATATTTTACTGGAATGTGGAAAAATTCTTAATGTTTTACAGTTGATTGGTATACAAATTTTATACGTTGTCCTAATTTTTCAGAATTTTTGGAGTTATAGAAGTATGACCTTAATTCAGATCTTTACGTACTGTTCTGTTTTTGAAAGATTCCGTTTGCAATGCATAGTTTGCTTGTTTTATGGTTTCAATGGCTTATGTTGCTTAATATAAATTGTGAAAATGATAAGTTACAGTAGGGATTGCGTGAGAACAATTATGAATCTTGTCTTTGACAGTACCCAAGTGAATGATTTGTTTTATTATACTAACGGAGCTTACGAGTTTTCTGTTGAGTTTTGTGTTGTGAAGTTTTCAAGTTTTGGGTAAAGTTTTGATGGACTATGGAATAAGGAGTGGCAAGAGCCTAAGCTTGGGGATGCCCAATGCACCCCAAGGTAATATTCAAGGACAACCAAGCATCTAAGCTTGGGGATGCCCCGGATGGCATCCCCTCTTTCGTCTTCAATCCATCGGTAAATTTACTTGAGGCTATATTTTTATTCACCACATGATATGTGTTTTGCTTGGAGCGTCTTGTATGATATGATTCTTTGCTTTTTAGTTTTCCACAATCATCCTTGCTGTACACACCTTTTGAGAGGGACACACATTAATCATGAATTTATTAGAATACTCTTTGTGCTTCACTTATATCTTTTGAGCTAGGCAGTTTGCTCTAGTGCTCCACTTATATCTTTTGGAGCACGGCGGTGGTTTTATTTTGAAGAAATTGATAAACTCTCATGCTTCACTTATATTATTTTGACAGTCTTTAAATAGCATGGTAATTTTCTTAGGTTATGAATTTAGTCCTAATACGATGGGCATCCAAGAGGGATATAATAAAAACTTTCATACAAGAGTATTGAATACTATGAGAAGTTTGATTCCTTGCATTTGTTTTGAGATATAAAGATGGTGATATTAGAGCCATGCTAGTGAGTAATTGTGGATTGGTAGAAATACTTGTGTTAAAGTTTGTGATTCCCGTAGCATGCACGTATGGTGAACCGTTATGTGATGAAGTCGGAGCATGATTTATTTTTTGATTATCTTCCTTATGAGTGGCGGTCGGGGACGAGCGATGGTCTTTTCCTACCAATCTATCCCCCTAGGAGCATGCATGTAGTACTTTGTTTCGATAGCTAATAAATTTTTGCAATAAGTATGTGAGTTATTTATGACTAATGTTGAGTCCATGGATTATACACACTCTCACCCTTCCACCATTGCTAGCCTCTCTAGTACCACACAAGTTTCGCTGGTGCATTAAACCCACCATATACCTTCCTCAAAACAGCCACCATACCTACCTATTATGGCATTTACATAGCCATTCCGAGATATATTGCCATGCAACTTCCACCATTCCTTTTATTATGACACGCACCATCATTGTCATATTGCTTTGCATGATCATGTAGTTGGCATAGTATTTATGGCAAAGCCACCGTTCATATTTTTTTATACATGTCACTCTTGATCATTGCACATCCCGGTACACCGCCGGAGCCATTCATATAGAGTCATATCTTGTTCTAGTATCGAGTTGTAATTCTTGAGTTGTAAAGTAAATAAAAGTGTGATGATCATCATTATTAGAGCATTGTCTCATGTGAGGAAAAGGATGATGGAGACTATGATTCCCCCATAAGTCGGGATGAGGATCCGGACGAAAAATATTAAAAAAAGAGCCTAAAGAGCCCAAACAAAAACAAAACAAAACAAAAAAAAAGAGTCCAAAGAGCCCAAAATAAAAAAATGAAATGAGAGAAAAAGAGAGAAGGGGCAATGCTACTATCCTTTTTATGCTACTATCCTTTTTCCACACTTGTGCTTGAAAGTAGCACCATGATCTTCATGATAGAGACTCTCCTATTTTGTCAATTTCATATACTAGTGGGAATTTTTCATTATAGAACTTGGCTTGTATATTCCAATGATGGGCTTCCTCAAATTGCCCTAGGTCTTCGTGAGCAAGCAAGTTGGATGCACACCCACTTAGTTTCTTTTTGAGCTTTCATACACTTATAGCTCTAGTGCATCCGTTGCATGGCAATCCCTACTCACTCACATTGATATCTATTGATGGGCATCTCCATAGCCCATTAATACGCCTAGTTGATGTGAGACTTTCTCCTTCTTTTTGTCTTCTCCACAACCACCATATTCTATTCTACCTATAGTGCTACATCCATGGCTCACGCTCATGTATTGCGTGAAAGTTGAAAAAGTTTGAGAACACCAAAAGTATGAAACAATTGCTTGGCTTGTCATCGGGGTTGTGCATGATAAAATACTTTGTGTGATGAAGATGGAGCATAGCCAGACTATATGATTTTGTAGGGATAACTTTCTTTGGCCATGTTATTTTGAGAAGACATGATTGCTTTACTAGTATGCTTGAAGTATTATTATTTTTATGTCAATATTAAACTTTTTTTTGAATCTTATGGATCTGAATATTCATGCCACAATAAAGAAGATTACATGGATAAATATGTTAGGTAGCATTCCACATCAAAAATTCTGTTTTTATCATTTACCTACTCGAGGACGAGCAGGAATTAAGCTTGGGGATGCTTGATACGTCCCCAATGTATCTATAATTTTTTATTGTTCCATGCTATTATATTATCTTTTTTGGATGTTTTATATGCATTTATATCCTATTTTATATTATTTTTGGGACTAACCTATTAACCTAGAGCTCAGTGCCAATTTCTGTTTTTTCCTTGTTTTTGAGTTTTACAGAAAAGGAATATTAAACGGACTCCAAATGGAATAAAAATTTACGGTGATCATTTATGGACCAGAAGAGACCTAAGGAGCACCGGAACTGTGCCAGGGGGTGACCGAGGAGGCCACAAGCCAGGGGCGCGCCCCTAGGGCTTGTGGGCCCCTCGGGTGCCCCCCTGACTTGTTTCCAACGCCAAATACTCTTATATATACAGAAACCTCCGAAAAGAACCCTAGATCGGAAGTCCCGTCGCCGCAAGCCTCTGTAGCCACGAAAAACCAATCGGGACCCCGTTCTGGCACCCTTCCGGAGGGGGAAACCATCACCGAAGGCCATCTTCATCATCCCGGCGGTCTCCATGATGAGGAGGGAGTAGTTCACCCTCGGGGTTGAGGGTATGTACTAGTAGCTATGTGTTTGACCTCTCTCTCTCGTGTTCTTGATTTGGCACGATCTTAATGTACCACGAGCTTTGTTATTATAGTTGGATCATATGGTGTTTCTTCCCTCTCTATCTCTTGTTGTGATGAATTGAGTCTTGCTCTTTGAGGTTTCGTTATGTTGGATTGAGTATTGGATTTGAGAACACTTGATCTATGTCTTGCGATGGGATATTTATGGTGACAACGGAATGTTCTATTGATTCACTTGATGTATGTTTTGGCACTCAACTCGCGGATTCCCGAGGTGACATTGGGGTAATCTATGCATAGGGGTCGATGCATGTTTTTGTCCTACGTTCTCCGATAGAAACTTTGGAGTGATTCTTTGTTGCACATTGAGGGATTGTTATATGATCCAATTATGTTATCATTGTTGAGAGAATTTGCACTAGTGAAAGTATGAACCCTAGGCCTTGTTTTCAAGCATTGCAATACCGTTTTTGCTCACTTTTGTTACTAGTTACCTTGCTGTTTTTATATTGTCGGATTACAAAAACCTATATCTACTATCCATACTACACTTGTATCACCATCTCTTCGCCGAACTAGTGCACCTATACAATTTACCATTGTATTGGTGAAAGGACCACGATGTCGCCTAGAGGGGGGTGAATAGGCGTTTTAAAATCTTTTACGGATTTGGCTATATCCTAATGCGGAAATATACTAAGCGGATACTTTTCAAGCACAAATCCTAAATATACTAGGCTCAACTAAGTGCACCAACAACTTATTCTAAATAAGATAAGCACAACAAGGATACTAGTAAGCACAGGTAAGTTACACAAACTTACACAAGATATCATGCGATAGTAGCAAGTATGAATTGCGGACTATAAAGAGTTGGCCTAAATAATCTCTACGATATGGTAACCAACACAATATAATGAGGACAACAAGGATAATAACAAGCACAAGTAAGTTTTAGTTCCTTTGGCGTTAGTGTTGTGGAGTGATGAACACCGAAGAAACATATACACTTAAGAATGGATTCTCGATAGCTAGGTAGTGTAGCTTTTTTATGATTCTTGAGTTATAGGGATCCTGCACTATTAAGAGGGGATCAAAGGGGTTCGTGATAGATTTGCTCAAGTCAACATCTTCTCTACACAATTCCACTCCTATCCTATACACCAAAGAAAATCCAATGCCAAATAAGGTTCCCAAATAGATGTTAAAACCTGTGCATATTTGGCATCCTCCATTTTGCTTGATCTTCGATGGTTCTCTATGTGAGGACCTGGGGTTTTTTCATAGCTACAAAACAAGCCCAAGATCATCAAAATCGGAGTTCGTATGAAAAAGTTGTGCATGTTTTAGTATTTGGGTGCAGGCTGTTTTCTGTGTGGCCGGAAGTTCCGGGCTGCCCGGAAGTTCCGGGAAAAGTTCCGGGCTAAACCGAAAGTTTCCATGTATCTGGCCCAAAGGGAGCCCAAAAGTTCCGGGACTCCCAGAAGTTCCGGGGGCTGGAAGTTCCGAGCTTGCCTAGAAGTTTCGGGCTGCGTTTTTCTGTGTGTAACGGGCAGATTTGGTGGGGCACTATATAAGGTACCCTTCTTCCCCAACGAGCCAGGGTTCTACATCCGAAATTTCCCCATTCTTGAGAGCTCACTCCTCCTCCCCCAAGCCCCAAAACTCCAATCCATTTGGGGGAAAACTATCCCATGGATCTAGGGTTCATTTGTTGAACTCTTCATCCAAAGGAACCCAAGAACACCCAAGTGGTTCCCTCTCCTTTCTCCTACACCAAATCAAAGATTTCGGAGAGATTTGTGAGAGTTCTTGAGAGAGATTTCATCCAAGCATACATCCACTCCTCCTCTCTCTTTTGACCAAAGCGATTTGTGATTTGAGCAAGTCTTGAGCATTTCCCCCTTTGGTCTTGTTACTCTTGGAGGTTGGAGACTCCTAGGCGGTAGGAGTACTCCAGTGAGGAATCAACTTGTGATTTGTCCCCCGGAAAGTTTGTGAAGGTTTGGAGGCCGCCTCAAGGTCTACCACTAGTGGTTGAGAATCCATTCTTAAGTGTATATGTTTCTTAGGTGTTCATCACTCCACAACACTAACGCCAAAGGAACTAATACCTTTGACTCGAGCCTTTCACTTGAGCTTGATGTTGATGTTTCTTCTTGGTTCAAGCTGAAAGCAAGACATTGGTGAAGTCTTCAAGTAGAAGCTTTACTTTGTATTCATCTTCACTTGTCCATCATGTGATCATCCACAAGCTTCAAGCATGTAATCCTTCGGGATGGTTATCTTGAACTTGCCCTTGTCAGCCATGATCATGAACACTTGATGTCATCCTCTCATGGACACTTAGAATCTTTCTCGATGCGAGCCCATGAGAATAACCTAACCCTCATAAACATAAACAAGACATAGTATGGGTTAGTACACAAAGTGCAATTGACACTTTCTTACCATACCACAAGATCATGTCTGGTACATTATTTGCACTTTGTGTTTTGACCATTTGGACTTCAATCTTCGAGCTTCATCTTGGTCAACTGATATCTCTACTCTATGTTTAATCTTGACGTCTTGAAGGCCATATTGAATTCTTCACTATGCTTCATTTCTTCAAGACATGATTACCAATATCTCAATTATCATATGACCATATAGAGTTTATCCATGAATATACCATATTAGTCATCATTTGTTCTTCTTCATGCTCCATCACAATCTCTTGAGAGGCACAATGATCTCTTCACATGAATTACTTGCTTCAAGACATAATCATCCATGACTCAACATAAGAGCTCATCATGATCCTATCTTCAAGCCATATGTAAAATTCTTCTCTTTAATCATTCTCTCGAGATCATGATCCATTATGGCTCAAACCATAGCTCTAAGCATGGCAGCCCTTGAGATACTCCAATGAACTCCATTTTGATCATGTCGATGCAATTGTTGCTTCAAAGGAGTTGTCTTCCATTATTCTTCAATCACTTTCCAATGGGACTAACCTTCAAATGTATATCTCAATGCAAACATTAGTCCATAAGGATTGTCATCAAGTACCAAAACCACACATGGGGACTACATGTACTTTCAATTGGGTGTGTTGGGGACACAAGAGACTCTTTGTTATTTGGTTGCAGAGTTGTTTGAGAGAGACCATCTTCATCCTACGTCTCCCATGGATTGATAAACCTTAGGTCATCCACTTGAGAGAAATTTGCTACTGTCCTACAAAACTCTGCGCTTGGAGGCCCAACACGAGTCTACAAGAAGAAGGTTGCATAGTAGACATCATGAAGCCGTACGCGGCGTCGCGCTCCCGCTGGATGGCCTCCAGTCGGCGCTGCGTAGCAGCGAGCGCCGTGGCCTCATCCAACAGGCGCACGCACTCCTCCTCGAGCTGAGCCCTGACCACCGCGGCGTTGGCGTTGGCGGTGATGGGAACACTGAGGTTCTGCAGCATCACGCGCAGCGGGTCGGCTCTGCCGACGCGCGCAGCCGCGGCTTGGGCCGCAGCGGCCTTCTTCGCGGCGCTAGATGAAGTGGAGCCGGAGCCGGTGACGAGCACCTCCATGCGGGTGCAGAGGTCCGCCACATCGTCGGAGATGTCGCAGCCGAGGGGGACGGGAGAGTCGGTGACGTCGAGCACCTCGCTGGGGTACTCATCAGTGGCGGGGCGTCGGAGATGCGCAGCTCGCCGAAGGGGACGATGAGCGAACCGGCGAAGCCGGCCGGCACCGCGCCAGGCGTGGGAACCACGCAGTGCGTGACGTGCTCGCCGAAATCGGTGAAGGGCCCCGTCTGGAATGTGTCTCCGGACGGGACCTCGAGCTGGCCCACGGTGGGCGCCAACTGTTGTGGTGGGCTCACGGAAGATGCCATGGGATGGCTAAAGAGAGGGACAGGCAAGAGGGCACCGGTGGGCTACAGAGGCGAGGTTGGCACGAGCGAGCGTGAGATGCAAGACGTACCCAGGTTCGGGGCTCTCCGGAGAGATAATACCCCTAGTCCTGCCGAGCGTGGTTTATATGTGGTGGATACAAGCTTGCTCCTTGAGCTATTCTGAGGAGGAAGGAAGACTGGCCAGTGCATAGGCAGTTCCCTCTCCGTATGTGTGTGTGTGTGAATGTGTGTGGCTAAAGAGTCGACCGAGTTGAACCCCTCTGCATGGAGGGGCACCGGGGGGTCTTATAGGCTGGCCACCCGGGGTTACAATGGTAAAGTTACATGGGCACGGGGCCCTGGTGTCAGCGTCTAGGAGCCGGCGATGGGGCCGCTGGGCCGTCGGGTCTGCCGGGTCCGTCGGGTGCGGGTCTTGCCGGGTCCGCCGGGTACGGCCGGTTGCTGAGTACTATTGGCATGCCTTGTCGGACGTCATGGGGCGGCAGCGCCGCCCTGCTACAGGGTTGCGCCACCCTGCTACAGGGTTGCGCCTCCGGGATGCCGCCTGCCCCAGGCGGTGGCTTGGTCGTCACGACTGCCGCGCTCGCCGAGGCCGGCGCAAAGGGGGCGCACTGTAGCCATGCTTGCTTGTCGATGTTGGTTGGTTTCTTGGGACCGGCCGGCATGCGCCAGCCGGCTGGCCGGGTTGCGGCACCTGGCCGGGTTGCACTGGGAAGCCAGCCAGGGCGAGCCAGATTGAGGGGCGTTGCTGGCCCCGATGTTTTTGAAAAGGATCTGGATTCTGTTGCCTGCCCGGGGTCCATCCCCCGACATCCTTCGTAGGCTCGCTGGTCGGTGAGGGGTTGGATGAGATTCATCATGTAATCGAGTTAGTTTTTGTTAGGGATTGATCCCTAGTATCCACTATGTTCTGAGATTGATGTTGCTATGACTTTGATATGCTTAATGCTTGTCACTAGGGCCCGAGTGCCATGATTTCAGATCTGAACCGTTTATGTTTTCACCATTATATCTATGTTCTAGATCCGATCTTGCAAGTCATATGCACAGTAATTGGGATACTTTCCAGTGATGACCGTAGTTTGAGGAGTTCATGTATGTGTTAATGCTTTGTTCTGGTTCTCTATTAAAAGGAGGCCTTAATATCCCTTAGTTTCCTTATGGACCCCGCTGCCACGGGAGGGTAGGACAAAAGATGTCATGCAAGTTCTTTTCCATCAGCACGTATGACTATTTACGGAATACATGCCTACATTATATTTATGAACTGGAGCTAGTTCTCTGTCGCCCTAGGTTATGACTGTTATATGATGAATATCATCCAACGAATTCATCGATCCAATGCCTACGAGTTTTCCACATATTGCTCTTGCTAAGTTACTATTGCTATTGATACTGTTACAACTGCTATAAAACTGTTGTTACCATTACCGTTACCACTTCTATCATTACTACTGCTATCAAAACTATCATATTACTGTGCCACTGATCACTTTGCTGCAGATATTTAATCTCCAGGTGTGGTGAATTGACAACTCAACTGCTAATACTTACAAATATTTTTTGGCTCCCCTTGTGTCGAATCTATAAATTTGGGTTGAATACTCTACACTCGAAAACTGTTGCGATCCCCTATACTTGTGGGTTATCAGAAGGTGCGGTCTTTTCGAATTCTGACCTGCATTTTCTTCATCGTCGACGGTGCTGCTCTTGTTCTCAGGCTCATCAGGTCTTAGCATGATGATTTTCGATTGTCAACTACAGTAAGATTTGCCTGGCTTTGATGAGGGAGGGACGATGATGGCATCATCCTTTGTCTTGTCTCAGTGCGTGTGTACATCTTTGTTAGGTGGTCCATGGATCTGGTTAGTTCACCATTTGGATTCGGCCGGCTTTCTTTGTATTCGGAGTTTCGACAATCATTTATTGACGTTGCCTTCTTCGGGGCGGCAATTTGCTTCATTGTATTGGTCTGAAGGGATGAATTCTCGGGTGCTGCTTCTACAAGTTCATGGGTTCAAAAAAAAGTTTGCTCCGCCAATGTGGGGCTATCCTCACAAATGCGCAGCCAGTGGATGCAAGGGGAAGAAGACTTCGACACCTCAAAGATTTGAATGTAATTTTATTTTTCTGTATGGGTGTGTTTGTAAGGACATGTAGTGCTTGATATATGGCCTTAGGGCATCCACAATGTGTAGAGGCAGCATCGCCTCTCTGCTGGGTCCCACTCATTGCCTATAAGTTTCAGGGAAAAGCATGTAATGTATAGAGGTTGTGGTCACCTCTTAGATTGCAAGTTTAGAAAACAAGTTTCTCAATATATTTTATTCTACCATAGCCGTTCCCTAGAACTGACATATGGGGTCACTCAATTTTTATATTCCTTAGAGGCTGCCTCCATGCTAAGAGGCGATGTTAATAATTTTGGGCTAAAGGTTGAGGTTTGCAATGTATAGAGGCTACCTTTAAGAGAAGAGAGAAAGCTTAGAGGTGTGACGACCCCGGCTTAATCATGCACTAATCATACACGCAAATGCGCATGATCAAGCCTAAGGACTCACTTGAAGATATCACAACACAACTCTAAAACATAAAATAAAGTCATACAAGCTTAATATTACAAGCCAGGGCCTCGAGGGCTCGAATACATAGCTCGATGGCATACAAGCGTCAGCGGAAGCATTAGATATCTGGGTACAGATATATTACATAGAGAGAATTAGGCCTTCACAGAGGCGGGGTAAAATAAAATACTACGATCGAAAGGCGTAGGCCTCCTGCCCTGGACCCTCCGATCCTACTCCTGGTCGTCGAACGGCTCCTCGTAGTAGTAGTACTCGCCAGGCGGGTAGTAGTACTGGTCGTCGGCTGGGGCTTCTGGCTCAGGGGCTCCGTCGTCTGGTGGCATCAAATGGAATATGGGGGAAAAAAAGAAAATAAAGCAAACGTGAGTACTCATCCGAAGTACTCAGCAAGCAAGGATCTACACTACATATGCATCATTGTCAAAGGAATGGCTGTATATGTGGACTGGGCTGCAGAAATGCCAAAATAGAGGGGGAAAGCCTAGTCCTATCGAAGATTAGCATCTTCAACAATCTTCAGCAGTCTTTCAGCATGAGGAGAGAGCAGATTACATAAGTAAAGTAGTAGTAGTAGTATTATCAACCTCGACCTGAGATCCTTTCTCGACTCCCTGCGAGAAAGCAATCCCAGAGCCGTACTATCCAATTCTCATCACATGTTCTAGTTGTACCGATCGGGATACAACTCCGAGTGTCCGTTACCGTAGGACAGGCTATCGATAGAAGTTTCTTCCCTGCAGGGGTGCACCAACTTACCCACCACGCTCGCTTAACTCCGGCCGGACACACTTTTCTGGGTCATGCCCGGCCTCGGCTAAGCAACACGCCGCAACCCGACCAAATACCTAACAGAGAGGTCAGCACGCCGGACTAACCTATGCCCCCAGGGGTCTTGGGCCATCGCCCCGGGAACTCCTGCACGTTACGTGCACCGCCGGTGAGCAGACCTAGCAACCCCTTATACAAGCGCGGTTGCGTTCCCAGTCCAACCCAGCGTGTGCCGCATCAGTCGCTGACGTCCATTAAGCTCCGGCTGAAGTATACGATGCAGAACGCCCATACTATGCCCACGTGATGGTTAGTGCTATCGGGCCAGAGGCCCCTCGGATCAAATATCCAAACCGTAGTGGATTAGGAGCGCGCGGAAACGAGCAGAGACTCACGATCGATGTGACCCCGTCGCCCCGTCTCGAGGACTTGCGGCAAGGGCTAAGAATGCCCGGCCACGCCTCGTAGTTATCTCGCGGGCACCATCCAGGTCAACCCGACTCCACATCACTTCGCAATAAGCTCGCGCGGGTACCCCTCAGGGCCGACCTGTCTTTAGTATCGTGGTTCATAGTCAAGTCATAATATCCAAGGTAACTGTGTGTCTGACACCGAAGGGAACCATGAGGAATCACCCTCGATGGAGTTCCCGCTCGATGTTATCATCAAGGTGAACGAAGGAGGAATCACCCTCGAGGTCCACACTTGAGAGGTTGCGCGACGATGTCGTTATCGGGGGTGGTGTAGGAGGAATCACCCTCGCTTACCACGACCGAGTAACTAACCTACAAGGTTAACATCAGAAGTGCTAACGAGGTATCACCCTCGGCACTCGACGGTAACCCAGCAGTGTCGGCAACTAAGGGGTAGTGATGTGCGGTGCCAGGGTCTGGTCTTCAATCCCGATGATCGGGTCTTCTGATGTCCAGCAGGGCAGTCGTGACCAAGTGGGGGTCTCTGTCGTGTCTCTACCCAGCCTATACTAAGCAGTCTAGGATAACCAGTAAGGTAACAAAGCAGGGTACAATAATCAGGCTATGCAGCAGATATAGGAAAACAGTAGCAGTAGCAGTTCTAATGCAAGCATAAGAGAGAAGGGAATAGGCGATATAGGCATGCTCAAAATGGGGGTGCTTGCCTGTTTGCTCGGGGGCAAGGGCAAGGTCTTCAGTGGTATCGTCAGGGACGTAGTCGTACTCCTGTGCGGCGTCTGCCTCGGAAGCTACGTCAACGTCGGGGTCTACCGAGAGAGAAGAGGGGGAAGAAACAGGTAAACATAATGCAAACAAATGCAATACGGTGCGTGTGATGCTATGATGCAGTGCAGGGTTGCCTAATTATACATCTAAGTCATTTTAGTTATTTTAAAAATTATTCTGGGATTTAATATCCGACGTGTGTGCACTATTCATCTGCCGGATTCGGGTTCGGAGTTACGAGTTCTTCTACGTAGGAGGTTCCGATGGAGAAACAGACGGCACGATCAGACTCGGCTCGTCGTTCTGAGCAACTTTCATGTTTTAACTTTTTCGATCCGAGCTACGGTTTAAAAGTTATTAATTTTTAAAGTTTATTTGAATTTCTGGAATTTATTTATTTATCAGAAAATGAATTATGACATCAGCATTACGTCACAGTGACGTCAGCGGTCAACAGCGGTTGACCAGGGTCAAACCTGACATGTGGGTCCAGTGGGACCCACATGTCAGTCTCTATTTAGTCTAACAGTGGATTAACCTAATTAACTGGGTTAATTAGGGGTCGGGCCCCACTTGTCAGTGAGTCATTAGGCTAATCTAATTAACTTTAATTAATTAATTGTTTAATTAGTCTAATTAGTCGCCGGGGCCCACACGTCAGTGGCACTGTGCTGCCACGTCAGCGCGTTGACTCCGGTCAGCGCGGTCAACTGGGCCCGTGGGACCCACTGGCAGCGTCACAGAGGCGGGCCCCGCCGGTGCCAGCTCAGCGGAGCCGCCGGAGTTGCTCCGGCGAGCTCGCGCGCGGCGGCCGAACGCCGGCAGGCGTCGGAAATCCTCTGTAGTGCCCCGTTTCGCGTGTTCTTGGTCGCGTTCGAACGTGCGTGCAACGCCGCGTCGATCCCGGGCGGTGGCGTGGCCGGAGACGGCGTGCAGCGACGGCGGCGAGCATCGCGGCGGACGCCGGAGTTCGGGTGTCGATGGGTTCGGGGTTCTAGCACGCAAACGGGCGAACGGCTGGGCCAGCGGAGCTCTACCCGACGCACTGAGCACAACGGGCGCGACCCCGTGACCATTTGGTCACCGGAGACTCGCCGTCGACGAGCTCCGCGGCGCTGCGTTCGGGCGCGCGTGGGAGAGGTAGCTAGACTACGCGACAGGACCAGCAGGGAGTAGGGAAGGACGAGGAGCTCACCGGGGAGGCACAAGGTGGCCCGGTGTCAGCTTAGGAGCTGCAGAGGCGTCGCCGGAGACGAAGACGAACGGCGGTGAACACAGTTGAGATCGAAGGGGATCCAGTGGCTCCGTGCTCCCCGGCTCCAGCTGAGGCCTCCAGTAGATGAGGAAGACGACGGCGGAGCTGGCTGGCACGGTGGACGAGCACGGGGTCGCCGGTGGCCACGGCAAATGGCGAAGTGCGGTGACGACGGCGCTCGGTGGCCGGATCTGGAAGGGAGCGAGGGGCGGAGCGAGCGAGGGAGGAGAGGGAAGAGTGAACGGGGTGGCCAGGGAGGACGGCTCGACTTCGCCCTTATCCCCTCCGCCTCCTGTTCCGTCGGTGGGCGGCGACGTGTCGGCGCCGCGCCGGCGCGCGCGCGCTCGACCAGCGGGAGAACGACAGCGCGAGGGAGAGAGGTGAGTGGGCCTGCTGGGCCGGGGTTCGGGGCACTGTGCACTAAGGCCCAGTGCACAGTGCCTCATTTTTATTTTTCTGTTTTGTTTTCTCTTTTTCTTTTAATCTTTTCTGTTTTGAAATAATTAGGGCATTTCTACACTTTTGAAAAATGTGAGAGTTGTCCCAAATATTGCAATGCAATATTAGCTCTCACCAAAAAGTGGTTTGGGCAGATTTGGAGTTCATTTGTGTTTGAAATGATTTTAAATGAATTAATATTGCTGTTTTGGGTGCTTTTTCATCTTGTTTGAGTCACTTGCCCAACTCCAAATATTTTGATATTGATTTTAGAAATGTTCCTGGATTATTGGCCATTTAATGAACATTTTCCCAACAGAGTTTGAACAACTTTATATTTCACTTTTGAATTTGAGTTGATTTTCAGATGTGGATTTGAATTGGATCATTAACCCTTATGACTTGGCACTGCAAATGATCATGACTTGGCAGTTTTAACAGAGTGTCACAGAGCTTATTACAAGGGGGTGTTACAAGTTCTCCTCCTCTAAAAGAAATTCTCGTCCCGAGAATTTAGGAGGTAGAAGGAAAAAGTCCGGGATATTCTTCCCGAAGATGATCCTCGCGTTCCCAAGTGGCTTCATCTTCAGTGTGATTTGACCATTGCACTTTGAGGAACTTGGTCGTCTTCTGACGAGTACGACGCTCAGCTTCGTCGAGGATGCGGATCGGATGCTCCTTATAGGAAAGATCATCTTGTAGCTCGAGCATCTCATGATCCACTGCACGGTGCGGGGATTCCTTGAAGCACTTACGGAGTTGCGACACGTGGAAGACATCATGAATATGGGAGAATTGCGGTGGCAACTCCAATTTATATGCCACCTGTCCCCGTCTAGCCACGATGCGGAAAGGACCAATATAGCGAGGAGCTAGCTTGCCCTTGATTCCGAAACGACGGGTGCCCTTCATTGGAGTGACTCGAAGATAGGCTTGATCACCAGGTTGATAGATCACACCCCATCGCTTGCGATCATAATTACTCTTCTGACGGTCTTGAGCTGCTTTGAGATTCTCCCGGACAATTCGGACTTGTTCTTCGGCATGCTGAATAATGTCCGGTCCAACAAGAGGTCGTTCCCCAGTTTCTGACCAATTCAGAGGGGTTCGACATTTACGTCCATAAAGAACCTCAAATGGGGCCATTTTTAAGCTGGCTTGATAACTGTTCTTATAAGAGAACTCGGCATACGGGAGAGATTCCTCCCATTTCTTACCGAAGGATATAACACAGGCTCGAAGCATGTCTTCAAGCACTTGATTAACGCGCTCAACTTGGCCTTGGGATTGGGGATGATAAGCTGAACTCCAGGTAATATGAGTTCCCATTGCTTTCTGGAAACTTTCCCAGAAATGGCCAGTGAAAATGCTGCCACGGTCTGAACTGATTTCCTTGGGAATACCATGGAGTGAAACAATTCTGGAGATATATAGCTCTGCTAACTGACTAGCAGTAATAGTCTCCTTAACTGGCAGAAAGTGTGCAACCTTGGAGAGTTGGTCGACGACGACAAGAATGGCATCGTGACCCTTCTGAGACTTGGGAAGACCAGTAATGAAGTCCATTTGCACTTTATCCCACTTCCATAGAGGAATAGGGAGCGATTGCAGAATTCCAGCAGGTTTCTGATGTTCTGCCTTCACGCGACGACAAACGTCACACTCGGCAACATAACGAGCAATATCCTGCTTCATCCTAGACCACCAGTACCTTTGACGAAGATCTCGATACATTTTGGTACTACCCGGATGGATAGATAGCGGTGTATCATGGGCCTCCTTCATGACTTTGTCAGTCATCAGCTCGAAGCGAGGTACTACAATGCGGTCTCGGAAGTACAAGGTTCCATCTTCAGCAATCGAGAAATCCCTGTACTTTTGGAGGTGAAGCTCTTTCTTCATTAGGCCAATTTCGGCATCTTTAGCTTGTGCAATCTTGACAGCTTTCTCAAGATCTGACTGTATCACAAGGTTATTAAGAGAACCTTGCGGAATAATGCAGAGATTCAGCTTGCGCAATTCTTCATATAGCTGGGGTTGAGCTTGCTTTACCATGAGGTTACTACAGTATGACTTGCGGCTCAAAGCATCAGCCATCACATTAGCTTTGCCGGGAGTGTATGAAATTCCACAGTCATAATCGGTGATTGTTTCCAACCAACACTGCTGACGAAGATTAAGTTCCGGTTGAGTGAACAAGTACTTCAAGCTCTGATGATCGGTGTAAATCTCACACCGATTACCAAGGAGGTAATGACGCCACTGCTTCAAAGCATAAATGACAGCAGCAAGTTCGAGGTCATGCACTGGGTAATTCTCTTCATGTGGACGCAGTTGTCGCGAAGCATAAGCAATAACTCTTCGCTCTTGCATTAGGACACAACCTAGTCCTTGGCGAGAGGCGTCGCAGAAGATGACAAAATCTTTGCGGGAGTCTGGAGGAGCAAGGACTGGAGCAGAAGTCAGGTTGTCCTTGAGGGTCTGGAAGCTTTCCTGACATTTGTCTGTCCACTCAAACTTAACGCCTTTGTGAAGCAGATTAGTCAGGGGCTTGGCAATCTTGGAGAAATTTTCGATGAATCGGCGACAATAACTTGCAAGCCCGAGGAAACTTCTGACTTGCTTGACATTCTTCGGAGGGGTCCAGTCAAGAATAGCCTGAACTCGCTCTGGGTTAACTGCAATACCATCCTTGGAGATGACATGTCCAAGGTAGGTTACCTCGGAAAGCCAGAATTCGCACTTAGAGTACTTGGCATATAATTGGTGCTCTCGAAGTCTCTCCAGAACTAGTCGAAGGTGCTCAGCATGTTCTTCTTTGCTCTTCGAATAAACCAGAATATCATCCAGATATACCACGACGAATTTGTCGAGGTAATCCATGAATATGTAATTCATTAGGCGGGAGAATGTAGCTGGAGCGTTTGTTAAACCAAACGACATGACTGTGTACTCGTAAGAGCCATAACGAGTAACGAATGCAGTCTTCGGAATATCCTCTTCGCGAACACGGATCTGGTGATAACCCAACCTCAAGTCGAGTTTAGAAAACACCGAAGATCCAGCGAGTTGATCATATAAATCGTTGATCCGGGGAAGTGGATATTTATTCTGAATGGTTGCCTGGTTGATAGGACGATAATCTTGGACCAACCTATTCGTTCCATCTTTCTTCTTGACAAAAAGAGACGGTGCTCCCCATGCAGAGGAACTGGGGCGAATGAAACCCTTCCTTAAGGATTTATCAATTTCCTCCTTAAGCTCGATGAGGTGGTGCGGAGGCATCTTGTAGGGACGCTTCGCAATAGGAGTGGTGCCAGGCTTCAAGTCGATGACGAACTCGACAGCTCTAGCAGGGGGTATTCCTGGAAGTTCTTCTGGAAAAACATCCGGGAAGTCACAGACCACTGGGATATTCTCGATCCCATCAAGTGGAGAAGCATTCAACGCGTTCAAGGCATAAATTTGAGCCTCAGCGTTCTGGGTAAGGTGAGCTTGATAGTTCACTATCTCGTTCGAGGGATGTAGAAGGTGTACCACTTTAGTGGCACAGTTGATTGAGGCGTAGTGGGCCTTCAACCAATCCATTCCCAAAATAAGATCAATACCAGAGGAGTTGAGAATAATGGGGGATGCTCGGAACTCTAACCCTTCGATATTAATCACAACATCAGGGCTAACCAAGGAGGTTTGACAGTGTCCCGCGGGAGTATTTACTCGTATCTTTTGGGGTAGCATATCACATTTAACTTCATGCATGAGTGCGAATTTATCCGACATAAATGAATGCGATGCTCCTGAATCAAATAAAACGGATGCAGGTACTGAATTAACGAGAAGTGTACCCATCACAGTATCTGGTTGATTTGGAGCTTCAGACATGTTGACGTGGTAGTACTGCCCACGACCATAAGAAGGTCTGGCATTATAGTTGCGCTGTTGGGGAATACCACGGCCAGCAGAAGGGAGAGCCAGTTGATTCTGATTCTGAGAACAATCTCTAGCACGGTGACCTGGCTTGCCACACTTGAAGCATAGTCCGCTGTCAGGACGAGGTGCTGGAGCTCGAGGTGCTGGAGTTGGCAGAGGCTGTCTCAGTGGTGGAGGTGGCAGGCATGGTGCAGCATAAGAGGGCCTATTTGCAGGGGCTGCTGAACGGAACATGCCTTGGGGAAACCAGATGCGTCGCTTCTGGGATGACGAGCCCGAAGATGAGCCCGATTCACGGGTGCGTCTGGACGCTTCCTTGTGCTTCTTAAGTCCAGTTTCAACCATGATGGCCTTATTCACCAAGGTGGCGAAATCAGGGTAATCTTGAACAAGAAGGGCTAACTGAATGTCATGGTGCAGTCCTTCACGAAACTTCTCCTGTCTGCGTTCATCAGTAGGAATGTCCTCTTCAGCGTAACGAGATAAGTCTAGAAACTCGCGCTGATAGACTTCCACAGTCTTGTTTCCTTGGACAAGGCTACGGAACTCAGCCTTCTTCCTAGCTATGACAGCTACAGGAATGTAGCGGGCACGGAAAGCAATCTTGAACTCTGCCCAAGTGACGACAGTACCAGGCGGCAGAGTCTGTCGGTGAGTGGCCCACCATTGGGCTGCGGGGCCCTTAAGAAGATATGTCGCAAAAGTGACATAGTTAATTTCGGCGACACCAGCAGACTCCATCTCATGAGAGATATCACACAGCCAGTCATCTGCATCCAGTGGGTTGACTGTGTTGCGGAAAAATGATGGACTGAGCCTCATGAACTCTGGTAAGGTAATGGATGGTTGCTGCTGATTAGCATCAGGACGAGGGAATTGCTGCATAATCCCCGTCATAAACTGGCGGTTGAGTTCAAACTGTTGCATCATCGCTGCCATGTAATCAGGTGGTGGCGGCGGTGGCGGGTTATTGTCAGCCATCCTGCTATTCCAACAGGGGTATTTCAGCGATAGCTTATGCAAGTGTTTAACAATAAACAAGAGGTAACTCGACATTATTGAAAGAGTGCAATAGATGCTTAAAGTAGTCATTAAGACATACAGATCCATACACAGTCGGTTAAAATCGGGCAGCATAATGGCGCAAATTGAAAAACTAGAGACACACTAGGCGGCACGCAGGCACGCGGTAAGGAAGTACACAACGTGACATAGCAAAGGCTACATCAGCGTCGGAGAAACCCACGGAAACGGGGTAACTGCAGGTGCGGACGACGAATGTTCGTCGCGGCAAGGTCCTGTGCTCCATGTGCACTCTGATGCAGAACCCGGTCTCGAACTGTAAGAAGAGGTCCACGTGCAGGCGTGTGACCTCCCACTGCAGGCCAATCAATACCTGGCGGCATCTCGGTCCTGCGTGGGTTAAGAATATCCTCCGGATGTATCCCTGCACGAACAACTGGTAGCAACTGTGTCATTGCCTCGTAGTAGCGTGCTCGAGTAGCGAACAACTCGACGGCCAGAGCCCGAACAGTGCGATCCAGAGCCTGAGTGCACTGAATCAGAACCTGCGGGTCGTAGCGTCGAGACTCGTACGGGGCACAAATAGCTGTGTAAAATCCAGTAGCATCTCCAACAGGTGCATACGGAATGTACCGAAACACAGTATCATCCAAGTTAGCATTGTGCTCTCCTCGGAGATGTGCGACAGCAGAGTAGGCGGCATCATGTACTGCCATCTCAATCGTCACGCCTAATCCATGAAAAAGGTGTAGCTCGGTGTCTGAGTTGTTCTGCTGATCATAAATCCGAACTTCAGCATAGTACTGTTCCTGGTTGAACTCGCGGTAAACCTCATAGACCATGTACTCGGGATACCAGCGGTAACCCAGTCTACTCAGGAGGGCGATCAGAACAGCTGGAAATCCAGGGGCATCACGAGCCCAAGTGCGAAGCACAAGCTGGGTCGTAGGCCGCGGTGGAAATAGTCGATCCATCTGAAACAGAAAGGTTCAGGGTTGTCATAAGACAATGAGAAATATAACCGATCTCGGAAGGAAAGGTTAAACAAAACAATGGAAAGGAAAATGATTATTAGACTAATCAGATCAACGTCAGGGAAATCGCACTGAATCCAGCTCTCCGGGTGGATAGAATTAACGAGAACCTAAATGTCGGTGTTAGTAAATTTTATTAAACCCGAATAGATGAGAGATTAGAATCCCAGAGTAAAGACGAGGAATAAAAGATCCTAATACTACCCAGTTGGCGACGTGGGCCCGTAAGCCACACAGCCAAGTTAGTAAAACAGTTTTTGACCACTAGACTCAACTTCGGCCAAAGAGTTGGAAAGGGGGACTCCTAGAGGCAGTCGGCTCTAATACCAACCTGTGACGACCTCGGCTTAATCGTGCACTAATCATACACGCAAATGCACACGATCAAGCCTAAGGACTCACTTGAAGATATCACAACACAACTCTAAAACATAAAATAAAGTCATACAAGCTTAATATTACAAGCCAGGGCCTCGAGGGCTCGAATACATAGCTCGATGGCATACAAGCGTCAGCGGAAGCATTAGATATCTGGGTACAGATATATTACATAGAGAGAATTAGGCCTTCACAGAGGCGGGGTAAAATAAAATACTACGATCGAAAGGCGTAGGCCTCCTGCCCTGGACCCTCCGATCCTACTCCTGGTCGTCGAACGGCTCCTCGTAGTAGTAGTACTCGCCAGGCGGGTAGTAGTACTGGTCGTCGGCTGGGGCTTCTGGCTCAGGGGCTCCGTCGTCTGGTGGCATCAAATGGAATATGGGGGAAAAAAAAAATAAAGCAAACGTGAGTACTCATCCGAAGTACTCAGCAAGCAAGGATCTACACTACATATGCATCATTGTCAAAGGAATGGCTGTATATGTGGACTGGGCTGCAGAAATGCCAGAATAGAGGGGGAAAGCCTAGTCCTATCGAAGACTAGCATCTTCAACAATCTTCAGCAGTCTTTCAGCATGAGGAGAGAGCAGATTACATAAGTAAAGTAGTAGTAGTAGTATCATCAACCTCGACCTGAGATCCTTTCTCGACTCCCTGCGAGAAAGCAATCCCAGAGCCGTACTATCCAATTCTCATCACATGTTCTAGTTGTACCGATCGGGATACAACTCCGAGTGTCCGTTACCGTAGGACAGGCTATCGATAGAAGTTTCTTCCCTGCAGGGGTGCACCAACTTACCCACCACGCTCACTTAACTCTGGCCGGACACACTTTTCTGGGTCATGCCCGGCCTCGGCTAAGCAACACGCCGCAACCCGACCAAATACCTAACAGAGAGGTCAGCACGCCGGACTAACCTATGCCCCCAGGGGTCTTGGGCCATTGCCCCGGGAACTCCTGCACGTTACGTGCACCGCCGGTGAGCAGACCTAGCAACCCCTTATACAAGCGCGGTTGCGTTCCCAGTCCAACCCAGCGTGTGCCGCATCAGTCGCTGATGTCCATTAAGCTCCGGCTGAAGTATACGACGCAGAACGCCCATACTATGCCCACGTGATGGTTAGTGCTATCGGGCCAGAGGCCCCTCGGATCAAATATCCAAACCGTAGTGGATTAGGAGCGCGCGGAAACGAGCAGAGACTCACGATCGATGTGACCCCATCGCCCCGTCTCGAGGACTCGCGGCAAGGGCTAAGAATGCCCGGCCACGCCTCGTAGTTATCTCGCGGGCACCATCCAGGTCAACCCGACTCCACATCACTTCGCAATAAGCTCGCGCGGGTACCCCTCAGGGCCGACCTGTCTTTAGTATCGTGGTTCATAGTCAAGTCATAATATCCAAGGTAACTGTGTGTCTGACACCGAAGGGAACCATGAGGAATCACCCTCGATGGAGTTCCCGCTCGATGTTATCATCAAGGTGAACGAAGGAGGAATCACCCTCGAGGTCCACACTTGAGAGGTTGCGCGACGATGTCGTTATCGGGGGTGGTGTAGGAGGAATCACCCTCGCTTACCACGACCGAGTAACTAACCTACAAGGTTAACATCAGAAGTGCTAACGAGGTATCACCCTCGGCACTCGACGGTAACCCAGCAGTGTCGGCAACTAAGGGGTAGTGATGTGCGGTGCCAGGGTCTGGTCTTCAATCCCGATGATCGGGTCTTCTGATGTCCAGCAGGGCAGTCGTGACCAAGTGGGGGTCTCTGTCGTGTCTCTACCCAGCCTATACTAAGCAGTCTAGGATAACCAGTAAGGTAACAAAGCAGGGTACAATAATCAGGCTATGCAGCAGATATAGGAAAACAGTAGCAGTAGCAGTTCTAATGCAAGCATAAGAGAGAAGGGAATAGGCGATATAGGCATGCTCAAAATGGGGGTGCTTGCCTGTTTGCTCGGGGGCAAGGGCAAGGTCTTCAGTGGTATCGTCGGGGACGTAGTCGTACTCCTGTGCGGTATCTGCCTCGGAAGCTACGTCAACGTCGGGGTCTACCGAGAGAGAAGAGGGGGAAGAAACAGGTAAACATAATGCAAACAAATGCAATACGGTGCGTGTGATGCTATGATGCAGTGCAGGGTTGCCTAATTATGCATCTAAGTCATTTTAGTTATTTTTAGAATTATTCTGGGATTTAATATCCGACGTGTGTGCACTATTCATCTGCCGGATTCGGGTCCGGAGTTACGAGTTCTTCTACGTAGGAGGTTCCGATGGAGAAACAGACGGCACGATCAGACTCGGCTCGTCGTTCTGAGCAACTTTCATGTTTTAACTTTTTCGATCCGAGCTACGGTTTAAAAGTTATTAATTTTTAAAGTTTATTTGAATTTCTGGAATTTATTTATTTATTAGAAAATGAATTATGACATCAGCATTACGTCACAGTGACGTCAGCGGTCAACAGCGGTTGACCAGGGTCAAACCTGACATGTGGGTCCAGTGGGACCCACATGTCAGTCTCTATTTAGTCTAACAGTGGATTAACCTAATTAACTGGGTTAATTAGGGGTCGGGCCCCACTTGTCAGTGAGTCATTAGGCTAATCTAATTAACTTTAATTAATTAATTGTTTAATTAGTCTAATTAGTCGCCGGGGCCCACACGTCAGTGGCACTGTGCTGCCACGTCAGCGCGTTGACTCCGGTCAGCGCGGTCAACTGGGCCCGTGGGACCCACTGGCAGCGTCACAAAGGCGGGCCCCGCCGGTGCCAGCTCAGCGGAGCCGCCGGAGTTGCTCCGGCGAGCTCGCGCGCGGCGGCCGAACGCCGGCAGGCGTCGGAAATCCTCTGTAGTGCCCCGTTTCGCGTGTTATTGGTCGCGTTCGAACGTGCGTGCAACGCCGCGTCGATCCCGGGCGGTGGCGTGGCCGGAGACGGCGTGCAGCGACGGCGGCGAGCATCGCGGCGGACGCCGGAGTTCGGGTGTCGATGGGTTCGGGGTTCTAGCACGCAAACGGGCGAACGGCTGGGCCAGCGGAGCTCTACCCGACGCACTGAGCACAACGGGCGCGACCCCGTGACCATTTGGTCACCGGAGACTCGCCGTCGACGAGCTCCGCGGCGCTGCGTTCGGGCACGCGTGGGAGAGGTAGCTAGACTACGCGACAGGACCAGCAGGGAGTAGGGAAGGACGAGGAGCTCACCGGGGAGGCACAAGGTGGCCCGGTGTCAGCTTAGGAGCTGCAGAGGCGTCGCCGGAGACGAAGACGAACGGCGGTGAACGCAGTTGAGATCGAAGGGGATCCAGTGGCTCCGTGCTCCCCGGCTCCAGCTGAGGCCTCCAGTAGATGAGGAAGACGACGGCGGAGCTGGCTGGCACGGTGGACGAGCACGGGGTCGCCGGTGGCCACGGCAAATGGCGAAGTGCGGTGACGACGGCGCTCGGTGGCCGGATCTGGAAAGGAGCGAGGGGCGGAGCGAGCGAGGGAGGAGAGGGGAGAGTGAACGGGGTGGCCAGGGAGGACGGCTCGACTTCGCCCTTATCCCCTCCGCCTCCTGTTCCGTCGGTGGGCGGCGACGTGTCGGCGCCGCGCCGGCGCGCGCGCGCTCGACCAGCGGGAGAACGACAGCGCGAGGGAGAGAGGTGAGTGGGCCTGCTGGGCCGGGGTTCGGGGCACTGTGCACTAAGGCCCAGTGCACAGTGCCTCATTTTTATTTTTCTGTTTTGTTTTCTCTTTTTCTTTTAATTTTTTCTGTTTTGAAATAATTAGGGCATTTCTACACTTTTGAAAAATGTGAGAGTTGTCCCAAATATTGCAATGCAATATTAGCTCTCACCAAAAAGTGGTTTGGGCAGATTTGGAGTTCATTTGTGTTTGAAATGATTTTAAATGAATTAATATTGCTGTTTTGGGTGCTGTTTCATCTTGTTTGAGTCACTTGCCCAACTCCAAATATTTTGATATTGATTTTAGAAATGTTCCTGGATTATTGGCCATTTAATGAACATTTTCCCAACAGAGTTTGAACAACTTTATATTTCACTTTTGAATTTGAGTTGATTTTCAGACGTGGATTTGAATTGGATCATTAACCCTTATGACTTGGCACTGCAAATGATCATGACTTGGCAGTTTTAACAGAGTGTCACAGAGCTTATTACAAGAGGGTGTTACAAGAGGCAGCAAAAATCATACACTATAGGTGCTTTTAGACCCTTTCGCGGGAAAAAAAAATGGCATGATGAATAATAGTCCCCGTTGCCGTCACCACCAACAATTGGTTCATTTCACCTAATAAACAATTGGCCCATTTGGCCATTTTCACCAGAAAAGCTCGTCCGCATGTTAATCGCATCAAGTTATCTCCGATTAGTAGCACGATTTGGAACAGCTCAAAAAAATAGCACTATTTTTTGATATACCATGACAAGGACAGGAGAAGAAGCATTCTCTTTTTTTTACAGGAGGAGAAGAAGCATTTTTCTTCTTGTTTCTTTTCTTTGGTAGAACTTATATTACTCAACCATCAACCTTAGAGTCATCCTTACATACTCGCAAAAAAAGGAATCTTCCTTACATAAATCAACGACTTTCGGTAGGCCATAGCATAACCAGACTATAGTTTTACTCCCGGTTCTTGCAAACCTAGCTAAAAAATCACTAACATAATGTTGAGTCCGGTTGATATGAGCAATACGAGTCGTACGCAGAGACTTCAGATGCTTAATCTCCGCCACCAATGACGCATAGATAGACCGGTCTGTGCTCAACCCACTCAATGTGTTCAGGAGAAGAAGCATTCTTCGTTTAGAACTTTGTTTCCTTTCTGCACGAACTGGCATAATTTCTACTCCCTCTGTCCCATAATATAAGATGCTTAATCTACACCAGTGTAAAACACCTGTGCCCAACCCATTCAATGTGTTCAGGAGATAGTACACTTTTCAAAACAAAGGGGCCCTGTCTGCTCCCTGACCCTCGCGTCGCCCCTCCCTGGCGACTCGGGGGGGCCTAGGTTTTCCCCGCCGCTAGACCCTTTCGGTGGTGCCCTCCTCCTCGCCGCCGTCGCTGGAGGGCTAGCCTTCCCGCGACGGCGGCGGGTCTTCCTCTGCCCCTTCCCCCCTCCTCGTGGTGTCTCCCTCGCGCTCTCCTCGCCCCTCTCGTGGGGTTCACCATGTAGTCAGATCGGATCGGGGACGGGATTGGGTCGGCCTGGCTGGTCATGGAGGCGCATCTCCTAGGGGTGGAGGCAACACTGGGGGTGGGGAGGGGCGCAGGGTGTGCGGGATCCCCTCCCAGCCGCCGCCGGTGCCTCGGGTGGGCACGGCCCCGCCCAGGCAGGAGCTCATCGCCGTTCTTCTTGGCTGACCGGGAGGGTCGGGCAAGGGCCATGGCTGGCGACCGTTGTATCCTCCCCATCTGATCCAGATTTGTGCTCCTTGGATTCCTCATCGGTCGGGCAGGGTGTTGCAGGATTCTGGGGCCTGGATGGCGGTGGGGCGTTGGTGCGGCAGCGGGGCTGCCTGTTGTGCATCTGCGGCCTGTTTTTCGACGGGTTCGGTGGCTTCTTCGGGTCCGGGACGGCGGCCCTGGGTGGTGGGCTTGGCGGCGCTCTTGCAGCAGAGGTCGTCTTGCTGGTGCGGGTGTGCCATCTTGGCTGTGTGGAAGGCGAGATTGTTCACGGGGGAGGCGTCCATGGCTTGTTTTTGGCGTCAAGATCACATCTTTCCTTGACTTGGGCGTTGTCTCCACCACTTTCGGTCTTCCTCTCCTCGCCGTCCTTTCGGTGTGGCTAATGGACGGTGGGTGGTAGGTGGTCGGATCCCCGGCGAAAGCTTTGCACGACGGTGTCGGTGCCGGTGACGGCGACTCTCTCGAGCGTCGTATCCCTCCTTGGAAGCGTCACTGTGGGTGGCCTCTTCCTCCTTGCTCTGGGTGAAAACCCTTGGTCCTTCATCAGATCGGGCGGTGGCGGCGAGATGACGTCGTTCCCTTCTTGGAGGCTCCGCCTTAGAGCAAGGTCCCTATCCATTGGTGGTCGAATGGCGGCGGTAGACTACAACCTCTTTTCTCCGGGTGGTGGGTTCCGTAGCCCGACATTGGTGCGGCGAGTTGGGATCTGCTCCGGTTGCCTGTTTGCGGACGAGAACCCAGACGACAACAAGCGGCGCCGCATCCGTTTGTCTTGTTGTTTGTCTGGGGTTGTGGTTGCTCCTCGGTGCCGTTGTATCGGGCCATTTTTTTCTTTTCCTTTTGTTGTGTGTGCTGTTGTGTTGTTTGGTTACCTGTAAGGGATTCACTAATTTAAAGCCGGACGATAGTCTTTTTTTAATAAAAAAAGCTCTTATATTATGGGATAGAGGGAGTATCTGTTATACAGTGTTTCAACTTTCAAACCAAAGAATGGAAAAAGAAACCAAATGTGAAAAATCATTTTTTTTGCATAGTGATACGTGTCTCATTCATATCATAAAGTCAAATTACAAGTCAAGTAAAGTCTTGATTTCTCGCTGAAGCCAACCAACCAATCTGTACAGCGTTTATACAGTTTTACTAAAAAGAACATTTATACAGTTAATAAAAAGAATGGGACGGACAAAACGGCACCACCGCCTAGCTAACACAAGCCCGACACGACGATCGTACACATGCACATCACGGCTTTCCTAGTCGTTCGAGTAATACAGCCCCTCCTCGTCGGAGCCCATCCACGTGGACTCGGACGAGTCGGAGGAGGAGAGCGAGAGGGACCTCCGGTAGCTGTACAGCACGGCGCCGGGCGGCCGGCGCGCCATCCAGCCGCCACGCCCGGACACCGGCACGAAGTACTGGTCCGGCTCCGGCAGCGGCAGGCAGAAGAAGACGTAGAGGCAGTCGGCCAGGCGCTCCAGCTCCCGCGCGGGCGGCGTGAGCAGCGCGCGCAGGACCTCGTCGGCCCGCAGCCGCCGCCGCTGCCCCGGCCGCGGCGGGCCCTGGCACAGCTCCGCCGGCACCCGCGCCGCCGCCGCCAGCCACGCGCCGCTGAACACCATCCGGCCCCTCTGCTGCTGCTGCCTCCTCGCGGCCCTCGCTGATCGTCGCGTGCCGTTTTATTTGGCGCCGTTGGTCGGTTGCGTGCGCGGGCTCTGGCTTGCGTGGAGTGCGGGGGGAGGGGAGAGGAGAGGAGAGGAGAGAAGCCGGGCGCGCGAAGTGGTGGCGTGGAAGGGAGGGAGCCCGCGCGGGGGGAGTTTATATATGTCTCAGGCAGGTCATTGCGTCGGGAGACCGTCAGGGGCGGGGAAGGCGCGGGTGGCCGGCGGGGGATGGGTTTTTTTTTTTCGGGGACGGGGATGGGTTTGTAGTACAGTACTAGTACTTTGTAAGTACGTGCCGGCGCGGTCGTCGTCGACTCGTCGCTTCCGCCGGGGGGCGCGCGGCCTGCTCCGAGGATGTTTCGTGGTTCTTCCGCGTCCTGGGTCTGTGTTTTGAATGGTTGTGGTTTGTGTTTTGTGTCGCACCCGCACGGGTGCAAGCAAGGTGCACAGAACGCGTGCGCCGGATACAGAGACGGTGAATGGTCTGGTCGGTCGTCTCATCGTACGATGGAGAATGCAGTGGCCAAGTGCCGTAGCCGTCTTGGATGGATGGTTCAACGGAGACGGGGAAGGATTGGATTTTTTTTCAAAACTATGACTAAATTTATAGCCTTTTTGAAAATTATTGGACAGAATGCAAAAATATCAGAAATAGCACCCTGTCGGCCTGGGCTGGGCCGACGGGGGGGGGGGTGGGATGTCGGCCTAGGGTGGGCCGATGGGGGGCCTGTCGGCCACCAGTAGGCGACTAGTGGCCTGTCGGCCTACACGAAGCCGACGAGTCCTCCACACGGCCGAGTGGGCTCTGTTGGCCATGGTAAGCCGAAATGTTTTTTTTTTGTGAAATTTGACTTATTAATGATGTACAACGATTGCCCGTCTTATAAAATATGTATAAATATTATTTATGCTACCTTTCCCGCCATCTTTCTCGTCAACCCTTCCCCCCATTTCTACTCTCTTCCTATAAAAACCCCTTGACAGTAAGGTGGGTAGGCAGTGCAGTGTAGTGTAGTAGGCAGTCTGTGTGGGCGAGGGGTTCTAAGTATTATTTTTTACAAATAAATTCATTATAATTGCTGCACAACCATTCCCCCTCATTTCTCTCAATATTTTCCCGCCAACTTGTGCCGATTATGTTCCCGCAACCCGTTTCCACCAACCCCTTCCGCACCCGTTTCCCGCCAACCCTTCCCGCCACCTGTTTCCGCCAACCCCTTCCGCACCCGTTTCCCGCCAACCCCTTCCCGCCATATGTTCCCGGCACCTTTCCCTCATACCGCAGTCGTTCTTTCCCGCCATTTTCTCCTCTCTACCTATAAAACCCCCTTCACACGGAGTTGGATAAGCAGTCCATTTTAGTGTAGTCGAGATGTCCGATTATCCTTTCGATCGTAGTTTTCACCCTGAGATGAGCAAATGTCTTCTTAGGCTAGCCACAAATTTCAGGATGGACAATAGGATAGTTCCATGGGACGAACTCATCTGTAGTGACACCATACAGAATGAGTTGGCTCACGCATTACGTAGGTCTGGGGGGCCTGAAAGGACCTATGAGGAGGTACGTAAAAAACTTCTTAGGTTGCATGGAGGTGGAAGAAGGTAGTGCAGACGAAGAGTGAAAATTTTATAAGGATTGCAGCAGAGCATACATATTTATGGACTGCCGACAGTGAAGACGAAGACGATATCTTCATACCGAGCACCAAGGCCAAGAGTACCGCATCGTCGAAGGGCAAGAGTACCGCATCGTCGAAGGGCAAGAGTACCGCATCGTCGAAGGGCAAGAGTGCTGCAGCGCGGAGGATGACGATGATGCCCTCATGTAGTATGTAAGCTGTATTTTGTAAGTTCAGTCCTAACCGTTTATGTGAGATGTACTTGTATCTTAATTATCGGTTGCGTCTCTTGGAAATGTAACTCGAATAACAATGCGGGATTAATAGTAATATGTCTCTCGCTATACATAAAACAATATATGTATCCTGATCAGATAGAAGCAAGTGCGATAGTAACATATGCGAATAGTCTGAAACTAATATATTTAACGACTCATACATAGATAACGATATCACTGGGTGGGGGGGGGGGGGGGGGACGACGACGAATCTGGGTCTTCCTCGGACGAGGACCGGAAGGCGATAAGCGATCAGCCGGTGGATGACGCTGACGATTACCACGACCATAGATAACCTCGTCTGTCTGTGTCTCCTGCGTCAATGGTGGTGGTGGAGTGTGAAGAACTGTCTGCGAGAACTCATAGGTGTTTGCAGCTCGGTCATCATCGTCGTCGTCGCCGGCTAAGAACGAACCAGCACCACTAAGCATCGGTGACTGGACTGAATGCATGAACGGCTGCGACTGGCTGCCGACTGCGGTAAAGTAAAACATATAAAATTGATTTGCGAACCTACAATGTTTAAAAGAATGTACAAAGTAGTGTTACCTAGGTCCATCTGATGATGCCAAGAAGAGCCCCCTGGTTCTGAAGGAGGTGGCTGCTGGAAGAAAGAGCTCCCTGGTTGTGAAGGAGGTGTCTGCTACCAGGAAGAGCTCCCTGGTTGTGAACGCTGCACAGAGGGTCGTGGTTCTGAACGCTGCACAGAGGGTCGAGGTTCTGAACGCTGCAGAGAGTGGCGTGGCGGACGATGTGCTGGACGAGGAATAGCAACATCCGAAGATCGTCTACATGTAACAGCTGCGTAAATCCCCCGTAGCTTCTCATCAAGACGCCTCAACCATGAGACGTTCTCTCGTGGTGGGATATTATCTCCCCTCTCAAAGCGTTGCATTAAAGCGGAAACCTCCTCTAGCGCCTCGCTTGTCAAGTCACCCTGTACACGGAGAGTTAACCAATTAGATCATTGTTGTATGGCAGACAACACGAATAGTCAACCAATTGTATATGTTCAGGTTAAGAAAAAACTTAACATGTGAGAACCATAGCACGTACCGCGTGGTGTCTGGTTCCCATAACAGAGGCAGTTGGGTACATATCGCTGGTGAGAGGGGCTTCGATCTGATCAGGAGCTGCTGATGGAACCAAGTACATCCTGGTGCTATGCCGGTAACTCTGCAGATACAACCCGAACTTGTCCCAGTCAAAGGGCCGAACCTCATCCCAGACATTTGTCGGCGCAGTAGTCCATTCGTCCACGTAAGGGCTAATGTCGCGAAGCCAAGAATCGTGGGACTTGTTTCCTCCTGCGCGACTGTACCTGAGATTGACATGCGCGTTACATGATTAGTGATATTCTGAATGCAAACCTGAGAACTAAAATAGTATTACTTACTTGTGCACGTGATCTGGTAAATGTGGAATAACTGGAATGTCAGGCTCTTGGCATAGGCCGAACTGTCTCATCACCCTATGAAGAGCCATCTCCTCAACCGTCACGTCGAACACCAACTTGGCCTTGGTCATCCAATAGTGCCGATCTCTAGTGCACAATCCAGAAATCACAACTGGACACCTGGATAATATAGCCTGATGGGAGTATGGCTCCCAGATAACTTGATCCTCGTGCAAACTATCAAACTGCGCCGTGAAGGAGGGGTAGCAGCCCCTCACCTGGCTATGCGCGAACTGTCTCTGTGCATGACAAGAAATAAGCATTAGTAATACTATTGAATGGCAAGAAATAAGCATTAGTAATTCATGTTGTTACTTAATATGAAAATACCTCTCTCCGTGTCCAAACAGATCCCATAGTAGGCAAGTCGCTGATAGCAGGCACGTAAGTCCCAGCCATGTCCTCCAAACCAAAAGGTCTATCAACGTAGACATAGGGTCGACCAATAGGGAATCTCTCGTATGACCAGAGCTGCAACAATAGTGGACATCCTGTAATACCTGATTTTCTAGCCTTCAACGAGCAAGCTTTGCACATGCCTCTGTACGTAGCCGCTAACACAGCAGAACCAAAACTCCTCTGCAGAATGTCCCCAGGGCAACGTGCGTTAGCTATCTCTCGTGCAATACCGATGAGTCGTGCATCGACAGTGGTCACGTGGTTCTCCGTGAACATCGTCTTGCCGAACAACCACAAAATATATGCCTCTAGGGATCGGTCAATCTGTGCCTCTGACAACTGAACATTGGGATATCCTAAGGAGACAATCTACATAGAAACCAAAGATTGTTTGAACTATGCAATGAGGACAACAATGAAAACATCAGTTTTTAAACTTGCCATGAAGGTTACCTGAAACTGGGTCAACCACTTAAAACGAGGCCCGTGAGTATCGTTGTCTAGGACCTTAGCAGTTGGCACCGCAGCCAAAAAACGGCCCTGCATCGATGCTAGCCAACCAGATTCTGCCTCTAAAGGACCTATGGCAGCACCAGCCAGAGGTAATCCCAACAAGTAAGACACATCCTGTAAAGTAGGCGCCATCTCTCCCCAGGGAAAGTGAAACGTATGTGTCTCTGGTCTCCATCTATCTACTAAGCAGGTAATGAGTGACTTGTCGTAAGAGAAACGTTTCACTTGCCTCTTGCGTAACTGCATTGGTTCACCTGCCTCATCCAATTGCGGATGTTCAACCCACTCATCCAATGTACCCTCAACCAGCCGTGCCAAGGGTAGAAGTCCAGCCCAACTTAACCTACAAAATAAAGAGAATGTAGCATACAGTTAGCGGCTATTAAAATGATGTCAAACATAGTAAGTCATTATACCGACACATACCTATTAACCCATGAATGGTGTATCATCCAGTTAGACTTTGGGGTGCGAATGACCAACACGTCTAAGTTCTTGCCCGCTTCCATAAGTGCGGCCCGGTGCCCTCTATCAATATTACGATTAAGCAACGGATACGAAGCCATATCTGCAATTCAAACAACAAATCTCAGGTGCAAATTAAAACATAGTCCAGACATATTAAAAATTAAAACATAGTCCAGACATATTACAAATTAAAACATAGTCAAATAATATTACAAAATAAAACATAGTCCAGACATATTACAAATTATAACATAGTCAAATAATATTACAAATTAAAACATAGTCCAACACATATTACAAATTAAAACATAGTGCAACACATTATATAGCTTGCGAGTTATTTCTTCCTCGTCCGCCCCTTCGGCCTCGACTGCCACGACCACCACGACTGCCACAACCACGTCCGCCTCTTCCTACTGTTGTCGCAGTCGTCGATGTAGAAGCACTCGTCGATGTGGAAGCACCGTCTTTGTTCAGGTCGGGACAATATTTCATCCTATGCCCATAAGCCGCGCATAGCAAACATTGTCTGGTTGCTCCACCAGCTTCAGATTGGTCCATATCTTTTCGGATGCGCTTTACCTTACGTCTGCCCCTGCTTGTTCGTCGAAGTTCTGGATCCGGAATGTATACTCTCTGCCCATCGTTTACCTTGTTGAAATTGCTGTGAGTGGCAATGCTCTATTCCCTTTGAGTACAAAGTTATACACCTCTGCAAGATTGGTTGTCATGTGGCCATACCTAGCTCCATGGGTGTCATGCAGCAAAGACCAATTCACCGGAGGCTCTTTCTCTATCCACTCAGAAAAATTCTTTATTGCCCTGCCCTTCTTTCTCTGAGTATTAGGAGGGTCAATTGCTGGCAAGTCACAAAGACCTACTGGCTCCTCTAGCTCCGCGATGAGTGCTGCTAATTTAACCTGATCTTTTTCCATTTTCTTCCTCGCACGGACCTGCTTCTTAGTAAACTCATCTAGTTTTGACCAAATAAATTCGTATTTGCGCTGCTGGTTCTGGTTGCATAATTTTTTGAACAAGTTCATCAACCGTTTGTTCTTAAACTGTGAGAAAAAATTAGCCCCAAGATGGCGCATGCATCACCGGCTCTGCAAGTCCTTCCAAGGTGTTGGTTCGTCAGCTGTTGGATTCCTTAGTGTCTTCACGGCCTTCAATATACCAGCATGTCTGTCATGAATGACACAGATGTTTGGTTAGTCTTTCACGATCGCAATTTTAACTTGACGGAAGAACCATACCCAGCTCGGAAAGTTCTCACCCTCCACAAATGCCATGGCAAGTGGAATGATTTGATTGTTCCCGTCCACACCAATAGCAGTCAGGATTTGCCCTTTGTACTGACCAGTCAGGAATGTACCATCCACAAACATCACAGGAGGACAATGCCGGAAAGTTTCGATGCACATAGCGAAAGAGAAGAATACACGTTTCAACACCTTGAAATCTGGTATACTTTCCAACCTCGTGTGTTGTATGTTAACATAAGTGCCGGGATTCCTCTCCTTCAGTATGTCAAGGAGACGGACAACATTATCATATGAGTCGAAGAACGTCCCAAACCTTTCCTCCATAGCCTTCTGCTTAGCCCTCCAAGCCTTCCCATAAGGAATCTCATAATTCCATCTGACCTTCACTGCAGTCTGGATGTGTTTTGCTTCCATATCTTTCTTCTCCACTATCTCAGTATACATGAGTTGCGCAATGAGAGTTGAAGTCAGGTTTGGATGACGAACCAACAGGTTTTTCCTCACACAATTATGTGGGACCACATTGGTGACAACCCAGTGGATGTTATACTTCGGCACGTGCCCGTGCACCTTCGCAGGACAACCTGTTTCAGCACACTTCACGGTATAGTTTGTTGGACTTGATATGTGTGTCCGGAAAACCCTCTGCGTAGACATAGCCCACTTTATCACCGCATACTTCAATTTTTTCTTTGTATCAAACATAGCCCCTATCTGGACTTGGTTCAGATTATACTGCCATGGAGTCTCATGGCCATCGTTGACCGTAAGGCTGGTGGATATGTCCTGATCCCATGCAGAAGGAATCGGTACCTACATTTCATTTTTTTCCTCGGAATTTTCAGAATCCAGATCCTCCGCAAATCCATCCTCGTCCTTTCCTCCATCACCCTCTGCATTCATCGCCTTCCTCATCCCCATCAGCACACCAGAACCAGCTAATATTATCGATGACTTGCCCAGTATCATGACCACAAACATGTGTGGGCACGTAGTCTGACTCTTGGCTAGCATCCACATCCTGTGGTTGTGACCCGGATAAATAAATCTCGTTAGCCACTTGACTACCCTGCCCGGGTTCATACCCACGTGGAGTTGTACGGTATTCTCCTCCTTCGCCACAGGTTGCATTAGGGCATATGGGTGGATTCTTCTGTCTCGGCAACGACTTAACAGGGTCAACCAATGCTGGCTCCTATCTATCGGCATCAACTCCCACTTCACATTTTTACAGGATTTCGTCCACAATGCATGAATACTGACGGAACATACTTCAGGATCCAGCCCAAAACTAGTAGTCAACCAGTACTTCAACGTCTAATGTCCATTATGTTCGGGTCTGAAAGTGTCATGACGCCATTTTTAAACTCGCTAAGATCCACCCCCAACTCATTATATCGAACATTATCAGGGCCGTAGTAAACAGTCAAATTTACTGATTCAGACATTTTCACCTGTCAGACATTGCCACCTACTCATAATCGCAATGAAAAAAATATTACCGGCTACACTAACTAAAAATATTACCGACTACACTAAAAAAAATATTACCGGCTACACTAACTAAAATATACCGGCTGCACTAAAAAAAATATTACGGCAACACTAACTAAAAATATACGGCGGTACTAAAAAAAATATTACCGGCAACACAACTAAAAATATTATCGGCTGCACTAAAAAAGAAAATTTATACCGGCTACACTAACTAAAAATATTACCGGCTACACTAAAAAAAATATTACCGGCTACACTAACTAAAAATATTACCGGCTACACTAAAAAAAATATTATCGGCTACACTAACTACAAATATTACCGGCTACACTAATTAAAAATATTACCGGCTACAAAAATATTTGTGACGACAATGGTATACCTTTGACGCGTGTGTCCCCTTCTTCTTCGTCCTCTCTTCAACTCAGCGGCACCGGCCACCTCGCGGACTACTTGCACCACCGGAACTCCAACTCACCACCACATCCTCCTCACCACCATCACCTCCTCCTCACCACCACAGCCTCCTCACCACCACCACCTCCTCCTCACCACCACGCACAAAAAACTACACCATAGCAAAAAAAAATTACGTACACCGACGGAGAATGTTATGATCTATTGTTTCTGCGGGTTGGATATGAAAATGGGTGGACGAGGGAAGAGATCGGCACGGGGATGGAGAAACGAGAGAGAGAAACGAGAGAGAGAGGAGAAGCAGCGAAGGGAGGAAGAAGAAAGGAGCTGTCGGCCTTATCCAGGAGCTCGTCGGCTTCCTGGAGGCCGACAGGCCCCCCTCGGCCTCCCCTCGGCCGCCACGAGGCCGACTAGTCCCCCCTCGGCCCACGGCCGGCCGACTAGCCCCCCCTCGGCCCACGGGAGGCCGACAGGCCCCCCCTCGGCCCACGGGAGGCCGACGGGGTGCTATTTGTGATTTTTTTTGTTTCAGCCCGCTAGTTTTTAAATTTGCTATAAAATTTGTCATACTTTTGAAAAAAATTCGAAGGATTGACCCGGTAAGAAACCGCACGTCGCGGCTCGCTCAACCATAACCATTTGCGCTCCAACGTCACGAGTTTGGAGTTGGCTGCAGATCAGTTTACCATTCCAGGGGTCCGTGCAACCCGTGTGCGGATCCATATTCCATGCGACCGCCCATCGTATTCCGTCGCATGCTGAACCGTATCATCTTTTTCTTTTTCTTGCGAGGGAAAGGTGAATCGTATGGCCTTTATTGTCCTGGCATGGCAAGATGTACGACCGGCCTTCATTGACCAGATAAACATTTCAGGATATGCGCTTCCTATCACTACTTATGTATTATTTCGAGTTAGCATTCTTTCGCTTCGGACAATGCAAGAACGTACTACCACAATTTTTTTTTAATTTGAAAGGAAGGATACTACAATTGTTTTGGTATGTGCTGCAAGCAACAAGGCAGACGACTCTCAATAATTGGAAATTGAAATGGTCAGCATAACTGCTCTCCTACCTCATCGCAACAACCAGGAAACAGCACAAGTTGTGGGGCGAATAAATTAGCAGCAAACTCCTACTACCCTGCTCTGTATGCCATTGCAATTTGCACACTACATTTTCCTGGCGCAGCTAAGAGAAGTTAACAGGGCAGAAACTAGGAGTAAGGCAGAGCAACGCACACAATCAATCTGAACAAGCACAGAAAAAAAAAAACTGCCAGCGCTTGACTTATTCTGCCGCGCCGCTAATCTGGTGGAAATACCCTCTAGCATGACAACAGGCTCATTCATGGCTTCCATCAGCGTCTACTTATGCAGAAAGCCTTTCTCCTCGAGATAAGTAATCACTTGTGCCGCCATGTCGGATGGTGAAGGGCACACGCCATCCACTTCCTTGATCTCAATCTGCAACCAAAGCAAAGTCTTGATGCTTCTGGTGAAGGACCAAACTGGCAACCTCGTGTCAACGGGTAGGAAAGAGCGTCCGAAGAGACCATGACCGAAAAAATACCAGGAATTATAAAAATTTAAGTGTCTCCCGTGGATCTAAATTCGACATATACGATGGGAGTGTCAATAGTAAAGATCAACCTATGGTTTCAACTGGTGTACTTGGTTAAATAATCGCATCAAACATTTGCCCTCTACTGTCCTGCTCAACTGTCAAGCATATGTTAAGCATGCTCTCTTGATTATGTTAGATATAATGATGAATCGTGCTCCATTTTCCCAATCCAATCATTTTAGACTAGAATAGCGCGAGCCAACTACTAAATATATGACAGAAGAAACAATCACATTAACACCTTAAATAATCACACTTTGGCCAAGAGAAAATGATACTAGCACTTAGCATGTATAATATGATGATGTACCTCACAATTTAATGGCTGTTCATAAGGGTCATCAATACCAGTAAACCCTGCAGAAAGACAAATTTAGAGCTTTGAAGGCTTGAACAAGATAGGCCAAAAAACCTGTTGCAAGATTATTTGCAAAGAATGGTCAAACAGAGGCAACAGAGTGAAAGTAAGTACCCACATGGGAACTTATTTCACTGCAAAGACTTGCACAAAAGTATTAGAGGCAAAAGAGGGTTTCAGATTTATTTGTTTTTCCTAACATTTTCCATTTCCAACTAGATAACTGCCTAACTCAACTTACAAATGCACATACAGACACCGAAAAAGATTTTTAATAGTTGTCACAAAGACCAGTTCAACTGTTCTTGTCTTAAGCATTAGACAAAAACAACTTGAATGTGATGGAGCTCCTAGAAACTCACAACACATACTACCTCCGTCCTGGTTTATTGGTCCCCTTCGTATTTTCTGCCAAATGTTGACTAGAGATTTGACTAACAAAATATTAATGCATGTCACCAAAAGTTATATCGTTGGATTCGTATTTGAACATCGTTTTTGATGATATTATTTTTTATGACATGCATTAACATTTTGTTAGTTAAATTTAAGGTCAAAATTTGGCACAGAATACAAAGGGGACCAATAAACCAGGACGGAGATAGTATATCAATTAAAATACGAGAAAATCAGATAGTTTGAGGCAACTTTGATGTTCCGATGGTGATGGCTAGTTGTTCAGTTAGAGACAGAACCTTGCCTACAAACGGTGATCCCATGATGATCGTGCGTAACATCATTACACAATGGAAATATTAATCTACATAGTATGTGCATCAAAACATCTAAGCATGGCTGCGAGCTTGCAATTACAAATCACAATCCTCAACGAATTGAGGATTTCAAGACTTGGAGAATGACTGAGTATGGTATTTTTCCTATCCGGTTTTGCTTTCCCGAGATATGCATAGTGTGGTTAGTGTAATTACAAATTTGAAGAGTGAAGCACTGATTATTTTCAGCTTGGACATCAAAGATTATATGATAATCTCACCCTTTATTTTTCCTGCACGAGCGAGCTTATAAAGACCCTTTGGATCCCTTGCTTCACACAATTCCAAGGACATATTCAAGAAAACCTGTAAAAAAGTTCACAGGAGTTTGTTCAGCAATCATGACAAAAACCCAGTAGGAAGCTAAGTTCAATACAGATGAAGGTAAAATAAGAAGAATCCCTTACTTCAATAAAACTACCATCTGACAACAGTGCACGACAAGACTCTCGGTCTCTCCTATACGGGGATATAAAACTAGCAATGCACACTAGACCTGCATCTGCAAATAGCTTTGCAACTTCACCTGCTCAAAAATAGTTGAAACAAAACATAAGTGCAAATGGGTGGACAATAAATAAAAGATATTAACACAAGCATGGTTTCTCTGTTTCAAATTTTTAATCTTCATGAGAACTTTGTTAGATCTACGAATACAATTTTGTGCTCAGGGGATACTTACCAACTCTGCGTATATTTTCAGCACGATCTTCAGGTGCGAAGCCAAGATCCTTGTTAAGACCATGTCTTAAGTTATCGCCATCAAGAACATACGCGAGCTTCCCTCTTGTATGGAGCTCTCGACCTAATGTGCATGCCAAGGTACTTTTACCTTGACAAGGCCAAGTAAATACAACATAGAATTAGATAAAGGCACTAATAAAGCATCATCGGTAAAATAAAAATTTACATAAGAATAAATGCTAATTATTAGAATGTTTTAGTTGGCGAATTGTCTCTTCAAATAACAGAGTTCTGATTTACTGCAATGTTAGACATTGGTGAAGAACGAACAGCACACTTGCAGGCCCGATGAACATCAGCCACATAGATAGCATAATATATTAATATTCGCTTATAGTACTCTTGACAATTTTAACAGAGCTGCCCTTTCATAACTTGTGATGAATTTAAGACTTGAATATGATGTAACCTATGAAGACTGAGTGAACAGTAACAACATGAAATGTTTGGACAACTAAATTACGAGGAGTCCTAGAATTGACTTAATCAATTGTGTTGAACTGAAATGATTAATCTAAAGTAAAGATATACCAGTCTGTAGGCAAAAATTGCAGTTGAATGACCCATACTTGAATAACTCAAAAAATGCAGCCGCATTTCATGAAGCACACATCACAATAAATCCAGGTAATCTTGAATTACCTGAACCACTAAGGCCTGTAATCCAAACAACACACCCTTTCTGCTTCAGTAGATTTTGCCGGTCAGTCTTGCCAACTGGGCAATCATGCCAGAAGATATTTGATGACTTGGGCACAGTTGACGACATCTCCAAAACTCTGTTCTCGCCTTCTACACGATTACAGTCATTAACACGACAATAAGAAAAGGCACAATAAAGATATAAATGGTCTTACAGACAAAAGAAGGCTACACAGAAATATTCATTGCCAATGTCATCAAGTAGAAGCAATTCTCATTATTACAGTCATTAACGCGATAATAAGAAAAGGCGCAGTAATGGTATAAATGGCCTTACAGACAAAAGAAAACTAAACAGAAATATTCATTGCCAATGTCATCAAGTAGCAGCAACTCAACTCTTCCTTGAGCTCCATGGGAAGTCAGCTACCAGTCAGCGATGTAACAAGGGAAGGGGGTTGTGCATTCTTAGCCCAGGTCAAGATTGCAATAGAAAACAATTCCACTAGGTACTACGTACTAGTATATGTCGGCAGACGACCCCGATCCAAGGGCCGAACCGGAATTTTAAGCATGAAAAGTAAACATTTACAGGGGTTACCCTAAAACAATCTAGAATTCCCGCGAAGCCTCGGCCAAAATGCGACTGAGATTTCACGCGGCCACGCTCCCCGATCACCAGGCAGCAACCGCATTGGATCAGATCATCAGATTACCCAAGGAGCGGAGCGGAAACGAAAGGAAAAGGAGAGGAAGTTACATGCCTAGGCTGAACCCGATGTGCTCCGCACTGGACCGGCCGCTCGCGCATTCGGCGCCGGAGTCCAGGGCTCGGACCGGCGGCGCCCCGCCTGCTATCCTCCCCGCGGAGGAGAGCGAGAGGCGGAGGCGCGGGCGGAGCAACCCTAGATTGGCTGGGCTTCCGGCGCGAGCGACCGCAGGATTCGCGCGATCCACGCCGCTTGAAGAGGAGGCACGCGGTTGGCGAGGGCACCAGCAGCTCGCGCGTTGCGGGCCTGCGGTGAGGCAGCCAGTGGCGCGCGGGCGTGGCGCTGCTGCTGCTGCTGCCTCCATGGGCGAAGGAAGAGTGATGGTTACGCCTCGCCTTTTTGTTTTCTGGATGGAAATGCTTTGGACCAGGAATCGGATTACTTCTATTTTTGGCGGTGAATTCTGAGGGACTGGTACCGCTGCAAAGCGTATTAGCAAGTGAACCTGGTGCGTGAGTGCGTCTTGGTGCATCATGCAACGGAGCCATCGTGTTTGACCGGTCAACAAAGGTTTCCAGCTCTGAAACACGGCATCGATATGCGTTTCCCGCAAAAACAACCCGTGAGTGTACTGTACGGCAGCCGACCGTAATTTACACTTTCCATGCGGAAAATTTGACATCGGCAAGCAGCTATTGTGTGGTGCCATGCATTCAGTGATCACAGGCATTCTGTTTTCACGGCTCTACCACGCCATGGATCAGCCGAGCATTTATACCGGTGATGGTGAAACAACCATTTATAGTAAAGCGGAGAAAACGCAGTGAATGTACACTTGGAAACATCAACCATCTCCTGTCAGTGCATGCACACACCAACACCATGTCGATTCTCAACCAAAAATAACCACCCAAAGAACACAAGATCCGGCACCAAAACTAGACCTCCACAACGCCGCCCATGCCACGGCCGCCCCCAGTGTTCCCCCGCCGGCCAGCTGGCCGCAGCGCCAGCCAGCCACGCACGCTAGGCGCTAGCTGCATCTCGATCGCCAGCGATCTTGCTCGCTAGTCGCTACTCGGCGGCGGCGCCTTGGTCGAAGTTGAGCGCGTAGCTCTTGGAGTCGTAGCTGAAGCCGGCCTTCCTCCTCCGCGCCGCGCCGCCGCCGCCGCCGCCCCTCCTCCTCGCCATGATCTCCTGCGCAACCGCTTTCCACCGCAGCTTCGCCCTGGCCGACCGCTCCTCCTGCGCGATGCGCCTCATCTCCTCCCCGCCCTCCCCGCTCAGCGCCCTGTACTCCAGCCGCCGGGCCGACGACGCCCGAGACAGCGACCGCCCGAAGCACCCGAAGCTCTGCGGCATGAAATCGTCGTCCATCGCCGCCGCGGCCGGCATCGGGGCCGCCGTCTGGTGCACCAGGCTGGCCATGGGAATGCAGGCTGCTGCTGCTGTGTGTGTGTGGATGGATGCCAAGCGAAGCACAGTGGGTGGCGGAAGTGTGGAGACGGGAGACGATCAATGCGGGGCTGTGATCTGCTAGATCCAGAGATGGATATATAATGCCGGGCGCGCGGCGATGAACTGTCCGATCTCGAACGGCGCCATGGCAACATGTCCCAAGATTAGGTGCCTTGTTTATTGGCCGCGGCCCATAAAGAAATGGCAAGGTGCGGGATAGCAACTGTACCCGAACGTCCTTGTTTTTATCCTGCATTTGGCGCCATCAGGGAATTCCTGCCGGGCTTTGACTGCTCACAACGTGACCCCATGTGTTTCTGATGAATGTTTAAGAGTACGTTCGCAAAATAAAATGACAGTGATGATCACCAGTAGCTGTGAAGTAAACGCCCAACTGCATACAAATTAAGGAGAGCACGTAGTGAGAGAAAAACTCAAGCTTTCTAACAAGCAGAAACTAGCAACTGCATCTAAGAAAAATGTACTCCCTCCGTACCAAAATGTAAGACGTTTTTTGACATTTTGGGATGGAGAGGGTAGCAAGTAAAACATCTGGAGTGTATGTTGCAAAGTTGCCTGGATGTTGATGCCAAAGTTGTCAAGTGTACAAGCTTATAGAATAAGCATGGTGGCATATAACTATATCAGCAAAGCCAGCGGTGAAAGTGGTCCAAAACCTAGAATATCACAAACATCAACAGATAACGGCATCTCCCATAAACAAAAGAGCACACCGAGCACGATATCAGCAGCACAGTACGACAGTCGAACCAAACCTCCCGACTTGATTAAACCACCAGCCCTGACATGCATCTTGGTTGGCATCAAATAACCCATCCCGCCGCAACCACTGATCATCAGCGGTCAAGCCCCCTAAACACGGCACTTGGAAATGTATGCAAGTTGAGCGGCAGCATATGCTGCCGATTAGTTTGAGATTCAGCCAACAAACAGATCTACAGGGCAAGTGCGTACGATATCTGCAATCTATTCAGATCAAGCATCCAACTTGGTTGAGATCATGCACGCACCATTATTCGGGCCAGCCAGCGGCGCTGGTACCTGCTTCTGCTTGGTTTGGTCAATCATTGTAAAGGGGTTTGCGTTCGTGTTACAAAACATGCCTGATTGCTTCCTGTGAGGCACACCATCCAACTGCTGGACTAAACGGACAGGTTAGCAGATTGGCAGATCACACACATCTTTGGCGTACGGTCGCAGCTGATAATCCCACGGTCAGTGTCTACCTTGATGCTTGCCTTCAGTTAAGTTATTACTACCGGCGAAAAGAAATTAGAAAGAAAATATCCCCCCTTGGTAACAAGTTTGGATTGTCCGAAGTAATATTTCGAACACCTGAAAGCAAAACAATGATAGGGTTGCACCACATATTCACGAGATCGTCACCAAATGTAAACAACACAATCAAGAACAAGATAATGGTCTATCGCCAACCGAGAAGTTTGAGCACAGAAACATAGTACGTGAAAAGACCCTTGGATGCTTGGATAGGTCATCTAGACAAACAAATGTAAACAAAATCTTCAAGACCTGTTGGTGCTACAATTAAAAAGACCCTTGTTTGCAATCATGTTAGCGCTACAATTGAAATGTGAATGATTGCTGCACATAGGCATCTGAAAAGGAAAATAGCATCATTCAAGTCCACTGCTAAACTAGATTATAGAACTCGAGCTCCAAGACCTAAGACCAACGGCATAGGCAACAAAAGGCCTAAGATTAACAGCATAACACAGCAAAGCAGCTGCAGCTGCAAAACTCATCAGACAGCTGCAGCTGGAGCATAGACAGAACCACCATTTGGAACTTACGTTTGGAAGCTATCTCATATAATCTGAACTTCCATCAAAGAAATTATGATACAGTCACACTAAAAAATTAGGTCATGTATCATTATGGGCTGGGAGGTAGATTTTTTTCAAGCAGATATTACTGAGCACAGGAAGCATCACAACCGAAAACATACTCCCTCTGTCCCAAGATTCTTGTCTTAGATTTGTCTAAATACGGATGTATCAAGTCATATTTTAGTATTAGATACTCCAACTAAAACTACGACGAGTAATTTGGAACGGAGGGAGTACATCCGTATCTAGACAAATTTAAGACAAGAATTTTGGGACGAAGGGAGTACATGGTATGGATCGCATGTTTGGTGTATAGTCGCAACTCACAACCCCATGACCAGTGTCTTCAGTTAAGTCAGGGCCAAGGGATTTAAAAGGAAAATATTTCCACTAAAACAATTGTCCGAAGAAACATTTGGAACGCTTATAACCAACCATGATATACAATAGCACCACATATTCACAAGATCGCCACCAAGTAAAGTAAACATAAACAACACAATAAATAACAACAAATGGTTTGAGCACTTGGTATATCATCTAAACAATAATGTCGAACAAAATATTCCGATGCAATAGTGTTAGTGCTACAACCTAAACGTGAATGTCTGTTGCACATATGCATCTGAAATGTAAGTAACATCATTCGAGTTCACTGCTACATTAGATTATAGAGCTCCAACCTCCAAGGCCTAAGATTGTCAGCATAGAGAAAAGAAAAGCTACAGCTGCAAAGCTCATTCTCAAAGTAAAGAACCACCATTTGGAAGCTATCTGATAATTTAAACTTTCCTTGGAAATTTTATTGTACCATTACAGGCGCGGGGAGGGGGGGGGGGAAGGAAATGCAATAGGCCAGGGTACTGATTCCAGGCCAAATAATAGTTCCAATGAACAAAGAAACACAAGTAAAATCTCCGACCAAATACTGGTAGAGGTGCAAATTAATGAACTAATGATGTAATTTTGGCAAATTAGTTTATTTGATCAAGGTATTTATTGCACGTTACATCAGTACTCCCAAAATAGGAAGCATCACAACCAAGAATTACCTGTTATGTATCCTACATGGCATGAACAACTAATTTACTGCTGACCAATCATTGGAAATGTAACCTAACAGGACATCAATTCCAGTCCAATAGTCCAAGGAACAAAGAAACGCAAGTAAAACCTCCAGGCCAATCGTCCAAAGAGCAAAGAAACATAAGTAAAATCTCAGACCAGTACTAGTAAAGGTGCAAATTATTGACCTAAGGTTACCCTCCACCCCTCTTCAGTTCAAAAGAAGGAACTGGTTTTGCAAAAGCGGTGTGATTTTGGCAAATTAATTCATTTGATTAAGATCTTTATAGCAGGTTGATCATTACCTGATGAAGATTTCATCACTCAAGTAATTAATGGTACATGCTTCATGTTTGTATACTCTTATAGGGTTGTATGCTTAATGTTTAAGCTACAAATTATGCACATTACACAAGCACAAGAGCGAAATCATTCCAGAAAAGACCTCTCTCCCTTAATTTGTTGATAGCCAGGATATATACAAAGTAAATCTAGCCTGCATCAACTGTGAGCTCGCAACAACAATAAAACAGGATAAAACATGAAGAGTGCATTAGCGAATTCTTACTCCACTGCAGGATTTGTGATAGCAATACACCTACGAAGAGCATTACCAGCCTACTCGAAGTTACCAAACCAACACATTGTAAATAGTCTCAACTTCCAAGGATCAAAACCTGATCCAGTCCCACTAAACTCTCAAAATACTTCTGTCCAGGCACACGAGCGGTAGCTGATAGGTTTAACAGCTTACAACCCCAAAAAACATTGCTTACTACTCCCTCCGTTCCTAAATACAGTATAAGTCTTTTCAGAGATTTCAATAAGGACTACATACGGATGTATACAGACATATTTTAGAGTGTAGATTCACTTATTTTGCTCCGTATGTAGTCCGCATTAGAATCTCTGAAAAGACTTATATTTAGGAAAGGAGAGAGTACTTAACACAAAACCGAAGTCCAAAAGCTGCAGAGAATTACGTCAAAGAACCGAAGCTTAACCGAATCAGGCGACGAGAGTGCTCGCGGTGGTGGACTCGTACTTCCAGGCGGCGGGCATCTTCTTGGTGAGGCGGTAGTAGCGGGTGAGGCGGTGCACCCTGCTCTCGACGAGGATGAGGCGGAACTTGGCGTCCACGTCCGACCTGTTCCTCTCCAGGTGCTTCCTGATCGCGACGGCCTTCTTGATGAGGAAGTAGAGGTCCTCGGGCATCTCAGGGGCCAGCCCGCGCGCCTTGAGCAGGCGCACGATCTTGGCGCCGGTGACGGCCTTGGACAGCGGGATGCCGTAGCCGTCGCGGAGCAGGGCGCCGATCTGCGACGGCAGCTGGCCCTTCTTGGCGGCGCGCACGATGATCTCCTCCACGTCCGGCGCGGACGTCTTGACCCAGGCCGGGGCCTCCCGCTTGTAGGGGATCACCGAGGACGACATGCCCTTCCCGTTGCTGTGCATGCGTCCCATGGCGGCGAGCGGAGGGCGGCGGCGAGGAGGGAGATGGGGAGAAGCGGCTGTGGCGGCGGAGAGGGAAACCTAGCAAAAATGGGGCGGTACCCTTCCCTGCCAAGAGTCAGTCTGTTATATCTGCTCGCGTTGCAAACTGGGCTTAGCCCATAATGTTTTGGACGCGAATACCGCGCGATCCATCGAGCGCGGGGAGCGACTATGTCTCACTTCAAGCCTCCCTAAATGGGTCGGCCCAGTGCACGGAAGGCCACTGCCTCGTTTATTCCTCCTGATTTTCACTTTTTTTGTTTTCTTTTTGGCGGGTGATAGGCGCCGGCGGACCGGCCGAAATTTGGGCCGGTCCGCCCGCAGCCATCCGATTGGTGCATGGATAACTGTTCGATGCAGCTGTTGTTTCGTCAACGCACGCCCCTACGACGGATTCTAATCCGGATTCTGCATCTAGTCGCTCGATTCCGCATCTCGCTGTCCGCACGCGCTTGCTGGTCGCCATGGTCGTCGGCCGTCCTCGTCGCCGGTTATCGCCCTCGCCGGCCGTCCTCGTCGCCGGTTATCGCCCTCGCTGGCCATCCTCGTCGCCGGTCGCCGCCCTCGTCGCCTGCATTTGTGGCTGACTCAACGCATGCAACAGCTGCGGCCTGCGGTTGCAGCTTCGGTGGCGACGGCCGCAGCTCGCCGGCGTGCTCGCCGCCGTCGGCTTGGTCCGATCCAGACCGTTCAGGCCTTATCTTCTTCCCCCAGCGAAAACGATTCTCCCAACAAAGCTTCCCTTCCCACGCGCATGGAAGCACAGCAAAAAAAAGTGGAGGTCGTGGTTGTACGTGATCCGTCGTCGTCGCTGTTGTAGGAAGCACCGTCCAGCAGCTCCACCTTCCAAAAAAATGTTTGCAGCTCCACCTCCAATGACGAGCCAACGTCAGCGCAAACGTCAACGCCGGTGATAGCAAAAAACGACGATGGATGCAGCAAAAATGTCGTCGCCGTCGCGGCTCAGGGCGTCGTCATCACTCATGAATGGTTGCAGCAAAACATCACGTCGGTCGTAGCAAAAAGGACGACGGATGCAGCAAAACTTCGTCACCGTCGCCGGGGGTCGCAGCTAAGTCGTAAAAAATGGATGTAGCAAATTTGCTTGCCGGTTGTAGCACTGTTGGTCGCCGGTCGTAGCACATTTGGGCATCGCTGGGCCATGACCGGGGAGTGGTCGCTGGTTCTAGCAAAACTCAAAAAGCCGGTTGTAGCAAAACTAAGTGCTGGTTCCAGCAAAACTCAAATACGGTGGTAGCAAAAATGTGTTGGTTCCAACAAAACAGAGACGGTGGTAACAAGAATAGATACTAGTTCCAGCAAAAAATCAACCCGGTGGTAGCAAAAAAATTGATGTTTCCAGCAACAACAAAAGATCCATGGCCAGGGGAGTGGCCTCCTGTCACAGCACCGTAGTATTGCGCGTTGCCGGCCATGGAAGCAACTTCGCCAGCCATGGACGCAGCTCCGCCAGCCATGGACGCAGCTCCGACCATGGACGCAACTTCGCCGGCCATGCCCGTTGTAGCTCTGGGGACCACGGAGCAAATAGGAGATACAGTTGAGAGCGGGGAAATCGAGTGGAGGACACTGGCTCGGGGGTCGGCTTCGGGGGTGCTCGCCGGAGAAGAAGAGGGGGGCTCGCTGGAGGAGATCGCCGGGTCAGACTTCCATGGCAGCCGGGGGAGGTTGAGAGAAAAGAAAAAGGATCCAGGAAAAGGGAAGGAGAAGGACGCAGGGGAGACCGAAATAACTGTTCTGACCTTATACCGAAAGAATTGCACAAAATGAACTCGATTTGAAAGTATTTCACAATCTGACCCTTTTAGAAACGCCAGATCCCGCGGCGTTGCTGCTACACATAGAAACGCCGAGCTATCTCGCGTTGCGGATCCACATAGAAACGCCGAGCTACCTCGCGTTGCTTCTCCACATGGAAACGCCATGGGTTTTGGCGTTTCTTCCCCGTATGGAAACGCCATTGGCTTTGGCGTTTCATATGTGGCCTATGGCTTATATGAATAAAATATTCTGGCCACGTCGCAATCACACTAGATAATATAGTAGACCAATATGAAACGCCAAAGCCAATGGCGTTTCCATACGGGTAAGAAACGCCAAAACCCATGGCGTTTCCATGTGGAGCAGCAACGCGGGGTAGCTCGGCGTTTTCATGTGGATCCGCAACGCGAGATAGCTCGGCGTTTCTATGTGTAGCAGCAACGCCGTGGGATATGGCGTTTCTAAAAGGGTCAGATTGTGAAATACTTTCAAATCGAGTTCATTTTGTGCAATTCTTTCGGTATAAGGTCAAAACAGTGATTTCGTCCCGCAGGGGACGGGGAAAGAGATAACATGGTGGGCCCTTCCTATTTGATTAGTTGTAGACAACGCGCATGGATGAGACCGGCCGAAGCGTTCGGCCAGCTCGCCGTACGCAAGCGTTTCCCTTTCTTTTTTGCTTTCTTTATTTATTTCTGTCTATACTTGAAAATATTCTATATTAAAAAACACTTACATGTACATTTGAAAAATGTTAAAGAAGCATTTGAAAAGATGTTAGAAGCATTTTAGAAAATGTTAAATGTGTATAAAGGAAATGTTTCTCATGTTTACGAAAAATATATAAAATGTGTATGAAAAAACGTTGATCATGTATTTAAAAAGTATTTAAAATATATTAAAAATGTTTATAATATATGCGAAAAATGTACAACATACATTAAATAAAAGCATAAACAAAAGTTCGTGGTGTATAAAACATACATTTGAAAAAGCTAATTCTGTATATAAAAAATGTTAAACATGTATATAAAAATGTTCTTGATATATATGAAAAAGTACATTGTATCTGAAGAAATGTTTATTTCCAGTAAAAAAAATCATGGTGTATTAGAAAATGGTGACCATGTATTAAAGAGTGTTAATATATATTTGAAAAATGTTAGATAGTATGTATTAAATATATAAAATCAATATACAATATGTATGGAAAAAGTTGACATAAAAAATATACAAGGTTCAAGAAATTATAATCATGTATTTAAAAAATACAAAGACAACCAATAAAAACCAAAATAATTTAAAAACCCAAAAAAACCAATGCAAAATAGTGGAAACAGAAAAACCAGAAAGCAGCATAGAAAAAATGAAGAATGTCGATGACATCCAATGAAGAAACAAATAAAAAAGAACAAAAACAAAGAAAGAAAAACAAAAAACCGAGAAAGAAATAAGAAATTGAAGAAAAAAGAGAACCCAGTGAAAACCATGAAAGAAATGAAGAAAACATGTGAAAATGAAGAAAAACTGAAAATAAAGAAAACCTATTAATAAACAGAAAATCAAAAATTAAAAATAAAGGAAAAAGAAAAATAATGGCAAAATGTGCCATCCCACTACTGTGCATCCAAGAAAAAGCTTGAGGCGAGACGAGAGCTACTCTTGCATTAAGCGAGGTATACCTTTCGCGTCTAGCGGGGGCACGACTATACCTCGCCTCACACGAGTTGGAGCAATCGCTCGCGTCAGGTGGTACCTGCAAAAAACGGGGTAGTGTAGCACTTTCGTAAAAGTATCCCAATGAGTAATCATCCCAACAAAGAGCAGAGGAGAGTATTTATGGAGGCGTTTCTGTCACACACAAGGTGTCACGGCTCTTGTGTGAAGTACTACTTGAGCTTCTGCAAATACTATTACTGTCCCTGGCAAACGATAAACTAAAAAGGCTAGTAAAAAGAGAATTTAAATATGTCTACTAAATAACTAAATAAAATAGATAACAAGAGCTTAAAATGTAAATGGTGTTTTCTACAATGAAGAGATTAGGTGCGAAGAGATTTCAGTTCATGGTAAGAATATATGAATTGTCCCAGTGCGACGGTAATACGAGTTACCTTGTATTGTACTCATAGTATTTGATATAAACTTTCTGTAGGTGGTTCTCCCTAGAGTTATGAAACTCCTCCACCAGGGGTTACATTTCATCCTATGGTCCTGCTTCTCTGTTGCCACAGAGTGGTCATTTCCACAATTAAGGTCATAAGACCGGAACCAAGCATTAAGTTCAATGGATCGCCGTTATTTCATATTGTCTTTGGTTCTCATAGATATCTCCACCTGTCATGTCGGAGGTCACTGAGTTCCTAAAAAATATGTGTTACCTGTATAGGTCTTGACATCATGTTGCACGGGCCCTTAATTTGGACAACACGCATAGAGTTCACCATAATATAACAACATACTAAATAGATCATGCTACTACGAATTTAAATGATGACATATAGGATAGGCACGTATCAATCTTACCATTCACCTACATCTCCCACGCTTAAGGGAATTACTCACACATCATAAGAGGGGAATCAATCACAACAGAGAGAAAACCCATGAAAACCATATTGATAATATTGAGGGGATCCACAATGAAATGAAATGGTGCTCAAATAGTCTTGATCTCAAATGAGATGGAGTAGAGACTACGCGTTCCAATCCCTCTTACAATAGTGAAGGAGGTGATGATGACGATGGAGATGAAAGGACCAAAAACTACAACGATCTTCTTGAGTTCTCCCGATCCTCTCTTCTCCTGTTTTGGATGGTGTGGCGGCGGCTAGGGTTCCCTTCTCCCCGTGGTCCCTTCATGAAAGTTGCTTGTGTAGACGAGGAGGGGCCGTGGGTACTCCAAATGAACGCTCAAACGAGCGCGTGCGGTCGTATGAAAAGTCGTCTTTCACTCTGGCGTGCCTGTTGACAGTGTTCTCTTCAGGAAAATTGCTCCAATTGACTTGATTTGCCCCAATCTCCTTTGGTTTCCTTCCAAATGTGATATTTCCTGCCATCCAAAGGACAAAGTAGATTCTCCTCTCTTTTGTTGGATTAGCATTAGAAATATCCGAAGAATAACAAAAATCCAACAAAACCAAACGGAAATCATTATGAAAAACATCGCAAATTCTTGAGTCATCAACTCCCCCAAGCTTAAGATTTGCTCGTCCCCGAGCAAGCAAGAAATCAAGAGAGTGAAAAGGAGCTTGGTTGAATAGAAAAAACTTTACCGACTCAAGAAAAATACATCATATCCATCTTCTCTTATCCTGCAAGATCATTCAAGAAAGTTTTTGCAATTGAATAGTTGCACCTAAACTCGTTGCCTAATCACATGCAGTTTCATACCAATAGTTATAATTTCTCAAAGCAAATTTTCTTTGCTAACCAAGTGTTTTGGCAAATGAAGGTGTTCATCGATTAGATGGATATTCAACTTGAGCTCAATCATCGAAATGTATTTAGAAGGTTCGGAGATCAAAAATAGCAAAGTAATCAAGTTTTTCATTAACACCCACTAATGCCTCCTAATCATGGTTCTCAAACACTTCTCTCAGTTATTGTTCTTCGGGATTTCAACTCTTGGTGACGGGGTTATGCCAAAATTCACTATATGCAACTGGGTTCCGCCGTGGCTTAATTTCATGCACTATGGATCAAGAATGGTTGTCTCTTTCGAGCTCAGCGATCAGTGCTTTTATTTACCACTTACACACTCCCTAGGGAAAGGTCGATCATTTACCACACAATCCCCAAGTTTGTGATGGATTTGCAGTTACACGAATTATCTCAACATATAGCAACGAGACGTAAAGCCAACCTAGGGCTGGAGCTCCACGATTTAGGTACTGCGAATAAAATTTGGCATAACCTCAACCACTTCAAGTATTCATCCCTCTAAACAACTCCATCAATAGGTGTCATCAAGTCAGTCAAGATCAGCATGTGGAGTTGAATTGCTTAAGTACTTGTTCTCTTTGAAAGCTCCTATCCTCTAAAATTTTCAGATTTTCATTAAAACAAAAACGTGCTTTCCCACAAGGTTTGACTAGCAAAATCTGAATTTGGGAGTTATGACCAGATGATATTCAACTAATGCGGGGAACTAATTCAAGTGCAACCAGCCAATTAAAAATTCCTTCTCAAATAATATTGCGAGACAAGGGATTATGTATATGTCATACCTTCTCGCGCTGGCTCATTCTTCCCCTTCATCAAGTCCCAATTCATTTTCTTCATTTCCTCTCGCTAGGTGAGAACAAACCTACAGGCTCAAAGAAAATAAATGAAGAAAACTATAACAAGGCAAGACCAAAATGTGCTTCATTTTATTATGCAAACTAAAAAAAAACATGCAAAATACGAAAACAAATAAAAGAAAAATAAATATCAATGCATAGATAACTAGGGGATGAGCTCCCCCAAGATTAGGCTCTTGTCCTACTCTCTAGTGCATGTCCTCATCATCGTTGCCCCCTTGGCCAAAGTGTGGCCACTGGAAGGATGGGCAACTCGAGGACGGACCTCCTTCCCCAGGGTGTGGCTGCCAGAAAGAAAAGAGGGACTACATGTTCCCACTCAGCACGTTAATGTTGTTGTTGGCCTCACGGAGGACTGTACAGATACCTCCTACCTACTGATGCAGCTGCTGAAACTCAACCCTGGGCACATAGTCATATGGATGCCAAAGTGAACCTGTGGTGCATATTGTGGTGGAAAGTTGGGTGCGTGCTTAGGGGCGTTGCCCCATGCATCCCAACCATGGGCAGGGCCTACTGCTGTAGACTCCCACTTTGGAGCGGGTTTGGGTTGAGCAATGTTCCCGAAACCAGCCGCGCGGCAGTACTCGTTGATCTCGTCAATAGAGAGTAACCACATATCACGCGTAGAAACAATAAATGCTTGCGGCAAGGGCAAGCGAACATCAACACTTTGTGTGTTAGGTAGGGGCATTTGTAGCAATGCTCCCCTTGCACTGGCCCAATGAAGTGAGCGTTGGTCATAATCCTATGGCTAAGTACCGTAGGGCCTGGGATGTGCTGCATAGCATCAAGATCGAGGCCGAGGTGCTCGGCAAGCCGAGTCACTATGCCTCCCACAACAATAGTCCCCCTCGGCTGCTTGTGCTGCCTACCGAGGTGATGCATAAGAAAAGCTCCCAAATTAGGCTTGGGGTATAAGCGGGGTGGAGTGTTGCATGGAGCGCACACACATTGCTACTTGTGAGTTGCGTTGGGATTTCCTCGAAGAGGAGAGGATGATGCAGTACAGTAGAGATAAGTATTTCCCTCAGTTAAGAAATAAGGTTATCAATCTAGTAGGAGAACCACGCGAAACCTCGTGAACAACACCTATACACAAAAGAGCAAATACTTGCACCCAACGCGATCAAGGGGGTTGTCAATCCCCTCGGCGGTTATTTGCAAGGATCAAATCTGATAATGGTAGATAGATAAACAAAAACACAAAATAAAAGAATGGTAAATAAATTGCAGCAAGGTATTTTTGGATTTAATATATGATAAAGGTAGACCCGGGGGCCATAGTTTTCACTAGAGGCTTCTCTCTCGAAGATAAACAAATTACTGTTGGGCAATTGATTGAAAAATGCATAGTTATGACGATATTCAAGGTAATGATCATGTATATAGGCATCATGTCCGAGACAAGTAGACCGACTCCTGCCTGCATCTACTACTATTACTCCACACATCGACCGCTATCCAGCATGCATCTAGAGTATTAAATTCATAAAGAACGGAGTAACGCCTTAACACTGGTACAGCGAGGTGCTATACAAACGGTTTTTAACCCCTTTCCGCGACGGCGTTTTGAACCGTCGCCAACTGAGTGTGTGCGATAGGGGGGTCCTTTCCACACGACCCAGAAACCGTCGGGGATAGGCCCTCTGGTCACACACGCTCGGCAAAATGACGTCGTGTGCGACGGGCGAGCGATCAAATACGGTTATACAGGCCCAATCGGTTCCGGTCGTAAGTACATCCCACACAGTCAGTCCCAAATAAACGTTTCCGTTTGTTATGTACATTCCACACAGTCAATCCAAGGAATACGTTTCCGTTCTTATGTACATCCCACACAGTCAATCCAGGGAAAACATTTCCGTTTGTATATACATCTCACACAGTTTTATGTATAGCCTCGTGTGTGATAGGTGTAACTATCACACACGCTCTGCCTCGATTAACCCTTTGCTTTTATTCAACTACATCACACACGATTTGATGAAGAAAACTGTATGGCATTGGGCTATCCATCACAAGCTCTTTTACTGCTAGAACCGTTTGTAAAGTTCCATGACCCATTTAGCAGGTTTATTAGTTTATAATTAATAATTCCAGTATTACGCAAATTCACATTTCATATCGAACAGCTGTTTGCCAATTTCATATTAGACACATAAATATATTTTAACATCACAGTACGATAGCTACTTGAAAACATCACAGTACAACATATAGCTAGTTCACCTTCATAAGAACAATATTAGAACAATTTATTCATTTCCCTAATCGAGATCATCCAGGCTCGTCTTATCCACCTCTGCTTTCAGTTCAGTAAGAACCTGTTTTGCACTGGCCAACTGGGAAAGTGCCTCCTCCTTCGCCAACACCATCTTAGCAAAGTCTAATTTAAAAAAAATATGAGCTCATTCTCCATCTTCCTCTTTTTATCCCGCATCTTTAAATATTCTTCAGTGTTGACAACACTTTCTCTAAGCCTACCTCTGTTCTCTTCCTCATACATGCTCCAGAGCTTTGCTAGGCACATCTTCAAAGACTGTGGCCACTCTTGATCAACCCACTCCAGGTAAGAACACTTCCGTTCATCCTATAATATTTAAAACTAGATCAGTAACAATTGTAGGGGAAATGAGTTTCTAGCAACATAGAAAATCACCAAATACATATTTTGAAAAACTGAAGAAACAAGTTAATTATGACATATCTTCTCAAAAAGATCAATGTGCAAATGAATTAATTGCTACTGAGACAACAACCAAATTCTGAAACATCAGAAGCTATAATTAACTACAACAACGCTACAAGTTCTTAGTCATGTACTATAAATAACAAACTGAACATTTTATGAGGAAGCTAAATATAACTGCAACAGCATAGCGATAGTGTTTGGATGACAGCAAATTGATACTAACAGGTGTGTACATGCACAAATTTAGTAACATAGAACTAATAGCACTAAGGCCGTCCACTATGTATGTCAAAACCAGTGTAAAGACAACTGTTGCTACATTTGGCATCGGTGTCCTGCACTGGCGAGCCGATGCAGCGGAAAAAATCAGGGACCCGGACTCCGGAGCACCTAGTTGCTCCGATGCCCAGTTCCTTCGTGCCATAAAGATTTAGTATTTTACTACTTGGCTGCTCGGATGTGTGGACGAAAGTTGGCTGCACAAACTACTGAAGCAGTGCCAAATAATTTTCTAATGGCACCGCTGATGAGATGGCAACATTTTTAGATATTAGGTACAAACTGTGACAGTGTCTTAACATCCAGAATAACATAGCACAGTGACAGTGTCTGAATCACATCTAACAAATGATTTGTAAGAACGAAAGTGGGGCTAACTGTCGGTGTCAAAACCGGCGGATCTCGGGTAGGGGGTCTCGGACTGTGCGTCTAAGGTCGATGGTAACAGGAGACGGGGGACACGATGTTTACCCAGGTTCGGGCCCTCTCTATGGAGGTAATACCCTACGTCCTGCTTGATTAATCTTGATGAATATGAGTATTACAAGAGTTGATCTACCACGAGATCGTAATGGCTAAAACCTTAGAAGTCTAGCCTGTCTGATTATGATTGCCTCTATGGACTAAACCCTCCGGTTTATATAGACACCGGAGGGGACTAGGGTTGTACAAAGTCGGTTACAGAGAAAGGAATCTTCATATCCGAACGCCAAGCTTGTCGTCCACGCCAAGGAGAGTCCCATCCGGACACGGGAGAGAGTCTTCTGTCTTGTATCTTCACGGCCCATCAGTCCGGCCCACGTTACGTAGCCTGGACGCCTGAGGACCCCTTAATCCAGGACTCCCTCAGTAGCCCCTGAACCAGGCTTCAATGACGATGTGTCTGGCGCGCAGATTGTCTTCGGCATTGCAAGGCGGGTTCCTCCTCCGAATACTCCAGAACAGACTTCGAGCACAGAAAACGTGTCCGGCTCTACAAAACAAGTACCACACACAACCACAGAGAGTATAATATTTCACGAGTCCAATCTGCTGACAACTTTTTGTAGCGCGACACCATGTTCCTGCACGGTCATTATTTCGAACCGCGCTCCATGCTTTAAGATGCGGTTTCCAGTGGCATGTCTAGTCACAGCAGAGATCGTGTCCCTTCATTACGGGATTCTCATCAATACGGGCGTGGGTAATCCAACTGTGTCGTTTGCACGGCCCTTGGGAATAGGCGAGTTTTAAGGCGAGTGGGGAGGCGCTTGATATTCACTGCCTTTATAAGGGGATAAGGATTCAACCCTTTTCACCCACGCCTTCTCTGTCTCTGCCTCTCCATTCTTGAGCTCCAGCGCCCAAGTTCTCATCTTTTCCGCCTCAAAGAAGCACTCCGACCATGTCCGGATCCGGAGCGCAAGGCAAGTGGATGGCCTCCTCCGTCAAGGAGAAGGACATCACGAAGCTCCGGGAGGCGGGGTATTTGGCCAAGGAAATCGCCCACCGGCTTCCGGCCAAGGGACAGATCATTCCCACCCCCAAGCCTCATGAGAGGGTGGTATTCATCCCCCACTTCGTCCGCGGGTTAGGGTTTCCTCTCCACCCTTTCGTCCGCGGACTCATGTTCTACTACGGGCTAGATTTCCATGATCTAGCCCCAAATTCTTTCCTCAACATCTCGGCATTTATTGTCGTGTGCGAGGCCTTCCTCCGCATCCCACCCCACTTCGGACTGTGGCTCAAGATCTTCAATGTGAAGCCGAAGGTGGTGGATGGCCAACACGCAGAGTGCGGAGGCGCCATGGTGAGCAAGATGCTCAACGTCACATGGCCCAAAGGTACATTTGTGGAGACCGTCAAAGGGTGGCAACAACTGTGGTTCTATATCACAGAGCCCCGCGACGCCACCTGGGCCGCGGCTCCCGAATTCAAGTCCGGAGCCCCAATGCGGCTCACCTCCTGGCTAGAGAAGGGCCTGAATTGGGCGTCGTCGGACGAGCTGACAACGCTGCAGGCGCGTATCCAGAGCATGTTGGACAAGAACATCAAGCTTGTCAATGTGATCCAGGTGATGCTAGTTCGCCAGATCCTTCCAAGCCAAAGCCGGACTTGCCATTTGTGGGAGTTCGATCCGGCCGAGCACCAGACCTTGCAACAGTTCTTCGGAACTACGCACGAAGACATCTGGAAGGTGCTTTTTAAGGCCAACGAGAAGTGGCCGGAGACGACCGAGGACCGTGGGCATGACCTGACCCATCCCGCTAGTCCGGTAAGTCTTTCGCGCTTCAAGGTGTATCCTTTACTTGCTTACTCAGGGAAAATGCCTAAGCCTCCCTATTTATTTTCTCAGGGCTGGACGAAGAAGGCAGAGTGGATTAAGTGTCCGGCTCCGCTGCCCGAGGAACTAGCCATCCCGCTTTTGACGAAGATGCTAGTCCCGGCGCCCTACCAGGCACCGGAGAAGAAGGCCAAGAAAAAGGCTAAGGAGACCAGAAGTGGCCTTCGTCGCAAGGGAACTTCGGACGCGACGTCCGAAGACGCCGAGACTCACTCCACCGCCGCAGAGGACGACGAGGAGGAGGAGGAAAGCAACTCTCCCCTTGAGGGGGAAAGGAAGAAAAGGGCGGCCCCCATAAATCTGGAGGTAGAGGCGTCCAAGAAGGGGAAGGTCTCCCTCGCGGATAACTCCGCGTGGGACGTCGACAGCAGCCCAGAGCGGCGCCCCCGAGATAAGCCCCTGGCCGAGTCGTGAGTACTCAAAGACCCTGGCGCATTCATATATCCAGCCTCTTTTCTCCACAGTTTTAACATGTTGAATCATGTACTTGCAGTCCGGCTTGTTCCGACCTCGTGTGATCCTCATCTTCGGGGAATTCGCTGGACCCGAAGGTGATGGACAGCGGGTCCCTTCCGGCGGCCTCCTCTCCCAAGGCCACGGGTGACACCGAGGCATTGTCCCGAAGAATCCCAGGCCAGGGAGAGACGCAGGAGGCCATCAGCGCGGCGCCAGAGGGTGAAACCTCAGCCGCCGGACACATGGGGGAACAAATCCCCATGGAGACTGGCAATGGGGGCCAGGTCCAATTCGGCCCCCAGCCGAATACGGTCCTGGAGACCTATACGGCTCCGGAATCCGGCAAGCAACCTCCTTCAAAAAGAAGGGGGTGTGCCTATTTTGCCGGTAACCTCTGTCCAGCCAGAGGCACCGGACACCCTACTGGAAGAACTGCGAAGTGCTTCCATCGTAGAGGAACATCGTGCCCTCATGGGTACGTTGATTGAGAAGGTTTAGTCCGCGAAGAGCGGACTGACCGAAGCCTGCACAAGCCTTCTAACAGGTTTTGAGGTATGAAACGCAATTATGTAAAAAGAATGTCACAGTATAGACAGTAGCCCCTGAGACACTGTCCGGTGGTCGAAAAGAAAAGCCGGACAGAGGATCAAACAATTTTCGCAGGAGACTAACCATACATGTCTATGTGAAAAAGCAGGCGTCGCTGCTGGCTGCGACCTTCCATGCTGCCGAAGTCTCCGAACTAAAGCAGAGTTTGGAGCGGGCCGAGGAAGAACTCGGCCGTGTGAAAAAGCAGCTGGAGGACAAGCAAGGTATGCCATGACCTTCTGTATATCAGAAAGGATAGATGATTTGTATTGACCATAGTGCCATGATATTTGTAGGAACGGCGACCGAGGTGGAGGCCCTTAAAAAGGCGCTGGCCGAGGCCCAGAAGAGAGCGGCGGAGGAACAATCCGTCCGCGAAAAACATGAGGCCAGGGTCGGTGAGGTCCAACAAGAGCTCCAGGACGCTGTAAAGAAATGTGAGTCCTTGGAGCGCAAGATTACGGATCAAAAGTCTGAGCTTGCTAAGGCCCACCAAAGCACACAAGAGGCCCGGGTTGAATCCCAGGGCGCCCTCCAGGAAATCCAAGAGGCCAGGAAAATCACGGCGGGTAAGGCCTTTATAATGCAAAGCAAATTTGTGAAAAAAAGGTACATCTTACTGACTCGGATTTGGAGTTCTCCAGGAGCGTTTGCGGATCTGCCGGGCAGCATTGCTGATACTGCAAATTTCTTCTGAGCCGAAGAGGGGAGCTCAATGGAGAAGCTGTTCTGGTCGCAATACCTTGCGCCAGAGCATCCGGTGCCCTTTAGCGATCAGCTGAAACAGCTGACCGAACTGCATAGGGCGGCCGAATTGGCCATGAAGGATTTGATAATCCGTCTATGGCCTGCCGAAGCCATACCCAACAGCTACTTTGGGCTTGTGAAGCGACTGGTTGCTGCCTGCCCTCGGCTTGATGCCATCAAGCGGTCGGTCTGCATTGAAGGTGCGCGGATGGCATTCGCCCGTGTCAAGATGCAGTGGGCGAAGATGAACGCTGTCAAGCTCACGACCGAGGGACCGCCCGCGAGCAAGGAGCACCGCACGCCCGAGCGATATTTCGACGATGTCCTGGAGGGATCCTGCATTGTGGCGGAGCAGTGTGCAAAAGACATTATCTTTGGATGAATATATTCATGTTATCCTGTCCTGCACAATGGAACAAAATTGATATGTAATATAATGTTAGTTGTTTATATCAAGATTTTTCCTCCTGTGCGGCCGTTTTATTGAATCTGAGAGTTGGCCAGTCGTCGGCTTCAGCCCCCACGCAGGTAGTACGGGGGTGTTCGGGATAGAATCTAAACACTCTTGATCCAAAGTTTGGTCCTTGAAGGAGGTGTTTAGCGCAACGAACCAGGCAATCGGACTATGTGGCTTTATCACCCTCACTTAGCCATAGGAGTTTGACGGCGGGTCTACGATATAGCCCCTGGTACGTACGCGTTTACCCGAATACGGTGCGTTACATAGGTGACCAGAAAAACGGTCCTTCGTGTAATACGGAAAGAATCGCGACGGATTCTGATGAGTCATCGAGTGGTTGACCAGCTCTCGCCACATCATGACAGTCAGTTTTTGGCTTTCTCTATTGAGGTGCTCATCCGGACAAACCGGGACACAATCGCAGTAGTTCTCCCTTTACTACCCTAGCCGATATAGCGGAACGTAAGGTAGTAAGCACAGGAGCCGGGCAACCCAACTATTGACCAAAGACATGATTCGGAGCTGATGCATATAAGGCCAAACTCGTGATGCCGAAGTGTGCTGAAAAGCTGTTCAGACTTGCCGGCAACTCATGTGTTGCCGTATCGAGCCCCTGGCAATGTGTGCCGAGGTGCGTTCGTGAAACAACCGAAGAAGCAAAATTCAGTACGTAGAAAAAGCGAATACTGAATACGGGTTATGTTCACTGGAATCTGATTGTCACGTCAAACGCAATTCTACAGATTATAACGCCCCTACCCGGGCTATTTAACATGCCGGGGGCCGAGGAAAAAGGCACTTTACAGGTTTAAAATGAAGAGTGCGGTCTTACAAAAATCATTAAGACCTCCTGTTTATATCAAGATTTTTCCTCCTGTGCGGCCATTTTATTAAATCTGAGAGTTGGCCAGTCGTCGGCTTCAGCCCCCACGTAGGTAGTACGGGGGTGTTCGGGATAAAATCTAAACACTCTTGATCCAGAGTTTGGTCCTTGAAGAAGGTGTTTAGCGCAACGAACCAGGCAATCGGACTATGTGGCTTTATCACCCTCACTTAACCATAGGAGTTTTATAATAGAAATTTAGGCGCAGCCCCTAGTATTCGTGAGTCCGAACTAGGGTGTTGTAAACACCTGATCGGGTAGAGACCGATTCGTCGCATAACGCGGAAAAAATCGCAAAAGATTTGTAACCTCCGAAGAGCTGACCGGCTCACGCTGCATCATGACAGTCAGTTTTCGGCTTTCTCTACTGAGGTGCTCATCCAGATGAACCAGGGCACAATCGCAGTAGTTCTCCCTTTACTACCCTAGCCGATATAGCGGAACGTAAGGTAGTAAGCACAGGAGCCGGGCAACCCAACTATTGACCAAAGACATGATTCGGAGCCAATGCATATAATGCTAAATTCGGGGTGCCGAACTATACTGTAAAAAGTGTTCGGACTTTGTTGCCGTAATATGGGGCGCAATAAAGCCCCTGGCGAATTTAAGCCGTACCAAAGTGTACGGGTGCAATTGATAAGATTATCAAGAAAAAATGAAGTAGTAAGCTAATGCCGCAGAAGTTGGGCCGCGAACTGTTTCCATTATAATTTTATTGATACGTCAAAGCGTATAAGTAGTGCGATAAGCAACAGGGCTATTTAACATGCCATCACCAAGGGAGAGCTTCGTGCGGGTCCTAAGAACAGGTGGAGTGATCGTAAAAAAGACCTCCTAAAGATTCCCGTATACCTCAATGCTTCTTGCTGTCTTGGTGTATCTATCCTTCGAAAGGACCGATGATCAGGCCGTCTTGAGGGGCCTGTAGAAAAGAAACCTGAAAAGGATAAAAAAGAAAAAGTGAAAGTATGTGTGTCCAAGGGAGGTTGAGCCGTATTATGGACCACAATCTAGTTATGCCTCCATCTATGCCCATGGTATTTTAAGTGCGTAGTTATGTACGCGTGGTACGTATGCCTCCATTTAGCCGGGACGGAGACGGAGGCCGGATTGCTAGTCCAACTCCTGACGAGCCGGACTGTTATGCTGCGAGTAGTCCGGATCCGCTTGACAGTGTCCGGGAGCTTGGCCGCTGAATTAAGATTCTGCTTGGCAAGGCCGCTCTGTACTTCCGCTGCCAAGGCCGCGGTGTGCTCCTCGGTACGGAGGGAGCGCTCCGTGTTTCCGTTAACTGTTATGACGCCGTGTGGTCCCGGCATCTTGAGCTTGAGATAAGCATAGTGTGGCACCGCATTGAATCGAGCAAATGCGGTTCGTCCGAGCAGTGCGTGATAGCCGCTGCGGAAGGGGACGATATCGAAGATCAACTCTTCACTTCTGAAGTTGTCCGGAGATCCGAAGACAACCTCCAGTGTGATTGAGCCCGTACAGCGGGCCTCTACACCTGGTATGACTCCTTTAAAGGTAGTTTTTGTGGGTGTGATCCTTGAGCGATCGATGCCCATTTTGCGCACTGTATCCTGATAGAGCAGGTTCAGGCTGCTGCCGCCGTCCATGAGTACGCGTGTGAGATGGAAACCATCAACAATTGGATCGAGGACCAGTGCGGCTGAACCGCCATGACGGATACTGGTCGGATGGTCCCTGCGATCGAAGGTGATCGGGCAGGACGACCATGGGTTGAACTTTGGGGCGACTGGCTCTATCGCATAGACGTCCCTGAGCGCTCGTTTACGCTCCCTTTTGGGAATATGAGTGGCGTATATCATGTTCACCGTTTTAACCTGGGGAGGGAACTTCTTCTGTCCTCCTGTGTTCGGCGGACGGGACTCCTCGTCGTCGTCCTCGCTTTGCGACTCCTTCTCCTTGTTTTCGGCATTTAACTTGCCGGCCTGTTTAAAAACCCAACAGTCTCTGTTGGTATGCTTGGCTGGTTTAACAGGGGTGCCGTGGATCTGACATGGACGATCGAGTATGCGGTCCAAGATGGATGAGCCCGGATTGTTTCTTTTGTATGGCTTCTTCAGCTGGCCAGACTTGGAGCCGCTGAAACCGGCGTTTACCGCCGTGTCATCGGCAGTGCCACCATTGCTTCGGTGCTTGTGGCTGTTGCGTCGGGGCTTGTCATTGCTATTCTTGGCTTCAGAGGTACCGGCATCACTTGCAGTGTTATTGCTACGGGCTAGCCAACTATCCTCGCCCGCACAAAAGCGAGTCATGAGTGCCGTGAGGGCTGCCATGGACTTCGGCTTTTCTTGGCCGAGGTGACGAGCGAGCCATTCGTCACGGATGCGATGCTTAAAGGCCGCTAGGGCTTCGGCATCCGGGCAGTCGACGATCTGGTTCTTTTTAGTTAGGAACCTAGTCTAGAATTTCCTGGCTGACTCTCCAGGCTGTTGAACTATGTGACTTAAGTCATCGGCATCCGGAGGTCGTACATATGTGCCTTGGAAGTTGTCGCGGAAGGCGTCTTCCAAGTCCTCCCAGCTGCCAATAGAGTTTTCAGGAAGACTGTTTAACCAGTGCCGAGCTGGCCCCTTGAGTTTTAGTGGGAGGTATTTGATGGCGTGAAGGTCATCGCCGCGGGCCATATGAATATGGAGAAGAAAATCCTCAATCCATACCGCGGGATCTGTTGTTCCATCATATGATTCGATATTTACGGGTTTAAACCCTTCTGGGAATTCGTGCTCCATTACTTCATCAGTGAAGCAGAGGGGATGTGCGGCGCCTCTATATCAGGCCAAGTCGTGATGTAGTGCGGATGTAGTCCGTCTGCGGTTTTCGGCCCGGATGTGGTTATGCTCGGTACGTCCGGCTTGATAGTCGTCGTCGCGCGCCAGGGCATGCCTCCGCGATCCGTAGATCGATCTGGACTGACCTGCTCTGTTCTCCAGGTTTTGCCGCAGGTCATATGTGTATTCCCGAGCTGTAGTATCTTTGCCTTTACGGCGAGGTAGTATGGGCAGGTGTTCGGCTTGAGTTGCCGCCCTGTCCCGGCCACGTGGTGGTCGGTCAGCCGCATTACGTGTTGATGGCATGGGCTCAAGTGCCTCGTCGTCGAAATGGGGTAGCAATTTACGCTTCGGGTAACTTTTAATGGGGCGCTCGAGTCCGTATTCCTCGGCTGCCAGGACATCAGTCCATCTGTCGTTGAGTAGATCTTGATCAGCTTGAAGCTGCTGCTGTTTCTTTTTCAGGCTCCTCGCAGTGGCTATTAGCCGGCGCTTAAAGCGCTCCTGCTCGACGGGTTCCTCAGGCACGATAAAGTCTTCTTCGCCGAGGCTCACCTCATCTTCTGAGAGTGGACGATAGTTGCTATCCTCTGAGTCTTCGTTTATGGCCTGTTCGTCAGGGCTGACTTGCCCATCTTCCCTACCGTCCTGTTCGGAAGTCGGCTCGGCGGGATCTTCTTTGTCTTCGACATTGTCTGGAGTATTGTTTTCTCTTGTGCTGGTATTGCTGTCTTTTCCACGGCGTGATTTAGAGCGGTGCCGCTGACGTCGGCGCTTTGGCTGTATCTCAGGAGGTTTATCCTCGACTGGATCTTTCTCGTTATCGCTGTTATTCTCTTTGGGAGTATCCACCATGTACATGTCGTATGAGGAGGTGGCTGTCCAGCGCCCAGTAAAAGGCGGGTTTTGTGCCTGCTCCTCTCCGGCATCGTCATCCATACCATCGATGTCTTCGGAGTCGTAATCGAGCATGTCGGTTAAGTCTTTGACAGTGGCAATGAAGTGGGCGGTGGGTGGGAAGCGAAATTCTCCGTCATCAGCCTCCAGTTCAAACCGGATATAATTCGGCTGTGAGTCCCCCGCTAAGGAGAGGGTTTTTAATGAGTTTAGCACATCACCCAAAGGTGAGTGTCGGAAGATGTCCGTGGAGCTGAACTCGACGATCAGCGCCCGATCGAGCTCGATGGGTGCGGACGCACGCGGTTCAGAACCTGCGGCCGGAGACAAATCCGAGGTTCCGGTGACACAGATCCCGTTCGAAGTTGGGTCTGTGTGCGGCTCCAATGCCGCTGAGTCTGCGGCTTCCGTGGCGGGGTTGAGCTCCGAATCTAGGGCCAGGGCAATTACAGGCGCTATCTCCCGGGTATGGTCCGTTGACAGATTTAGGTCATGTTCATCGTGGTGGTAGGGAGCGGCTGCCATGGGCTCGAATCCGTCGAAGATCAAGTCTCCGCGGATATCAGCAACGTAGTTCAAGCTTCCAAACCTGACCTGATGGCCAGGGGCGTAGCTGTCGATCTACTTTAGATGGCCAAGCGAGTTGGCCCGCAGTATGAAGCCACCGAATACGAAGATCTGGCCAGGGAGAAAGACCTCCCTCAAGGCCGCATAATTGTGGACGATTGATGGAGCCATCGAGTCTTCTAGCGACTACACAGTGGAACTCTCAATGAAAGCACCAATGTCGGTGTCAAAACCGGTGGATCTCGGGTAGGGGGTCCCGAACTGTGCGTCTAAGGTCGATGGTAACAGGAGACGGGGGACACGATGTTTACCCAGGTTCGGGCCCTCTCTATGGAGGTAATACCCTACGTCCTGCTTGATTAATCTTGATGAATATGAGTATTACAAGAGTTGATCTACCACGAGATCGTAATGGCTAAAACCCTAGAAGTCTAGCCTGTCTGATTATGATTGCCTCTATGGACTAAACCCTCCGGGTTATATAGACACCGGAGGGGACTAGGGTTGTACAAAGTCGGTTACAGAGAAAGGAATCTTCATATCCGAACGCCAAGCTTGTCGTCCACGCCAAGGAGAGTCCCATCCGGACACGGGAGAGAGTCTTCTGTCGTGTATCTTCACGGCCCATCAGTCCGGCCCACGTTACGTAGCCTGGACGCCCGAGGACCCCTTAATCCAGGACTCCCTCACTAACCTTCTCTACACATGCCAGAAACTTCCCCCCACTGTCCACAGATTCAAACACAACTAGCTTCATGCATGGAGATTGATGGTGACAATGAGCAGGCAGACCTTCAGCCACCCCGCTCCATTCGTTGCAACTGATGGTCCTAGGGAGCTACAAGAGGAAGAAATGACTCAAATCGACTGCCGGGTTAAAATCCTTCATTCCAAGTCATAACCCGAGAGAGAGAAGAGAGGCATACCCGGGTGGTGAAGGAGTCATCGGAGGAGGAGGAACCGCTGGAGAGGTCATTGAAGAAGACCATGGCGACCCCGGCGGTAGGATGCGAGACGGCGAGAGCGAGGAAGCAAGCGAGAAAGCGGCTATTTAGCTTTGAAAGGAAGGAAGGAAGGAGGGAAGGAGGAAACAGGGGAAATGTGACTTGTGGTCGGGGAGAAAAGGGGGTGGAGAAGGGGGGCGGGGGTAGATATTTCGGTGGTAGGCCAAAAATTTTGAAATATGGAGGGAAATTTTGCGCGCGGTGCCGCCGGACACCATTCACTTTGAACGATTGTGTGCATCGCAAACGATTCTTCTACTTTATGCCCATGGGATGAGTTTGATAATTCAAATTTTGGTGGAAATTTCCCTGGGTACTGTACTCATCCATGTCATTGCATAATTTAACATCGATTGCTAATTTGGGCACACAAAAGAGCGTACAGCACACAGACCACACTTACTGAATTGAGCAATTTTAGTAATTAAACAGATCCAGTTGACCTAAATATTGCTCTAACAAAATATCAGCATTAAAAACAAAGCCTAAGTACGCATAATTTTAACAAAGCCGCCGCCGCGCCGGCCTATGCATCGCCGGTGTGAGATGAGACGTCGATGACCTGTCCTGGCGACATGCCGCCGTTGGTGGACTCCGCGTCCCCCCTTCTGAAGTCGACCGCATCCTCGTCCTCATCCTCGGCACCGCCCTCGAGGTTGTAGTACTCATAGTAGTGGTTGCGCCAGAGCTCGCATTGGTACTCCACCGCTGATTCCTTGACGGACAGACTCTTCTCTACCTCGACCTCGGCCACGCGCAACTCCTCCTCCCGGCACTCCTCGATCTCCGTCGCCTCCTGCATCTCCAGCTCCCGCTCGGCGATCTCATGAGGAAGCAGGTGCTCCATGGCCACCGCCGCCTTTTCGGACGTGGGTTGGATGCTGGATTCTGAGGTGGCCTGGAATATCTTGGCATGGATGGCCTCGACCCGGGCCAGGGCGACATCGGCGGCACAGACGGCAGCTCGAGCGCTCTCGGCATTTGTAGCCGCCGTCGCAGCTGCTGCTACAGCCGTCTCGGCTGCTGCAACTGCCCTGTCGGCTGCCGCAGACGCCCTCTCGGTGGATGCGTCCGCGCTCAATGCGGTTGCGGCCGCGCTATCGGCGCAGGCGGCGGTGCTCGGGGAGGACGCGGCCACCGTATGGGCCCTCACGAAGCGTTTCCACGGCGTCATCTTTGCAAGAAGGGGTTGTGGGAATGGGGATCGGGATTCGTGGATTCGGAGGTTGCCGGCACTGGAGCAGATGAGCCGCGAAGTTTAAGGAGGAAGACTTAAATAGACCCACGAATTTTCATCGCAAACGGTTCCTACAAAAAAACTGTGTGTGATGTTGTTGATATTTTTATTAGCTGTGAAAGACAAATTTAGAGTAAAGTGGCAACGGATGGTGTTTTAAATATACGATAAATTTTGTAGTACTAATACAACTGTCATGTCAAAATTTGGAAAATTTCAGGGGTCATTTGACCTTTTAAGACATTTAAGTGATTTTCTAGCCATTTAATGACCGTAATTCAAATTTGAACTACATGTACATGCAACAACTAACCATAACAGTTTAAAAAGTCATATTTGTGTACTTGTGTGCGAGTTAATTCCATGTGCAGTAAATTGGAATGAATTTTTAAACATATTGGTCTCACGGCTATGACACAAAGCATGGAGTGCCATGGCATTTAAATTCCAAAAAATTAAAAAAAAGATCAGAAACACATGGAACCTTGCTTGATGTAATGTCATGCCACCAAGATGATGTGGTAAAAAATTTGGCATGTTTGACGAAAGTTTGGATACACACCCCTCACAAACCGGAGCAACTCACTAGAAGGCTCGTGGTTCCGAGAGGGAAAATGCATGTTTGATGACGAACGGGCGATAGCTTCCTCTTACGGCCTTCAAAATTTTTCTACAGTTAACATGCACTAATACAACTGTCATTTGAAAATTTGGAAAATTTTAGGGGTCATTTGACCTTTTAAAGACATTTAAGTGATTTTTAGCCATTTAATGACCGTAATTCAAATTTGAACTACATCTACATGCAACAGCTAACCATAACGGTTTGAAAAAAAATCATATTTGTGTACTTGTGTGCGAGTTAATTCCATGTGCAGTAAATTGGAAGGAATTTTCAAACATATTGGTCTCACGGCCTGGACACATGCATGGAGTGCCATGGCATTTAAATTCTAAAAAATTAAAAAAAGATCATAAACACATGAAACCTTGCTTGATGTAATGTCATGCCACCAAGATGATATGGTAAAATATTTGGCATGTTTGACGGAAGTTTGGACACACACCCCTCACAAACCAGAGCAACTCACTGGAAGGCTTGTGGTTCCGAGAGGGAACAATGCATGTTTGATGACGAACGGGCGATAGCTTCCTCTTACAGCCTTCAAAAAATTTCTACACTTAACGTGCACTAATACAACTGTCATTTCAAAATTTGGAAAATTCTAGGGGCCATTTGACCTTCTAAAGACATTTAAGTGATTTTCTAGCCATTTAATGACCGTAATTCAAATTTGAACTACATCTACGTGCAATGGCTAACCATAACGGTTTGAAAAATCATATTTGTGTACTTGTGTGTGAGTTCATTCCATGTGCAGTAAATTAGAAGGAATTTTCAAACATATTGGTGTCACGGCCTGGACACATGCATGGAGTGCCATGGCATTTAAATTCCAAAAAATTAAAAAAAAAGATCAGAAACACATGAAACCTTGCTTGATGTAATGTCATGCCACCAAGATGATGTGGTAAATTTTTTGGCATGTTTAACGAAAGTTTGGACACACACCCTCACAAACCGGAGCAACTCACTAGAAGGCTCGTGGTTCCGAGAGGGAACAATGCATGTTTGATGACGACTGGAGATAGCTTCCTCTTACGGCCTTCAAATTTTTTCTACATTTAACTTGCACTAATACAACTGTCATGTGAAAATTTGAAAAATTCTAGGGGTCATTTGACCTTTTAAAGATATTTAAGTGATTTTCTAGCCATTTAATGACCGTAATTCAAATTTGAACTACATCTACATGCAACAGCTAACCATAACGGTTTGAAAAATCATATTTGTGTACTTGTGTGCGAGTTAATTCCATGTGCAGTAAATTAGAAGGAATTTTCAAACATATTGGTGTCACGGCCTGGACACATGCATGGAGTGCCATGGCATTTAAATTCCAAAAAATTAAAAAATGATCAGAAAAACATGAAACCTTGCTTGACGTAATGTCATGCCACTGATACGTCTCCAACGTATCTATAAATTTTGATTGTTCCATGCTATTATATTATCTGTTTTGGATGTTTTATATGCAGTAATATGCTATTTTATATTATTTTTGGGACTAACCTATTAACCTAGAGCCCAATGCCAGTTTTCTGTTTTTTCCTTGTTTTTGAGCCTCGCAGAAAAGGAATACCAAACGAAGTCCAAACGGAATAAAACTTCACGATGATTTTTCTTGGACCAGAAGGCACCTAGGGGACTTAGAGTCCAAGTCAGAAGAGCCGCGCGGCGGCGACAAGGGTGGAGGGCGCGCCCTAGGGGGAGGGCGCCCCCTGCCTTGTGGGCCCCTCGGGACTCCTCTGACCTAGCCCTTCCTCCTATATATTCACATATATTCCAGAACCACCAGAGGCATCCACGAAAACACTTTTCCACCGCCGCAACCTTCTGTTCCCGTGAGATCCCATCTTGGGGCCTTTTCCGGCATCCCGCCGGAGGGGGAATCGATCACGGAGGGCTTCTACATCAACTCCATTGCCCTTCCGATGATGCCTGAGTAGTTTACCTCAGACCTACGGGTCCATAGCTAGTAGCTAGATGGCTTCTTCTCTCTCTTTGATTCTCAATACAACGTTCTCCTCGATGTTCTTGGAGATCTATCCGATGTAATCTTCTTTTGCGATGTGTTTGTCGAGATCCGATGAATTGTGGATTTATGATCAGCTTATCTATGAATATTATTTGAATCTTCTCTGAATTCTTTTATGCATGATTTAATATCTTTGTATTTCTCTTTGAATTATCGGTTTGGTTTGGCCAACTAGATTGGTTTTTCTTGCAATGGGAGAGGTGCTTAGCTTTGGGTTCAATCGTGCGTGATTTCACCTAGTGACAAGTAGGGGTAGCAAGACATATATTGCATTGTTGTCATCGAGGATAAAAAGATGGGGTTTTCATCATATTGCTTGAGTTAATTCCTCTACATCATGTCATCTTACATAAGGCGTTACTCCGTTCTTTATGAACTTAATACTCTAGATGCATGCTGGATAGCGGTCGATGTGTGGAGTAATATTAGTAGATGCAGGCAGGAGTCGGTCTACTTGACACGGGCGTGATGCCTATATGCATAATCATTGCCTTGGATATCGTCATAACTTTGCGCTTTTCTATCAATTACTCGACAATAATTTGTTCACCCACCGTATTATTTGCCTTCATGAGAGAAGCCTCTAGTGAAACCTATGGCCCCCGGGTCTATTTTCCATCATATTACTTTTCGATCTACTATTTTGCAATCTTTTATTTTCAGATCTATATACAAAAAAAAAACCAAAAATATTTTATCTTTTGTTTATCTATCTCTATCAGATCTCACTTTTGCAATTGACCGTGAAGGGATTGACAACCCCTTTATCGTGTTGGGTGCAAGTGTTTGATTGTTTGTGCAGGTCTTGGTGATTTGTGTGTTCTTCTCCTACTGGATTGATACCTTGGTTCTTAACTGAGGGAAATACTTATCTCTACTGTGCTGCATCACCCTTTCCTCTTCAAGGAAAAAACCAACGCAAGCTCAAGAAGTAGCAGGAAGAATTTCTGGCGCCATTGCCGGGGAGATCTACACCAAGTCAAGACATACCAAGTACCCATCATAAACTCTCATCTCTTGCATTACATTATTTGCCATTTGCCTCTCATTTTCCTCTCCCCCACTTCTAAAATGTTTTCAGAAAAATACAAAAAGATTTGCCTTTTTATTTGCCTTTCTTTCGTTTGCCTTTATGTCTTACTTGGCTCGTTTGCTTGTTTGCTTGGTATCATTGTGTGTTTATTGAAAATCAGAAACAAAGTTTATGGATCCACTTAAAGTTTTTTACTTGGATCATCTTCGATCCATATGTGCTCGTGCTGAAACCCCAACTAGTTTAGTTGAGGGAAAATCTTTAGATGAGCATGCTCATTTTGTGCGTCATCGTTTGTCTGAAAAAGGGAGACTCTTATGAAATCAAATAAATTGTTTGCTATGTTATGCTTGGAATCTTTGTGAACTTTGTGATTTTACTTGTTGCTCTAAGAACCATAAAAAACACCTTCCCTACCTATGTGAGTTTAATGATAATGAAATCTTATCTTCTTATGAAAAGGGTGTTTATAGTTACTATGATATCGAACAAATTGAAGAATTTGTTGCTTTTAAGGGTGCTTATGAAGTTGCTTCTTTGATTGAAAAGTATGATATTACTCTCTACAAATATGAAAATTTTGACATACTTAAATATTGTTATGAAAACTATGCTCATAATGCCTATGTTAAGGAATTTATTGAGAGAATGACCGCTGCTTTGGAAGAAAATAATGATATGCATGAATCTATAGATAATTATGATTCCAATGATTTGATTGAAATATCCCTTGATGAATATGATGCTTGCTATTCTTATGGCCATGATGCCAATATTTATGGAGACGAATTTGCTATAGTTCCTTATGTTAAACATGAGATTATTGCTATTGCACCCATACTTGATAGTTCCTTGAATCAAAAGCATGATTGCAATGATGTTATTATAAATTATATTAGTGTCAATTGTGCTAATAATATGCAAAACCCTAAGCTTGGGGATGCTAGTTTTGCTATGTCCTCTACTTATTGCAATGATCATGATTGGGGTGATAATGCTTCTTATGATCTTGAAAATTCATTTAAGTCTCATGATGAATATGTTTGCTATAATATTGAAAGTGGGTTTGGAAGAGTGTCAACTTTAGGAATTAATGATCCCACTATTTTGGAGATTGATCGATCTTATGAAATTTTTGATAAAAGTGGGCTTGGAGAAGTAATGACTTTATTTTATGTTGATCCCACTATTTTGGAAGAGTGTCAACTTTGCATGCATGAGGATCATAAAGAGAAAATTTTAGGTGATAGCTATATTGTTGAATTTGATTATGATCCTACATGTAATTATTACGAGAGAGGAAAATATGGTTGTGGAAATCTTCATGTTACTAAATTACCTCTCGTTATGTTGAGATTGCTATTGTTTCTTTCTTCTTCTTTGCATATGCTAGGATTTGCTTGCCTTGATAATTTGTTTGCCTATAAGATGCCTATGCATAGGAAGTATGTTAGGCTTAGATGTGTTTTTCATGTACTATATGATGCTCTCTTTGTGTTTCAATTCTTGTCTTTCATGTGAGCATCATTAAAATTATCAATGCCTAGCTAAAAGGCTTTAAAGAAAAGCGCTTGTTGGGAGACAACCCAATATTTTTCTTTACTGTTTTTCAATAAATTTTTCATCTAGCCTCTGGTTAGATGTGTTTTGGTGTTTTAATTAGTGTTTGTGCCAAGTGAGACCTTTGGGATGGCTTACGGTGATAGTTGATTTGATCTTGCTGAAAAACAGAAACTTTTTCGTCCAGTCACAGAATTTTAATAATTCACTGGAGTGTTGAAAAACCCTGAATTTTTTACATGAGATTGATATACAAATTTCCTCTGTTTTCCATATTTTTCAGAATTTTTGGAGTTATATAAGTATTAGAACAATTCGTATCTTCGCAGACTCTTCTGTTTTTGATAGATTCTGTTTTCTTTGTGTTGTTTGCTTATTTTGATGAATCTATGGGTAATATCGGGGGGTATGAACGATGGAGAAGTTGGAATACAGTAGATATTACACCAATATAAGTAAATAATGAGTTCACAACAGTACCAAAAGTGGTGATTTTATTTTCTTGTACTAACGGATCTCACGAGTTTTTTGTTGAGTTTTGTGTTGTGAAGTTTTCAAGTTTTGGGTAAAGATGTGATGGACTATGGAATAAGGAGTGGCAAGAGCCTAATCTTGGGGATTCCCAAGGCACCCCAAGGTAATATTCAAGGATAACCAAGAGCCTAAGCTTGGGGATGCCCCGGAAGGCATCCCCTCTTTCGTGTTCGTCTATCGGTAAATTTACTTGAGGCTATATTTTTATTCACCACATGATATGTGTTTTGCTTGGAGCGTCTTGTATGATATGAGTCTTTGCTTTTTAGTTTGCCACAATCATCCTTGCTGTACACACCTTTTGAGAGGGACACACATGAATCGTGATTTATTAGAATACTCTATGTGCTTCACTTATATCTTTTGAGCTAGGCAATTTTGCTCTAGTGCTTCACTTATATCTTTTTAGAGCACGGCGGTGGTTTTATTTTATAGAAATTATTGAACTCTCATGCTTCACTTATATTATTTTGAGAGTCTTTCTAAACATCATGGTAATTTGCTTTGGTTATAAATTTAGTCCTAATATGATAGGCATCCAAGAGGGATATAATAAAAAACTTTCATATAAAGTGCATTGAATACTATGTGAAGTTTGATTCCTTATGATTGTTTTGAGATATAAAGATGGTGATATTAGAGTCATGCTAGTGAGTAATTGTGGATTGTAGAAATACTTGTGTTAAGGTTTGTGATTCCCGTAGCATGCACGTATGGTGAACCGTTATGTGATGAAGTCGGAGCATGATTTATTTATTGATTGTCTTCCTTATGAGTGGTGGTCGGGGACGAGCGATGGTATTTTCCTACCAATCTATCCCCCTAGGAGCATGTGCGTAGTACTTTGTTTCGATGACTAATAGATTTTTGCAATAAGTATGTGAGTTATTTATGACCAATGTTGAGTCCATGGATTATACGCACTCTCACCCTTCCACCTTTGCTAGCCTCTCTAGTACCGCGCAACTTTCGCCGGTGCCATACACCTACCTTTTACCTTCCTCAAAATAGCCACCATACCTACCTATTATGGCATTTCCATAGCCATTCCGAGATATATTGCCATGCAACTTTCCACCGTTCCGTTTTATTATGACACGTTCCATCATTGTCATATTGCTTTGCATGATCATGTAGTTAACATAGTATTTGTGGCAAAGCCACTGTTCATAATTTTTATACATGTCACTCTTGAGTCCTTGCACATCCCGGTACACCGCCGGAAGCATTCATATAGAGTCATATTTTGTTCTAAGTATCGATTTGCAATTTTTGAGTTGTAAGTAAATAAAAGTGTGATGATCTTCATTATTAGAGCATTGTCCCATGTGAGGAAAAAAATAAAAGAGGCCAACGAAGCCCACAAATAAAATAAAAGAGGCCAAAGAAGCCCACCAAAAAAAAAGAAAAAAATGAGAGAAAAGAGAGAAGGGGCAATGTTACTATCCTTTTTCCACACTTGTGCTTCAAAGTAGCACCATGATCTTCATGATAGAGAGTCTCCTATGTTGTCACTTTCATATACTAGTGGGAAATTTTCATTATAGAACTTGGCTTGTATATTCCAATGATGGGCTTCCTCAAATTGCCCTAGGTCTTCGTGAGCAAGCAAGTTGGATGCACACCCACTTAGTTTCTTTTTGAGCTTTCATAAACTTATAGCTCTAGTGCATCCGTTGCATGGCAATCCCTACTCACTCACATTGATATCTATTGATGGGCATCCCCATAGCCCATTGATATGCCTAGTTGATGTGAGACTATCTCCTTCTTTTTGTCTTCTCCACAACCACCATATTCTATTCCACCTATAGTGCTATGTCCATGGCTCACGCTCATCTATTGCGTGAAAGTTGAAAAGGTTTGAGAACATCAAAAGTATGAAACAATTGCTTGGCTTGTCATCGGAGTTGTGAATGATTTGAATATTTTGTGTGATGAAGATGGAGCATAGCCAGACTATATGATTTTGTAGGGATAACTTTCTTTGGCCACGTTATTTTGAGAAGACATGATTGCTTTATTAGTATGCTTGAAGTATTATTGTTTTTATGTCAATATTAAACTTTTGTTTTGAATCTTATGGATCTGAACATTCATGCCACAATAAAGAAAATTACATGGATAAGTATGTTAGGTAGCATTCCACATAAAAAATTCTGTTTTTATCATTTACCTACTCGAGGACGAGCAGGAATTAAGCTTGGGGATGCTTGATACGTCTCCAACGTATCTATAATTTTTTATTGTTCCATGCTATTATATTATCTGTTTTGGATGTTTTATATGCATTAATATGCTATTTTATATTATTTTTGGGACTAACCTATTAACCTAGAGCCCAGTGCCAGTTTCTGTTTTTTTCCTTGTTTTTGAGCCTCGCAGAAAAGGAATATCAAACGGATTCCAAACGGAATAAAACTTCACGATGATTTTTCTTGGACCAGAAGACACCCAGGGGACTTGGAGTCCAAGTCAGAAGAGCAGTGAGGCGGCGACAAGGGTGGAGGGCGCGCCCTAGGGGGGGGTGCCCCCTACCTTGTGGGCCTCTCGGGACTCCTCTGACCTAGCCCTTCCTCCTATATATTCACATATATTCCAGAACCACCAGAGGCATCCACGAAAACACTTTTCCACCGCCGCAACCTTCTGTTCCCGTGAGATCCCATCTTGGGGCCTTTTCCGGCATCCCACCGGAGGGGGAATCGATAACGGAGGACTTCTACATCAACTCGATTGCCCTTCCGATGATGCGTGAGTAGTTTACCTCAGACCTACGGGTCCATAGCTAGTAGCTAGATAGCTTCTTCTCTCTCTTTGATTCTCAATACAACGTTCTCCTTGATGTTCTTGGAGATCTATCCGATGTAATCTTCTTTTGCGGTTTGTTTGTCGAGATCCGATGAATTGTGGATTTATGAACAGCTTATCTGTGAATATTATTTGAATCTTCTCTGAATTCTTTTATGCATGATTTAATATCTTTGTATTTCTCTTCGAATTATCGGTTTGGTTTGGCCAACTAGATTGGTTTTTCTTGCAAGGGGAGAGGTGCTTAGCTTTGGGTTCAATCTTGCGTGATTTCACCCAGTGACAAAGTAGGGGTAGCGAGACACGTATTGCATTGTTGCCATCGAGGATAAAAAGATGGGGTTTTCATCATATTGCTTGAGTTAATTTCTCTACATCATGTCATCTTACTTAAGGTGTTACTCCGTTCTTTATGAACTTAATACTCTAGATGCATGCTGGATAGCAGTCGATGTGTGGAGTAATAGTAGTAGATGCAGGCAGGAGTTGGTCTACTTGACACGGACGTGATGCCTATATGCATAATCATTGCCTTGGATATCGTCATAACTTTGCGCTTTTCTATCAATTGCTCGACAATAATTTGTTCACCCACCGTATTATTTGCCTTCATGAGAGAAGCCTCTAGTGAAACCTATGGCACCCGGGTCTATTTTCCATCATATTACTTTCTGATCTACTATTTTGCAATCTTTTATTTTCAGATCTATATACCAAAAAAAACCAATTTTTTTTAATCTTTTGTTTATCTATCTCTATCAGATCTCACTTTTGCAATTGACCGTGAAGGGATTGACAACCCCTTTATCGCGTTGGGTTCAAGTGTTTGATTGTTTGTGCAGGTATTGGTGATTTGTGCGTTCTTCTCCTACTAGATTGATACCTTGGTTCTTAACTAAGGGAAATACTTACCTCTACTGTGCTGCATCACCCTTTCCTCTCCAAGGGAAAAACCAACGCAAGCTCAAGAAGTAGCAGCCACCAAGATGATGTGGTAAAAAAATTGGCCTGTTTGACGAAAGTTTGGACACACACCCCTCACAAACCGGAGCAACTCACTAGAAGGCTCATGGTTCCGAGAGGGAACAATGCATGTTTGATGACGAACAGGAGATAGCTTCCTCTTATGGCCTTCAAAAATTTTCTACAGTTAACGTGAAGTAATACAACTGTCATGTGAAAATTTGGGAAATTCTAGGGGTCATTTAGCCTTTTAAAGACATTTAAGTGATTTTCTAGTCATTTAATGACCGTAATTCAAATTTGAACTACATCTACATGCAACGGCTAACCATAACGGTTTGAAAAATCATATTTTTGTGTACTTGTGTGCGAGTTAATTCCATGTGCAGTAAATTGGAAGGAATTTTCAAACATATTGGTGTCACGGCCTGGACACATGCATGGAGTGCCATGCCATTTAAATTCCAAAAAATTAAAAAATGATCAGAAGCAGATGAAACGTTGCTTGACGTAATGTCATGCCACCAAGATGATGTGGTAAAAAAATTGGCCTGTTTGACGAAAGTTTGGACACACACCTCTCACAAACCGGAGCAACTCACTAGAAGGCTCGTGGTTTCGAGAGGGAACAATGCATGTTTGATGACGAATCGATGATAGCTTCCTCTTATGGGCTTCAAAAAATTTCTACAGTTAACGTGCACTAATACAACTGTCATATCAAAATTTGGAAAATTTCAGGGGTCATTTACCTTTTTAAGACATTTAAGTGATTTTCTAGCCATTTAATGACCGTAATCCAAATTTGAACTACATCTACATGCAGCGGCTAACCTTAACGGTTTGAAAAAATATATTTGTGTACTTGTGTGCGAGTTAATTCCATGTGCAGTAAAGTGGAATGAATTTTCAAACATTTGGTGTCACGGCTTGGACACATGCATGGAGTGCCATGGCATTTAAATTCCAAAAAAATAAAAAATGATCAGATGATGTAAATATCTGGTGTTCAAAAAGAAAATGTAAAGATCTGGCAAGACAACCGGGCCCCACACGATTGGCACTCTATTTCGCGCCTCGAGGTTTGGAAGGTGAGTGGCGCGGGTTATTAATCAGACACGGTTCTGTATTGGAAACCGTCAGCTATTAAGTTCACACACAGCTTTTGCTGCGGGAATCGTGTGTAATTCAAACTACAGTACTCGTAAATTCCGGCGACCGGCGTGTGTACTGTTCCCGTCGATCTAGATTCCGGCCGCCAATAAATAGTACCTTGCTCACGTCGTCCCGTCTGCATTCTCATCTACATCCTCTCCTCGCTCACCCTCTCTCTCTCTCTCTCTCTCAAATCTCTGCCATGGCGCCGCCGATCTGCCCACGCGCCGACGAGGAGGCTCCACCCCCCTCCCCCAAGGATGCTCAGTCGAAGAGCAGCGACGAGGAGGACCCCTACGCGTCGCCGAACAAGGTTGCGCCAGACCCCCCCAACTTTGGAGTGGTTTTGGGGCTAGTACAATCTTTGTCTGTGGAAGTCGCTGCCGCCGGCTGAGAAAGCCAGGCAAGTGGCGTTCAAGAAGGAGATGGCGGAGGAGGAAGTCAGGTACCAGGCGACCTGTGAAGCCCGCCATGCTGCCTGGAAAAAGGAGGCGGTGGAGCTTTGGGGGCGGGTGCATCGTCGTGCGTGATGGCTCGTGTCCGCGTCAGTATTTCCCCGAAGAGGAAGGGATGATGCAGCACAGCTACGGTAGGTATTTCCCTCAGTATGAAACCAAGGTTATCGAACCAGTAGGAGAACCAAGCAACACTATGTAAATGGTACCTACACACAAAGAACAAATACTTGCAACCCGATGCGTTAGAGGGGTTGTCAATCCCTCTCGGGTAAAAGATAGATTGGTTTGTAGTAGATTGGATAAATAGATCTCACGATAAAGCAAAATAAAACAAATAAAGAAAAAGTGCAGCAAGGTATTTTTGGGTTTTTAGAATAATAGATCTGAAAACAAAAGCAAATAAAAATAGATCTCAAAGCAAATATGATAAAGAATAGACCCGGGGGCCGTAGATTTCACTAGTGGCTTCTCTCGAGAAAAATAGTATACAGCGGGTAAACAAATTACTGTTGGGCAATTGATAGAACTTCAAATAATTATGGTGATATCCAGGCAATGATCATTATATAGGCATCACGTCCAAGATTAGTAGACCAATTCCTGCCTGCATCTACTACTATTACTCCACACATCGACCGCTATCCAACATGCATCTAGTGTATTAAGTTCATGGAGAAACGAAGTAATGCAATAAGAATGATGACATGATGTAGACAAGATCTATTCATGTAGGAATAGACCCCATCTTGTTATCCTTAATAGCAACGATACATACGTGTCTTGCTGCCCCTTCTGTCACTGGGAAAGAACACCAAACAATCGAACCCATCACAAAGCACCTCTTCCCATGGCAAGAAAAATCAATCTAGTTGGCCTAACTAAACCAAAGATTCGAAGAAAAAATATGAGGCTATAAGTAATCATGCATATAAGAGATCAAAGAAACTCAAATAACTTTCATGGATAAATAGATCTGATCATAAACTCAAAGTTCATCGAATCCCAACAAACACACAGCAAAAGAGTTACATCAAATATATCTCCAAGAGACCATTGTATTGAAAATCAAAAGAGAGAGAGGAAGTCATCTAGATACTAACTATGGACCCATAGGTCTACAATGAACTACTCACGCATCATCGGAGAGGCACCAATGAGGATGATGAACTCCTCCGTGATGGTGTCTAGATTGGATCTGGTGGTTCTGGAACTTGCGGTGGCTGAAATTGTGTTTCGTCGACTCCCCTAGGGTTTTTGGATTTTCGGGGTATTTATAGAGCAAAGAGGCGGTGCGGGAGGCGGCCGAGGTGGGCACAACCCACCAGGGCGCGCCTGGGCCCCCAGGCGTGCCCAGGTGGGTTGTGCTCCCCTCGGAGCCCCCCTCTGGTACTTCTTTGGCCCAACAGGTGTCTTCTGGTCTAGAAAAATTCTCCACAAAGTTTCGCTGCATTTGGACTCCGTTTGGTACTGATATTCTGTGAAGTAAAAAACAAGCAAAAAACAGCAACTGGCACTGGGCACTATGTCAATAGGTTAGTCCCAAAAAATGATATAAAGTTGCTATAAAATGATTGTAAAACATCCAAGAATGATAATATAACAGCATGGAACAAGCAAAAATTATAGATACGTTGGATACGTATCAGCATCCCCAAGCTTAATTCCTACTCATCGTCGAGTAGGTAAATGATAAAAACAGAATTTTTGATGTGGAATGCTACCTAACATGTTCATCACATATTCTTTTCTTTTGTAGCATGGACATTTGGACTTTTATATGATTCAAAGCAATAGTCTAGTTTTGACATGAAGATTTCAATACTCAAGCATATCAACAAGCAACCATGTCTTTCAAAATATCAACACTAAAGAAAGTTATCCCTAGCCCATCATGCTCAATCATTGATCCATTCATGAAACACACTCGCATATTAGCTATACCCAATGCCCAAGTATGATCATAGTGCCCCTTAGTTGGTGCTTTATAAGAGAAGATGGAGACTCAAATAAAATTTTTGCATAAAGTAAATAGAAAGGCCCTTCACAGAGGGAAGTAAGGATTTGTAGAGGTGCCAGAGCTCAAAGCGAAAAAATAGAGATAATACGTTTTGGGTGGCATGCTTTTCCTGTCAACAAAAATGATCGAGTAGTTCCCAATACTTTCCATGCTAGATATATCATAGGCGGTTCCCAAACAGAAAATAAAGTTTATTCCTTTTTCCACCATACTTTCACATTCCACGGCTAGCCGTATCCACGGGTATCGTCCATACCAACACTTTCCAAGGAATTTATTATTTGACAACATAAAGTAAATTCATTTTTCATTTCGGGACTGGGCATCCCTAATACCTTTGTCGTACTCTCGTGCAATGACAAGTGAATAAACACTCATCTTGGGAATAACGCATCTAGCATGGAAAAATATCAGCCACCCCCTACCGTTTCATGAGTGGTACGAGCACACAAAAAGGAAATTATTTTGAAAATTAGAGATGGCACATACAAATTTGCTTAGAAAGGCACGGGAATACCGCATATAGGTAGGTACGGTGGACTCGTATGGCAAAACTGGGTTTAAGGATTTTGGATGCACAAGTAGTATTCCTACTTAGTACAAGTGAAGGCTAGCAAAAAGATTGAGAAGCATCCAACCAAGAAACGAAAAATCACATTAGTGAGCATTAAGCATAACTAACACCGAATAATGCACCACAAGTAGGATGTAATTTCATTGCATAACTATTGACTTTCGTGCTTGCATAGGGAATCACAAACCTTAACACCAATATTCTTACTAAAGCACAATTACTCACCAACATGACTCACATATCACTATCATCATATCTCAAAACTATTACAAAGAATCAAGTTTATTTTGTCCAATGATCTTCATGAAAGTTTTTATTATATCCCTCTTGAATATCTATCACTTTGGGACTAGTTTCATATATTGCAATTTCTTTTGGCAAGCTCAAACAAATTTAAGTGAAGAACATGAGCATAAAATTTTTCATCTCTCAAAATAATATAAGTGAAGCATCAGAGGATTTCTTCAAAATTACTAGCTCTCAAATAAATCTAAGTGAAGCATCAGAGCATTTCTTCAAAAATATTAAAGCACATTGATAACCCACAAGTATAGGGGATCGCAACAGTTTTCGAGGGTAGAGTATTCAACCCAAATTTATAGATTCGACACAAGGGGAGCCAAAGAATATTTGTAAGTATTAGCAGCTGAGTTGTCAATTCAACCACACCTGGAGATTAATTATCTGCAGCAAAGTGATCAGTAGCAAAGTAGTATGATAGTTTTTGCGACGCCCCCGGCTCAATGATGCACTAATCATACATGCAAATGCACATGATCAAGCCTAAGGACTCACGGGAAGATACCACAACACAACTCTAAAACATAAATAAAGTCATACAAGCTTTATATTACAAGCCAGGGGCCTCGAGGGCTCGAATACATAAGCTTGCGTACAAGCATCAGCGGAAGCATCAGATATCTGAGTACAGATATAAAAGAAAACACAGAAATGCCTTTAGAAAGGCGGGGCAAAAGAAAACACTACGATCAAAAGGCGCAGGCCTCCTGCCTGGGACCCTCCGATCCTACTCCTGGTCGTCGGCCAACTCATAGTAGTATCCACCCTCGGGGTAGTAGTAGCGATCGTCGACGGGGGTAGCTGTCTCAGGGGCTCCGTCATCTGGTTGCATCAAAAGGATATGGGGAGAAAAAGAAAGCAAAGCAACCATGAGTACTCATCCGAAGTACTCAGCAAGCAAGGATCTACGCTAGATATGCAACATTATCAAAGAGAGGCTGTATATGTGGACTGGGCTGCAGAAATGCTAGAATAGAGGGGAAAGCCTAGTCCTATCGAGGACTAGCATCTTCAGCGGTCTTGCAGCAATAGAAGAGAGTAGAACATTACAATATAATGTAGTAGTATCATTAAGTCTCAACCTCACCCAGAAATCCTTTCTCGACTCCCTGCGAGAAAGCAATCCCAGAGCCATACAGTCATCAACCTCGTCCTGAGATCCCTTCTCAACTCCCTGTGAGAAGCAATCCCAGAGCCATATATCCAGGTATCATCTCAAGGTCTAGTTGTGTCGATCGGGATACAACTCCGAGTGTCCTTTACCGTAGGACCGGCTATCGATAGATGTTTTCTTCCCTGCAGAGGTGCACCAACTTACCCACCACGCTCGCTTCACTCCGGCCGGACACACTTTCCTGGGTCATGCCCGGCCTCGACCAAATGATACACCGCAACCCTACCTACAGCTCAGCAGAGAGGTCCCCGTCGGTCTATATCCTAAGCGCTCAGGGGTCTTGGGCCATCGCCCTGTGCACTTCGGGTCGGTGTGTGCAGGGTCGGGACGAGCACCACCTCAGTCCTGGATGGTACTGGCCCGGCCCGGCCACGAGGCTGAACTGGACGTCTGACAGAGCTTTCGGCTGATGCATATGATGCAGAGTGCCCATAACTCTTCCCACGTGATGGTTAGTGCTATCAGGCCAGAGGCCTGCTCGGATCAAATATCCAAATCGTTAGTGGACTAAGGGCTTGCGGTAACGAGCAGAGACTCACAATCGATGTGACCCCGTCTCGAGGACTTGCTGCAAGGGCTAAGAATGCCCGGCCGCGCCTCGTATTCATATCTCGGGCAACCTCCAGGTCAACCCGTCTCCACAACACTCGCCACTTAGGCTCATGCGGGTACCCCTCAGGGTCGACCCGCCTTTCCAAGTAACAGTGTAAAGTCCAAGTATCCGTGTGTCCATAACATCAGGGGAATCCAAGGTATCACCCTTGTTGGATTCCTACTTGATGTATCCGTCAAGGTGAACTCGGAGGAATCACCCTCGAGGTTCACACTTGAAGTGTTGCGTGACAGGGTCGTATCGGCAGTGGAGAAGGAGGAATCACCCTCGTTGACCACGACCAATTATCTACCCTACAAGGTTAACATCAGAAGTGCTGACGAGGTATCACCCTCGGCACTCGATAGTAACCCAGTAGTGTCGTACAACTAAGGGGGGTGATGTACGGTGCCGGGGCCTGGTCTTCAATCCCGTTGATCGGGTCTTCGGATAATCCAGCAGGGCAGTCGGGATAAGTGGGGTCACTGATAGGTCTCTACCCAGCCTATACTAATCAGTTTAGGATATGCAGGTAATTATCAACAGCAGGTTACAATAAACAGGCTATGCTTCAGAATAGGTAAAGCAGTAGTAGCAGCAATTCTAATGCAAGCATGAGAGAGAAAGAATAGGTGATATTGGGATGCTCAAGGGGGGGGGGCTTGCCTGGTTGCTCGGCGGCAAGGGCAAGGTCGTCAAAGGTGGCATCGGGCTCCTGAGCTGCGTCGGTACCGGGAACTGCGTCGGGGTCTAACGAGAGAGAAGAGGGGGAGGAAATAGTATAAATACACAGCAAACATGAGCAACACAATGTACGACATGACAATATGCAGTGCCGGGTGTGTTTTAACGTATGGTTGCATGTCACCGAGGAAGGGGGAATCCATCCGGGAATGTATTCCCGGTTCCGGACATATGTCAGACAGATGACCGGAGGGGAATGGTTCCATGTTCGGGTAGTTAGGGACGTGTGACGGACGAACGGATCGCGTATTCGGATTCGTCTCGTCGTTCTGAGCAACTTTCATGTACAAAGTTTTTCGATCTGAGTTACGGATTATTTTATATGATTTTTCAAAGTTTTATTGATTTTCTAGAATTTATTTAATTACTAAATTCAAATTATCCAGAATAGTAGCAGCTGATATCAGCATGACATCAGCGGGTCAAACCCAGCTGACCAGAGTCAAATATGACAGGTGGGGCCCACATGTCATTCACAGCAATACTTATCAGAGGTTTAAATTTAACTAATTAACCTAATTAGCTTGTGGGACCCACTGTCAGTGTCTGTTTTAGTTAACTAATTAACTAACAGATTAATTAACATTTTAATTAACATTTCCATTTATTTTTAAAACATTTTAGTGGTGGGGCCCGCGTGTCAGCGGGCCACGGTGCCACATCGGCAGTTGACTCGATCAGCGGGGTCAACTGGGGCCCGTGGGGCCCGCGGTCAGTGGCACAGGGGTGGGGCCCGGAGGGCCACGTCGGCGGGGACGCCGGGGAGAGCTCCGGCGAGCCTCCCGCGGCGGTTCTACGCCGGAACCGGCCGGAATCTCGCTACAGTCCACCAAATCACGCGTGGAGTAGCTCTACGGGACCCTGGCGCTCATGCGCATCTAGTGGTGGTGGTTGCAGGTGCAGTGGTGGTCGGCAGGGACGCCGACGACGAGCCGTGGCGGCGGCGAGGATCGAGCGTGGACAGGGGCGAGGCTGGAGCGGGCTGGAGGGCGAGCTAGGGGCTCGACGCGGTGTCGCGCGCGCCCTGGAGCGCGCCAGTGGCTCGCGCGCGGTCGGGAGCGCGCACAGCGCGTAGGCGGCGGCCATGGCGGCCGGCGAAGCCCTGTTTCGCGGGGACGACAACGGTGCATGCTAGAGCGCAGAAGAGAGAGAAGGGGAGCGTGCGTGTGTGCTCACAGCATTGACGAGGAGGCCCGGGGACGCCGGAGGAGCTCGAGGTGGCGCAGATCGACGGCGAGGCCACGGTGGCCGTAGATGAAGGAGAAGGTCGATGCGGGCGAGGCAGGGGTTCCCAGCTCCGCCAAGCGGCACTGGCTGATGCGGCGATCAGCGGCGGAGCAGACGGACACAGAGAGGCGTCGAGGGGACGATGGTGGCCGCGGCTAGGACGGAGCCATGGCGACGTGCGCGATCGGGATCTGGGGGGAAATAGAGAGAGGGCGAAGGGAGAGTGAGAGGGAGAGGCCAGGGGCGAGGGGGCTGCCCCTTAACCTTCAGGGAGGGCGCGGCAGCGCGCTGTCAAGCGAGGAGAGGGGGGGCCAGGCAGGCGAGCGCGCGTGCGGCGACAGCGGCTCGGCGATGAATAGAGAGAGGTAGGGGATGGGGGGCTAGTTGGGCTGGGCCGCCACTGTAGATAGTAGGCCTAAGTGCACAGTAGTTTTAGGCCTTTTCTCTTTTTCTGTTTTCTTTTCTTTACTGTTTTTGTAAATTATTTGGGCACTAAATGGTTTTTGTAAAATATATGAACTGGTCCATAATTCACAATGCAACATACCCTATCACCAAAAATTAGTTTGGGGTATTTATCATTTCATATTTATTTTATATTTAATTAATAGGTTATTAAATATTGTTTTCAGCCATTGTTTGAGGATGTTTAAGTCACTTATCCAATTTCAATAAGGTTGGTTACAATTTTATCATTGCCTCCAAATTATTTGCTATTTAATGAACATTTTAGTTTCTGGGTTTGGACAACTTTTATTTTCACTTTTAGTTTGAATTTCCATTTGAATTTGAATTTGAAAAGGGATTTATTACTAATGATGATTAAGCACTGTTGATCATGATGACATGGCATAATCAAAAGGGTGATTACTGTGGCAAGCCACTGGGGGTGTTATCGTTTTGATAATAGTAGCAGCAGCAATAGTAACGGTAACAGTGATAGCAGTGATATTGTAGCAAGTGCAATAGTAACAGCAGCAGTAGTAACTTAGCAAGATCAATATGTAGGAAAATCGTAGGCATTGGATCGGTAATTTGTTGGATGATATTCATCATGAAACAGTTATAACCTAGGGCGATACGACACTAGCTTCAGTTCATAAATATAATGTAGGCATGTATTCCGTAAATAGTCATACGTGCTTATGGAAAGAACTTGCATGGCATCTTTTGTCCTACCCTCTCGTGGCAGCGGGGTCCATATTGGAAACTAAGGAATATTAAGGCCTCCTTTTAATAGAGAACCGGAACAAAGCATTAACACACGGTGAATACATGAACTCCTCAAACTACGGTCATCACCGGGAGTGGTCCCGACTATTGCCACTCCGGGGTTGCCGGATCATAACACGTAGTAGGTGACTATAACTTGCAAGATCGGATCTAGAACATAGATATAATGGTGATAACATAAACGGTTCAGATCTGAAATCATGGCACCCGGGCCCAAAGTGACAAGCATTAAGCATGGCAAAGTCATAGCAATATCAATCTCAGAACATAATGGATACTAGGGATCAAGCCCTAACAAAACTAACTCGATTACATGATGAATCTCATCCAAATCCTCACCGACCAGCGAGCCTATGAAGGAATTACTCACTCCCGGTGGAGAGCATCATGGAATTGGCGATGGAGAAGGGTTGGTGATGACGAAGATCGAAAATCCTCCTCTCCGGAGCCCCAAACGGACTCCAGATCTGGCCTCCCGATGAAGAACAGGAGACGGCGGCGGCTCCGTCTCGCAAAACACGACAATTCTTTCTCCTTGATTTTTTTCTGGAAAAATAGGATTTTATAGAGTCGGTTTAAGGGTCTGCGGGGCCACCAGGTGGGGACAACCCACCTGGGCGCGCCTGGGGGGGGGGGGGGGCAGGCGCGCCCTGGTGGGTTGTGCCCACCCAGGTCCCCCCCTCAGGTGGCTCTTGGCTCCAGAAATTCTCTTATTTTGTATAAAAATTCGTCACAAAGTTTCGTTCCATTCCAAGAACTTTTATTTCTGCACAAAAACAACACCATGGTAGTTCTGCTGAAAACAGCGTCAGTCCGGGGTTAGTTTCATTCAAATCATGCAAATTAGCATCCAAAACAAGAGGAAAGTGTTAGGAAAAGTAGATACGTTGGAGACGTATCACACACCATGCTCAAAAAGATATAAGTGAAGCACTAGAGCAATTCCATAGCTCAAAAAATTTAAGTGAAGCATATAGAGCAATTCTAACAAATCATAGCATAATTTTGGCTCTCTCAAATAGGTGTGTCCAGCAAGGATAATTGTGACAAACTAAAAAGTAAAACAAGCAAAGATTCATATAATACAAGACGCTCCAAGCAAAACTCATGATATGTGACGAATAAAAATATAGCTCCAAGTAAAATACCGATGGTCGTTAGAAGAAAGAAGGGATGCCACTCGGGGCATCCCCAAGCTTAGTTGCTTGTTTCTCCTTGAATATTGCCTTGGGGTGCCATGGGGAATCCCCAAGCTTAGGCTTTTCTTACTCCTTATTCCTTCATCCATCGTGATCTCACCCAAAACTTGAAAACTTCAATCACACAAAACTTAACAAAACCTTCGTGAGATCCGTTAGTATAAGAAAACCAATCTTTACTTTAAGTACTGTAGAAAACTTATTCAAATTTTGTTACTGAATTATATCTACTGTATTCTAACTTTGCCATGGCTTATACCCCCGATACAATCCATAGAAACATCAAAATAAGCACACAATGCAAAGAAAACAGAATCTGTCAAAAACAGAACAGTCTGTAAAGATGCGAATTATTCTCATACTTCTGTAACTCCAAAAATTGATAAGTTTTAGGAAAACATAGGCAATTTATATATCAATCTTGTGTAAAAAATTCAGAATTTTCGTCTATTCTGTAAATATAGACAATTATTTTACTGGATGCAAAAGTTTCTGTTTTTCAAGAAGATCAAATCAACTATTACCAAAGCTATCCCAAAGGCTTTACTTGGCACAAACACTAATTAAAACATAAAAACACAATCATAACAGAGGCATAATTGTGCAAACACTCAAGAACAAAAATAAAAAGGCAAAAATAAATTTTATTCATTGGGTTGCCTCCCAACAAGCGCTATCGTTTTACGCCCCTAGCTAGGCATAATGCATAGATCTAAGTATTTTCATCTTTCTTCTTATTTCCAGTAGATGTGTTCTTGTCGGGAGGTTTTGCAAAAATAACTTGAAACACATTATCCATAGAAATTTTAGCATTATCAAGTTGCCCATCTACGTATCCCCTTTGATTTCCGGCAATAATCCAAGAATATCGTTGATTAACATCATTGAAAACTTGTTGGATTATATCTAAAACGGGGATTTCCTTTTTGAGATTCTCATGAAAAATTTGGTTATTTCCAAGCAGATGTCTCAACATGTAATCACTATTATAAAGGATCTCATTTATTACCAGATTTTCACGGCTCATACCGTAAAAATCAAAAATTTCCCTAGCTTCCCGTACTATGTAATCAAATTCATTCATAAGAACTTGGGTAGCTATCTTTTTAGCTTTAGGATCTTTTATAGATGGTAGCTCATAAAACAATCTTTGCAAGGTAGGATGGGTACGGATAAATCTATTTTCAAGTTTCAGAACTAGTGCTGAAATAGCTTCTACCTAAGATTTAGTTCTTTTAAGTATAGGAGCATTATCAAGAGTCAAATTTCCAACACAATTGAAAAATTCTTGGATATGTTCTTTTTCCATAACGTTCCCTTGCCCTAGAACAAAAGTTTTGGCATCCAGATTGCCAGATCCTCCAATTTTAGGAGTTAGGCCATCATCTGTTTCTGCCATACCAAAGTCACTCATGGTGACAAGTTCAAGCAAATAAGAGATCTGACTAGAAAATGGCGAACAAAAAAGAGGGCGAATAAAACGAAATTTTTTTGTGAAGTGGGGGAGATGAAAACGAGAGGCAAATGGCAAATAATGTAAATTGTAAGGATATGAGATTTGTGATTAGGAACCTGATAGATGTTGATGATGTCTCCCCGGCAACGGCGCCAGCAATCCTTTCTTGATGGCTCGTGTCCGCGTCAGTATTTCCCCGAAGAGGAAGGGATGATGCATCACAACTACGGTAGGTATTTCCCTCAGTATGAAACCAAGGTTATCAAACCAGTAGGAGAACCAAGCAACACTATGTAAACGGTACCTGCACACAAAGAACAAATACTTGTAACCCGACGCGTAAGAGGGGTTGTCAATCCCTCTCCGGTAAAAGATAGATTGGTTTGTAGTCGATTGGATAAATAGATCTCGCGATAAAGCAAAATAAAACAAATAAAGAAAAAGTTTTGCTCGTTTGGAATCCGTTTGGTACTGATATTCTGCGAAGTAAAAAACAAGCAAAAAACAGCAACTGGCACTGGGCACTATGTCAATAGGTTAGACCCAAAAAATGATATAAAGTTGCTATAAAATGATTGTAAAACATCCAAGAATGATAATATAACAGCATGGAACAAGCAAAAATTATAGATACATTAGAGACGTATCAGTGCGAAGGAGGTGTACGAAGACAGGTACTTCGCAAGGAAGGTCAAAGGCGCTAGGCGCCTCATTGCTGCGTGGAGGTGGGCCGATAAGCTCCAGCGTGCCACCCACTAGGAGCTCTGGTGCGCGCCCAACGAAATGGCAAGATCGTTCGTGCTCGTCCGCCAGCAAGAGGCAGATCGGTACATCAAGCGCTGCGAGGCGGAGGAGGCGGAGTACTGCCTCCGCGCTGGGAAGACGCCGCGCACCAGGGAGCTGCTGGCGAGGGGCTGCCGGAATACTGCCCCTAGGAGGGATTATTAGTTTTAGTATTGTTCGTTTTCAATTTTATGCATTGTACCTAGTAGTTAAGTATCATCACGTATATGTGATGATATTATATATATTCTGTGATGAACTACTGAACAATTAATATATATTATGAATTCCATCTTCTATCTATTTTCGTATACTATTTTGTATCTAGCTGTTATCATCCACATATACAGAATGAAAAAGCATATACACACACACTAAAACAGAACATATAAGAACGGAAAATAGAGTACACGCATTGAAACAGAGCAATATTATGATTGCTGTGAATACATAACGATCCACGTCGAAACAACTCAACAAAATAAAACGCGTCCATGAGACCATGACCAGCAGCCCTTGCCTACAGTAGCTCTTGGCTCTGCCTGAACTCGTGCAGGCGTCCGTCCAAGCGGTCGACACGCTCACGGTACATCTGGAGCGCGATCTCGAGCTCCAAGTTGGCTATTTCATCAGAGATCACCAGCTCAAGGATGCGACGGCCATGTTCCTCTACTGCGCTCAGGTGGACACCTGGGCCAAGGAGGCGGTCGAGCCTAGTGACCAGCGCATTGGCATCGAGCGGGCCGTGGACAAGGCGAACGGCGCGACCCATGCGAACGGCACGGCGGGCGTCCGGTGCAAGTACGGCGTGGCCGGCCTCTGGTGCAAGTACGACGCAGACGGCCTCTGCCCACTCCTGGCGAGGAATGGGGGTACTGACGGGATGTGTACCCAGCTGCGATGCCCTATCGCTAGCAGGCAAGCACCGATGGATCCGCTCTTGCTGTGCGGCACGCCGCGCCTCTCCCTCTGCGGCGCTCCAACGGCCTCGCTGTGCGGCGAGCCACAGCCTATTGGCGCGGATGCGCCTAGCTTGCTATGCCGCACGCCATCGATCATGTTGTGCGGCGAGCTGTAGCCTCTCGGCGCTGACATGCCTATCTTGATCCGCGGCGCTGAAGCGCCATGCGCGAAGGGTCTGCTCAACCCTGGCGATGACGCGCATCACGGTGTCGTCCATCGCATTGCCGGGGAGCGCCTCGGCCTCGACGGGCCGTGGCGCCTTCTCGTTTTCCTCGTCGAGGAGGTTGATGGCAGAGGCGGCGCTTTGGTGGGTTGGCATGCTTGGAAAAGGTGGATGTGCTACAGGCTGCGCTTGTTGCCTCCGTGCGTCACACATCGCCTAGGTTTATGCGCAATATCGCTGGGTGGCGGCGGAAAACCGGTGAGGAAATGGCGGGAAATGGTGGCGTGTTCATAAAACACCATCAATTAATGGAAACTTAGCATATAAGGAACATCGAGCTAGCACGACGCGTGCGGGCACATTGCTCGCCCAAGGCTATGGTCCATATACTTGTGTGCCCAACAGAGCACACTATTCACAGTAAAGAATATTGTTTCGTTTATCGTAGTAGAGCAGTGGCGGCAAGCATCACAAGAAGTAGATGATGATCAGATGATCGTTTATCCTAGTTAATTATGCATGTAATAGTTTACTTTGGTGTGTGGAAATGTCATGTGTGTACTAGCCACCTATGTAATTGGATGTTTGCCGCGTATCACACACATCTTGTTTATGTGAAACGTTTCTGTTCTCTTGGCTCAACACAAACAGTTTTTCCGAATGAAGTGTATGCCCTCCATTACACACACCTTGATCTGGCTGAACCGTTTCTGTTGCGTTGCCTAATCGAAAACAGTTCATCCGAGTGAACCGTATGCCGTATATCGCACACACCTTGATCTGGCTGACTGTTTCTTTTGTGGTGCCTAATTACAAATAGTTCATCTGAGTGAACTGTATGCCGTATATTGCACACACCTTCATCTGGCTACCCGTTTCTGTTGTTCCGCCTCATCACAAACAATTTATCCATGTGAACTGTATGCCGTATATCGCACACACCTTCATCTGGCTGCCCGTTTATGTTGTTCCGCCTCATCACAAATAGTTCATTGAACTGAACCGTATGCCCCACAATGCACACGCAACTAAAATCTGAACTGTGTTTGATGTATCCGCCATCGCAAATGTTTTGCCTCTTTTTTGACCTTTTTTTACATCACCGTTTGCGATTAATGCATCGCACACAGTTTCGTTGACGGGTCTCTGATTGTAGTGTCACGTTAGCAGCATCCTGCAGTAGTGTAAGCAAGATGACATGATATAGACAAAGTAAACTCAATCAATATGAATAAACCCCATCGTTTTCCCCTTGATGGCAACAATACAAATACGTGTCTTATCCCTTTCTATCACTGGGATATAGATCACCGCAAGATTGAACCCATTACAAAGCACCTCTCCCATTGCAAGATAAATCAATCTAGTTGGCCAAACCAAACGGATAGATCGGAGAGAAATACAAAGCTATAACAATGATGCATATAAGAATTCAGAAAAAACTCAAATATTCCTCATGAATAATCTGATCATAAGCCCACAATTCATTGGATCCCAACAAACACACCGCAAAAGAATATTACATCGAATAGATCTCCAAGAATATCAAGGAGAACATTGTATTGAAGATCAAAGAGAGAGAAGAAGCCATCTAGCTACTAGCTATGGACCCGTAGGTCTATGGTAAACTACTCGCACATCATTGGAAGGGCAGCAAGGTTGATGTAGAAGCCCTCCATGATCGATTCCCCCTCTGGCAGAGTACCGGAAAAGGCCTCTGGATGGGATTGCGGAAGAACAGAAACTTGCGGCAGTGGAAAAAGTAATTGGGGTGGCTTTCTGTTGGTTTCCCGATTTTAGATAATTTATAGAGCTGGAATTAGGTCAGACGAAGCCCCGAGGGACCCACAAGGTACTAGGATGCCCCCAGGGCATGCCCTAGTGCCTTGTCGTCTACTCGTTCGCCTTCTGGTCTCCTCCCGAAGCTTCTAGGGTCTCTCTTGTCCAGAAAAAAATTGTCAAAAAGTTTCGTGGCATTTGGACTTCGTTTGGTACTGATTTCCTTAAAAACCAAAAACAGGCAAAAAATTGGCAACTGGCACTTGGCACTAAGTTAATAGGTTAGTCCAAAAAATGATATATAATTGCATATAAATCATCCAAGATTGATACTATAATAGCATGGAACAATAAAAAATTATAGATACGTTGGAGACGTATCCACATGTCATAGCTCAACATGCCCCCCATGTTCTCCCTACCAAAAATAGTGTTGGCAATGAAAATCATGACGTAGCAAATGGCGGGGTTTTGGATACTCGCTACCTTCTTCCCGTAGAGGTCATGTTCATCCTTGATGGAGATGAGTTCCCACGAACCCAACGCGTCAGCAAGCGGCGTGCCCCTGGTGTCGAGAACTCCTTGGTTCTCGAAACCGAAGGCATTGCAGAACTGCTCCAATGTCATGGTGTGCTGGACTCCTCCGAGCATGAATGAGCAGCTTGGTTCCACCCTCGAGTCGTCGAGAGTGTGGGAGAAGGTGGAGATGAGCTCCATGGTGATGCTGTGGTATGGGAGGTAATGGGAGTTATTGAAAACTGCCATCCCAACATTGTTCGCAAGCCATGCGAAGTCATTGTGAAGCCCTTGGGACACCACAAACGTGTCACACTTCCACTTCATGGGGGTCATCCCTCGGCTGTTCACGTGTGCGAAGTCCTTGTTCGCAATAGCACGAAGTTCATCTCCCTCGTTCGGGGCACGCTTATAGCGTGAGCCCACGGCCTTCTTCCCCGCGGCAATCGCCGATCTCATCATTTTCTACGCACAACAAAAATAACAATAGAAAAATGTAAATTTAACATGGGGATCAAGTTCTGATACTACCTAAGATCGATTCTAACCAATTACTTTGAATCCTAACGTGTAAATCGATCAAAAATTGAAAATATTATGCATCTCATCTAGGATATGAACATTGATGAAACCACCACCAAAACTTGCAAATAAACTGTGGATCGGAGGAGAAACTCACCGAGGATGAAGATGCACGGATCAAACGAATGAAATCCATGAAGAAATGAAGGTTTTGGAGGGTTTTTGCTAGGGTTTGAGAGAGAGAGAGAGAGACGTGAGAGTCTTAGGCGTTGGGAGGAAGAAGAAGAAAACCTCCCAGTGCCGGTGGCTCAAATTTATGAAAATTCGGACGAAACAGGCGCTCATACGGGCGCGGGCGTCTATATGGAACATCGTCTCACATTCAAATCAGTCGATCTAGGGTTTACATACCTGAAACGAGCGCTCAAATAGGCGCACGCGCTTGTTTAAAACGCCGTTGTCAAACCCATTTGCCTGAGGATGTTCTGGGCGAAGGGCGAAACTGGCGCTCGAACGATCGCTCGCGCTCGTTTGGAAGGCCGTCGTTTGGTCTGTTCCCACGGACGCTCTGGTTAAAGAACCAAACGACCGCATAAGCGGGCGCTCGCCCCTGTTCGAAACGCCGTCTTTCGTTCTATGAGTTCTGGCTGATTCCGGTGAGAGTGTCATACGACCGTGCGAACAGGCGCGTGCAGTCGTATCAAACACTGTCGATCTCCCTGTTCTTTTCTTTGTTTCTTCTAAACTTTCATGCGACCGCGCGTACGGGCGGCATTGCTCGTTTGAAACATCGTCGTTCTCCCTATTGCTTTCCTCCTTTGTTTCTTCTCCTAGTTCCTCTTTTCAACACTTCTCCTTCAACAAAAAGATTAAAAGCAACTTTTTCGAGGGATTTTCATCAGTTCACTTATAAGAGCAAAATACTGACTTAGACAAAGATAAAATTTTACTGAGAAATAAAAAGATAATGGGTTGCCTCCTACTACTTGTGAGCTGCGTTGGGATTTCCTTGAAGGGGAGATGATGATGCAGTACAGTAGAGATAAGTATTTTCCTCAGTTAAGAACCATGGTTATTAATCTAGTAGGAGAACCACATAACACCTCATTAGCAGTACCTATACACAAAATAACAAATACTTGCACCCAACGCAAACAAGGGGTGGTCAATCCCTTGGCGGTTAATTGCAAGGATCAAATCTTGTAGTGATAGATAGATAAATAAAATACAAAATAAAAATAAAGGTAAGTAAATTGCAGCAATAAATTTTTGGATTTTAATATATGATAAAGATAGACCTGAGGGGCATAGTTTTCACTAGAGGCTTCTCTCTTGAAAATAACATACGGTGGGTAAACAAATTACTGTTGGGAAATTGATAGAAAAGCGAATAATTATGACGATATCGAAGGCAATGATCATGTATATAGACATCACGTCCGAGACAAGTAGACCAACTCCTGCCTGCATCTACTACTATCACTACAAAAAAGACACATCCGTAACATTATGGCTCGAACGAAAAAAATATATGTCATGTTTATGAAACTTCTATGACGATAATTGTGACAAAAACACGTATCATCATAGATGTGGTTGGCTCCTACTTCTATGACAAAAAATCATGACAGAAAATGAGCTTTTCGTCCTGGGCGGGCCAGGGACTAATACGTCTCCAACGTGTCTATAATTTTTGATTGTTTCATGCTGTTATATTATCAATCTTGGATGTTTTATATTCATTTACTAGCAACTTTATATCATTTTTTGGGACTAACCTATTGACATAGTGCCCAGTGCCAGTTGTTGTTTTTTGCTTGTTTTTTTACTTCACAGAATATCCATACCAAATGAAGTCCAAATGCCACGAAACTTTTTGGAGATTTTTTTTGGACAGAAGACACCCAGGGAGCCAAAGAAGTGCACAGGAGGAGGCCCGTGGGGCCCAGAAGGCCCAGGCGCACCCTGGTGGGTAGTGGGCACCACGGGAAGCTTCTCCACCGCCATCTGCCTCTATAAATATTCTAAAATCCCAAAAACCCTAGGGGAGTCGAGAGAAAACAGTTTTCGCCGCCGCAAATTCCAGAACCACGAGATCCAATCTAGAGGCCTTTTCCGGCACTCTGTCGGAGGGGTCAACAATCACGGAGGGGTGTGTTTCATCATTACCCTTGCCCCTCCGATGATGCGTGAGTAGTTTACCACAGACCTACGGGTCCGTAGCAAGTAGCTAGATGGCTTCTTCTCTCTTTTTGATCTTCAGTACAATGTTCTCCTCGATGTTCTTGGAGATCTATTTGATGTAATGACTTTTTGCGGTGTGTTTGTTGGGATCCGATGAATTGTGGGTTTATGATCAGTTCTATCCATGCATATTATTTGAGTCTTTGCTGAACTCTTTTATGCATAATTGTTATAGCCTCATATTTCTTCTCTAAAATTTTGGTTTGGTTTGGCCAACTAGATTGATTTTTCTTGCAATGGGAAGAGGTGCTTTGTGATGGGTTCGATCTTGCGGTGCTCAATCTCAGTGATAGAAAGAGACATGACACGCATGTATCATTGCTATTAAGGATAAAAAGATGGGGTCTATTCCTACATGAATAGATCTTGTGTACATCATGTCATCGTTCTTATTGCATTACTCTGTTTTTCCATGAACTTAATACACTAGATGCATGCTCGATAGCGGTCGATGTGTGGAGTAATAGTAGTAGATGCATAATCATTTCGGTCTACCAATCTTGGACGTGATGCCTATATACATGATCATTGCCTTGGATATCGTCATGATTATTCGCTTTTCTATCAATTGCCCAACAGTAATTTGTTTACCCACCGTATGCTATTTTCTCGAGAGAAGCCTTTAGTGAAAACTACGGCCCCCGGGTCTATTTTCCTATCATATAAAACCAAAAATACCTTGCTGTGTTTTTTCTTTCTTTCTTTATTTTGTGTTTTTTCTAGATCTATTTATCAAATCTCATACAATTAATCTATCTCAATACCGAGGAGGGATTGACAACCCCTCTTACGTGTTGGGTTGCAATTTTGTGTGTGTGTGTAGGTACTGTTTACATAGTGTTGCTTGGTTCTCCTACTGGATTGCTAACCTTGATTTCATAACTGAGGGAAATACTTACCATTGCGGTAATGCATCATCCTCTCCTCTTTGGGGAAATACCAACGCAGATACAAGCAATTAGGGACGCACTTGCATGACATTCTTTGGGCCGTCCATGCATAAAAAGTCGTGGTAGAAGTGAGGGCGAGGAAATTTTCGCGGAGTTCCTGGTTACGGTGGGTGGTCGGGGCTGAGTGATGTAGTGTGGTTTGTGTGTTTTTCTCTTGTACGCACGCGTGGTGCGAGCCGTGTTTGCTATAACTGAACCCGGGCAAGGCGTTCACTTACTGAACCTGAGCGATCGCACTGCTACATACTGAAGCCGATCGATCAATCCCTTCGCTGCTAACTGAACCCGACCGACTCCTTTGCTGCTAACTGAACCCGATCGATAGCTGCTACTGCTTACTGAAGCCGATCGAACCCCCGTGCGAGATGTAGCTAGCCGGTTCGGTTGCCTCTGGATGAACAGTGCCCGTTGCTACCGCGCGCGTGATACGTAGAATGAGTCGAGACATGGTGAGTCCAACCGGTTGGTTGGCTATGGATGAACAGTTCCAACGGGGGTTGGATGAACAATACCCCGGTCGTGTGTAGGCGGTTGCCGCTGGATGAACAGGACCCTTAGTAGGCGGTTGCCGCTGGATGAACAGGACCCCGAGAAGGCCGCCACACAACCCAGCCGGTTGGGGGTGGATGAACATGACCTCGTGGAGGCTGGTTGAACAGTAGCCGGTGGAGGCTGGATGAACATTAGCCCATGGATGAACAGTGGGTGGTGGAGGCTGGAGGAAGTCGACGGTGGATGAACAGTAGCAGGTGGAGGCTGGACGAAGTCGACGGTGGATGAAAAGTAGCTCGTGGAGTCCCGTTTTGCGGTATGATGATGACCCACAAGTATAGGGGATCAATCATAGTCCTTTCTATAAGTAAGAGTGTCGAACCCAATGAGGAGCAGAAGGAAATGACAAGTGGTTTTCAGCAAGGTAATTTCTACACGCACTGAAATAGTTGGTAACAGGTAGTTTGATAGCAAGATAAATTGTAGCAAGTAACAAGTAACAATAGTAACTATAAGTGCAGCAAGATAGCCCAATCCTTTTTTCAACAACGGACAGGCCGGAATGATCTCAGATAACAAGTAAAACGTTCTTGAGGGCACACGCGAATTTCATCTAGTCACTTTCGTCATGTTGGTTTGGTTCGCGTTCGCTACTTTGATAATTTGATATGTGGGTGGACCGGTGCTTGGGTGCTGTTCTTACTTGAACAAGCCTCCCACTTATGGTTAACCCCCTCGCAAGCATCCGCAACTACGAAAGAAGTATTAAGATAAAATCTAACCATAGCATTAAACATATGGATCCAAATCAGCCCCTTACGGAATAGCACATAAACTAGGGTTTAAGCTTCTGTCACTCTAACAACCCATCATCTAATAACTACTCCACAATGCATTCCCTTAGGCCCAAAGATGGTGAAGTGTCATGTAGTCGACGTTCACATAACACCACTAAGGGAATCACAACATACATATCATCAAAATATCGGACGAATATCAAATTCACATGATTACTTGCAACATGACTTCTCCCGTGGCCTCAAGAACAAAGGAAACTACTCACAAATAATATTCATGCTCAAGATCAGTGGGATATTAAATAGCATAATGGATCCGAACATATGATCTTCCACCAAATAAACCGGCTAGCATCAACTACAAGATGTAATCAACACTACTAGTTACCCATAGGTACCAATCTGAGGTTTTGATACAAAGATTGAACACAAGAGATGAACTAGGGTTTGAGATGATATGGTGTTGTTGAAGATGTTGATGAAGATTGGCCTCCCAAAGATGAGAGGGTTGTTGGTGATGATGATGACTTCGATTTCCCCCTCCGGGAGGGAAGTTCCCCCGGCGGAACCGCTCCGTCGGAGGGCAAAAGTGCTCCTGACCAAGTTCCGCCTCGAGACGGCCGCGCTCAATCTCGAAAGTCCTCTCCTTATTTTTTCTAGGTTAAAAGACCTTATGTACCAGAATATGAGCACCGGAGGTGGGCCTGGGCCCCCACTACCCACCAGGGCGCGCCTGGAGGGGGTGGCGCGCCTTGGTGCCTTGTGGGCGCCTGGGTGCCCCCCTCTGGTGGTTCTTTTCTCCAATATTTATTATATATTCAAAAATAATTCTTCGTAAAATTTCAGCTCATTTGGAGATGTGCAGAATAGGTATCTCTAACATAGCTTTTTCAGGTCCAGAATTCCAGCTGCCGGCATTCTCCCTCTTTGTGTAAACCTTGCATATTATGAGAGAAAAGGCATTCGAATTACTCCACACAATGTTATATTGCATAAAAACACTATAAATAACAGTAGGAAAACATCCTTTTGCAAAAGATTAGTAAGAGGCCTAGAAATTTTAGAGAAGTCTTTAATAAACCTTCTATAGAAACCAGCATGACCAAGGAAACTACGAATACCTTTAATGTCTTTAGGACATGGCATTTTCTCAATTGCATCAACTTTAGCTTTATCCACCTCAATACCTAGCTCAGAAATGTTATGCCCCAAGACAATACCTTCATTCACCATAAAGTGGCACTTCTCCCAATTCAAGACAAGATTAGTTTGTTCACATCTCTGCAAAACTCGATCAAGGTTGCTTAAGCAATCATCAAAAGAAGTTCCGTAAACGAAGAAATCATCCATGAAAACCTCAACAATCTTTTCACAAAAGTCAGAGAATATAGCAGTCATATACATCTTTGAAAGGTAGCAGGTGCATTACATAAACCAAAGGGCATACATCTATAAGTATAAGTTCCAAAAGGGCAAGTAAAGGTGTTTTTCTCTTGATCAGGTTGCGATGCAGGTATTTGAGAAAAACCAGAATATCCATCAAGAAAACAAAAGTGTGTGTGCTTAGATAGTCTTTCTAGCATTTGATCAATAAAAGGCAGAGGGTAATGATCTTTTCTAGTAGCTTTGTTTAATTTCCTAAAATCAATTACCATTTTATAGCCAGTCACTATTCTTTGTGGAATAAGTTCATTTTTATCATTAGGAACAACAGTAACACCTCCTTTCTTAGGGACACAATGACCAGGACTTACCCATCTACTGCTAGCTATGAGATAGATTATACCTGCTTCCAGAAGCTTTAGTATTTCAGTTCTTACCTCTTCTTTCATCTTAGGATTCAATCGTCGTTGATGATCAACAACTGGTTTAGCATCAGGTTCCATATTAATCTTGTGTTGACAGAGAGTGGGACTAATGCCCTTAAGATCATCAAGAGTATATCCAATAGCAGCACAGTGCTTCCTCAATTTTTTTAATAATCTCTCTCTTCATGTTCTAAAAGGTTAGCACTAATAATAACATGATATATCTTTTTCTCATCAAGATAAGCGTACTTCAGAGTATCAGGCAATTGCTTTAATTCAAACACAGGATCACCTTTAGGTGGAGGAGGACCTCCTAGAATTTCAACAGGCAAATTGTGTTTAAGGATATGTTGTTGTTCAAAGAATATTTTATCTATTTCATTTCTTTCATGCAAGTGCATATCATTTTCATGGTCTAGCAAATATTGTTCCAGTGGACCAGTAGGAGGTACGGCAATAGAAGCAAGACCAATTATTTCATCCTTACTAGGCAATTCTTTATTATGAGGTTGTCTACGAAACTTAGAGAAATTAAATCATGACACACATCACCAAAATTAACACTGCCAGTTTCTTTCTCACAATCTATCTTAGCATTAACAGTGTTCAAGAAAGGTCTACCAAAGATAATGGGACAAAATTCATCTTGTGGGGAACCAAGGACTAGAAAATTAGTAGGGTATTTTATTTTCCCACACAAGACTTCAACATCTCTAAAAATCCCAGGTGGTGTGATGGTGTCTCTATTTGCAAGTTTAATAGTAACATCTATGTCTTCTATTTCAGCGGGTGCTATATCATTCTTAATTTCTTGGTATAAGGTAAAAGGAATAGCACTCACACTAGCACCCAAATCACATAAACCGTGATAGCAATTATATCCTATTTTAACTGAGACAACAGGCATGCGAACAACATGCTTATTCTTATCTTTAGTGTCGGGTTTAGCAATTCTAGCTGCTTTATCACAGCAATAAATAACATGCCCATCAATATTTTTGACCAAGAGATCTTTAACCATAGCAACACTAGGTTCTACTTTAATTTGTTCAGAGGGTTTAGGTGCTTTAATATTACTTTTGTGAACCACTGTTGACACCTTAGCATGTTCCTTTATCCTAACAAGGAAAGGTGGTTTTTCAATATAAGCAGTAGGAACAACCGGATCAACATTATAAATGATAGTTTCATCTTTAACTAAAACCGGCTCTTTAATTTCTTCTTTAATAGGGGGATGATATTTAAACCACTTATCCTTAGGGAGATCAACATGAGTAGCAAATGATTCACAAAAAGAGGCTACTACCTCAGAGTCAAGTCCATACTTAGTGCTAAACTTATGAAAAGCATCGGTATTCATAAAAGATTTAACACAATCAAACTCAAGCTTAATACCTAACTCTTTACCTTCATCGAGTTCCCAATCTTCAGAGTTGCATTTAATTCTTTCCAAAATATCCCACCTGAATTCAATAGTCTTCTTCATAAAAGAACCAGTACAAGAAGTATCGAGCATGGATTGATCATCACGAGAAAGCCGAGCATAAAAATTCTGAATAATAATTTCTCTTGAGTGCTCATGATTGGGGCATGAATATAACATGGACTTAAGCCTCCCCCAAGCTAGAGCGATACTTTCTCCTTCACGAGGCTAAAAATTATATATATAATTCCGATCACGATGAACTAGATGCATAGGATGATTTTTTTGGTGAAATTCCAATTTCAATCGATTCCAGTTCCTAGCTCCAATATCATCGCATAGCTTATACCATGTCAATGCTTTTACCTTCAAAGATAAAGGGAAAGCCTTCTTCTTAACTTCATCTCCAGGTAAACCTGCAAGCTTAAACAATCCACAAATTTCATTCACATGTATCAAATGCATATCAGGATGTTTCGTTCCATCTCCTGCATAAGGATTAGCTAGCAGTTGTTCTATCATACCCGAAGGAATTTCATAACCAATATTTTCAGTAGGTGCAGTAGGTTGAGGGGCAACTAATTGTGCTTCTGGTTGAGGTGAAGATACCCCGAACAAACCCCTCAAAGGATTGTTTTCCATAGTAACAAGTGACAGTAAATTTCAGCATGTAGTATAAGTTTTTCCTTACCAAGAGCGCTTCACTCCCCGGCAACGGCACCAGAAAAGAGTCTTGATGACCCACAAGTATAGGGGATCAATCATAGTCCTTTCGATAAGTAAGAGTGTCGAACCCAACGAGGAGCAGAAGGAAATGACAAGTGGTTTTCAGCAAGGTAATTTATGCACGCACTGAAATTGTCGGTAACAGGTAGTTTGATAGCAAGATAAATTGTAGCAAGTAACAATAGTAATAGTACATGCAGCAAGATAGCCCAATCCTTTTTGTAGCAAAGGACAGGCCGGAACGATCTTAGATAATAAGTAAAACGTTCTTGAGGGCACACGGGAATTTCGTCTAGTCACTTTCATCATGTTGGTTTGATTCACGTTCGCTACTTTGATAATTTGATATGTGGGTGGACCAGTGCTTGGGTGTTGTTCTTACTTGAACAAGCCTCCCACTTATGGTTAACCCCCTCGCAAGCATCCGCAACTACGAAAGAAGTATTAAGATAAAATCTAACCATAGCATTAAACATATGGATCCAAATCAGCCCCTTACTGAATAGCGCATAAACTAGGGTTTAAGCTTCTGTCACTCTAGCAACCCATCATCTAATAACTACTCCACAATGCATTCCCTTAGGCCCAAAGATGGTGAAGTGTCATGTAGTCGACATTCACATAACACCACTAAGGGAATCACAACATACATATCATCAAAATATCGAATGAATATCAAATTCACATGATTACTTGCAACATGACTTCTCCCGTGGCCTCAAGAATAAAGGAAACTACTCACAAATAATATTCATGCTCAAGATCAGAGGGATATTAAATAGCATAATGGATATGAACATATGATCTTCCACCAAATAAACTGGCTAGCATCAACTACGAGATGTAATCAACACTACTAGTTACCCACAGGTACCAATCTGAGGTTTTGATACAAAGATTGAACACAAGAGATGAAGTAGGGTTTGAGATGAGATGGTGCTGTTGAAGATGTTGATGAAGATTTGCCTCCCAAAGATGAGAGGGTTGTTGGTGATGACGATGGCTTTGATTTCCCCCTCCGGGAGGGAAGTTCCCCCGGCGGAACCGCTCCGTCGGAGGGCAAAAGTGCTCCTGCCCAAGTTCCGCCTCGAGACGGCTGCGCTCCATCCCAAAAGTCCTCTCCTTATTTTTTCTAGGTCAAAAGACCTGATGTACCAGAAGATGATCACCGGAGGTGGGCCTGGGCCCCCACTACCCACCAGGGCGCGCCTGGAGGGGGTGGCGTGCCCTGGTGCCTTGTGGGCGCCTGGGTGCCCCCCTCTGGTGGTTATTTTCTCCAATATTCATTATATATTCCAAACTGATTCTCCGTAAAATTTCAGCTCATTTGGAGATGTGCAGAATAGGTATCTCTGACATAGCTTTTTCGGGTCCAGAATTCCAGCTGCCGGCATTCTCCCTCTTTGTGTAAACCTTGCATATTATGAGAGAAAAGGCATTAGGATTACTCCACAAAGTGTTATAATGCATAAAACACTATAAATAGGAAAACATGATGCAAAATGGACGTATCATATGCCACACCCCTCCCGATGAACAGGACCCCATTTTGACCATAGGCGGTTGGAGAGAAGTCCGTTTCCTCCGTTTTGCGGTACGCCACATCCCTCCCGATGAACAGGACCCCATTTCGACCATAGGCGGTAGGAGAGAAGTCTGTTTCCTCCGTTTTGCAGTACGCAAGACCCCTCCCGATGAGCAGAATCCCGTTTCGACAGTAGCCGGTCGAATAGAAGGTCGTTTCCTCCATTCTGCAGTACGCCAGACCCCGTTTCGGCTGTTCTGTCCAAGCCGGTTGGCTCCTGTTAAACAGGATGCATTCTGACCAAGTCGGTTGCCTCCCAATGAACACGATGCTGTTTCTCTGTTTCGACCCAGCCGGTTGGCTGGCGATGAACAGGATGTCGTCGTTGTACGCGTTCGAGACCACGCCCGTACGTACGTACGTGGCCATCTTTTTTGCAGCGTGGTTGTCGTATGTGTACATGATTTAGACGGGACTGCTTGAACTGCTACCGCTCCTTACTCGGCCATGGTTCATCATGGCAGACAGAACGATCAGTCGGTATGTACGTACACATCTGCGACCACACAGACAATAGTACGTACGCTTCGACCTGGTGGGTCCCAGCTGTCAGGGAGGATAAGGACGCACTTCCTTGCGTGCGAAGATATAGCTGGTGGGTCCCAGCTGTCAGGGGGAGGAATCATTTTTTTTGCATAATAAGGAGGCACTTCCTTGCGTGCGAAGATGTAGTTGGTGGGTCCAGCTGTCAGCCTTACCACGTACAGTCCTCTTCCGATGGCTGTCGTTCGTTGACCATGTTGACGATGCCGCACTGAGAGCACCAACACGTTGGACTACGGCGAGGCCTAGGAAGGGAACGACCCGGAGCAGGGGAAGACACGACAGTGGTTTCCCACGTGGAAGGGAGTACGAGGGTTGACTAGTTCGGCTGTGGTGTGAGGCTGCTGTCGCCAAAAAATAGCATGGGGTGTGGGTGAGTAAGGGAAGGCCTGGCCAGTGGTGGGAGTATGGTGGGGCGGTGATGCCTGCGCGGCAGCACAGCCGGCCACGGGAGGCAGGAGCAGATGGTACGGCCGACACTGGTTTGGGCGGCTAGAGCAAGCAGATCAGAGGTTGAAGAAGCAGCACGACGGTTGGATTAACATTCAACGGTCACTGCTGCTAGAATCATTTCTTGACTAAGTTGACAAAGCCATGCGTACGCGTCAACTTAGTAGGCCCACAAGTCAGCCTCCAAATTGGGTGGGTCCCAGCTAGCGGCGGGAGGAATCTTTTTTCTTGTGCGTAATAAGGAGGCACTTTCTTGCGTGTGAAGATGTAGCTGGTGGGTCTTAGCTGTCAGGGGGAGGAAACTTTTTTTTGCGTAATAAGGAGGCACTTCCTTGCATGCGAAGATGTAGCTGGTGGGTCCCGCCTGTCAGTGGGAGGAATCATTTTTTCACATAATAAAGAGGCACTTGCTTGCATGCGGCCATGGACCATGTGGGTCCCTACTGTTAGCCGCTCCAAGTACATTCCCTCTTCCGATGGCTGTCGTTTGTTGACTATGTTGACCACGCCGCGCCGAGAGCACCAACGCGGTGGACGACGGTGAGGCCTAGGAAGGGAACGACCAGGAGCCGGGGAAGACTCATAAGTGGTTGCCCACGCGGAGGGGAGTATGAGGGTTTACTGGTTCGGTTGTCGTCGCTGGAAAATAACAGAAGATGTGGGTGCGTAGAGGAATGGCCTGGCCAGCGATGGGAGTAGGGTGGGGTGGTGAGGCATGTGTGGCAGCACAGCCGGCCACGGGAGGCGGGAGCAGGCGTTCCCACTGGCGCTGGTTTGGGCGGCTGGAGCAAGAAGATCAGAGATTGAAGAAGCAGCACGGCCGTTGGATTAACATCCAATGTTCACTGCTGCTAGAATCGTTTGTGGACTAAGTATACAAAGCCTTGCATACACGTCAACCTAGTAGACCCACAAGTCAGCCTCCAAATCCGTCGCAAACAGCATACAACATAAAATTTCTAGCCAGATTCAAATTAATTTAAAAATTAAACATACCTTAATTTAAAATCCAATGGAATTTTACCCGCACAAAAAACAATGAAATTTAAAATATCAAAATCCAAAAGAAAAAAAGTAATTTGAAACTAATTGCCTCTTTGTTGTATTTTTTGAATTTACAGCCTTTTTGAATTTACAGCCCATTTCTTATTACTCATAGCCCATTTTCTGGGCAAGCCGAATACATCCCTCCTCGTCTTGAAAGATTTCCGGCCCAGTAGGGCGTAGAAAAGCAAGTAGGCTCCCATTGGGTATTGTGCAAAAAACAAAATAGTTGAGCTAGCCATTTTCAGATAGAAAAAAAACAACTGGGCTGGTCATGTGGTAAACATCTGAAATAAAAGCCTGGGCTAGATGGGCCACAGCCCCCGCACAACCCAGTTGATCCCTGCTCCGTCCCAAAAACAAAAAAATACTGCGCGAGCTGCTCGGTCCTCGGTGTCTGCCGCTCCTTGTGCAGTTATCTCTCTTATTGACTACGTTGACAGTGGCGTGCGACCCAGATGTCAGGATACCATCGGGAGGAACCATTTTTTCTTGTAATAAAGGAGGCACTTGCTTGCGTACTGCCATGACCCTGGTGGGTCCCTACTGTCATCCTCTCGACGTACAGCCATCTCCTTATTCCTCTCGGTTGTTGACCATGTTGATAACGCCAGAGGACGGTGCCGCGGCGAGCGAACCAAGGCGGAAGATGATGGTGAGGCCTCGGACGGGAATGAACAGGAGATGGGAAGATGCGCTAGAGTTTTAGGATGCGATGTGGCGGCGATGCGTGCGCAGCAGCACAACCAGCCATGGGAAGCGGGAGCAAGCGGTCCCGACGGTGCTGGTTTGGCTTTGGCGGCTGGAGAGAGAAGAGACTGAAGAAACATGACAGGCGTTGAATGTCAATCCAATGATCAAGGTTGGCACAATCGTTTGTTGACTAAGCGAACACCACGTAGCATACTTTTTTCGCAAAAAAAGAAAAACTGGGCTCGTTCGCCAGATAACATTCCTGAAACTGCCAGCGTTTGATCTTGCATCGCAACTAAAACTGCCAGGAAAATGCATTCGTTTGCCGTGCTCCTCCCAAGGAACATTCGCCAGATAACATTCCCTAAATGAAAGACTTTTGAAGGCGTACAGAACAAGCTAGTGTACCAGTAAAGAGACATTGTTGACTTTTAGAAAAAAGAGAGACGTGCTCCTGTAATTGGTTCGAATCCAAACCTCGACTATATATACTGTTATGTGATATGTCTCCAACGTATCTATAATTTATGAAGTATTCATGCTGCTATATTATCATTCTTGGATGTTTTACAATCATTTTATAGCAACTTTATACCATTTTTTGGGACTAACTTATTGACATAGTGCCCAGTGCCAGTTGCAGTTTTTGCTTGTTTTTTACATCGCAGAAAATCAATACCAAACGGAGTCCAAACGCAGCGAAACTTTTGGTGGATTTTTATGGACCAGAAGACATCCAATGGGCCAGAGCAACACTTGGGGGGTGCCCTGAGGGGGGCACAACCCACCAGGGCGCGCATGGGCCCCCAGGCGCTTCCCGGTGGGTTGTGCCCACCTCGGTGGCCTCCCGCATCGCCTCTTCACCCTATAAATTGCCAAATATTCCAAAAACCCTCGGGGAGACCCTAGATCAGAAGTTTCGCCGCCGCATGGCCTCTGTATCCACGAGATCCAATCTAGACCCCGTTTCGGCACCCTGCCGGAGGGGGAGATCATCACCGGTGGCCATCTTCATCATCCCGGCGACCACCACGATGAGGAGGGAGTAGTCCACCCTCGGGGTTGAGGGTTTGTACCAGTAGCTATTTGTTTAATCTCTCTCTCTCTCTCTCGTGTTCTTGAGATGCACAATCTTGATGTATTGCGGGCTTTGTTAATATAGTCGGATCAAATGGTGTTTTCCCCTCTCTATCTTGTTGTGATGAATTGAGTTTTCCCTTTGAGATTTCGTTTTATCGGATTGAATACTTTTATGGATTTGAGTGCACTTGATATATGTCTTGCATACGAATACCCGTGGTGACAATGGGGTATTATATTGATTCACTTGATATATGTTTTGGCACTCAACTCGCGGATTCCCGAGGTGACATTGGGGTAATCTATGCATAGGGGTTGATGCACGTTCTTGTCTTTGTTTCTCCGGTAGAAATCTTGGGGCACTCTTTGAGGTTCTTTGTGTTGGATTGAGCATTATGAATATGAATTTGCTTTGGTGTTATTTTAGTACGAACTCTTGGATAGATCGATCAGAAAGAATAGCTTTGAGGTGCTTTCGTACCCTACAAACAATTTATTCTTATGTTCTCCGCTAGATAGGAACTTTGGAGTGATTCTTCATCGCACGTTGAGGGATGGTTATATGATCCAATTATATTAGCATTGTTGAGAGATTGCACTAGCGAAAGTACGGACCCTAGGCCTTGTTTTCAAGCATTGCAATACCGTTTGTGCTCACTTTTGTCACTTGCTACCTTGCTGTTTTTATTTATTCAGATTATAAAAGTATATTTCTACCATCCATATTACACTTTTATCACCATCTCTTCGCCGAACTAGTGCACCTATACAATTTGCCATTGTATTGGGTGTGTTGGGGACACAAGAGATTTCTTGTATTTGATTGCAGGGTTGTTTGAGAGAGACCATATTCATCCTACGCCTCCCACGGATTGATAAACCTTAGATCATCCACTTGAGGGAAAATTGCTACTGTCCTACAAAACTCTGCGCTTGGAGGCCCAACACGAGTCTACAAGAATAAAGTTGCGTAGTAGACATCAAGCTCTTTTCTGGCGCCGTTGCCAGGGAGGTGAGTGCATGAAGGTATATCTTTAGATCTTGCAATCGAATCTTTTAGTTTCTTGTTTTATCACTAGTTTGGTTTATAAAAAAAAATAAAAAAATGGAATTGAGGTTGCATCATATTATTCATCTCTATAATGTGTTTCGTGAAAATGATGGAAAGGAAAATTGTGCTCAATTGATAGAAGAAGAGTTCTATAAAATGTTTGACAAAAAATCTTTGAATGATGAGCATGATTGCAATGTTGCTAGTATGAATTCTTTGAATATCCATGATGCTAATGATATGCAAAGCCATAAGCTTGGGGATGCTATATTTGATGGAGATGATATTTTTAGTCCCCCAAGTTTTGATGTGCAAATTTGTTATAATGGTAGCATGCCTCCTATTTATGACGATTATATTGATGAAAGTGGGTTTGGAAGAGTGTCAACTCTAGGTACTAATGATCCCACTATTTTGGAGGGTGTTGAATCTTATTGTGATAATTATGAAAGTGGATTTGGAGAGGTCATTACTTTATTTAGTGATGAATCCACTATTTTGGAAGAGGTTTCAAATGACTATGATAACAAAGTTCCTATCTATGATGATTATGGTGATGACATGTGTGCTATAAAGAATAATGATAACCATGAAACTTGTCATCATAATTTTAATGTTCAATTTGATTATGTCAATCAAGTAGCACATGATAGTTATTTTGTTGAATTTGCTCCCACTACTATTGATGAGAATAAATTTGCTTGTGTGGAGAGTAAGAAAATTTCTATGCTTGTGGATCATGAAAAGAATGCTTTATGTGATGGCTACATTGTTGAATTCATTCATGATGCTACTGAAAATTATTATGAGAGAGGAACATATGCTTGTAGGCTTCTCAATAATATCAAGTTTCCTCTCTATGTGTTGAAAATCTTGAAGTTTTGCTTGTTTTGCCTTCCTATGCTAGTTTATTCTTGTTCCCATAAGTTGTTTTCTCACAAAATCCCTATGCATAGGAAGTGGGTTATACTTAAATGTGCTAGTCATATGCTTCATGATGCTCCCTTTATGTTTCAATTCTTATCTTTTATGCGAGCATCATTGAAATCATCATGCATAACTAAAAGGCATTAAAGAAAAGCGCTTGTTGGGAGACAACTCAACACTTTTTCCTACTGTTTTTGTGTGTTCACATGGTTAGGCTACTGTATTGATCTTGTTTTGTAGCTTTTTTTTCAATAAAGTGCCAAGTAAAGCCTTTGGGATAGTGTGGATGTTAGTTGACTTGATTCTGTGCAAAAACAGAAACTTTTGCGCCCAGTAACAGAATTTTTTAAATTCACTGGAGCGTCTAAAAACTCTGCTTTTTTACAGTTTTTGTCTATACAAATGTTTTATGTTTTCCTAAATTTTCAGAAGTTTTTGAGTTACATAAGTATGACCTTAATTCAGATCTTTACGTACTGTTCTGTTTTTGACAGATTCTGTTTTCAATACATAATTTGCTTGTTTTCTAGTTTCTATGGCTTATATTGCTTAATATAAATTGTGGAAATTATGAGGTACAGTAGTCATTGTGTGAGAACAATTATGAATCTTATCTTGACAGTACCAAAGTGAATGATTTGTCTTTATCATACTAACCCATCTCACGAAGTTCCGTTAAGTTTTGTGTGATTGAAGTTTTCGAGTTTTGGGTGAGATATCGATATGAGGAGAATAAGGAGTGACAAGACCCTAAGCTTGGGGATGCCCAAGGCACCCCAAGGTAATATTCAAGGAAGATCCAAGCAACTAAGCTTGGGGATGCCCCGGAAGGCATCCCCTCTTTCGTCTCCAACATTATCGGTAACCTCACTTGGAGCTACATTTTTTCGTCACATGATATGTGTTTTGCTTGGAGCATCATTTTCTTGTTAGGATTTGCTTTCTGTTATTTATAATAATGTTTTTCATCTTTCTTTTCAATAAAAATGTCAAGGATAGCCTTTACCATGCTCATTTTGCAAGTATATGAGTTGCTGTTTCAAAACAGAAAGTTTATCGCTGTTGCAAAAATTCTCTAGAAAAGTCAGAATGTGATAAAATGCTGAAACTTTTTGAAAAATAAGCTCTGATAAATTTTCTACATTTTGGTAAATTTTCATAAATTATGGAGTTTAAGAAGTATTGATACTCTCGCATTCTTTACAGACTGTGCTGTTTTGGCAGATTGCTGTTATGTTTGCATTGTTTGCATATGTTTGTTTGTTTAATGATTCTATTTGAGGATAGGAGTATTAAATATGCAGAGGCATTTAGTATGCAATGTTGAATAATAATTTTAGTGATTTGCTACAGTAGAGAATGATAAGGTTTTTGCATTGGTTTATACTAACTTATCTCACGAGTTCTTGTTGAGTTTTGTGTGGATGAAGTTTTTAAGATTTAGGGAAACCGTGATATAAAAGGAATTAAGGAGACACAAAAGCTCAAGCTTGGGGATGCCCAAGGCACCCCAAGATAATATTTCAAGAAGTCTCAAGCATCTAAGCTTGGGGATGCCCCGGTAGGCATCCCACCTTTCTTCATCAACAATTATCGGTTAGTATCGGTTGAGCCTAAGTTTTTGCTTCTTCACATGAGTTGTACTATTCTTGGAATGTCATTTTGTCTTGTTTTGCTTGCTGTTTTAATAAAATACTTAGATCTGAAAGTTTTTAAATAAGAGAGAGTCCTCAAATTGCTACCCATTTACTTAACTACTTGTTTGATCTTCACTTATATTTTTTTGGAGTAGCTTGTCATTTACTCTTGTGCTTCACTTATATCCTATGAGTAAATTGTTGAATAAATTGAATATAATGAAGTTGAAATTATATGTTCATATCATGCCTAGTGGTAGCTTCACATTGGGTTTAGAAAGTGAAATCTTTTGAAGCTTGACAATCACAATATTGGTCATACAAGCAATTCATGAATGATTACTATAAGGAAGAGAACTTTCACATGCAAATACACTATCTTGGAAATCTTTTGTGATTGTGAGCCCCCATCAAAATATTATATGCCAAAATTGTTGACGTTGGACAAGGAAGACAACGTAATGATTTATGTTTGTTCATATTCACATAGAAGTTATATTGTCATAGATCCTTCAACATGTGGTGCTTGCCCCCCATCTTTGCTAGCCAAAAATTACGCACCAAGTAGAGATACTACTTGTGCATCCAAAAACCCTTAAACCCAAATTATTTTCAAGAGTCCACCATACCTACCTAAGGATTGAGTAAGATCCTTCAAGTAAGTTGTCATTGGTACAATAAGGCAATAAAAATTGCTTCTAAAAGTGTTAGATCATTTAGTGTAAGAGAAAATTGAGCGTTGTTCGAACTTGTGATGGCAAAGAATAAAAGCGACAGACTGCATAATAAAGGTTGCTATCATAAGGGGCAATATAACGTGACGTTCTTTTGCACTAAGGGATTGAGCATACAAACAAAAAGCGCATGACAACCTCTGCTTCCCTCTGCGAAGGGCCTACCTTTTACTTTTATGTATTTACTTTCATGCAAGAGTCAAAGTTTTTCTCTCTATTCCTTTTTATTTTTCTCTTTTGGCAAGCATCATGTGGCGAGGAAAGATCTAGGCACATATATCCAGTTGGATATGGGTAGCATGAGTTATTATTGTTGGCATCACCCTTGAGGTGAATACGTTGGGAGGCGAAATTATAAGCCCCTATCTTTCTATGTGTCCGGTTGAAATGTTTTGCTCATGTGTATGCGGTGAGTGTTAGCAATCATAGAAGACTATATGATGGTTGAGTATGTGGAGCTCTTACTTAGACTCTGTTGAATAAATTGAATTGAAATTGTTTGGTGACTAAGAATATAGGTTGTTGAGTTTCAAGATAATTCATTGTTTGAACCTTAACATGTGAATTGGTTGCTACTTTGTCATGATGAGTTTTATGAGAAAGAATTGTTGTTATGATGCTAGGAAAAGTGATTTAAATTATCATTGATCAAACTTATGCACTTTGCTAGCATTCACACTTCATAAATTATTTCTTTTATCATTTACCTACTCGAGGACGAGTAGGAATTAAGCTTGGGGATGCTGATACGTCTCCAATGTATCTATAATTTATGAAGTATTCATGCTGCTATATTATCATTCTTGGATGTTTTACAATCATTTTATAGCAACTTTATACCATTTTTTGGGACTAACTTATTGACATAGTGCCCAGTGCCAGTTGCTGTTTTTTGCTTGTTTTTTACATCGCAGAAAATCAATACCAAACGGAGTCCAAATGCAGCGAAACTTTTTGTAGATTTTTATGGACCAGAAGACATCCAATGGGCCAGAGCAGCACCTGGGGGGTGCCCCGAGGGGGGCACAACCCACCAGGGCGCGCCTGGGCCCCGGTGGGTTGTGCCCACCTCGGCGGCCTCCTGCACCGCCTCTTCACCCTATAAATTGCCAAATATTCCAAAAACCCTTGGGAAGACCCTAGATCAGAAGTTCCGCCGCCGCAAGGCCTCTGTATCCACGAGATCCAATCTAGACCCCGTTCCGACACCCTGCCGGAGGGGCAGATCCCGATGACCACCACGATGAGGAGGGAGTAGTCCACCTCGGGGCTGAGGGTTTGTACTAGTAGCTATGTGTTTAATCTCTCTCTCTCTCTCTCTCTCTCGTGTTCTTGAGATGCACAATCTTGATGTATCGTGGGCTTTGTTAATATAGTCGGATCATGTGGTGTTTTCCCCTCTCTATCTTGTTGTGATGAATTGAGTTTTCCCTTTGAGATTTCGTTTTATCGGATTGAATACTTTTATGGATTTGAGTGCACTTGATATATGTCTTGCATACGAATACCCGTGGTGACAATGGGGTATTATATTGATTCACTTGATATATGTTTTGGCACTCAACTCGCGGATTCCCGAGGTGACATTGGGGTAATCTATGCATAGGGGTTGATGCACGTTCTTGTCTTTGTTTCTCCGGTAGAAATCTTGGGGCACTCTTTGAGGTTCTTTGTGTTGGATTGAGCATTACGAATATGAATTTGCTTTGGTGTTATTTTAGTGCGAACTCTTGGATAGATCGATCGGAAAGAATAGCTTTGAGGTGCTTTCGTACCCTACAAACAATTTATTCTTATGTTCTCCGCTAGATAGGAACTTTGGAGTGATTCTTCATCGCACATTGAGGGATGGTTATATGATCCAATTATATTAGCATTGTTGACAGATTGCACTAGCAAAAGTACGGACCCTAGGCCTTGTTTTCAAGCATTGCAATACCGTTTTTGCTCACTTTTGTCACTTGCTACCTTGCTGTTTTTATTTATTCAGATTATAAAAAAATATTTCTACCATCCATATTACACTTTTATCACCATCTCTTCACCGAGCTAGTGCACCTATACAATTTGCCATTGTATTGGGTGTGTTGGGGACACAAGAGATTTCTTGTATTTGGTTGCAGGGTTGTTTGAGAGAGACCATCTTCATCGTATGCCTCCCACGGATTGATAAACCTTAGGTCATCCACTTGAGGGAAAATTGCTACTGTCCTACAAAACTCTGCGCTTGGAAGCCCAACACGAGTCTACAAGAATAAAGTTGCGTAGTAGACATCACTATGCTACTCTGCAATTAATGAAACTGACATATCCAACGTTTGGTTCTTCTCTTCTCTAGTTACTCTGCCTAGCATCAGAAGCTCCGGCCGCAGCAACTGGTTGCTTGTATCCACGTTGGTATTTCCCCGAAGAGGAGAGGATGATGCAGCACAGCAACGGCAAGTATTTCCCTTAGTTGTGAAACCAAGGTTATCAATCCAGTAGGAGAACCAAGCAACACTATGTAAACAGCACCTGCACACAAACAACAAATACTTGCAACCCAACGCGTAAGAGGGGTTGTCAATCCCTCCTCGGTATTGAGATAGATTAAATTGTATGAGATTTGATAAATAGATCTAGCAAAAACACAAAATAAAATAAATAAAGAAAAAGTCCAACAAGGTATTTTCGGGTTTTAATATGATAGGAAATAGACCCGGGGGCCATAGATTTCACTAGAGGCTTCTCTCGAGAAAATAGCATACGGTGGGTAAACAAATTACGGTTGGGCAATTGATAGAAGAGCAAATAATTATGACGGTATCCAAGTGTCGGTGGAACAAACATCCGCGTTTGTTGACCGGACTCATACACAGGTGTGCTGACGATCATACATCCAGCACCAACATGTAATGCAAGGCCGAGCCAGAGAAGCCGCTCTTCGTGAGATCAAGGAGCGTATCAAGAAGATAAAGATTCCAAGGGAAGTGTCCTTTGCTGGTCAAATGAGGCTGGCATGGTCGATGCAGTAGATAAGAGCAGGATCAAGCTGCGCCAGCCGCGTCTTCGGGACGGCTGGAGACCGAAGCGTGCACCCCTCCAAGAAGGCCCGGTAAGCCCTGCCCTCGGCAGGCACAGGCCAGTTACCACCGCTCCACCGCACCACGACGCCAGTCACTTATCGATGCGGTGTCGAGCCCCCCAGGCGACTAAGTGGCTCTCACTAAACACATGGCGATTTGCTGGAAGACAGATCACACCCGTTTGACACCTGTCCAGGGGCATGTCAAGATGATAAGAAGAAGTTGGCTAAGCGGCGATATAAGCCTGCCGGGGATGCATCCCCGCACGCCACCTAAGGTAGCATTTATGGCATTTTGTCCTAAGTGCCAGAGTTAGGTATGATAGCACTGTTGGCTATCTAATCACAAGATAATGTCTGTTTTGCCACTGTGGTTACCCCTTGAGCTATAAAAGGAGGTCCAAGGCAACCTAGCCAGGGGGTCGGATCTTCTCACACTTGTACTCGCGTAGCAGCTCTCCCGGAGGCCACCTTGTCGGGTTTGGCCGCTGCGTGTCGTCGTGTTCCTCTATCCAATCCACAAAAGCAGGAGTAGGGTTTTACGCTTCTCAGCAGCCCGAACCTGGGTAAAACCACCAGAGTCTCGTCGTCATGCTGCCTCATGGCCTCCGCTCTTTGTGCAACGTGATCTCCCCCCTGACGAACCACAAGGGGCCCGTGGCCCCATAGGTGATCGTGTCCACCCACGACATCTTTGGCGCGCCAGGTAGGGGGATTCGCTTGGGCGAACCCGAAGTTGTGAACAGCACATTGATCTTCATCATCATCTTCTTCGTCCTCATCTTCTCCGTCCATGGCGCCCAAGAAGAAACCCGGTGCGACCGCACACCCCTCCACTTCGAAGGCCCCCTCGCACGCAGCTGCGGACACCGTAGGTGCCGCTGCGGCGTTGGATGAGGCGGTTACCACGTGTGACATGACCGGCGCTAGCGGCACCGTCGTTGTGTCCCCCATGGCCGAAGCCGGAGCAGGAAACGCCGGGGCTGGGCAGCATCAGCAGCGTCCTGATGAGCGTGGCCCAGAAGCCGCGGGTGGAGGGAACGCCCAGTCTCTACCTCCCCACCGCACTGGCAGACGCAGTCGCAACAGCGATGCCCGCTCCTGCGCAAGCCGCGATCCTCCAGTTGTGCTCACCACGGGCGCGGCTGCAAGGCATACACCTTGCCCAGAGCAAGACGGGCAAGACGGAGCGCCGAACGGGGCCGTCGATCCCCAAGCACAACCTACTCATCGCCAGACCGCCTTGGCGTTCGGGTCACGGCGGCAAGAACGCAGCGACGCTCCTGCTGGTTCTGCCAGGAGTCGAGCGACGTCGCGGTCTGCCTCCTTAGCCATGCCAAGCACAGCCGCACAAGCAATGGCGTGAGCCCAACTCCTGTTGGATTTTCCACCGGCGGCTGACAAGATGGATGAGTGGAGGGCCACCATCTAGAGCTTGATTGGCTTTGCTGAAGCCGGTAAATCGCAACATGCGGAGCCATCGCGATGCCCGCGAACAACAACGGCGGCCCGGGCTGATGGCCGTGTCGAGGGGGCTACACCAACAGTGCAATCCCCTCCGCGACGACAGGCCCAGTGGCAGCCTTAGCAAACTCAACGTGTTGACGAGCCCGATGAGACGTTGATGGCTTCGTCTGGCCCGCAAACCCACTGGGATCAGCGGCGGGTTCAGGAAGACCGGCGGAAGGAAGACGCGCGCGTCACCATAGAGCGATGCTGGGAGGCACACCATCAATCCAACAGACGCAATGGCCCAGACATTGACGAACCCGCTCCCAGTGTCGGCGGGTACTTGCCTTACGAGGTTGGGTGCCCTGCCTTCACTCGTGAGCTGCGGCAGGTCCGCTGGCCATCTGCCCGAGCCTTCAAGCCTGAACTGCCAGAAAAATACGATGGAAAATTAAACCTGGTAGAGTTTTTGGACATCTACACGATGGCCATTCAAGCCGCCGGGGGCAGAGATGAGAAGGTGCTCACCAACTATTTCCCTTTGGCGCTCAAGCAAAATGTGAGATCGTGGCTAATGCACCTGCCAGAAAACTCTATTTCCTCATGGGCTAACTTGTGCAATGAGTTTGTTGGCGCCTTCACAGGTGGCCACCAAGAGCCTGGACATCCCAGTGACTTGCAAGTCCTTCCGCAGAGGGAAGGGGAGGATTTGTGTAAATATATACAGAGGTTCAGTTGAGTACACTATAACATCCCAGAGATACACCCAGCAGCCGTGATTGCCGCGTTCCATTTGAACATGCGCAACAGGAGGATGTGAGCCAAAATGAATGTCCTGCTGCCCAAGACCGTCAACGAGTTGTACATCTTGGCGGATAAGTGTGCTCGGGCTGAAGAAGTGATACGTCTCCAACGTATCTACTTTTCCTAACACCTTTCCTCTTGTTTGGGACTCTAATTTGCATGATTTGAATGAAACTAACCCCGGACTGACGCTGTTTTCAGCAGAACTACCATGGTGTTGTTTTTGTGCAGAAATAAAAGTTCTCGGAATGGAACGAAACTTTGCGATGAATTTTGTACAAAATAAGAGAATTTCTGGAGCCAAGAGCCACCTGAGGGGGGCACCTGGGTGGGCACAACCCACCAGGGTGCGCCTGCCCCCCAGGCGCGCCCAGGTGGGTTGTCCCCACCTGGTGGCCCCGCAGACCCTGAAACCGACTCTATAAAATCCTATTTTTCCAGAAAAAAATCAGGGAGAAAGAATTATCACGTTTTGCGAGATGGACCCACCGCCGTCTCCTGTTCTTCATCGGGAGGCCAGATCTGGAGTCCGTTTGGGGCTCCGGAGAGGGGGATCTTCGATCTTCGTCATCACCAACCCTTCTCCATTGCCAATTCCATGATGCTCCCCACCGGGAGTGAGTAATTCCTTCGTAGGCTCGCTGGTCGGTGAGGAGTTGGATGAGATTCATCATGTAATCGAGTTAGTTTTGTTAGGGCTTGATCCCTAGTATCCATTATGTTCTGAGATTGATGTTGCTATGACTTTGCCATGCTTAATGCTTGTCACTTTGGGCCCGGGTGCCATGATTTCAGATCTGAACCGTTTATGTTATCACCATTATATCTATGTTCTAGATCTGATCTTGCAAGTTATAGTCACCTACTACGTGTTATGATCCGGCAACCCCGGAGTGACAATAGTCAGGACCACTCCCGGTGATGACCGTAGTTTGAGGAGTTCATGTATTCACCGTGTGTTAATGCTTTGTTCCGGTTCTTTATTAAAAGGAGGCCTTAATATCCCTTAGTTTCCAATATGGACCCCGCTGCCATGGGAGGGTAGGACAAAAGATGTCATGCAAGTTCTTTCCATAAGCACGTATGACTATTTACGGAATACATGCCTACATTATATTTATGAACTGGAGCTAGTGCCGTATCGCCCTAGGTTATAACTGTCTCATGATGAATATCATCCAACAAATTACCGATCCAATGCCAATTATTTTCCTACATATTGATCTTGCTAAGTTACTACTGCTGCTGTTACTATTGCACTTGCTACAATATCACTGCTATCACTGTTACCGTTACTATTGCTGCTGCTACTATTATCAAAACTATCATACTACTTTGCTACTGATCACTTTGCTGCAGATAATTAATCTCCGGGTGTGGTTGAATTGACAACTCAGCTGCTAATACTTACAAATATTCTTTGGCTCCCCTTGTGTCGAATCTATAAATTTGGGTTGAATACTCTACCCTAAAAAACTATTGCGATTCCCTACACTTGTGGGTTATCAAGACCTTTTTTTGGCGCCGTTGCCAGGGAGCATAGCTATATTTGTTGAGTCACTTGGGATTATTATCAATTATTCACTATGAAGAATCTGAAGGATGCTAAGACTAAGATTTTTCCCTCTAAGACGAGGGGAGGTAAGGAACTGCCATCCAGCTCCGCTTTAGATTCACCTTCTGTTATAAGTAAACTTGCAACACCACCACATGCTATTAATTCTAATATGTCGCAAGTTATTGATGATGCTACTTCTGCTATGAATGCTTATGATGATGCTAGTACCTTGCTTGATGATGATGTGCCATTAGGTGAATTTCTTGATGAACAAATTGCTAGAGTAAGACAACATGATGTTGTTGCATCTGATGATGAGCTTGAAACTGAAAATATTGAAACACCTACTAGAACTAGCCCTTCTAGATATGAATTGCCTAAGGTACCGGAAGGTTGTGTTATGAATGAGGAGACAACTAGAGATATTCTTGCTTGTAAGGATAGAGATGATCTAGAGAAATTATTATGCAAGTATAAAGAAAAGTCTCTGAATGCTGGAATGCAATATGATCCTAAGTTTGCTACCTCACCTATCTTTATTGATGATAAGGATTATGAATTCTCTGTCAACCCAGAGTTAATTACTTTGGTTGAATCTGATCCTTTCCATGGTTATGAAATTGAGACTATTGTGGCACATCTTACTAAGTTGAATGACATAGCCACCCTTTTTACTCATGATGAGAAAACTCGCACAATCGACAAGTTTATAAAGTGGCCTAAGGTGGAGCCAGTGAGGAAGGTGACCGCACAATCAGCTGTCAAGTTCTTGAAAGGATTGGTGTGCTGCTTTGGAGTACCCAACAGAGTGATTACCGATAACGGCACCCAGTTCATGAGCCGCACCTTTATGCAGTACATCCAAAGCCTTGGAAGCAAGGTCTCCTTTGCCTCTGTTGCTCATCCGCAGAGCAATGGGCAAGCTGAGAGGATGAATGCTGAAGTGATGCGTGGGCTCAAGATGAGAACTTTTGATAAGTTGCAAAAATGCGGCAATTGCTGGATTGATGAGCTGCCGGTGGTTCTTTGGTCCCTCCGGACGACACCAAATCGAGCTACCAGCTAGACTCCCTTCTCCCTAGTGTATGGGGTAGAAGCAGTGCTCCCCATGGAACTCATATACGGATCACCTCAAGTACTTGCCTACGATGAATTAGAGCAAGAGCAGCTACGACATGACGATGTTGTGCTCCTCGAGGAAGATCGTCTCTGGGCCGATGTGCGTGCTGCATGCTACAGCAAGCCTGCGCCGCTATCATAGCCGCAGGGTTCATGCCCGGAGCCTTGAGGAAGGCTACCTTGTCCTTAGGGGTGTTCAGTCCGCCAAGGGTACCAACAAGTTGACGCCGAAGTGGGAAGGCCCTTACCGGGTAGCACAAGTCACCAGACCTGACGCAGTCCATCTGGAGACCGGAGATGGCATCAAAATGCAAAACTCATGGAATACTGAGCATCTTCGTAAATTCTACCCGTAAGGCGTGGTTGCCGGGCTCAGCCCCCGGCAACCACCTTTTGTACAAGCCTTGCTGCTGAGCATGTAACACTTTGTACAAAGCCAGGCGCAGACCCCGTGCAAAGATAATAAAACGAAGTGTTGACACCTAAGATTTACATGCATGTTTAATTGAGTATTCATTTTGATCACAATAATCTTAGCACGAGCTAATTGATCCTTCACAGAAAGCTTATATGCAGCTGGTTTCTACCTTGCACTTCCTTTTTTTGATCAACAGTAGGGCCCCCGCCATGGGTGAACATCCCGAAGGGAGGAGCGGGAACAAGCCAGCACTTTGATCCCCGGCAGCCCCGTACTATCGGGAACAATAAGAAGGGCATCCAACACAGATAAGTTTGCCTTGCCATCCATGTTATGTTCAGAGTATGAAAAGCTTATGCGATTGGAGAACCTTGCCACTTCCATCATTTGTGCTCCCATTTTTTGCCAAAATGGTTGTAGTGACATTTGAGGGGAATTGGCGGGAATGGAAGCCGTCCCTCATCCTCGCTCCTGGCCCGGTGACAGGGTCCGGTAGAAGCTGTGGTGGAGGGGCTGGCGGGATGTCTTGCCGGAAGAACTTTTGCTTACTTAAGAGTACTAAGGGACTTTTTCCTTAGTGTGTTGAAAGACACGTGCACAAGCGTCCGACAAACATCTTTTCCATTCGTGCAGAATAAGTGCAGATCATACAAAGTACAAAAATGAATGGAAGATTACATAATTTACGCTAAAGTTTGGCAGATGCCTACATCTTTTAATTTTAAAAAAGATAAGTGCCCCGTAATGCCTTTCTTGTCCCTCTCCTCCTAGGAGTTGCATCAAGGCGGAAAGAGGGTAAAAGGAGCGCCTGGGCAGAAGCGCAGCCTGACCATGTCAGGGCCCACGGGATGCAGCCTGACAAGATCAGGAGGGCGAGGATGAAGCCGGAAGGACGGAAGGAGCGGCTAGGCGATGCCCTGGTTACCACCGCCAGGACCAGAAGAACGCTGTAGGAGGGACACCGGCAGGGAATACGAAGCCGGAGTCCACGAGGAAGCCTGTCGGTGTCCAGCTGGAGGAGGCGAAGTCATCCACACCCAACGCCCCGGCAAATCGCTCTGCCGGGGAGAAGGCCAGGTGCAGATGATGGTGCTGCCGGTGCCTGGCTGACAGTGACGGTGCGTCCGGCGTTCAGCTAGAGTCTGTGTCATCGCCTTCACGCTTGGCGACCGGGGGCTCGCTGTTGTCGTCCTCCCCACAGGTGTCCTCCTCGTCGCTATCGCTCGAGGAGGAACTTTCATCACCAGTCGAGCTCTTCGCGCAGCACCCTAAACGAGCACCCGAGCATCCGAAGACCTTGATGAAGAGCAGATCAGCCTCCATTAACTTAAAATGAAGGACGTGCCCCTCTGCCAAGCTATGGGCACGTGCGAAGGTTTTCCAGCCGTGCCGGAGAAGCATAACATGAGGTGCGGGGAACTCAACATCCACCCGCATGTTGCCATTACAACAACCTCTCATGTGCAACTTCAAACCTCGCGGCTGTTTAAACTCCATCACCCTTGCAAAAGGGGTACTAAGCCGAAGATGGCTGCGTAGGGGCTTGCGCAACCTCACAAGGAACTCCAGCGCCATATCTTTGACATGGCCCTCCCATAAAGTCGAAGCGGCCGGGGAAGGAGTGGTCGGGGCACCACCGCGTCCTCCCCGGCCCCGAGCGCCTCGCCGGCCACGACCACGTCCCGCGGATTCGCCTTGTGCACTAGATCCTGCCCCTGCGTCCACAGCAGAGGCAGGGATACGGTGCTGAGAGGAAGCCCTTGTGGCCGCCGCTGGAGCTTGACCGCGCCCTCTTCCCCTCACCATGGTGGAAGAGGTATACAAGAAGAAGGAGGAGAGGATGTGTGGGTGAGCCCCTCCCGTCACCTCCGCATCTCCTTTTATAGCGGAGCGTGGCCGGGGGCTGGCTCCTCACCACCCAGGGGGCAACCACCCCGCTTCGCCTATCTGGTTCGCCTGCGTCACTGACAGCATCCAGATTCGCCAACCGCCCTCCTGCGCCAATCCATGGCACCTTGCTTTCTGCCATGGCACTCATTCCTGCGCCCTACGCATCCGTTACCTACCCTGCGCAATGCATGCAGCGTACGTGGCGGAAACGACAGGCATGGAGGGAAGAGTAAAATGTTAGTTACCTCCTCCTCCCCCGGGGTTGTGCGTGGGCACTTCAATTAACTTCCCATGAACATGGGCATTCCCTGACCCTTTACGTGGGTAGCCCCACGGCGTTTGACATCGCACGACTCATGGGGAAACCAGGAATTGATTCAATTCTAGGTTAATCAAGAAGCAAAGAAGATATCAAGGAAGACATGGATCCCGTTGCGGCATGGTCGAGGTGCCAGCCTGTGTATTTGTTCGGGCCTACCCCAATGATGCCCGGCAGCACGTATGGGCCAGGCCCGGGGGCTCTTGTCGGTGCAACAAACATCCGCATTTGTTGACCGGACTCATACACAGGCGTGCTGACGATCATACATCCAGCACCAACATGTAACGCAAGGCCGAGCCAGAGAAGCCACTCTTCGTGAGATCAAGGAACATATCAAGAAGACAAAGATTCCAAGGGAAGTGTCCTTTGCTGGTCAGACGAGGCCGGCATGGTCGATACAGTAGATAAGAGCAGAATCAAGCCGCGCCAGCCGCGTCTCTGAGACGGCCGGAGACTGAAGCGCGCACCCCTCCAAGAAGGCCCAGCAAGCCCTGCCCCCGGCAGGCACAGGCCAGTTACCACCGCTCCACCGCACCACGACGCCAATCACTTATCGATGCGGTGTCGAGCCCCCCAGGCGACTAAGTGTCTCTCACTAAACACGTGGCGGTTTGGTGGAAGACATATGACACCCGTTTGACACCCGTCCAGGGGCGTGTCAAGATGATAAGAAGAAGTTGGCTAAGCGGCGATATAAGCCTGCCAGGGATGCATCCCCGCATGCCACCCAAGGTAGCATTTATGGCATTTTGTCCTAAGTGCCAGAGTAAGGTATGATAGCACTGTTGGCTATCTAATCACAAGATAATGTCTGTTTTGCCACTGTGGTTACCCCTTGAGATATAAAAGGAGGTCCAAGGCAACCTAGCCAGGGGGTCGGATCTTCTCACATTTGTACTCGCGTAGCAGCTCTCCCGGAGGCCACCTTGCTGGGTTTGGGCGCTACATGTCATTGCGTTCCTCTATCCAATCCACAAAAGCAGGAGTAGGGTTTTATGCTTCTCAGTGGCCTGAACCTGGGTAAAACCACCAGAGTCTCATCGTCGTGCTGCCTCATGGCCTCCGCTCTTTGTGCAATATGATCTCCCCCCAGCCGAACCACAAGGGGCCCATGGCCCCATAGGTGATCGTGTCCACCCACGACACCAAGGCAATGATCATGTATATATGCATCACGTCCAAGATTAGTATACCGACTCCTGCCTGCATCTACTACTATTACTCCACACATCGACCGCTATCCAGCATGCATCTAGTGTATTAAGTTCATGGAAAAACAGAGTAATGCAATAAGAACGATGACATGATGTAGACAAGATCTATTAATGTAGGAATAGACCCATCTTTTTATCCTTAATGGCAATGATACATGCGTGTCATGTCTCCTTCTGTCACTGAGATTGATGACCGCAAGATCGAACCCATCACAAAGCACCTCTTCCCATGGCAAGAAAAATCAATCTAGTCAGCCAAACCAAGCCAATAAATCGGAGAAGAAATACGAGGCTATAACAATCATGCATAAAAGAATTCAACAAAGACTCAAATAATATGCATGGATAGATCTGGTCATAAACTCACAATTCATCGGATCCCAACAAACACACTGCAAAAATTCATTACATCAAATAGATCTCCAAGAACATCGAGGAGAACATTGTATTGAAGATCAAAAAGAGAGAAGAAGCCATCTAGATACTATCTATGGACTCGTACGTCTGTGGTAAACTACTCACGCATCATCGGAGGGGCAAGGATGAGAACCCCTCTGTGATCGTTGACCCCTCTGGCAGAGTGCCGGAAAAGGCCTCTAGATTGGATCTCGTGGTTCTGGAACTTGCGGCGGCTGGAATTGTGTTTCGTCGACTCCCCTAGGTTTTTGGGGATTTTAGAGTATTTATAGAGGTGGATGTAGGTGGAGAAGCTTCCCGTGGGCTCCACTACCCACCAGGGCGCGCTTGGGGCCTCAGGCGGGCCCTGGTGCCTAGTAGGCCCCACGGGCCTCCTCCCGTGCACTTCTTTGGCTCCCTGGGTTTCTTCTGGGCAGAAAAAAATCTCCAAAAAGTTTTGTGGCATTTGGACTCCGTTTGGTATTGATATTCTGCAAAGTAAAAAACAAGCAAAAAACAACAACTGGCACTAGGCACTATGTCAATAGGTTAGTCTCAAAAAATGATATAAAGTTGCTAGTAAATGAATATAAAACATCCAAGATTGATAATATAACAGCATGGAACAATCAAAAATTATATATACGTTGGAGACGTATCAGCATCCCCAAGCTTAATTCCTACTCGTCCTCGAGTAGGTAAATGATAAAAAACAGAATTTTTGATGTGGAATGCTACCTAACATGTTCATCACATATTCTTTTCTATTGTAGCATGGAAATTTGGACTTTTAGATGATTCAAAGCAATAGTCTATAATTGACATGAGGACATCAATAATCAAGCATATCAACAAGCAACCATGTCTTTCAAAATATCAACACTAAAGAAAGCTATCCCTAGCCCATTATGCTCAATCATTGATCCATTCATGAAACCCACTCAAATATTCGCTATGCCCAATGCACAAGTATGATAATAGTGTTCCCTAGTTGGTGCTTTATAAGAGAAGATGGAGACTCAATAGAAATAAAAATTGCATAAAATAAATAGATAAGCTCTTCGCAGAGGGAAGCAGAGATTTGTAGAGGTGCCAAAGCTCAAGCTTAAATTGAGAGATAAAATTGTTTTGAGAGGCATGCTTTTCCTGTCAACGAAAACGACCGAGAATTTCCAATACTTTCCATGCTAGATAAATCATAGGCGGTTCCCAAACATAAAATAAAGTTTACTCATTTTTCCACCATTCTTCCACAATCATTGGCTAGCCGTATCCACAGGTGCCTTCCATACCAACACTTTCCAAGGAATTAATTATTGACAACATAAATAATTTTTTTTGTTTCGGGACTTTACCTGCCACACTCTCGTGCAATAACAAGTGAATAAATACTCATCTTGAGAATAAAATATCTAGCATGGAAAAATATTGGCCACCCCCTGCCGCTTCATGAGCGGTACGGGCAAACAAAAAGGAAACTCATTTTGAAAATTAGAGTTGGCACATACAAATTTACTTGGAATGGCATGGAAATACCGCATATAGGTAGGTGTGGTGGACTCATTGGCACACCTTGGTTTAAGGAGTTTGGATGCACAAGCAGTATTCCCACTTAGTACAAGGAAATGCTAGCAAATAGATTGAGAAGCAACCAACCAAAAAACAAAAACAATCATAAACGAGCATTAAACATAACTAACACCGAATAATGCACCACAAGTAGGATGTAACTTCATTGCATAACTATTGACTTTCGTGCTCGCGTAGGGAATCACAAACCTTAACACCAATATTCTTACTAAAGCATAATTACTCACCAACATGACTCACATATTACTATCTCCATATCTCAAAACTATTACAAAGAATCAAGTTTTTAATATCCAATGATCTTCATGAAAGTTTTTATTATACCCCCCTTGAATATCTATCACTTTGGGACTAATTTCATATATCACCATTGCTACTAACAAGCTCTCAAACAAATTTATGTGAAGCATGACAGCACATATTTCTTTAAAAAAAAATTCATCTCTCAAAATAAGATAAGTGAAGTAAGAGAGGATTTCTTCAAAAAAAATACTAACTCTAAAATTGATCTAATTGAAGCAAGAGAGTATTTCTTCAAAATTAAAGCACCACCATGCTCAAAAAGATATAAGTGAAGTACTAGAGCAATTCCTAGCTCAAAAAATTTAAGTGAAGCACATAGAGCAATTCTAATAAATCATAGCATCATTATGGCTCTCTCAAATAGGTATGTTCAGCAAGGATGATTGTGGCAAACTAAAAAGCAAAACAAGCAAAGACTCATATAATACAAGACGCTCCAAGCAAAACTCATGACATGTGACAAATAAAAATATAGCTCCAAGTAAAATTACCGATGGTCGTTAGAAGAAAGAGGGGATGCCTTTCGAGGCATCCCCAAGCTTAGTTGCTTGGTTCTCCTTGAATATTACCTTGGGATGCCATGGGCATCCCCAAGCTTAGGCTTTTTTCACTCCTTATTCCTTCATCCATCGTGATCTTACCCAAAACTTGAAAACTTCAACCACACAAAACTAAACAAAACCTTCGTGAGATCCGTTAGTATAATAAAACAAATCACCACTTTAACTACAGTTGCAAACCCATTCATATTTTATTATTGCATTATACCTACTTTATTCTAACTTTACCATGGCTTATACCCCCGATACAATCCATAGATTCATCAAAATAAGCACACAATGCAACAAAAACAGAATCTGTCAAAAACAGAACAGTCTGTAGTAATATGTACTTTAACCATACTTCTGTAACTCCAAAAATTCTGTAACACCCTGATTTTTGGCCCTTTCTTTTTCTTTTTTTATTTGGTTTTTGCTCTGATTTTCTTTTTGGAGCAGTTCTGTGGACTTGAAACCTGGGAGATCATCATCATTTCTTCTCTCAGGTGGTTTATCATTCCCAAATCTCTCCCAAGGTCATGCCATTTTCCATTCTAGCCCAACCCCAATATTCTTTTTCTCAGGAATATTCCTTTTTCTATTAAAGGAATAGTCATGTCTAACCTAGGTTGTGAAGCAACCTATATTTCTGTCTTCCACAAAATTCCCAAATAATTCTCATAAATTGTTTGGATCATATATGCCCCAAATATGTCCAAACCTTCATCATCTAGTTCAAAAATATTTCATCAATATTATTTCTTCATTTCTGTCCAGAGTGGTCTTCTGTGAAGGAAGTACCACCTATATTTTCTTGATTGCTCCCAAACTTTTTGGACATGCTCTTACATCCAAATATTTGCCTGATGCCAAAATTCAGATCCATTTTCCAAGTGAACCTTCCTCAACAATTTTCCAAAGTTTCTGTCAGATGGAAGCCTTGTTGAAGGAAGTACTAGCTAGGAGTATCCAAATGAGTTGAAAATTTTCAAGCTCCTTCATGTTCTCATATCATCACACTCCTCCAAATTTCAGCTCCATCCCATCATCTATATGAGAACACCATCAAATCTTTGATTCTGTCAATATTTTCAGGTTGTGAAGCAAGTATATTTTATATTGCTTCATTATGTCTGAAAATTTACCAGAGCATTCTCCTAGCCATAAAACTCTTCTCCACCAAATTTGGGATCAATTCATAAAGCCAATATTTCCCTATAATTTTCCCAAGTTTCTGGACAAAGAGGATATCTGTGAAGGAAGTACCATTTTGGCAAGTCCAAATGGTATGAAATTTTTACAGAATCTTTATATGTCCAAATCATGAGGCGTTGCCAAATTTCAGCCCAAGTGGCTACACTATGTGAGTGCATCATCCAAATCAAGTTTCTAGACCTAAATTGCAGTTGCAAAGCAACTATATTAATTTGTGGTCCATTTCTTCTCTAAGTGCACATGATCATAGCCCTTCCTAACCTAAACATCCCAGACATCAAGTTTGGCTCTTTCCTCTTCTCTGTTGAGCACAGCAACCTGGTCAAGTTTGATACGGTAAACTTCCAGTGATGCCTCACATCCATATTTGGTTTGTTTTGATGATCCTTCACTTCCCACAGTCTCCTGGATGGAAGGACAAAACTCTAGACATAATTTGACAGCCCCTCTAGTCCTATCTTTGCTAGTAGACACGGTGACCACACGGTTTGGCGCCTGTGCACGCGCTCTGCAGGTCAAGTTCGCATCCAGAGCACTGTCCAGCTCTAGTCACTCCGTCTCTCATCGCCATCGCGCGCCTGCGCGTGTCTGGAGGCTTCCTTGTGCCGTCGCCATCGCTCTGGAACTCTTTCCCCTCTTGTAGCTCCCTCACCAGCCCTAGCCGCCGCGTGCACGCGGGTGCACAGTGCCCGGCAGCCCCTGTTCGCGCCTCGGCCTCTTCCTCCTCGTGCCCGTGGTGTCGCTCTCTGCTCCAGTGCCTCCCCTATGCCCTCACCCGTCCCCTCCCTTACCCCGTGATGCTCCCATCCATCACCGGAGTTGGCCCGTGCGTCCATGGTGGCATCCGGCGCGGGCACCTCAGCCCCTCGCCTATATAAGCAGCCCCGAGCACTCTCGACCCCTCCCGAGCTCACCAGCAGCTCCCTCTCACTCCTCTAGCCCCCCTGACCTCTCCAACGAGCTCCAGGAGCCCTCCCTACTCGCCATTGCTGCCTCGGTCACCGGTGGCCGCCGCCTAAATTCGGGCAGGCCCGAGCTCCTTCCCTCCTTCTTTCTCCACCAGAAGACCTCCCGGAGCAAGCAGAACCTCCCCACCCCTTTGCCTCGTCCGCGGAGCGACCGTAGCCTCGGGTCCCTTGTCGACCGATGCCGCCATCCGCCTCGGGTGAAGCTCATCTTGCCTCCGACCTCCCCGGCGGCCGCGCCACCCAGAGGCGGGTTCGTCTCCTTGCACTGGTCGCTCCAGCGGTCCCAGCTCCGCCGGAGGTGGCCGAAGCCGCCCGGGCGAGCGCCGGCACCGTGCCCCTCCCTCTGCTTCGTCGGGCGCTGACAAAGGAAGAAGAAGACAAAGGCCAGGCGGGCCCCACCTCCCACAGGACCCACACGTCAGCCGCACGAGGAGTTGACCCCGGGCGCTAACATGGATAAGTGGACGCGGGTTTGCCCAAATACGCTTCCAGTCACCAAAAGCGTACTCTACTTCTTCTTCGGGCCAGAAGGCGTTTTCCTTTCTGGAAAGCATATTTTCAGAAAAGGCGCGTTCTGTTTTTCCAGCTGAGGGCCTATTTGTGAGGATTTTAATTATAGATGGGTCCCTGGCAGAAAAACAGGTATATCTTTTCACTCCCTACTCCAAATGAGGTGATTCCAAAGCCCAAGTTTTGCCTCGTCGAGCCCGTTCTGCTGGTATCATTTTCATGATGTTGTCACACTCTGAAAATGACCATTATGCCCTGCCCTTATTCAGCCCCCTCCGTGAGAGAGAGTTTTCCGATGATTCTTTCCGCGAGCTTCTCTCACTTCCACCCGGTGGTTCCATCCCTCCCAGGCAAGCCACACCCTCCATTTGCATGATTGCAATGCAATGCCATGGTTTAATTAATTAAACTTGCTTAAAATATTGCATTAGCTATGTATGAATTGTTCATGGCATTTCTTGGAGTTGTTTTGATCTTGCTATTTCCATGACGATGTTGGGATTACTAGGACTAATGCTTGCAGATGGTGGATGACATGTGGCCATTGGATTATTAGTGGCTGTTATTATTCTCATCTTGATGATATTTGATATTATGCTCTGGAGTATGGTTTGGATTTGAGGTTATCATGTTGATCTATGATTAATTATCTTGCTCTTACTATTGGATTAGTAGCATCATGGTTCTTGGATTCATCCTTATCTTAGTTAATATTCTATCCTCGGAGTATCATGATATGACTATGTTATGCTTTGGATCATTTGTTGGATATTGCTATAACTTGGATTATAGGTGGATATATGATATCGGAGTATCCGATTTACCTTGGGGATAAATTCCGTCATTACGTTGGTCAGGTGCCACCGAACCAGGCTTTTCCAGTGCAACCACATTTGCCTTTATGGGAGGGCCCTAATGCGGTCTATTGTCATGCCTCTTGCTAGTGCCTCCAACTAGGGAAGGTTATGTGCGTGCGCTACCCTGATCAGGTAGGCAGCCATAAGCCTTGTGTGCCCGAGTTGTGTTGTACCCGGGTTGTCCCCGTTTGGGACCGTTTTTGTTTTTGCCACGAAGGTGGCCATTTGATGTCTAGAGTGGCATCTGGGGCCACCCATGACTTAGCCCCAAGGGGGAGTTTGTCGGAGTGGCCGGGAGAGTGCCATGCAGTAGATTGGTTTTGTCGGAACGCCGTTGGTCCACCCGAATGGGAGCACGAGGCCATGGGTTCTATGATGTGGGTACAGTGTGCTAACCACTGCAGAGTGTGTTTAATCTATCGATAGCCGCATCCTCGGTCATGGGCACAGTTCGTGCTAGGTCACACCGTTCGATCAACACTCACATGATGGAATGACTTTTTAGATGGCTTATATACTTATATGTGAGCAGTAACAATTTGGCAGGATGCCGATGATGATGTTGGGATGGTCTTGAGGATGATCATTCAGTTTGTGATGTGGTCATGCGGTGATCACGTGGAGGTATTGATCACGAGGTGGTATATTGCTTGGCCGGACAGCCAAGAGTGAGATGGTTCTTGAGATCTGAGTTATTGGTTTATCATTATTCTAGTAGTTCCATATCATGCTTATTTATTGCTTCCACCTCATAGTAGTTGTCAATAGCTTAATCTGTTAAATGCTATGTTATTGTCTTGCCTTGATGCTTTTGGTTGTTGTGAGCTTGCAAGTACATTCAATGTACTGACCTGGCGTGTCATGCCAGATTGCAGGTGATGCCGTGATTGATTGCTTGTCGAGGTTACCGATCATGCGAGCTAGACCGTGTCCCGGCCAGAGTCCCTGCGGAGAGGAGTTCACCACGGTCGTCGTTGTTCCACTGCTAGAAGTTTTCCGCTGCTACGAGTTGTTCCGTTGCTAGCATAGAGCTACCTTAGTAGGCGTAGTGTCGCCGTGCTGATGTGATCTTTTGTAACATCAGACCCTTGTACCATTATCCTTTGTAATAAGAGCTGATTTGTTCTATGTCAAGCAGTGCCGTATTCCAGAAGACTTGATCTCTGGGCTGGAATACGGGGTGTTCCGATTTCTCTGAGCTAGGGTGCCACAAATTCTGAAAAATTAGTACAACATAGGAAATTTGTATATAAATCATGTGTAAAAAATTCAGAATTTTTCGTCGCTCCAGCAGAGCACATCAATTCTGCTACTGGACGTAAAAGTTTCTGTTTTCCAACAGGATCAAATCAACCATCACCCAACATGATCCTAAAGGCATTACTTGGCACAAACACTAATTAAAACATGAAAAACACAATCATAACAGAAGTATAATTGCATATTTATTGAATAACAGACAGAAAAACAAAAATTTCAAAGATAACTATTGGGTTGCCTCCCAACAAGCGCTCTCGTTTTACGCCCCTAGCTAGGCATAATGCATAGATTCAAGTATTGTCTTCTTTGGTTTTTGCTCCATAGGTTGCCCTCATGATTGACTCATATGGTGGCTTAATTCTAGTTCTAGGGAAGTGTTCCATACCATTTCTCAGTGGAAACTAAAATTTAATATTCTCTTCTTTCATATCAATCACGGCACCTATAGTTCGTAAAAACGGTCTACCAAGTGTTATGGGACAACACGGATTGCAATCAATATCAAGAACAATAAAATATATGGGAACATGAAATCTCTAGTTCTAGCTTTTCTTCTAAAGCTTTCATCATTGCTTCTACAATATGTTTAGTAAAAGCTTTGTTTTGTTCATAGGCATTGGGTGAATTTAACATGGATTGTAACAAAGAAATACATTCAATCAAAGAGAAACTATCATAATTAAAGTCTTTGTTATCCAAAATAGTGGGCATATCACTAGCTAAAGTTTTTACCTCTCCAAACCTACTTTTATCAATTTTTTCAACAAGATTTTCACCCTTCAAATTATGGGGACGCCTTCTAGATAAAGTTGACTCTTCTTTAGTCCCCTTATCATCAAGTTTAATATTACTAAACAAGGAATCAATAGAAGAAACACCAATCATCTTAACATCTTCATCATTATGGTGAAAGCAATCAGGCGAAAACGCTCTTTCTAAAAATTCTCTTTTTGCTCTAAGCATAGCGGTTCTTTTCTTACTTTCATCCATAGAAACATATAAAGCTTTAATTTATTCATTGACATCAACCTTAGGTGGGAAAATTTTAATCTTGAGATTTTCTACATCATGAGTAATTCTATCAATGCTCCTAGACATATCATCAATCTTATTCAATTTTTCTGCGATTGTAGTATTGAAAACTTTTTGGCATTGATAAATTCTTAATATTACTCTCAAGATCAGAGGGCATCCTATATTATTATAGAAAGAATTACCATAGGAATTGCCATAATTATTAGAGGAATTAAGGAAAAGGCCTAGGATTAAAATTATCTCTATAAGCATTGTTATTAAAATTGTTTCGCAGGACAAAATTCACATATAAGGGATCATTATTTTGCTCAATCAAAGTAGATAAAGGAACATCATTAAGATCAATAGGAGCATTTTTACTAACAACCAATTTCATAAGTGCATCAACTTTTTCACTCAAAGTACTAATTTCTTCAACATAATTAACCTTTTTACTAGTAGGTGCTCTTTTGGTATGCCATTGTGAATAATTTGCCATAATATTATCAAGCAATTTAGTAGCTTCACCCAAATTAATCTCCATAAAGGTACCACCCGTGGCGGAATCCAAAAGATTTCTAGAAACAAAATTCAATCCCGCATAAATTTTTTGTATAATCATCCATAGATTTAAATCATGAGTAGGACAATTTCTTAGCATCAATTTCATTCTTTCCCAAGATTGTGCAACATGTTCATGCTCAAGTTACTTGAAATTCATGATTTGATTTCTAAGGGAAATAATTTTTGCGGGCGGAAAATACTTAGTAATAAAAGCATCATTACACTTATCCCAAGAATCAATACTATTACGAGGCAAAGATGAAAACCAAAATTTTGCACGGTCCCGCAAGGAGAAAGGAACTAATTTTAATTTCACAATATCGTTGTCCACATCTTTTCTCTTTTGCATATCACATAATTCTACGGAAGTGTTTAGATCGGACGCGGCATCCTCATTAGGATTATCGGAAAATTATTCTTTCATAACAAGATTGAACAAAGTGGCATTAATATCATAAGACTCCGCACTAGTGGCAGTAGGAGCAATTGGAGAACTAATAAAATAATTATTATTAGTATTGGAAAATTCACACAATTTGGTAATTTCTTGAGACATCGTGACTACGCAAACAAGAAAACTAGCAAACAAAAGATTAAACGAGAAAAAGGTAAACGAAAAATATTTTTGTATTTTTGCAAAAAATGGTTTAGAAGTGGGGGAGGTGAAAATGAGAGGCAAATGGAAAATAAAGTAATTGCAAGGAGATGAGAGTTTGTGCGTAGGAACCTAATAGATGTTGATGATATCTCCCCGGCAACGGCGCCATAAATTCTTCCTGATTGCTTGTATCTGCGTTGGTATTTCCTCGAAGAAGAGAGGATGATGCAGCACAACAACAGTAAGTATTTCCCTCAGTTGTGAAACCAAGGTTATCAATTCAGTAGGAGAACCAAGCAACACTATGTAAACAACACCTGCACACAAACAACAAATACTTGCAACCCAACGCGTAAGAGGGGTTGTCAATCCCTCCTCGGTATTGAGATAAATTAAATTGTATGAGATTTGATAAATAGATCAAGCAAAAACACAAAATAAAATAAATAAAGAAAAAGTGGAGCAAGGTATTTTTAGGTTTTAATATGATAGAAAATAGACCCGGGGGCCGTTGATTTCACTAGAGGCTTCTCTCGAGAAAACAGCATACGGTGGGTAAACAAATTACTGTTGGGCAATTGACAGAAGAGCAAATAATTATGACGAGATCCAAGGCAATGATCATGTATATAGGAATCATGTCCAAGATTAGTAGATCGATTCCTGCCTGCATCTACCACTATTACTCCACACATCGACAGCTATCCAGCATGCATCTAGTGTATTAAGTTCATGGAAAAACGGAGTAATGTAATAAGAACGATGACATGATGTAGACAAGATCTATTCATGTAGGAATAGACCCCATCTTTTTATCCTTAATGGCAATGATACATGCGTGTCATGTCTCCTTCTGTCACTGAGATTGAGCACCACAAGATCGAACCCATCACAAAGCACCTCTTCCCGCGACATGAAAAATCAATCTAGTTGGCCAAACCAAACCAAAGTTTCGGAGAAGAAATACGAGGCTATAACAATCATGCATAAAAGAGTTAAACAAAGACTCAAATAATATTCATGGATAGATCTGACCATAAACTCACAATTCATCGGATCCCAACAAACACATCGCAAAAAGTCATTACATCAAATAGACCTCCAAGAACATCGTGGAGAACATTGTATTGAAGATCAAAAAGAGAGAAGAAGCCATCTAGCTACTACCTACGGAGCCATAAGTCTGTGGTAAACTACTCACACATCATCGGAGGGGCAAGGGTGATGATGAAGAACCCCTTCGTGATCGTTGACCCCTTCGACAAAGTGCCAGAAATGGCCTCTAGATTGGATCTCGTGGTTCTGGAACTTGCGGCGGCTGGAATTGTGTTTCGTCGACTCCCCTAGGGTTCTTGGGATTTTAGAGTATTTATAGAGGTGGATGTCGGTGGAGAAGCTTCCCGTGGGCTCCACTACCCACCAGGGCACGCTTGGGGCCTCTGGCGTGCCCTGGTGCCTAGTGGGCCCCACGGGCCTCCTCCAGTGCACTTCTTTGGCTCCCTGGGTGTCTTCTGGGCAGAAAAAAATCTCCAAAATTTTTTGTGGCATTTGGACTTCGTTTGGTATTGATATTCTGCAAAATAAAAAACAAGCAAAAAAACAGCAACTGGCACTGGGCACTATGTCAATAGGTTAGTCCCAAAAAATGATATAAAGTTGCTAGTAAATGAATATAAAACATCCAAGATTGATAGTATAACAACATGGAACAATAAAAAATTATAGATACATTGGAGACGTATCAGCAACCATGTCCACTGGCTCGTCCACCTTCCCTTCAGCAGGCAATCGAGCCAACAACCAGATGTGTGCAAAGTCACCACTCGTACCACCGCCTATGGGTCTCATCACACGCCCATCGGCACACTCACTGCAGCCGGTTGCTCATTGCACCCCACTGCCGTTAGTGTGGGGCCACTATTGCAAATCACGCAGAGTCGTCCATCGCGTCTCAACTAGAATCCTCAACCCTGGCTGAGTCTTCTACAAATGCCCAAATCATGGGGTAATAATATGGTTAAGTTGTTCGCCTGCTTTCAGTTGCTGATTTTTTTAATAGTTTGGTTGATGGTCTTCCAATTTGATTCGTGCAGAAAAGGGAAGATTCTTGTGATTTGTATTTCTAGGAAGTTGCTGGTGTGGGGGAATGTAACTATGCTGATTGTTTGGTTAGCCGAGGAATCCCAATACCAGTAGGTTGGGGTATTGGAAAAGTAACTGAAGGAACGACAAAAGAGGAAGATGCAGAGGAGAAGGTTAAAGATGCAGTTCATCAGATCATGGCCAAGCAACAACTGTTAAACGGTCTTGGCAGCAATGAGGAGATGAAAGAGCTTGTGAAGATAATGGGCAAGATTGTTGTGCTCTGTAGGACGATTGTCTCTTTATTTCCAGTGTATGTAGCACTTGTGATGTATTTAGTGGCTATGACATGAGCACTTTGTTGAAACTAGTAATAAATGAAACTTGTTTAGCAGGCTGGGCGTAGTGTTGTGAACATCTTATGATTTCTATTAATGGAAATGGGGGGGGGGGGTATCCTCTTTTGCGAATAAATAAATAAATTAGCAGAGGCCCTGTCGGGCCAGCTTTGTTCCCATTGGAAGACATAGAGCAAATTGTAGTCTAACAGCAAATTATGTCATCAAATACAAGTTTTACAGCCAAATATGAGTACTACTAAACAACAATGTCATCATGTTTTACTCGTCATACAATCACCAAACACAAATCAACATACATAATAAGTGTTGTTCTCAGAGCAAAATACTAAACAATAAATTCATCAGGTTTCAGTTGTCATAGCAAACACAATTTCACATAGTAGATAAAAAGTCATCTTCTCACAGGCAAATACAACAAAAGCAATCTAATCATTATCCGCAGCAACAACGTCAACATCTTGGCCATGTGTATCAGTCTGAATCATAATTCCCCCAGTGTCATGTTCTTCTTCAGCCTCAATGTCCTCGAAGGTTGGCTTCTTATTGATCAACTCTTCTACGTCCACAGCCCGACAGGGAATCTTTTCGCCAACCTTATTGATGTGATGGTTCTCAAACATATTATGAACATCAGTGGAATCTTCTACATCAGCAGCAGTGTAAGCATCATCTTGTTATGCAACTTCATTAAACGAATTCCTCTGCTCAAACTTTTGCAATACTCTCCAGTCTTCGTTACGTGCAAATGTGTCTTCCAAGAAAAATATATGTGTTGCTTGATTTGACAAAAATATCTTTTATAAACCAAACTAGTGATAAAACAAGAAACTAAAAGATTCAATTGCAAGATCTAAAGATATACCTTCAAGCACTCACCTCCCCGGCAACAGCGCCAGAAAAGAGCTTGATATCTACTACGCAACCTTCTTCTTGTAGACTCGTGTTGGGGCTCCAAGCGCAGAGTTTTGTAGAATAGTAGAAATTTTCCCTCAAGTGGATGACCTAAGGTTTATCAATCCGTGGGAGGCGTAGGATGAAGATGGTCTCTCTCAAACAACCCTGCAACCAAATAACAAAGAGTCTCTTGTGTCCCCAACACACCCAATACAATGGTAAATTGTATAGGTGCACTAATTCGGCGAAGAGATGGTGATACAAGTGTAATATGGATAGTAGATATAGGTTTTTGTAATCTGAAAATATAAAAACAGCAAGGTAACTAGTAACAAAAGTGAGCAAAAACGGTATTGCAATGCTTGAAAACAAGGCCTAGGGTTCATACTTTCAGTAGTGCAAATTCTCTCAACAATGATAACATAATTGGATCATATAACAACCCCTCAACGTGCAACAAAGAATCACTCCAAAGTTTCAATCGGAGAACGTAGGATGAAAACATGCATCAACCCCTATGCATAGATTACCCCAATGTCACCTCGGGAATCTGCGAGTTGAGTGCCAAAACATACATCAAGTGAATCAATAGAACATCCCATTGTCACCACAGATATCCCATCGCAAGACATACATCAAGTGTTCTCAAATCCAATACTCAATCCAACATAACGAAACCTCAAAAAGCAAGACTCAATTCATCACAAGAAGGTAGAGGGGAAAGAACACCATAAGATCCAACTATAGTAACAAAGCTCGCGGTACATCAAGATCGTGCCAAATCAAGAACACGAGAGAGAGAGAGAGAGAGATCAAACACATAGCTACTGGTACATACCCTCAGCCCCGAGGGTGATCTACTCCCTCCTCATCATGGAGACCATCGGGATGATGAAGATGGCCTTCGGTGATGGTTTCCCCGTCCGGCAGGGTGCCGGAACGGGCTCCCGATTGGTTTTTCGTGGCTACAGAGGCTTGCGGCGGCAGAACTTCTGATGTAGGGTTCTTTTCGGAGGTTTCTATATTTATAAGAATTTTTGGCGTCGGAAACAAGTCAAGGAGGTGCCCGAGCGGCCCACAAGCCCTCAAGGTGCGCCCTGGGGGGTAGGGCGCGCCCCCTGGCTTGTGGACTCCTCAGAACTCTTCTGGTCCAGCTCCGGTGCTTCGGGGGTCTCTTTTGGTCCATAAAAAATCATCGTAAATTTTCAGCCCATTCCGATAACTTTTATTTCTGCACAAAAAACGACACCACGGTAGTTCTGCTAAAAACATCGGCAGTTCGGGTTAGTTCTAATAAAATCATACCAAAACCATATAAAATTGTTGTAAACATGGCATGAATACTTCATAAATTATAGATACGTTGGAGACGTATGAACATTCCCAAGCTTAATTCCTGCTCGTCCTCGAGTAGGTAAATGATAAAAGAAAGAATTTATGAAGTGTGAATGCTACCTAACATATTTATCAATGTAATCTTCTTTATTGTGGCATGAATGTTCAAATCCATAAGATTCAAAACAAAAGTTTAATATTGACATAAAAACAATAATACTTCAAGCATACTAATAAAGCAATCATGTCTTCTCAAAATAACATGGCCAAAGAAAGTTATCCCTACAAAATCATATAGTCTGGCTATGCTCTATCTTCATCACACAAAGTATTTCATCATGCACAACCCCGATGACAAGCCAAGCAATTGTTTCGTACTTTTGGTGTTCTCAAACTTTTTCAACTTTCACGCAATACATGAGCGTGAGCCATGGATATAGCACTATAGGTGGAATAGAATATGGTGGAGGTTGTGAGGAGAAGACTAAAAGGAGAAAGTCTCACATCAACTAGGCAAATTAATGGGCTATGGAGATGCCCATCAATTGATATCAATGCAAGTGAGTAGGGATTGCCATGCAACAGATGCACTAGAGCTATAAATGTATGAAAGCTCAAAATGAAAACTAAGTGGGTGTGCATCCAACTTGCTTGCTCATGAAGACCTAGGGCAATTTGAGGAAGCCCATCATTGGAATATACAAGCCAAGTTATATAATGAAAAATTCCCACTAGTATATGAAAGTGATGAAATAGGAGACTCTCTATCATGAAGAACATGGTGCTACTTTGAAGCACAAGTGTAGAAAACGGATAGTAACATTGTCCCTTCTCTCTTTATCTCTCATTTTTTTGTTTGGGCTCTTTGGCCTCTTTTTTATTTTGGCCTCTTTGGCCTCTTTTTATTATTTTTTAAGTCCGGAGTCTCATCCCAACTTGTGAGGGAATCATAGCTTCCATCATCCTTTCCTCACATGGGACAATGCTCTAATAATGATGATCATCACACTTTTATTTACTTCTAACTCAAGAATTACAACTCGATACTAGAACAAAAGATATGACTCTATGTGAATGCCTCCAGCGGTGTACCGGGATGTGCAATGATCAAGAGTGACATGTATAAAAAATATGAACGGTGGCCAAGCCATAAATACTATGCCAACTACATGATCATGCAAAGCAATATGACAATGATGGTATGTGTCATAATAAACGGAACGGTGGAAGTTGCATGGCAATATATCTCGGAATGGCTATGGAAATGCCATATTAGGTAGGTATGGTGGCTGTTTTGAGGAAGGGTATATGGTGGTTTTAATGCACCGGCGAGAGTTGCGCGGTACTAGAGAGTCTAGCAATGGTGGAAGGGTGAGAGTGCGTATAATCCATGGACTCAACATTAGTCACAAAGAACTCACATACTTATTGCAAAAATTTATTAGCCATCGAAACAAAGTACTACATGCATGCTCCTAGGGGGATAGATTGGTAGGAAAAGACCATCGCTCGTCCCAGACCGCTACTCATAAGGAAGACAATCAAAAAATAAATCATGCTCCGACTTCATCACATAATGGTTCACCATACGTGCATGCTACGGGAATCACAAACTTTAACACAAGTATTTCTACCAATCCACAATTACTCACTAGCATGACTCTAATATCACCATCTTTATATCTCAAAACAAATGAAAGGAATCAAACTTCTCATATATTCAATGCTCTTTATATGAAAGTTTTTATTATATCCCTCTTGGATGCCCATCATATTAGGACTAAATTCATAACCTAAGCAAATTACCATGCTGTTTAAAGACTCTCAAAATAATATAAGTGAAGCATGAGAGCTCATCAATTTCTTTAAAATAAAACCACCACCGCTCTAAAAAGATATAAGTGAAGCACTAGAGCAACTACCTAGCTCAAAAGATATAAGTGAAGCACATAGAGTATTCTAATAAATTCACGATTAATGTGTGTCCCTCTCAAAAGGTGTGTACAGCAAGGATGATTGTGGCAAAATAAAAATCAAAGACTCATATCATACAAGACGCTCCAAGCAAAACACATATCATGTGGTGAATAAAAATATAGCCTCAAGTAAATTTACCGATGGATTGAAGACGAAAGAGGGGATGCCATCCGGGCATCCCCAAGATTAGATACTTGGTTGTCCTTGAATATTACCTTGGGGTGCCTTGGGCATCCCCAAGCTTAGGCTTTTGCCACTCCTTATTCCATAGTCCATCAAACTTTACCCAAAACTTGAAAACTTCACAACACAAAACTCAACAGAAAACTCGTAAGATCCGTTAGTATGATAAAACAAATCTCCACTTTTAGGTACTGTCAATACAAGATACAAATTTTTTCTCAAATGATTCCTACTGTACCCTATAATTTCTACAATTTATATTGAGCAATATAAGCCATAGAAACTAGAAAACAAGCAAACTATGCATCGAAAACAGAATCTGTCAAAAACAGAACTGTCTGTAATGATCTGAATTATTCTCATATTTATTTTACTCCAAAAATTCTTAAAAATTTATAAAAGGTATAATTTTTTTATATAAATCCTCTGTAAAAAAATTAGAGTTTTCCCACATTCCAGTGAATTTTAACAATTCTGTTACTGGACACAAAAGTTTCTGTTTTTGTTCAGAATCAAGTCAACTATCAACCACACTATCCCAAAGGCTTTACTTGGCACTTTATTCAAACAAAAGCTATAAAACATGATTAATACAGTATATTAATCATGTGAACACACAAAAACAGTTGGGTTAAATATTGGGTTGTCTCCCAACAAGCGCTTTTCTTTAATGCCTTTTTAGCTAGGCATGATGATTTCAATGAAGCTCACATAAAAGATAAGAATTGAAACATAATGGGAGCATCATTAAGCATATGACTAGCACATTTAAGTCTAACACACTTCCTATGCATAGGGATTTTGTGAGCAAACAATTTATGGGAACAAGAATCAACTAGCATAGGAAGGCAAAACAAGCAAAACTTCAAGATTTTCAACACATAGAGAGGAAACTTGATATTATTGCAATATGTAAAAGCATATGTTCCTCTCTCATAATAATTTTCAGTAGCATAATGAATGAATTCAACAATATAACTATCACATAAAGCATTCTTTTCATGATCACAAGCATAGAAATTTTATTACTCTCCACATAAGCAAAGTTATTCTCATGAATAGTAGTGGGAGCAAACTCAACAAAATAACTATCATGTGAGGCATAATCCAATTGAAAATTAAAATCGCGATGACAAGTTTCATGGTTATCATTATTCTTTATAGCATACATGTCATCACAATAATCATCATAGATAGCAACTTTGTTCTCATAATCAATTGAAACCTCTTCCAAAATAGTGGATTCCTCACAAAATAAAGTCATGACCTCTCCAAATCCACTTTTATCAATATTGTGAAAAGATTCAACACCCTCCAAAATAGTGGGATCATTAACTAGAGTTGATACTCTTCCAAACCCACTTTAATCAACATAATCATCATAAATAGGAGGCATGCTATCATCATAATAAATTTGCTCATCAAAACTTGGGGGACAAAAAATATCATCTTCATCAAACATAGCATCCCCAAGATTATGGCTTTGCATATCATTAGCATCATCGATATTCAAGGAATTCATACTAACAACATTGCAACCATGCTCATCATTCAAAGATTTTATGCCAACCATTTTATTGAATTCTTCTTCTAACACTTGAGCACAATTTTCCTTTCCATCATTTTCACGAAAGACATTAAAAAGATGAATAATATGAGGCAACCTCAATTCTATTTTTTTGTAGTTTTCTTTTATAAACCAAACTAGTGATAAAACAAGAAACTAAAAGATTCAATTGCAAGATCTAAAGATATACCTTCAAGCAATCACCTCCCCGGCAACGGCGCCAGAAAAGAGCTTGATGTCTACTACGCAACGTTCTTCTTTTAGACTCGTGTTGGGCCTCCAAGCGCAGAGTTTTGTAGGATAGTAGCAATTTTTCCTCAAGTGGATGACCTAAGGTTTATCAATCCGTGGGAGGCGTAGGATGAAGATGGTCTCTCTCAAACAACCCTACAACCAAATAACAAAGGGTCTCTTGTGTCCCCAACACACCCAATACAATGGTAAATTGTATAGGTGCACTAGTTCGGCGAAGAGATGGTGATACAAGTGTAATATGGATAGTAGATATAGGTTTTTGTAATCTAAAAATATAAAAACAGCAAGGTAACTAGTAACAAAAGTGAGCAAAAACGGTATTGCAATGCTTGAAAACAAGGCCTAGGGTTCATACTTTCAGTAGTGCAAATTCTCTCAACAATGATAACATAATTGGATCATATAACAATCCCTCAACGTGCAACAAAGAATCACTCCAAATTTTCTATCGGAGAACGTAGGACGAAAACGTGCATCAACCCCTATGTATAGATTACCCCAATGTCACCTCGGGAATCTGCGAGTTGAGTGCCAAAACATACATCAAGTGAATCAATAGAACATCCCATTGTCACCACAGATATCCCATCGCAAGACATACATCAAGTGTTCTCAAATCCAATACTCAATCCAACATAACGAAACCTCAAAGAGCAAGACTCAGTTCATCACAAGAAGGTAGAGGGGGAAGAACACCATAAGATCCAACTATAGTAACAAAGCTCACGGTACATCAAGATCGTGCCAAATCAAGAACATGAGAGAGAGATCAAACACATGGCTACTGGTACATACCCTCAGCCCTGAGGGTGAACTACTCCCTCCTCGTCATGGAGACCACCGGGATGATGAAGATGGCCTCCGGTGATTGTTTCCCCCTCTGGCAGGGTGCCGAAACGGGCTCCCGATTGGTTTTTCATGGCTACAGAGGCTTGCGGCGGTGGAACTTCCGATCTAGAGTTCTTTTTAGAGGTTTCTATATTTATAAGAATTTTTGGCATCGGAAACAAGTCAAGGAGGTGCACGAGGGGCCCACAAGCCCTCAAGGCGCGCCCTGGGGGGTAGGGCGCGCCCTGGCTTGTGGACTCCTCGAGACTCAAGAAATTGAACTGATTCAGACAATGAGTTCGAAGAGCATGTGCCAGCGGTAGTGGCCAGTAACTCGAACACTACATCAAGACAGGACTTTGGGGTTGTCTCACTGTCTTCAAGATAGTTTTCCTTAGCTGTTTTATCAGCTTTGTTGGAGACTAATAAGGATGTCTCACTATCATGAACCTTATCTGCATTACTTCCTTTACCATTGCTTAATAAGGTACTCTTCCCAAATATTCTGTTAGCATTCTAAAAGAAGAAACAGGTAGACACATAACAGGTTTAGCATGTAGTATATGAAACTCATTTCGGTGAACCAGTTCAGTAGTAAGGTGGACATGATTAAACTACCAAGTCTTCTATTGCCAAGTAGTAAGTACATAATAAAGCATCAAACAAACATATATCTATGTCCTATGGTCACTGCATTGTCTTGCCAAACCAAAATAGAGACACGGTTCAAATCATATTAGTTCAAGACAAAGCAACATTGAAAGAATACAAGTGTGGGAAACTACACGGCACATGGGTATACATGTACAACAACACTATTGGCTCTGTTGTGATGCTAGTAATGTGCATGATATGAGAAGTCAACTATATACACAATTGAAATTGAAATCAACAGAGCAATTTAGAAGAGCAAACCTGTTAAAGAAACATGTTTAAACATACCTGTTGTGCCATTGGAGTTTCGATTGGATCCTTCAATTTAAAAATAAGTTTGTATGAGTAAATACAGTGATACAAGAGCAAAGCAGTATGCACCATAACAATGGAATCTTAAATGAGAACAGTTATTCTTTAGGTTTAAGCACTTGTTCTACACGAACAGAGTACAGTAAGACGCAGACATATAGTACTTCAAAATAAAAAATGAGCTCATAGACCTTACCACATTCTTAGTTCGGGACCAGTACAGAACAAGGTGTTCCCAGTCATCGTGCCGTAAATGTGTTTCAGGAGAAAGTAAGGGAATTTGATGAGTTTCTTTGCCAGCAAAGTACATTTTCTTCAGGTAATTCCGATACTGCCACCAAGCATTCTTGAAGATAGCAGAGGTATTAGCACAGGTTACCTCATCCTGAGTTTCCAAATTGGTCCTTCTCTATAGAGAAAAATGGGAACATTTGCTATATTATAACTGGCATGGAGGTAGAATGTATGGGACAAAGCAAAGTATTTGCCATGAATAACATTACTTACACATAACTCCTGGATGAACACCTGCAACTGGCTTTTTCCTTCATGTTCAGTATAATATTTCCATGATGGGAAGATAAGCACATAGGATTTAAAAACATCAAATGCGATAGATGCTAAACTATGAATGGCTGGTTGTGCTTCATCGACAGGAATAGGTGTACTAACTGGTGGAGTTGGGGTTCGCCGTGGTAGTACTGGCGCTTTGGGCACTGGAGCTGCCATACTAACTGCTCTTGTTTGGGAGTTCTGTGCTGGAGATGGTGTTGTGTCAACTGGAACTGGGTTACTATCTGCTGTGGTTGGGGTTAGATTGGGTGAAGCTGGTTCTCTGTCCATCGGAGTAGGGGTACAATCTGCGAGAGTCTGGGTTATGTGTGGTAGGGCTGGTTCTCGTGCATGTACAATCGGGGTGCTATCTCCACCAAGAGGTAGCACTGTTTTATTTGAAGACCGTGTTTTTACTCCGCTAGATACTGCCATCACCCCCTCCAATTCAAAGGGCTGATAAAAAAGAAAAGTAGTTGAATGTACATACCTTGTATGAAAGACAGATGCAATAGATAGTGTGGAAAAAAGAGGGCATGAAATAGTTCACATGTATATTGTTTAACTAAAAAGGATAGCATGACATAATTTCACATATATGATGTCTATCTAAACTCGATAGCATAGCATGACATAATTCAAAGATATGATGACTAACTAAACAGGATGGCATGAGATAATTATATGATGTCTTTAGTAAACAGGTTCGCATGACATAATTCACATACATGTTATCTAAGTAATCAGGATCGCATGATATAATTCACACATGTGATTTATATACTAAGCAGAGGGCATTCGCATATATGATGTCTGAACTAAGAACATGGTGTTGAATATTGTGTATATGATGTCTAAACTATGCAATGCAACACACCATATGCATGATATGAGTAGTATAACCGTGCCAAGTTAGAGCATACACCTCGATGGGGGAATAGGACTGGTCATCTGTCTCTGAATCCATCTCTGAGGAGCTATCGGGACACAGCAAGAGATTTGCTTGGACAGGTAGCACTGTCTGCTCTGAAGACCTTGTTTTCACTCCAGATTTTTCCATCACCCACTCAAATGGCTGATTCACAGGAAGAGTAGTTGAATGTACAAACATTGTTGACAAATGGAAATGTAATGAAGAAAAGGATTGGCAAGATATAATTCAAATATATGATGCCTGGTTAAACAGGATGGCATTGCATATTTCACATATATTATGGCTGGCTAAAAGAGATGAGATTGCATAATTCACATATATGATATAGAAACTAAACATGTGGCATTATAGAACATGTCTAAACTAAGCAGATGACATATATGATGTCAAAAGTAGGCACTGTAAGGCAACATATGCACGATATGACCAACATCATCATGCCAAGTTAGAGCAAACACCTCGGGGGGTAAATAGGAGTGGTCAACTCCGTCTGAATCTGCCTCAGAACAGATATCTTCCTCTGGATTACAATCTGGAGGGGGGGGGGGGGTTTGCCATTGCACCCACCATGGAGCGATGTCTGCATGGCATTGTATTGCCGCACAAAACTCTTCTCTTTTTCTCTACATGTTCAGCATGACTGTGTACAATATCTGGCATGCATACGAAAAAAATATTGTGAGATTATGTAAGGAGAGCATGCAGAAATCTAGAGTGATGGTAACAACAAGTGGATAGATCCAAAAATAATGATAGCAGGCTGATGATAGCTTTACTTTAATAAAAAGACAGATGATGATTGCTTTACTGTTTGTTTCCCACCCAAGATGAACAACATAGACATACCCTAGGTGAACCAGATAATAGACAGATATACTATTCATTGCTGCCTCGATATGTGCCCCACAAGCATTTTAAAACTCAAGTTTGAACATTAATTCGGACCTGACTTGGAGTCTAAGAGGTGAACAAGACGATAAAGTAGCAGGTAATATTAAGCAATGCATAACATAAGCAGAAACAAAAGAGTGCAACCTCTCTTGTGGACCCGTGTACTCCTCAGGTTCATCTGCCGAGTCGATGATGGTGATGCAGTTGCGATGGGTGCCGGTGGCAGGGAAGGAGATCTGAGGTGGTGAAAGACGGTCGGGAGTCGTGATGTCTGGTATGGTGGATCCTTCTGTTGATGGAGCAGCTCAGGTGAGGTGGATGATGTCGCGACAGGAGTAGGACAAACCACACAAAGTTTTCTTCGACACCTATCTGTAATTGAAGTAATTCTGTAAGGGCTCCTTTCCCTTGCAGGATTCTAAAAACACAGGGATAGGAAAAACACCGGAATAGGATAGGAATGCACATGGGAAACAGAGCATTTGTAAACACATGATTTTTGTCAACTTGGGTGTTTGGTTCACAGGAATTGGAAGAGCAGAGGAATGCAAAGAAACTTGGCCAAATTAAAGTGAAACCATATGAAAGTGTGTACAGTTAGAATGTTATTCTGCCACTAATGCACTTAGTCTTGTTTTCATGCATAGGAAAAGTAGGCCCAGGTGGATGTTTTGCTCCATTCCTTTCAACCAAATGCATGAATAATTGAATAGTAGAGTACCATAGGAAAATTTCCTATTGCTATGTTTTTCCTTCACTTTTTCCTTTGAACCAAAATAGCCCTAATGGATCAACATGAATGTAGAGTAATAAGTGATGCGACAAGTGTACAACCTCTTTGGCGTAGCCGTGTCGACCTCAGCATCATTGGGTTGGTCGCTGAAGAAGTTGCAGTAGAGGTGACTGTTGGAGGTGTGGTGGAAGATCTGAGGCGTCTGTAGACGGCGTCCAGGGTACTGCTCTGTTGTGATGGATGGTTCCGTCATTGGAGCAGCTCCGGCGAGCCGTAAGACATCGAGGCTAAAGCAGCACAAGACAGACATCGTTAATCTCAAGTGGGATTCTAATAGCATCTCCAATAGATGATGTAAAATACATTACCAAAAAGTGGTAGATGTAAAATGTACATCACCAAAAAACACCTGACACAACAGATGAGGTAAAAATTGTTGACTCTGAACTTAATTGTCGAAACTAAAATTTATTGTGGAATCTGAATGTTACTGTCAAAATTGAACGCACTGGTAGCAGAGATGCACTTCACATGTAGTTTAGGCCGCTCGAGCACTAGTAGTAGAGAAACAGTGATCTAAATCAGCAGGCGATCGACAGGGAACACAGTAGCAGATAGCAGCCAGAGCAGCAACGCCTGGAGCAGCAGCGCTAACTAGAGCCAGAGCAGCAACTCATGTAGCTGCAGCAGCCCGTGTAGCAGCATCAGCAGCGCGAGCGAGAGCAAGAGCAGAGCAGCAGCACGAGCGAGGGGAAGAGCAGAGCTGCAGCGCAAGCAAGCGAGAGCTGGAGCGGCAGCAGCAGCAACGCGAGCGTGAGCTGGAGCAGCAGCTCTGGCTGGTATGGATGCCGCTGCCGAGGGAGCCTCGCACTAGGGGAGAGCCACCGTGGAGATGTCGCCAGCGGTGCCGACTACGAGGTAGCCGCGCCATGGGGGAGCGGGATCAAGCACCGGCGGCGCTGGGAGGTCAAGTTAAGAAGAAGGTGTGATGCGATGAGTGTACAACCTCTTTGGCGGCACCGAGTAGGCCTCGACTTCGTCCGAGGAGTCGGTGAGGATGCTGCGGTTCCGGTGAAGCAGGTTAAGGCAGCGCTGTGGGGATGGAGCAGCCGCAATAGACGAGGCGATCGTCAGAGCACCTCCTTGGAGGTGGAGGACGAGGGGCTGAACCGGCGGGACGACAAGATCGACGACGGATCCTCATCCAGGGCGGTGGATGAGGGACGTTGAGCTGTTGCGGTGGATGACGTCGTCGGGGAAGAGGCTCTGGCTAGGCAGCGGTGGGGTGGTGGACGGCGGAGGGTGGGGTTTCACGGCTGGAGCGAAAAGGAGGTGATGGGAGGGGGGAACCATGACTTGGGGACGCGCTTGTCCAAAATGTAGGGTGTGTTACGAAAGTACCCCCCCCCAACGATTTGAACTAGCGGCCATTTCGGCTCAGGGTTAGATGGGGGATTTCGCGTGTCAGGATTTGGCAGCTGGAGGGAGTTTTCGCGTGCATTGTAGTTTCGGGATAGCAAGGCGCGAGTTTTCGGGCCACAAACAAACAAAGCGATATCTGAATTTTTGGGATAACAAGGCGTGGGTTGAAATTTCGGGACAAGCCTAACATGTAATAATGTACGTACCAAATCAATTCGCACTTCCCTCGATGAAAAAAACAAAAACAAAACTATTCACACCACACAAAGGGAGAGTCTTGTCCCGTTTTACTATACAAATAAATGCTATTCAAAACTATGAATCCATGTTATGTCCAATTAATTTTTTTTCGCTACTTGTATAGTGCATGTACCCTACTCATACGAACATTTTAGTGCATTCCAAATGTATATACTAGTGCTGCAATTCAAACTAATTTTGAATTTGTTTCTCTATTTGAATAAGAATCTACAATCATGATTGTTGCCAACTTAAACCATCATTTGTATATTATCTTAACAACACACAACATGATTACTATAGAGTTAGATATGAACTATGTGTACTATATATATGAACTCGAATTCAAAATTTTGAATACACTTGATGTTGATTCCAAATAATAGTACATTTGAAGTACTAGCTAGATCTTCATAATCTAAACCATGTTTCATATGTACACTGTATTTATCACACAAAGTATAGTGCCCCATCCCCTACATTATGACACGTATTTAGCCCTGAGCTGCAAAAGCCACACATTATCACAAATTCAAATATATATGTATATATATATATATATATTATATGTAGTATAACATGTTCATGACCACACCATGCGTATCACCATTATATTCATGCATATGCATCGGTTTAAAACACTATGATCTCTTGTTCAAATATCTGAATCCACTTTTATAATGAATTATGATATCTGTTCGTCTTTTACACCCACACAATCCTCTTCTCTTTGTAGCTAGCGCTAACTTTTGCTCGTGCATGCACACGCCCACCTCCCTCTCACCCTCCCTCAGCATTCTCTCCATTGCGCACATTCGTTATTTCTCTTTAGGTCGTTCACCCACGGTGTGTGTAGGCCCTCCAGCTCCTTCTTTCTGGCACACACCGATCGATATACCTCTCTAGCCAGGCGAACCTACCACAAACACAAGCTTTCCCTCTTCTCTTCTCACCGTCCATGCCCTCCTCTGTCTAATACAGTTCCACACAAATGCACACTCCCGCCCCTCTTTTCATCGATCTCATACTCGCACACTCCTCCCCCCTCGATATAGTCAGCCTCTCGCACCACGTTCAAGCCGCATCCCTCTCACTCTATCCGTCTCTTTGGTCCTTATTTGCTTCTGACACATGCATGCATGTATACCTATCGATCTCCCTACATATAGCTAGGTCAACTATAACTCTTTTCCCCATGCACCGATCGACGTACCTCACTCGTTATGTCTCTCCCTTTCTCTGACACACAACGATTGATCTTCCTATATAGTTATGCCTGCTTACCACAGCCATATCTCCCCCCTAGCCATATCGTCCTCCCTCATCATCCTTGCATGCCTCCCGACCCGTCTCTCACACACACATGCACAGACAGGCACGCATCCCCTCTCTTATTGATATTGCAGTCGTACCCTTTGTTTTTCTAGCAGGCCTCTCCCGCCATTTGTGAGAAGCAACTCCATCACCAACCCTCCGACACTCTAGCTTTGCCTCTCTTTGAACCTTATTCCTCTGCTACACATATGCATGGATGCCGATCGATCTCCCTCAATACATAACTAGGTCTCTCTCCTTCTCCACACATATACTAGTCGATCTACCTCTCTATAGTTAGGTCTCTGCGCCCCCCCCCCACACCGATAGTCGAACGCCGTAGGTAGGTATCCATGCCACAGAGACAAAATGCACCTCTCCCCTCTCACATTCTAGTAGGCCAGCCGCCCTATATCTTTGACGTGGGCAAACACAAATTCGATGGCACTCTTTATTGATCGCGCACCCACACACTTCACCCCTCTATTTGATTCTATCGATATCTCACGCCGATGATCCCTCCACTCTCTTCTCGTGGATCACTCCCTCTATATATGATATATCCAGGCCTCTGTTTCACACACATTGCATATGTTACACTTTTTGTTTGAGATATCATCGACACATTGCCTCTGTTTTGCACAAACCATCTTTTTTTTGAGTAAAAAAAACCATATATCTCACACACACCCACGTACGTGGGGTACCTGCACGTAGAGAAGAGGTGCACGCACAACGCACGTACTCACGTCTCATTCCCGGCCACACCCGCGCGAGTACACGGTGGAGCTCATTTCTGTACGAAAAGGCAGCCCACGTGATAATTTGACGCGTGGAGCGGTTGTTTACTTGAAGGAGGGTTGTGTACCACGTGTACATGGAACAAAGTTCGACTTGACGTGTTAGTTTTAAATAAAGTTATATTCCTCAATGGCAAGTACAGAATATAAAATGATTGTTATCGAGAAAAAAGAAATCCGCTCCACTATATACTACAGTGGAGCCTGCTTGCTAGGGTTTGTCTCTCGTCACACTATCTCACACAAGGCGGCGGTGGCCTCTCTCTCTCACCGTTGGTCACTGATCCGGTCGCATCCTGTCCAATGACGGAAAGGGAGGATGTGCATCGTTTCCCTGTTCGACGGCGTCGAGGCAGCATGTGACGCCCCCGGCCCGATCGTGCACTATTCATACACGCAAATGCGCACGATCAAGCCTAAGGACTCACGGGCAGATATCACAACACAACTCTAAAACATAAATAAAGTCATACAAGCTTTATATTACAAGCCAGGGGCCTCGAGGGCTCGAATACATAAGCTTGCGAACAAACGTCAGCGGAAGCATCAGATATCTGAGTACAGATATAAAAGAAAGTACAGAAAGGCCTTTAGAAAGGCGGGGCAAAAGGAAACACTACGATCGAAAGGCACAAGGCCTCCTGCCTGGGACCCTCCGATCCTACTCCTGGTCGTCAGTCAACTCGTAGTAGTATCCATCCTCTGGGTAGTAGTAGTAACGATCGTCGGGGCATCTGTCTCAGGGGGCTCCGTCATCTTGGTCACGACAAACTGATATGGGGAGAAAAGGAAAACAAAGCAACCGTGAGTACTCAGAAGTACTCAGCAAGCAAGGATCTACACTACATATGCAACATTTTCAAGGGGAGGCTGTATATGTGGACTGGGCTGCAGAAATGCCAGAATAGAGAGAAGGCCTAGTCCTATCGAAGACTAGCATCTTCAGCGATCTTGCAGCAGTAGAAGAGAGTAGAACAATACCATATAATGTAGCAGTAATAATATCAACCTCACCCAGAGATCCTTTCTCGACTCCCTGCGAGAAAGCAATCCCAGAGCCATACATTCATCAACCTCGTCCTGAGATCCCTTCTCGACTCCCTGCGAGAAGCAATCCCAGAGCCATATATACAGGTCTCATCACAGGTATCCAGTTCTAAATTGTATCAATCAGGATACAACTCCGAGTGTCCTTTACCGTAGGACCGGCTATCGATAGAAGTGTTCTTCCCTGCAGGGGTGCACCAACTTACCCAACACGCTCGATTAACTCCGGCCGGACACACTTTCTAGGGTCATGCCTGTCCTCGGCCAAACGACACATCGCAACCCTACCTACAGCTCAGCAGAGAGGTCCCCGCCGGTCTACATCCTAAGCGCAAGGGGGTCTTGGCCATCGCCCCTCGCCCTCCGGGTCGTTGCGTACATGGCCCAGATCCAAGCACCACCGAAATGGCGCCAATCACTCCATGCCGCACTGCTGAACTGGACGTCTGACAGAGCTTTCGGCTGATGCATACGATGCAGAACGCCCATACTATGCCCACGTGATGGTTAGTGCTATCAGACCAGAGGTCTGCTCGGATCAAATATCCAAATCGTTAGGACTAGGGCTTGCGGTAACGAGCAGAGACTCACGAAAGATGTGACCCCGTCGCCCCGTCTCGAGGACTTGCGGCAAGGGCCAAGAATGCCCGGCCGCGCCTCGTATTCACCACTCGGGCACCACACTAGCAACCCGCCTTCACATCACACGCGGGTACCCCTCAGGGTCGACCCGCCTTTCCAAGTGACATTGTAAGGTCCAAGTATCCGTGTGTCCATAACATCAGGGAATCCGAGGTATCACCCTCATTGAATTCCCACTCGATGTATCCGTCAAGGTGAACTAGGAGGGATCACCCTCACTGGGTCCACACTTGAGGTGTTGTAGGACAGCGTCGTTATCGGAAGCGGTGAAGGAGGAATCACCCTCGATGACCACGACCGAATAACTACTCTACAGAGTTAACATCAGAAGTGCTACCTGAGGTTTCACCCTCGACACTCGATAGTAACGCTGCAGTGTCGTTACAACTAAGGGGGGTGATGTGCGGTGTCGGGTCCTGGTCTTCAATCCCATTGATCGGGTCTTCTGACGATCCAGCGCGGCAGTCGGGATAAGTGGGGTCACTGATAGGTCTCTACCCAGCCTAGACTAAACAGTTTAGGATATGTAGGAAATTATCAACAGCAGGTTACAATGAACAGGCTATGCATCAGAATAGGTAAAGCAGCAGCAGCAGTAATTCTAATGCAAGCATGAGGAATTTAGAATGGGCGATATCGGGATGATCAAAGGAGGGGCTTGCCTGGTTGCTCGGCGGCAAGGGCAAGGTCGTCTATGGTGTCTTCGGGATCCGGAGCTGCGTCGGTCTCGGGGACGACGTCGGGGTCGGGGGCTATCGAGAGAGAACAGGGGGAGGAAACAGTATAAATATATAGCAAACATGAGCATGACAAATACGATACACGGTGCTAGGGGTAGTCTAACGCAGCATCACACGTAACAGACGGAGCGGGAGAATATCTGACGATATTTCCCGGGTCTTTGGAATTATCGGACAGAGGATAAGAGGGGAACGGTTGCAAGTTCGGATAGTTAGAGACGCGTGACGGACGAACGGACCGCGTATTCAGATTCGTCTCGTCGTTCTGAGCAACTTTCATGTACAAAGTTTTTCGATCTGAGTTACGGATTATTTAATATGATTTTCTAAAGTTTTTATTAATTTCTGGAATTTAATTAATTATTTAAATTAACATTATCCGAAACAGTAGTTGATGACGTCAGCATGACATCATGCTGACGTCAGCACAATCTGACAGGTGGGGCCTGCTGTCATTGACTATTAGCCTAATTAACAGATTAATTAGCTTAATTAGATAATTAGGTTAATTAAGTTTAATTAGTTTAATTAAACATGATTAGTTAAGTTAATTAATTCACTAATTAACTAATTAATTATTACTATATTTTCTTTTTCTTCTTTTTTTTTTTAAACATTCTGGGGGGGCCCACTGGACAGTGGCACAGCCGGACACGTCCGCGCTGTGCCCGTCCAGAGCCGGACACATCCGCGCGGCTGGGGTCAACGCGCGCGCGCGCACGGACGAGCGGGCAGACGACGGCGAGCGACGCGCGGGCGCACGTGCGGGGCAGCTGCGGCGAGCGGCAGCAGCAGCAGCAGGCGGAGCAGCAGCTCCGCGGCGGGGGCGGGCGAGCGCGGCACGGGAGCGGTGACCGCGGCGGCAGGGAGAGCGCACGGGGAGCGGACGCGGTCCTCACCGGCGATGTAGATGAACAGGGCCGGCGAGGCTCGGTGGAGCCGACGGGGAGGAGGACGGGGAGGTGTTCGGCGACGGCGGTGGCTGGGTCTGGCGACGGCAGCGGGCGGCGGCGTCGGTGCCCCGTTGGGGAAGAGGTCGAGGACGGGGAGGCGGGCGCCGGCGACGGCGGTGCAGCACCGGGCGGCGTCGGAGAGGTGGCGGCGGGGTCAGCGTGGCGTCGACGCTGCCGGGGCAGAGACGGGGGCGTCGGGCGGAGGCGAGGGGGGCCTCCCGATCCAGACCGAGAGAGCGAGAGGGAGAGGTGGATCGAGGGGAGTGGGGTGTAGCGGGCTAGGGTTTGGGGGGGGATAAGGGGAGAGCGGGAGTGGGCCGGCCTGGCGGCCTGGACGGCCTGCTGGGCCGAGGCCCAGGGGGGTTTCCCTTTATTTTTCTGTTTTCTTCTGTCTTTTTTTTTCTTTACTCCTATTCTCTGTTTTGTAAATTGTGAGGCCTCAAAATGACTTTTGTAAAATATGAGACCTAGCCCATAAATACCAGTGCTTTATTTCCTAACACCTAAAATTAGTTTGGGCAAAACATCATTTCATACTTAAATTAGATTTAATAAATGGTTATTAAATATTGTTTTTAGTCGCTGTTTGAAGATGTTTGAGTCACCTACCCAACTCCAATGATGTTGGTTTCAATTTTAGAATTGTCTCTGATTTATTTGCTATTTAATGAACAATTTAGTTTCTATGTTGGACAACTTTTATTTTCCACTTTAATTTAATTTGAATTTGAGTTAGAAGTTGAAATGCATTATGATGCAAATGATGATCATGCACTGTTAAACATGATGACATGGCATAATCAAAAGGGTGATTACTGTAGTTAACCACTGGGGGTGTTACAAATCTCCTCTACTAACAAGAATTCTCGTCCCGAGAATTAAGAAGTAGAAGGAAAAAGTTCGGGGTATTCCGCACGAAGATTATCCTCGCGTTCCCAAGTGGCTTCATCTTCAGTATGATTTGACCACTGCACTTTGAGGAACTTGGTAACCTTCTGACGGGTCCGACGTTCAGCTTCATCGAGAATGCGGATCGGATGCTCCTTATAAGATAGATCATCTTGCAATTCAAGCATCTCGTGATCCACAGATCGGTGCGGAGATTCCTTGAAGCATTTATGAAGTTGCGACACATGGAAGACGTCGTGGATATGAGAGAATTGCGGCGGCAATTCCAATTTATACGCCACTTGACCACGTCTTGCAACAATGCGGAAAGGACCAATGTAGCAGGGAGCTAACTTGCCCTTGATTCCAAAACGGTGAGTGCCCTTCATAGGGGTGACACGAAGATAAGCTTGATCACCAGGTTGATAAGTCAAACCCCATCGTTTGCGATCATAGTTGCTCTTCTGGCGGTCCTGAGCCGCCTTGAGATTTTCCCGGACAATACGAACTTGTTCTTCGGCGTGTTGAATAATATCTGGACCCACGAGCAGTCGTTCCCCAGTTTCTGACCAATTCAGAGGGGTTCGACACTTACGTCCATAGAGAACTTCAAAGGGGGCCATTTTCAGACTGGCTTGATAGCTGTTGTTATAAGAGAACTCGGCATATGGAAGAGATTCTTCCCACTTCTTGCCAAACGATATAACACAAGCTCGCAGCATGTCTTCAAGCACTTGATTAACTCGTTCAACTTGGCCTTGGGATTGAGGATGATAAGCTGAACTCCAGGTAATATGAGTTCCCATAGCCTTTTGGAAACTTTCCCAGAAATGACCAGTGAATATGCTGCCACGGTCTGAACTGATCTCTTTCGGAATACCGTGGAGTGAAACAATTCTGGAGATATATAACTCTGCTAACTGACTAGCAGTGATCGTCTCCTTGACAGGCAGAAAGTGTGCAACTTTGGAGAGTTGGTCGACAACGACAAGAATAGCATCGTGACCCTTCTGTGACCTGGGAAGTCCTGTAACGAAATCCATCTGAACCTTATCCCATTTCCATAAAGGAATAGGAAGTGGTTGCAGAATTCCAGCAGGCTTCTGATGTTCTGCTTTAACGCGTCGACACACATCACATTCAGCAACATATCGAGCAATGTCCTGCTTCATTTTAGACCACCAGTACCTTTGACGGAGATCACGATACATCTTGGTGCTACCCGGATGAATAGACAATGGGGTGTCATGTGCCTCCTTCATAACCTTGTCAGTCATAAGCTTGAAGCGAGGTACGACAATGCGGTCTCTGAAATACAAGGTTCCATCTTCAGACAGCGAGAAATCCCTGTACTTTACAAGGTGAAGGTCCTTCTTCATCAGATCAACTTCAGCACCTTTAGCTTGCGCATTCTTAACAGCTTTCTCAAGGTCTGGTTCAACAACCAAGGTTTTTAGGTATCCTTGGGGAACTATCTCGAGATTTAGCTTTCGAAGCTCTTCATACAGAAGTGGTTGCTGTAGCTGAACCTCAAGTTCGCAGCAATAGGATTTGCGGCTCAACGCATCAGCCATTACATTAGCCTTGCCAGGGGTATAAGAAATACCCAAGTCATAGTCCGCAATGGTCTCCATCCATCTTTGCTGACGGAGATTCAGAGATGGCTGAGTGAACAAGTACTTCAAACTTTTATGATCCGTGTAGATCTCGCAACGATTACCGAGGAGGTAATGTCGCCACAACTGCAGTGCATAGATCACAGCAGCTAGTTCTAGATCATGTACTGGATAATTCTCTTCATGTGGGCGCAATTGACGAGAGCCATAAGCAATCACTTTACGCTCTTGCATTAGGACATAGCCTAATCCTTCACGGGATGCATCACAATAAATCACAAAGTCTTTGCGGGTATCTGGAGGAGACAGTACTGGGGTATTGTAACGGATTGACATCTGCCCCAGTGGATAAAGAATGTACTCTGGATGTATCCCTGCTCGAACAGCTGGTAGCTGCGTCGCAGGGTGTGGTGGAAACAAACGACCCATCTGAAACAGAGGAAACTCATGATTGTCAAAAGACAAGGAGAAGTATAACCGATCTCGGAGAGAAAGGTTAAACAAAACAATGGAAAGGAAAATGATTATCAGACTAATCAGATCAATGTCAGGGAAATCGCACAGATATCCAGCGCTCCGGATGGACGAGAATTACGAGATCCTAAGTGTCGGCGTTAGTAAACTTTAGTTAACCCGAAAGGAAGAGAGGTCAGAGTCCCAGAGTAAAGATGAGGAATAAAAGATACTAATACCACCCAATTGGCGACGTGGGCCCGTAAGCCACACAGCCAAGTTAGTAAAATAGTTTTCCGGTTTCTAGACTCAACTTCGGTCAAGGAGTTGGAAAGGGGGTTCCTACAGGCAGTCGGCTCTGATACCAACTTGTGACGCCCCCGGCCCGATCGTGCACTATTCATACACGCAAATGCGCACGATCAAGCCTAAGGACTCACGGGCAGATATCACAACACAACTCTAAAACATAAATAAAGTCATACAAGCTTTATATTACAAGCCAGGGGCCTCGAGGGCTCGAATACATAAGCTTGCGAACAAACGTCAGCGGAAGCATCAGATATCTGAGTACAGATATAAAAGAAAGTACAGAAAGGCCTTTAGAAAGGCGGGGCAAAAGGAAACACTACGATCGAAAGGCACAAGGCCTCCTGCCTGGGACCCTCCGATCCTACTCCTGGTCGTCAGTCAACTCGTAGTAGTATCCATCCTCTGGGTAGTAGTAGTAACGATCGTCGGGGCATCTGTCTCAGGGGGCTCCGTCATCTTGGTCACGACAAACTGATATGGGGAGAAAAGGAAAACAAAGCAACCGTGAGTACTCAGAAGTACTCAGCAAGCAAGGATCTACACTACATATGCAACATTTTCAAGGGGAGGCTGTATATGTGGACTGGGCTGCAGAAATGCCAGAATAGAGAGAAGGCCTAGTCCTATCGAAGACTAGCATCTTCAGCGATCTTGCAGCAGTAGAAGAGAGTAGAACAATACCATATAATGTAGCAGTAATAATATCAACCTCACCCAGAGATCCTTTCTCGACTCCCTGCGAGAAAGCAATCCCAGAGCCATACATTCATCAACCTCGTCCTGAGATCCCTTCTCGACTCCCTGCGAGAAGCAATCCCAGAGCCATATATACAGGTCTCATCACAGGTATCCAGTTCTAAATTGTATCAATCAGGATACAACTCCGAGTGTCCTTTACCGTAGGACCGGCTATCGAAAGAGTGTTTCTTCCATGCAGGGGTGCACCAACTTACCCAACACGCTCGATTAACTCCGGGGACACACTTTCAGGGTCATGCCGGCCTCGGCCAAACGACACATCGCAACCCTACCTACAGCTCAGCAGAGAGGTCCCCGCCGTCTACATCTAAGCGCAAGGGGTCTTGGCCATCGCCTGCCTCCGGGTCGTTGCGTACATGGCCCAGATCCAAGCACCACCGAAATGGCGCCAACACTCCATGCCGCACTGCTGAACGGACGTCTGACAGAGCTTTCGGCTGATGCATACGATGCAGAACGCCCATACTATGCCCACGTGATGGTTAGTGCTATCAGACCAGAGGTCTGCTCAGATCAAATATCCAAATCGTTAGGACTAGGGCGCGGTAACGAGCAAGAGACTCACGAAAGATGTGACCCCGTCGCCCGTCTCAGGACTTGCGGCAAGGGCCAAGAATGCCCGGCCCGCCCGCCTGTATTCACCACCGGGCACCACAGGGCAACCCGCTTCACATCACACGCGGTACCCCTCAGGGTCGACCCGCCTTCCAAGTGACATGTAAGGTCCAAGTATCCGTGTGGTCCATAACATCAGGGATCCGAGGTATCACCCTCATTGAATTCCCACTGATGTATCCGCCAGGTGAACTAGGAGGGATCACCCTCACTGGGTCCACACTGAGGGGTTGTAGGACAGCGTCGTTATCGGAAGCGGTGAAGGAGGAATCACCCTCGATGACACGACCGAATAACTACTCTACAGAGTTAACATCAGAAGTGCTACCTGAGGTTTCACCTCGACACTCGATGTAACGCTGCAGTGTCGTTCAACTAAGGGGGGTGATGTTGCGGTGTCGGGTCTGGTCTTCAATCCCATTGATCGGGTCTTCTGACGATCCAGCGCGGCAGTCGGGATAAGTGGGGTCACTGATAGGTCTCTACCAGCCTAGACTAAACAGTTTAGGATATGTAGGAAAATCAACAGCAGGTTACAATGAACAGGCTTGCATCAGAATAGGTAAGAGCAAGCAGCAGACAGTAATTCTAATGCAAGCATGAGGAATTAGAAAGGGCGATATCGGGATGATCAAAGGAGGGGCTTGCCTGGTTGCTCGGCGGCAAGGGCAAGGTCGTCTATGGTGTCTTCGGGATCCTGGAGCTGCGTCGGTCTCCGGGATGACGTCAGGGTCGGGGGGCTATCGAGAGAGAAGAGGGGAGGAAACAGTATAAATATATAGCAAACATGAGATGACAAATATGATACACGGTGTAGGGGTAGTCTAACGCAGCATCACACGTAACAGACGGAGCGGGAGAATATCTGACGATATTTCCGGGTCTTTGGAATTATCGGACAGAGGATAAGAGGGGAACGGTTGCAAGTTCGGATAGTTAGAGACGCGTGACGGCGAACGGACCGCGTATTCAGATCGTCTCGTCGTTCTGAGCAACTTTCATACAAAGTTTTTCGATCTGAGTTACGGATTTTAATATGATTTTCTAAAGTTTTTATTAATTTTCTATTTATATTATTTAATATTTAAATCTAACATTATCCGAAACAGTGTTATGCTGACGTCATCATGACGTCAGCATGACATCAGCAGGCGTCTGACATTGGGTCCACGTGTCATAGACTGTTAGGTTAATAGTGATAACTATTTAATTAACATTTAATTAAACTAATTAATTAAATTAGAATAACTAAACAGTGTTAATTAACTAATTAGTAACTATTAATTTTAATTAGATTATTATTATTTTTATATATATAATATACATTTTTTTAACAGGGGCTGGGGCCCGTTTGTCAGCGTCTAGGGGGGGGGGGGGGGGGGCGGCCCAGGTCAGGTGACCCGGGACGGCTGATTCGTAGAAGAAGCACGAAAGGGCAGAGGCGAGTGTGGGAGCAGGAAAAGACAAAGAAAAGGGGCGCAAAGAGAGGGTGGAGAGGAGTCAAGGATGAGGGAGTAAAGGGTGAGGAGCAGACCACGGTGGCGGTAAAGGAGAGGGTAGGAGAGCGGAAGGGCAGGGGAGAGGGGAGATGGCGGGGAGATGTAGGCGGACGGTGGGTGGGTGGTGGCGAAGACGGGGGGCAGAGAGGGGAGGAGCGGTGAGAGGGGTAGGCGAGTGAGAGAGGCGGACGAGGAAAGCGGGAGAGAGGGCAGAGAGGGTGAGGGAGAGAGAAAGAGAGGGAGGGGGGGGGCGGGGGCACGGCGACCAAGGGGAGGGGGGGAGAGAAGCGGGGCGCGGTCACGGGGGGAGTAGTGTCCAAGGTAGCGTGCTCGATGGAGGTTGATGGGGGGTTCAGCGACGGCGGGGGGACGAGTTGGCGACAGGTGGTGGGGTGAAGAGGGAGACGAGGCGGAGGGCTTGGTGGTGGGGAGGAGTGGTGAAGAAACGGCGGGGGGGGGCGGGGAGGAAGTCGACAGACGGTGGAGTCGGTCACGGCGAGGGCGGGTTCGAGCGGTGCCGCGGGGTCGATGGCCGACACGGCCAGCGCGGCGAGAGGCGCCGTCGAGCGCCCGATCCAATCTGGATCGGGAGGAGCAGAGGGAGGAGTGGACGAGGGGGGGGGGGAGTGATGCGGTCGGGGGTTAGGGTTCAGTCGTGGGGGGGGGAATATGGGGGATGGGGTGGGCCGGCCAGGGAGGCCGTGGCCAGTTGGGCCGCCGGGGGGGGGGGGACGGGGGGTTTGCTCCTTTTTTTTTCTGTTTTGCTTTTCTTTTATCTTTTTCTTTTTATTTAACCACAGCTCCTGTTTAGCAAATAGTTAGGGCTCTATATGAATTTTGTAAAACTTAGGAATTACTCCAACAAATACTAGGCAATACCTACCACTACCAAAAATTGGTTTGGAGAAAATAGGAGCTCCCACAATTTTTATAATAATTAATATGCATTAATCATTACTGTTTTAATAATGTTAGAGTCACTTAATTAATTTATTATTTGTTGGTTACAATTTTAGACTTGCCTCTGCAACATTTGTTGTTTATCGAACATTTCAGTTTCTGTGTTTGAACAACTTTTATTTTCCACTTTCATTTAAATTTGGATTTTGAGTTAGAAGCTGAAATGCATTATGATGCAAATGATGATCAGACACTGTTAATCATGCTGACGTGGCATAATCAAAATGGGATCACTGTAGTTAACCACTGGGGGTGTTACACAGCACGTCCTGATCTGCGGTACCCGTCGTTCTCTCTGACCAAGCTCCGGCGCAGTAGGGCCTTCGCCACTTGCTCGCTGCCGCAGTATGGGTAGATCCCGGCCGCCGGCGCCCTCCTAGTTACATCGCGATGACCCTCAGGTACAACTTCCTCCGGCCTTGCTCCACTGCCCATCTTCCCACGTTGCTGCATGTGGAAAATCCTGCATGTGGATCTTCCCTAGTTCTTTGCCCCAAATGTAGCTCGGTCGGCGTACTTTCCATGTTGCAATCTCGTCCTCACACCGTTTTTGATAAACCACCATGCTGCTATCTTTCCCTTATGACATGGAATATGCTTCTTTTTTGTCGGTGCATGTGTCTTCAACTGTTATTGGGCAGTAATTGTTTCCTTTCTACCTCTTTTTGCAAACAGGGCTATCCATTTCACCTCGTTGCTATTGCGACCTTTTGGTGAACTGCACAAATCACTTTTTTTCTTAAGCGTGTTTTGTGCAGTTCCGCCAAAATGTCACACAGGCAACATTTTTACATTTCTGCGGGACTGCAGAAAGGGAGATTGGCTTTGCTATCCTCCTCATCCAACTCTGAGCCTAATGTTCTCCAGCAAGTAGTTAGCCTTAAAGAGAGATTGCAGAGGTGATCAACTTCTATTTGTGTGTGTTATGTTTCATCATCTAGTTCTACTATTATTGTAATCACACTGACTGAACATCTTTGCAAACAGGGATGATCCGCTCGATTTTAGTGGAACTGCACAAAATGATCGGATTGTGATGTCCTCCATATACCTCTTTCTTGGCTATAGAGCTGCGTGAAACTAGTTGCCAACCAATGAACACCATGGCCAGGAAATGGAGCCATGCCTATGAACAACATCGATCAATTATATATTTTTCTTTATTTGTACACCTTTTCACAACTTTGTCTTCAGTTGTGATGTGAATATTGGCGCTGATCTGCGAATCATTGAGATGCATTAGCAACCATGGTAGTTTCATTTGTATTTGATGGAATGTTGTAACGAGACAATCTTGAGGCAAGAGGACACATGAATCCTAAGTTGAAACCTTTTTTTTCTTTTGCGGGAACCAAAGTTGAAACCTTCATAGTAGCATTATAGTACAATTTCATTATGCTCGAAAATTATGCGTACATATAAACAAATCCTGCATGATTGATATCAATGGCAGAAACCATTCAACTTCATTTCACCGACATGTGGGACATCCTTCATCCTGCTCCACCTGCCATGCACCAATATTGAGTGCACAACTGCAGGGGAGATTCACCCTGGTCATTGCGCTGCAGTAATAATGACTAGTGAGCAGTCAAATCACAGAGCCCCACCTTCACCACAGTAAGTTTCTCGGACGAAGCAACCATAATGGCGGACGTGGTGAGAGGTCGCGTCCGCCCTAACCCCCTTGACCGTGGACCTTGACCATGTACGTCCGGCTTTGAGCACAACATATCCTTAATGGACCTTGACGGTGACTCCAAATTCGACCCCCGTGATGCTAGGTGCGAGCCGAGGAACACTGTTGGAGAGACCCCCATAATTTTCCTACATTGGTCATTTGATTCATAGGATAGAATGCTATAGGAATTTTTCCTATGAAATCATGTGTTAATTGGCAATCTAGCATCCACTCCAATGTTTTTTTTCACTTCCTTTGTTTTCCTGTGTCAAACACTGTGCTAATGCTATGGGATTCAAGTGGACATGCCACTCCAATCCTTTATTTTTCCTATTCCTGCGTTTTAAGGCTGGCCATAGTGGTGGTATCTTAGCTACTTGGGAATAGCAAACATACTGATGTGGCAGCGAATTAAAGAAAAAAGAGATGGTTAGAGTAACATAGGTAGTGGGTACCATATCATATTAAATGCTATGCTACTTTGTGTCATGCATAGCAATAAATAAGATCATTTATGATACTATGCGCTATACTATAAGTAGCCTAAGGTCCTACGAATGAAAGAAAAGAAACAGAGGGAGTACTTGCTCTAAATGATGTGCCGCTGCAAGAGCCGCCTATATTATTAACCATGCTCTAAAAAGGTGGCACAACTTTGGTTATAGTATTGTACTAAACGTCAGTAGGTGACCTTGCGCTTGGCTCTTCGCCTCTTCGGGAAGTCGAACAACGATGATGGTACTACAGTACTGTATATACTTCTGGCATTCTGACACCGAATGAACTGCTGCACGTCCACCGCTTGTATAAAGCCCACTATTGTAAGCAAAAGCTTCTCCTCGTGCTGCGAGCCACCGCACGCGCATGGGCGAGGGAGAGGGCATAGTAAGCAAGCTTCTCGTTGTTCTGCGAGTTGACGGGACACAATAAAGTTATTTAGTACTCTCTCCAAAAAGGGCCGACCATGTCCATGGCTACCATCTCGTGCTTCGTCATTGAGTACGTCCATGATTCACGTGCCATCGAGGAGAAAAAAATATTGCGTAGTACGTGCCATCGAAGTGCATGACTCACTTACGCACTGCTTATCTCCATTTTTCTTGCATGACACGTGCACCTTGATGCTAGATGTCCCGCATGTTGGCAAAAGGATGAACAAAGCTCATGTAAAAAAAAGAGTGGAAGAACATAGATTCCCGATGACCGAGAAGGAGCAAGGAACCTCGCGGTGGAGCGTCTGCACTCATAATATTTTATATTATTCAGCGATATAAAATCAACCAAATCTCTCCACATTTCTATACCATTCTATAGTGTGAGACTAACTTGAATGTAAGCTATTGATTCACTCTATCAAACGGTCAATAGTTGGCAAATCCAAACAAAACCAACCATTGGATCAAGTCTTTAGCACTCAGATTGTTGCCACCTTGCACATCCTGCTGCACCGCAGAAACTACCGCGCTATCTGGTGAACCATCCCGAACATTCATGGGAAGCCATGGAGACTTGCAGGGCACGTGCTCATGCAACATGTGGGTTCACAACTTCACATGCTGTCGTAGTCAGCTTCCCCATTTCTTTTCTTTACTTTTCTCTAAGAAGTAGGAGTACAAGCCTGCCCTGTACGTGAATAAATCTTGCTTGCTACACTTACGTACGTGGCAGGACATGGTGTGTCCAATCTCCATTTAGTTACTAATTTTGTGTTACCAAAGAAAACACGTGGTTCATTTTTAAATTAAAGTAGTCAAAACCAGCATGGAGCTAATTAGTTACATTGAACATTCTTTTCTACCGGCAAAATAAAAAAAGAACATTTTGTTCAGATATATTTGCAAAAAGATATATTCATAATCTCACATGTTATTATCGACTACCCAAATGTTAATTTGTTACTATTTAGAGCATGCACAATGCTTGATAAGACAATTTTATCTTAAGGCTGTCACGTAATCTAGAGGAGACATCAAAATATGTTGTAGTGGGTTATTTTTAGTCTTATCTTTGATAACGCGATATTTCTAAAAATTTGGTGAGACATATTGTTGCTAAGAGATCATCTATTAATCAAGAGAAGACATGCATTTTCTTATGGTCTCTCTCATCCACCTCATCATTCATCCTACATGGCAGTCCAATGGTAATACCATTATAAACACGTAAAACCGGTTACCATTATTTTCGTTAGTTGGTTGTAATGTTACCTGCAATTAAATAACAAAAACATGTAATAAGGTGTAACAACAACTCTATATCATTGGAAAAACATCTATAGGTTTGGCATGTGTATTTTAAATAGGTATATGTTTTTGTATGATAATTGACGTGCAAAGCACGTGCAATTTACTAGTAACCGAAAGAGTCCGATACACATCATACATGGCCCACCTCACGCATTCACCATATTCCTCGGCCTCCGTGCGACACCTAGTTATAGTATATCTAGCAGCCCGTATTGCTTCTCGCTCCTCGTACTTATAGCCTCCTGACTGTACCTTATTATACTTGCTCTTTGAGCAAAGGGCCTCCCTAAGCACACATTAATTTCCTGGGCATGCTTCTTTCTACTCAATGTTGCGTGCACTTTGAGCATGTTGGCAACTCCACTGGTAGCTTGCTGTCTCATCTTGCAATTGATGCTCACACATTGTAGCACTCCTGCAAGGCCCAGAGGTTAATTTGAGAACAAGTACACAGAGGTTAATTTGATAGACATGACTTATAAGTTGATAGAAGTAATGTAACTTTTTTTGAAAACATGTCGTAAAGTAACGCGATAGACCTTCTTTCAAGCCAATTAGCATGTGTTTAAAAAACAATATTATCAAAAAGTAATGCGACAGACCTTCGATTAACATGTGTTCAAAAAACCAAAAATGTTGAAACTTACAAAACAAAGACCTCGAGGTTCAACTAATAGGACGAAGCACTGTAAACGTTTAATTAAGCCAATTAAACCTTTACAGTGACCCATCCAATTAGTTAATATCGAGTCCACTTCACATCCGATCACCCATCTGATGACTACTCCAGCCTCAGCACAGTTAACTTGGAGTTCTGTTAGATGAGCTCTCAGTAGGGAAGCTGGTCCTTGCTAATATAGGATGCCTCTTTGTATCCTTTATGGCGTACCCGGATGACCGCCTGTTGCCGCCCAATGGCCAATGCCACGCCCCCCGCGAATGTAGAAGCTTCCCTCCCTCGTCTAGCTGCTTCCTGCGTTTCCCCCTGTGTTTTGTCGCCTGCCCACCTATAGAACCGCCTCGCGCCCGCTAATTCCTCTCCAAACACCTAGGGAGGCGGTTGAACCGAACAAGTCTAGACTTGTTTCTAGTGTATCCGTTGACATGGCACCGGAAGGGTGTGATAGCTGACTCTAACAAAATAATTGACTACCACGTTGGCATACATGAGCATGGGGCCCACTTGTCAGCGTGATGGATGGAGGACGTAATGCAAGACAAAATGGAGCGCAGAAGGGTGCGAATCGATTGGCTCACGTGTGATGACCACTGGAGCAATCCACTCAGATTATATGTAAACAAATTCGTGCAAACATGGCCGGTTATACTATGAGTAGGTGACCTTGCACTTGGCTCTTTCTTCACCTCTTCCAGAAGTCGAACAATGATGATGGTACTACAGTATATATACTTCTGGCAATCTGACACCGAATGAACTGCTGCACGTCGACCGCCTGTATAAGCGCACTATCATAAAGCAAAAGCTTGTCCTCATCCTGCGAGCCACCGCGCGCGCGTGAGCGAGGGAGAGGTCGTATAAGCAAGCTTCTCCTCGTTTGCGAGTTGACGGGACACATCAAAGTAGTGTAGTCTCCAAAAAGGGCCGACCATGTCCATGGCTACCATCTCGTGCTCCATCATTCAGTGCATGCACGATTCACGTTCCATTGAGAAAATAATGTTGCGTACGTTCCATCGAATAGTAGAATAACTTAATTTATAAATAAGGCGCCACAGCATCATGGTCGAACTTTGATTCATTTACGCGTGGTTCCCATGAACAACTACTACACTCGCCAAATTATCACGTGAGCTGCCTCTTCGTACAGAAATGAGCTCACCGTGTTCCCGCGCGTGAGTATTAGGGAAAGAGGCAAAGAGTACCTGCGTCGGTGCCTGCACCTCTTCTCTTCGTGTTCGTATTCCTTTTTTTTGGGTGATTCGTGCACGTACTCCACCTACATTCGTGACCGTCGGTGAGTCTCTCCTACTACTTAACTCCATTTTCTTACATGGCACGTGGACCTGGATGCTGGATGTCCCACGTGTCGGTAAAACAAAGACGAACGCTTTCCGATGACCGAGAAGGACCAAGCAACCTCGCGGTGGAGCGTCTGGACGTATTTTTATATTCAGCGATATAAAATCAAGCCAATCTTCTCCACATCCTAGTAGACCGGAAGAGTCTGAAACACGGCAGCCCAGTGTAGTTACATCATACATGGCCCACCTGATGCTATCACCATATTTCTTGGGCTCCGTGCGACACTAGCTCTAGTAATCCACCAGCCCGTATCGCTGGAGGACTACTAGAGCTATCACCATATTCTATGAAGGCACAAAACCAAGTGTTACTACTACACCAAACAAGTTCAAAACGAGAAATTGGACCCACTCACAGCACGACACGCCTGTCTCGTTTGGTCCGTTAGTCAAAGCACTTCCTCTTCTTGGCATAACTTGAAGTGGCGCGCCGGTCGAGGGCGCCGCCCACTGCACTCCCGGCTGTACCCGCGTCCTTGCCGCATTCAAACACCTACACTTAAATCCGCATGGAATGCGAGAAACTAACTCCGGCCACATGTCCGTTCAGGAGCGGGACGCCGGCCAAGCTCCTCCTTCCACCATTTTCTCCACTCTTTCGGTGGCACCCGACGAGCAGGAAGAGCAGTTCTCCGGCATAAAAGTCGTCTGGGTGGTCTGCCGAGCCCGGCAGTTACGAGCGATGCAGCTCGTTGCTCCACCTACCTCGTCTAGCCTGACAGAGCCAGTCACCGCCCTAAGCCAGTGCGTGGTTCCGCAGCTGGCCGCTCCAATCCAGCTCGAGGAAGAGTGCCGAGTTGCTCCACGCCAGCTTGTCGGGGAGCACGGTAGCATGGGCATCATCGCTGCCCTCGACGCCGCCGCGTCATACAATGCCTCCAATGCATGCGACTGCACCATCTGCCGTCGACGCGCGCGTAGCCGCGCCATGCAGGCAGAGAAAGAAGCCGCCGCGGATGTCGACGAGGTGACGCGGCTACGCGGTTGTGATGAGGTGATGGCTAGCACGTCCCCCCCCCCGCCGCCATTATCGAGGAGAAGTAGAACACGGGAGGCCGCCACCGATTGTATCCCATGAAGGCCACCGCCGAGGCGACGCCGGCGTAAACAGCCGGTGTCTTGCCCGATTCTTCTTCAGCCGGATGCTGGAGGAGGACAAAGAGATCGGCCGGCGACCATTTAGATTAGGTATATTAATTCTACCTCTAGCTCCGGACTAGCACAGCTTATTTAATATAAATGTAATGAAATCCAGTCATGTTTGCATGAATTTGCGTCCATGTTTGCGCTCTCGGGCGCTGGAGTGGGAGGACGGACTCCATCTCTGACCACACCGCAAAGTGCGTCACCACCGTTGTGACGGCCAGGATGCGGCGAAAGAACGATGTCCTTCATTCCGCAGGTGATGGCCATTACCGCGCGCTCGTCTAGATGGCTCGGTAGCTCATGAAGCAGCACCAACAACATGCCTTGTCCGTCTAGTACTCCATTGCAGTCGTAGTTGCTGCATGCGAACTCGGGTTGCAGTTGCAGGTGAGCACGGCGACGCTGCGTGGCCATCCATCAATAGTGGGTTGTATGAGGATGACATCGCCATGTGCATCCTATTTGTACTAAAAATCATGAAGAGTATAAACATGTTTACGTACAACCTGAGTGGATTGCTCCAGTGGTCATCACACGTGTAGTGTCATGCAAAGCTTCATTTATTAGGTTATAGACTCATTTTGTTTTGGTATGTGTGATGTTACTTATAGAATGAGTAACTAGCTAAGTTACTCAATTTACCTCTCTCCTCATTAACTAATTGCCACATAGGCAAATTTGCTGAGTTGGACCCGATGTTACTCTTGAAGTTACTCCCACTGTGGTTGGTCTTAGGCCTTATTCGGTTCAACCTCCTCCCAAGGGGTTTGGAGAGGATTGGAGGGGAATTTGGCTTGTACATGATTTAATCCCCCACAATCCCTATTAATCCCCGTTAAAACCCCTTGAACCGCGCAGGCCCTTAAGGTTAAAAATGACCGGGATTACAGAGGACATGGTACAAACTTCAGGGATTTAAAGGTGGGGGTTTGTTTCCGACTAGCTCTACAACCTCAAGGTTTATAAATCGGACTTCACTCTCCCCTCACGCACACGCGCGGGTACACTCACGGTGGAGCGCATTTGCACACAAAAGGCAGGTAACGTGACAATTTGACACATCTAGTTGTCCACTTAATGTGGGGTCTGGGACCAAATGTCAGCCATACCAAGTGTGACCTGAACGCGGTGGCGCGGTTATTGATCGAGTTTATTTTTACTGGTACGTTAAATGAAAGATGGCTCCGCGCGTATTCAATTTAAAACGATCGCTACGGAGAGAAAAACAATTATGACTCCACTTCAGGACTTGCTAGCTAGGGTTGCTCTCTTCTTCTCACTCTCTCACCCTCTCCAGATCTAAACAAGACGGCGGTGTCCACTCTCTTTGTCTCTCTCTCTCTTCTCACCGGTTGTCACAGATCTGGCCAGATCCCTTCCGTTGGTGGTCGCCGGTGGCGAGGGAGGAAGATGATGCGCGCCATCTTCTCTGACCTGGCACCGGCGTGGGAGGTCCTCCGCACCCTTGCTCCCCGCTGTCGTGTTGGCAGATCCCGCCGCCTGCCTCGCCACATCCCGCCGACCGGAGGTATAACTTCTTTTAAAACCGGGCTTATTCTAATGGCCCAACTCCCCACGTCGCTGCATCCTTTTTTCCATCAAGTTTGGATTGCTCCCCACGTCGCTGCATCCTGCATGTGGATATTCTTCTAGTATTACAAAGCTCTCCATGTAGCTAGCTCCGTCAGCTTGTCGAACACTCGAACACCACCTAAATTTTTACTATTAGAGGAAAAAAGGTACTGCAGATACTGGCTAACAAACCGATCTCTTGGTTGGAAAGGGAAATAAAGATGCTGGCCTGATCGGTCGCTTGGTACAAAAAGGACAAAAAGGGGGGGGGGTTGGGTCGACAATGCAACCGAGAATGAGCACGTCTAGATTTCCTGTGGTCACATAGGAAAGGTCACTGACGAGAACAAAAAAGGCACAAATCCAGACATGCCTTTTCATACTGTCAGTGTAATGCCATTGATAACATATGAGTCGCTACTGTAAATCATATGCCACTGCAAAAAAATGACACTTCTTAAGTAACCCTGTTACATATTTGTGCAAACAGGATTGTCTATCTCCATATGGAGGAGCAAACAAGCACTGCAGCCGCGCCGTCAACGCAAGATAAAAGAGACCGAGTCATTGATGGCCTGCCCAGCGAGTAGGGGTCATGCAAACAACGGTGCATTATTTTAGTGGAACTGCACAAAAAAGATATTGGGGTTAGTTGGACAAATTTTCTACAGCCACACGGAAGGAATTGCACTTCATCGATTGCATAGAATTTCCTCCGTGCCATCATAGGAGATCCCAAGGTGGAAATCGACTACCCACCTATAAAATTATGCATAATCTTCCTCACGCAGGTCAGTATCCCCTTCGTCCAGATGATCGTGTTTTGTCATGCCGAGCTATTGATATGTGCTACTGTTTTGCAACACTGTGTAAGTATAGCTGTTGTTTTCCTATCTTTTCACATTCAGGACAATGAAGATGATTTCAATGGAACTGCACAAAATGGTCTGATGTTGAGTGATCTCTATTGCCTCCTCTGTTTGCTGCAATGTGCCAGCGTAAATTGCAAGATGAGCCATCAAGCTAGCTGTGGAATTGCCAACATGCTCAAAGTGCACGCAACATTGAGCAGAAAGAAGCATGTGTGTCGTGGTTTTGTCACGGTAGATGTCCTCGTGAAAGGACTTAAGCATGAAGCCATCACAACGGTGATTAACTTGTCGGGGTTGAGTGGGACAAGAGACATGGATTTACCCAGGTTTGGCCCCTCACGATCGAGGTAAAAGCCTACGTCCTGCTTTATGTTGTATTGCTAGAGTATCAATTACAAGGGAGCAGATTCGCTTAACCTAGCTTTCGATTGATTCTAACCTCTCCAATCTATGCCGGGGACTCACCTTTATATACATGCCGAGGCTGCCGGCTTACAAGAGTCTGGGTTGGTTTATGATACATGACCAAACCGCACTCTAAGTCGCCTTGCTTTGCAAGGCAGATCATTACATGGCGGGTTACACCCCTGGGCCGCCTTTTGACCCTAAGCCTAAGCCGGCCCATCTTGTGAGCCGCCTTCTTAATGCTGCGTCCTGACTGTCTTAGCTCTTCAAAGGCCCAGCTCCTTAAGTCGCCAATGGTCTAACCCGGCCCTAATAGGGCGGGTTATATTGCGGGGTTATATCCCCGACATTAGGCCCCAGATGGATTTGAACTTGTTCATGTCAATCTTAACCCTTCTGTTTGGCGAGTCTTCTCTTCATTTCCTTTATCCACAATTTTGAAAAATCCTCGTAACCCGCCATAATAAAAAGATGATGTCACCTCTGTAATTTCGGGAAAACCTTCATGACGTCATAGCAGATCTTTGTATAAATCCATCATTCCGAAAACCGAGGTGTCCTTTTTGTTGCGAAACTTATTGCGCCTCCTCGATCTTCGATCCTGTCATTCACTGTTCCTCTTTTCCTTATAAATAGGCCCGAGGGCCCTTCCTTTACCCTTTACTTCATCTCCTCCGCTTCATCTTCCTCCTCGTGAAAACTCGTCGCAACCGGAGCTCCGCCGCACCAGTCGAGCCGCGCCAGCCCTCTTCACTCGAGGCCGCAACACCTCTCTGTCACCATCAGGGTTCAGCGGCGCACCTCCGCTTTCCGTCATCATCATCAGGTTCCACCTCCTCTTTCTTCTCAGATCTACATTAGGCCACCGAAGTTCGTAGAGTTCGTCCTAGTTCATCATATTCTTTGAACAGAGCCTGTGTTTGATACAAAATGCTATAGAAGTATTGCGGTAGTAATCCTTACGCCATCTTATTATTTTTTAGACAACTTGTACTCGCCTTAAGCTTGATAGGTTGCCTTCTAGTTCTTCCATCGCCATCCTTTAGGTTTAGCAATTATTTTCCTTTTTTGAACTGCTCGTAGATCCATAAATATAGCTGTAAGCTGTGAAACTTGTTTGCCCCATACTTAGCAGAATTCAGCAATCTTGGATCTTTAGATAACTGACCCGCCCTTCGCTTTTCGGGCGGCTTATCAATGTACTTGTAACCCGCCAAAATTCCAGAAATTGCTTCTTTCAGTTAACCCACCATTAGCTTAAGGCGGCTTATCTTTATACTGCTCATTCTTGTATTGTTGATGAATCCCTTTTTAAATACCTCGCCTTCATATTATCTTTTAGGCGACTCACTATGGCAAAAACCACTCTTTGCAATTGGGCCCCTTCTCTAGTCACTGAGCAAATGGTCAAAGATTATGTGGATCAAGGTCTTTTAGCCGCTCAGGAAGAAGTTGGTTGGCGACTCTGCCAAGGTGAAAATGTCCCCAATCCTGGCGAAGGAGAAGTGATAATTTTCACTGATCATATTCTTAGGGGTTTCACACCGCCCGGGTCAAAGTTCTTTCGGGATGTTTTGCACTACTTCAACCTCCATCCTCAAGACATAGGCCCAAACTCAGTAACGAACCTCTGCCACTTCCAAATATTTTGTGAAGTTTATTTGCAAGTAGAGCCCACCGTTGCTCTCTTCAAGGAGTTCTTCTACTTGAATCGCCAGACTGAGTGTGCTAGCGGTCCGACTCAAGAATTAGGCGGGATCTCAATTCAGAGATGCCGAGATGGCTGCTTTCCCGCCGCTGTTTTGTTGAGCCATCCCAAGGGATGGGTTAAAACCTGGTTCTACTGTAAAAACACTGCCCCAGCCAATGAGAACCCTTTGCCGGGTTATCGGGTTGATCGTCTTCCCATCAACTTTAACCCGCCAAGCCAACTTATTCCAACTGAACACACTGAAGCTCTCCAACATTACCCCAAGATAACAACTTTGCTAGCCAATGGGTTGACAAGGGTTGACTTAGCCCGCTGCTGGGTCTCATGGAACATTCTTCCCCTAAGTCACCAGCCTAGTTTAATGTGCAACTACCCTGGCGAGTCAGATGACCCTCAACGATACAGTTCTGACAACTTTACTACTGAAGAGGTCTTTCAAGTTGTGAACTCCTTACTTGGGGAGTCACAAGAAAATTGTAACAAGATAGGACTGCCTCCGTTCTTCAAGCTTAACCCGGCCCCAGCGTAAGCACTATCTTATGTCCGGTTTAAAATACCCTTGATTATGTTCTGTGTCTTACTTGTCAATCTTTTCTTATTATATAGCCCGACTCTGCTTTTTGGAAGAGGAAAATCAAAACTGCTGTGGCCAAGGCCAGGACCGGCCCAAAACCAAAAAAGAACAAGCCTGCTGCCATAGCTGAGCCGATTGTCGTGGGCGAGTCAGCTGACACTGATAACCCATCTGAGGTAGAACTTGATTCTCTTGGCCGACTCTTTGTTGAATTAGCTGACTCTTCTTGTTCTCAGGATGAAGTTGCCAACAGCCGGGCTGATGATTCTGAGGTAATTCCTATCTCTTCTGGCTCAGACCCCGTGCCTCCAGAAAGGATACATCGGGTTGTCCGGAAAGTAAAGTTATCTCACCCAGATGCTCACTTAGATCCCCACTTTATTTTGAAGAAAACTCAGCATGATCTAAGGCGCCAGACTCGAAGTGGCGGCTCAGACGATTTACTAGCCAGTTTAAGTCATGAACCCTCTGCCCGTAAGCAGCCAGCTGAGGTGCCACATAGCCCAACCTTTTCCTTACCCAAAGCTGGTCTTATAAGACATCTTCTTAACCCTTCTGACTCCAATTACCAGGAGTCGCCACCATCTTCAGGCGGCTCATCTCAAACGCAGCTGCCTGCCATCATCGTCAATCGAGGGTAAGTCTTTGCTTTTGCTTATAACCACATAACTTATTATCATATACGTCCTAATACTCCATTATGATTTCAGGGTCAAAGCCAAAGAGAAGAAGAGAAAAACATGCAATTCTTCCAAAGCCCCTGAAAATCCTGAATCGGGAGAACATGTGTTGATAACCCCTGAGGTCCATACTGATGACCCTGAAGAACATCACAATGACAAAAATGACCCGCCTCCACAGATTGAGGCAACAGTTTCTGAAGCCATGGATGCTGACACTAACCCGACAGGTAATCCTGACCCGCCAAGTCCTAAACCTTCTTCATCCCCTGCCAAACCGACTGACGAGATCCGTATTGATGAAAACATTGATGATATTGCCATTACTGGGTCGGTTTTTAAGGTGCCCGAAGTCTCCACAGTGCTAACAAGGCACTCAGCCAAGGAAGAGACGCCTTTATTGGAGAAGGGCAAGACAAAGCTGGATCTGGAAAGCTATGCATCATTCAGTGCAGGCGAGTTGCACGCGGGCTATTTAAGCCGCCTTCATACAAGCTGTGATATGGAAGCCGGTTTAGTCAACTTGATGAAGCAAAAGTATGAGTTATGAATGAAGTTAACCCCTCTCAGTCTTGTATATACATATCCACGTAGCCCCCAAGTCTTAAGCATAGGAAGAACATTGAGTATACTTGAGACTTATGAAAACTTCCAAAGTGTAGCCCCCAAGGGCCGGCTTATCTTTTTGCGAAAAGCCGGGTCTTTGAAATGATAAATTTGAAGATCCGCCTGTAGCCCCCAAGGGGCGGCTTATCTTTATAAGATGAGTCGGGTCTTTTAAAAAAATGATCAGTTTGAAGAATCGCCTGTAGCCCCCAAGGGCCGGCTTATCTTTATAAGATGAGTCGCGTCTTCTGCAGCATAGACTAAAAAATCATCATACATTAGCCCCCAAGTGCCAAGGATATTGCTTGCAATGTGCTTGGGACTTAAACACAACTGCTGAATCAATCACTTTTAGCACTTATTTTGAACGACATCATTGGTTGTAACCCTTGGCGGGAGGCTTTAAGTTTGGGCGAGTCAAACATGGCCGACTTAAAGAAAAGCTTGGAGATGCAACAAGTCGAATGTGCCAAGGCGGAATTAAGCTTAAAGTCTTCCTTGGAAGATATTGAGAAGATCAAAGCCAACTTTGATGCGGAAAGAGCCGCCTGGGACACTGAAAAAGCCATGCTATTGAAAAGAGCAGAAGATGCTGAAACCCAGCTTAAACCCGTGACTGAGGAGCTGTCCGGCTTAAAACATCATGTTTCTCAAATGACTGCCGCCATCTTCGGTAAATAAAAAATTGTACTTGACTGAAATAACTCGCCTGGCGACCATAAACAATATGCTATTAACTCGCCTGACGACTCTTGTTCTGAATGCTTAACAGGTGCCAGAAGTGCCAGCCTTGGTCAAAACGCAGTGATGAAGCTGAAAGCCGTGTACTCCTTGACGGAGAAATTATATGCTGGCGCCCTTCGTACACTTGTGGATGTGTCAAATGGAAAGAAGCTGCCCACACTTATAAAAACTGTGTTGGAACATTTGTCCACAGTGCCGAAGCAAGTGGAGGAACAAAAGCTATCAGCCGCTCGCTCAGGCGCCATTACTGCACTAAGCCGGGCAAAGGCTTACCAGTCAGAGCTGGACCCAACAGAAATGGCTGGCGGGTGTCCAGAATTCAATGATGACGGGTCTATCTTTGAAGAAGCCGATTTTACCAGATGCGTTAAAGAGATGCGGCCCTTGGCGTGTCAACTTGCACGAGAACTGGACTTGACGAAGTACCAGCCGGCTTACAACAGCAACAACACGCGCATTAAGGCGCCCAACTTTGACGTTGTGGAGTTAACTCTTCAAATGCGTAAGCATACTTTTGCCTCTGACATTGACTCTTCTGCTGTCATGAATGACGAAGCAACCTTTGAGGCCTTAACCGGTATCGACTGGACGTTGGATAATCTCCAGATCTCAAGCGCAGACCCGGCACAGGATGACCCGGGAACCTCCAACATAAGATGCCAAGATGATGTGAACCCGGCGGGGTCTAACCCGGACGACTGAGAAGCCGGTTCAAAGGATTGACCTAACTCCTGAAAAACTTAGCAGAAAAACTTTTGGGCTCAGCTGTAGCCTTGTAATAGTGTAGTTAAAAACTTTTATTCTGCCCTGTCATGCCTTCGAGCATGTTATGCCAACTGTTTGATCCAGCAGCTAAACTTCTTTGTATGCTTGATCTAGTCATATATGCATGTCTTGTCTGGCAATATCTCCGCACTTAGTCTTGACATATATGATGTGAAATATCCATTAATTCCTATACTAGCGACTTATAATCCAAAGCCAGGGCGGGTTATAACCCAATGACTCATGGTCAGAACCAATCTTTGAGAGGATTACTTTTTGGCGGCTTAGAACCACAATAAGCTCAATTTGGAGCAATGTAACCCGGACCTGTATGATCCAGAAATTCATGATCTGCATATAAGCATGACTAAAAAACATAAAACGTTTCTGTTAAAACATAAATAGAGAATATAAATAGGTATATCTTAAATATTTGTTAAGCCGGCTTGTAAGGCACGAACAAAAAGGATTGGTTTTGAAAAAAAAAATCAATTTTTGCTTCAAAGAAGCTTGGCCTGATAGCCTTTCATCCCGTAAGCCGGCTCTCTCGTGACATAAATCCGCCGTTTTAACCTTAACTAGTTCAGGGTCATAAAGATTGACTGTTAAGAGTACGGTGGGCCACATGGCGGAGAACAACAAGCAGACAGGTGAGTTTATCCTAGCTCTTTGTAAGCCGGCTCTCACGTGACATAAGTAGTCGTTTTAACCTTGACGAGTTCAGGGTCATAAAAGATTGACTGTCAAGAGTACGGCGGATCACCTGTTGGAGTAGCAAGTTACAAACAGGCAGGTTTAACCCATACTATGGCATTTAGTGCCGGTCAAGAGAGTATGAAAGCTAAACTCAGTGAGTTGGAAGCCCCCAAGTGACCTTATGATCAACCAATAAAGACTCATGCACAGAAAATATGAGATGAAATGATAGAGGCCCTGAATTGTGGGGATGCCGGCTTTATTATGTTGATCATAAAAAGATATATACATTGAAAAAGTTATGTACAATGATGAGAGCCGATGACTCAAGTGTAGTAAGCCGAAGATGAGCAATGTTCCATGGCCTGTTGGTCTCCTCCTCAGAAGCGCGTGACTTGTTGCGCTCACGTACATCAATGAGATAATACGACCCATTGTTGAGATTTTTGCTGACCATGAAAGGTCCCTCCCAAGGTGGTGATAGCTTATGCATGCCTGTCTAATCTTGAATCAGTCGGAGCACTAAATCGCCCTCTTGGAATGTCCGAGTTCTAACTCTGCGGCTATGATAGCGACGCAGGTTTTGCTGATAAATTGCTGATCGGGCTGCTGCGAGGTCACGTTCTTCATCCAAAGCATCAAGTGCATTCTGACGTGCCGTCTCATTATCCGCTTCAATGCAAGCCGCCACTCTGGGTGAGTCATGACGAATATCACTTGGGAGAACTGCCTCTGCACCATAAACCATGAAGAAAGGCGTGTAGCCTATTAATCTATTAGGGGTGGTCCTGATACTCCAAAGAACTGAAGGAAGCTCCTCAACCCAACAACCCGGTGTTCGTTCCAAAGGAACCATAAGCCGGGGTTTGATCCCTCGTAAAATTTCTTGGTTAGCATGTTCTGCTTGACCATTAGACTGTGGATGAGCTACCGAGGATACATCAAGGCGGATGTGCTCTCTTTGACAATACTCTTTCATAGCACCCTTAGACAGATTTGTGCCATTATCAGTGATGATACTATGAGGATAACCAAAGTGGAAGATCAACTTTTTGACAAACTGAACTGCAGTTGCGGCTTCACAATTGCTAACTGGCTCTGCCTCAACCCACTTGGTAAACTTGTCAACCGCCACCAGAAGGTGAGTCTTCTGATCCTTAGACCTCTTGAATGGTCCAATCATATCAAGCCCCTAGACTGCAAACGGCCAAGTGATTGGGATCATTCGCAATTCCTGAGCCGGCACGTGAGCTTGCCTTGCAAATTTCTGACACCCATCACACTTGTTAACGATGTCTTCTGCATCCGCGTGAGCTGTCAACCAGAAAAAACCATGACGAAACGCCTTAGCCACCAAAGATCTTGACCCGGCATGATGACCGTAGTCGCCTGCATGTATCTCTCGTAGAATTTCACAGTCCTCCTAGGAGAAACACAACGTTGGAAAACACCGGTCACGCTGCACCTATGTAACTCGCCATTGATAATAGTCATAGACTTAGATCGCCGCGTGATCTGCCGCGCCAAATTTTCATCCTCAGGTAACTCGCCACGAGTCAGATAAGTCAGATAAGGCAACATCCAATCAGGAATAGCACGAAGAGCCGCCACCAGCTGTCCTTCCGGGTCAGGTATAGCAAGGTCTTCCTCTGATGGCAATTTAACCGAAGGATTATGTAACACATCGAGGAACACATTGGGGGGCACCGGCTTACATTGAGACCCAAGCCGGGACAGTGCATCAGCCGCCTCATTTTTTCGTCGATCAATGTGATCCACCTGATAACCCTTAAAATGACCAACAATGTTGTCGACTGCCTGACGATAAGCTGCCATGAGCGGGTCTTTCGAGTCCCACTTGCCTGAAACTTGTTGTGCCACCAGGTCTGAGTCGCCCAGACATCTAACCTGGCTTAAATTCATTTCCTTAGCCATACGAAGCCCATGGAGTAAAGCTTCATACTCAGCTGATTGTTAGTACAAAGAAACATTAGCCTCAAAACATAACAAAATTGGTCACCTCGTGGTGAAGTCAAAACAACTCTAGCCCCCGAGCCTTCTAACTGCCTGGACCCATCAAAGTGTATCGTCCAATATGTGTTGTCAGGTTTCTCTTCAGGTGTTTGCAACTCCGTCCAGTCATTAATGAAATCCACCAATGCTTGAGATTTGATGGCTATTCTAGGCACATACTTCAGATGATGTGGCCCAAGCTCAATTGCCCACTTAGCAACCAGGCCAGTGGCCTCTCTATTTTGAATGATATCTCCTAAAGGAGCAGAGCTGACCACTGTAATAGGATGTCCAAGGAAATAATGTTTTAACTTACGACTCGCCATGAACACGCCATACACCAGCTTTTGTCAATGTGGGTACCTTTGCTTAGACTCAGTCAGGAATTCACTGACATAATAAGCCGGCCGTTGAACCGGATATTCTTTCCCGGCTCCTTTCGCTCCCTAACAACTGCAACACTAACAGCCTTATTATTAGCCACCACGTACAGGAGCAAAGGCTCTTTATCTATGGGAGCAGCCAAGACGGGTAGCTCAGCTAACTGCTTTTTGAGTGCCTCAAATGCCTCATTGGTTGCATCACTCCAAACGAAATGATCATTTTTCTTCATCATCTGATATAAAGGTATTGCCTTCTCTCCAAGGCGACTTATGAACCGACTTAGGGCTGCAATATGACCCGCCATGCGTTTAACGTCATTGATACACGCCGGCTTAGACAGAGAAGTTATTGCCTCAATCTTCTCTGGGTTAGCCTCAATGCCCCTCTCTGATACTAAGAAGCCTAGCAGTTTTCCAGCTGGCACACCAAAAACACACCTGGTCGGGTTAAGCATCATCTTGTACACCCTGAGATTGTCAAAGGTCTCCTTCAGGTCATCAAGTAAGGTTTCCTTCTTCCTTGACTTAACCACAATATCATCCACATAGGCATGAATGTTTCGACCAATCTGCTTGTGAAAACAATTCTGAACACAACGCTGGTAAGTCGCCCAGGCACTCTTGAGCCCAAAAGGCATAGACACATAACAGAAAGCTCCAAAGGGAGTTATAAAAGATGTCTTTTCCTGATCCTCCACTGCCATCTTGATCTGATGATAACCAGAATACGCGTCCAGGAAGCACAAACTCTCGCAACCCACCGTGGCATCAATGATTTGGTCAATGATGAGGGAGAGCAAATGGGTCAGCTGGACATGCTTTGTTAAGATCTATGTAATCAGCACACATACACCAAGTGTCATTCTTCTTAAGTACCAGCACTGGGTTAGCCAGCCATTGAGGGTGAAATATCTCAACTATGAACCCAATAGCTAGGAGCCAGGCCACTTTTCCCCCAATAGCCTTACGCCTCTCTTCATTAAAATGACAAAGGAATTGGCAAACATGTTTCATCTTAGGATCAATATTAAGTCAGTGCTCAGCGAATTCTCTCGGCACACCTGGCATGTCAGAAGGCTTCCATGCAAAAATGTCCCGATTCTCATGGATGAACTCGATGAGCGCGCTTTCCTATTTAGGATCCATTTCCGTCCCAATGGTGAACTGCCAAGGAGAGTCGCCAGGGACAAAATCAACTTGCTGTGTATCCTTTGCTGACTTAAACTTGAGGGGCGGGTCAGACTCTGTTGTGGGTTTCTTCAGAGGGGTCATATCAGCCTGGTCAACATTGTCTTTATAAAACTTGAGCTCCTCAGTAGCACAAGCCGACTCTGCATAAGTTGTATCTCCTTTCTCGCACTCCAGGGCGAGTTTGCGATTCCCATGAACGGTGATCGTCCCCTTTTGTCCTGGCATCTTGAGCTGTAAATATACATAGCAAGGGCGGGCCATGAACTTTGCATAAGTCGGCCGTCTGAATAAAGCATGATAAGGGATCTTAATCTTGACCACCTCAAACCATAGTGTCTCTGCCCTGTAATTATACTCATCACCAAAGGCCACTTCCAGGGCAATTTTGCCCACAGGATATGCCGACTTGCCAGGCACCATTCCATGGAAGACTGTGGACGACAGCTTGAGATCTTTATCTGTCAGATTCATCCGTCGAAAGGTATCATAATATAATATGTTTATGTTGCTGCCACCATCCATAAGCACTTGTGTGAACTTGTAGCCGCCTACCTGAGGGGCTACCACCAACACCAGATGACCCGGATCATCAACCCGGGGCGGGTGATCCTCCCGGCTCCATGTGATTCTATGCTCTAACCATCGTAAGTATTGGGGTACTGCCGGCTTAACAGCGTTGACCGCTCGCTTATGAACCTTCTGGTCATGTTTGCATGTGTTCATAGTGAAAACATGATATTGACCCCCATTAAGCTATTTTGGATAACTCTGATTCCTGACTGATTATTCTGCTGCTAGTTACCCTGACCAGACTGCTGGTTATGACCACCATGGTTACCTTGACCCTGATAACTAGAATTTGAGCCACCACCACCAAAGCCGGACCCCTGAGAACCAGATCCTGACCTGCCAGGTGGCCCATTGTTGTTACCATGATGCTGGTGAAGGCTGTGATTCCTGAACTCCCGCATGATGTAACAATCCTTCCAAGCATGAGTAGACGGCTTGTTAGGAAGACTATGTTTTGGGCAAGGGTCATTGAGCATTGCCTCCAGGTTTAAAGGCTTTCCTCCAATGAAAGGCGGCTTGCCATTACCATTGCGGCGCTGGTTTTTATACCCAGTGTTGGTGTTAGCTACTAGATCTGACCCACCATCCGGGTGTCTCCGCTTACCACCATTGCCTTGGTTATTACCATTATTCCCTGCTATATTCTGCTGCTGACCCTTATTGCTGCCGTTCTTCTTGCCCTTATTGGATTTATCATCATCAGAACCAGGGTCCTTTGTGCTACCAGAGTCTGCATATTTAGTGAGAGCAGCCATGAGGTCACCCATGTCCTGGCAAGTGCACTTGAGCCGCCCGAGCTTCTGCTTAAGAGGCACGAAGTGACAGTTCTTCTCTAGAATCAGAACCGCCGTAATATTATCAGATGAGTGAATGATAGTGGAGACCCGCCGAACCCAATGGTGGGCCGACTCGTCCTCACGCTGTACACAGTGATCCAAATCAACAATCATCAGAGGCTGCTTGCATGTCCCTTGAAAATTCTTGATGAAACACGCCTTCAACTTCGCCCATGAATTGATAGAATTCGGAGGCAGGCCTTTTAACCATGTACGAGCCAGCCCTTCCAACATCATAGTGAAATATTTGGCACAGACAGCATCATTGGCATCCAACATCTCCATGGCTAACTCGTAACTCTCAATCCAAGCCTTAGGAGGGAGATCTGCTGTGTAATTGGGCACCTTGCGAGGACCCTTAAAATCTTTGGGTAGACGCTTGTTACGCAAAGCCGACACCAAACACGGCACTCCAATGGTCCTGGAATTTGACCCAGCTCCCATAGAGGCTGAAGGGGTCACCGGAGGCTGCTGATAAGCCCTTAGGTGAGCCGCCGCCACCACCTCACGGCGGGCTTTGGCCTCATCCACATTCGTCTGAGCATCAATCCTTGTGTTAAGGGGCGGGTTACGTCGCTGCTCACTGCTGGACACTTTGGGCGACTCAACATGCCGACTGTAACTATGGCTTGGAAGGGGAGTTGAATGTACCCGATCACGACTGTATGAATACTTTTCCTGCTGCGCCACAGCTGTTTGAAGAAGTTTGATGGCGTTCCGTGCTTCTACTGCAATGAGCGACTCACCAGAGATAGGGAGCGCATTGAGCCGGGTAACCACTGCTATCATGTTATCCACCGGGTTAGAAAAATGACCCGGTGGTGTTGCAAAACGCTGAGGCGGGGTCTGACCCCTATGGGGTGGGTCTGACCGTTGAGGCTGAGCTGCCGCCCTATTCTCAGGTACCTCTGCAGTCTGGGGTATAACCGGTGGAGTACTTGGCCCTGCTCCCGGTGTGTTGAACAGATTCCTGGGCTCGTGATGCAAAGGCAGGCGGGTCTGGTGCCTCCTTCGAAGGACTGCGTTGGAAGCATTCTGATCCAGACTTAAGCGCCAAGCTTCTGCCTTCACATGCTCCGACTCAACCTCGATCTGAGCCCGTACCATCGCCATCCTGGCATTCTCCGCGTTGATATCCTCCTGGGCCTTGGTCATCTGTTCCCTAAGCTTTGCAATCTCTGCGTTGTGCTCCGCTTGGTTTTCTGCTGTGACCTCGGTCCCCATTAAAGTTGTTAACTCATTCATCAACTCCAACAAAACCTGAGCCGGATCCTAAGGGGTTAGTAGCTATTGCGGCTCCTGCCGCCGTGCTGTTGGGAGCTGGCGCTGTGCCTGCCATGAAGATGGCGGCTCGGCTCGGCGGCTCATAGGGGTCTGGAATACTGTTGCCGTTGGAATAGCTCCCAAGCCCGCCGTCTTGAAGCTGGTAAATTGACTCCGTCTCCTCAGTCGAGGACTCGTCACCTGATTAGATGAGAGTCTCTCCTCCATATGAAGAGTTTTCCGCAAGCTCCATGCCTTGCGCGAAACCAACAAAAATGTGCTTCCGGCCGGGTTGAATCCGGGTGGGTTGCGTGCGCCGAGCCGACTCGATGAGGTCGGTGCAGGTGTCTGGCTTAGGCTCAGATCCTTCCGATGAAGATGTGAATTCCGCCGAAG